>CM026422.1:6216707-6907193 GCA_014871385.1 Ceratodon purpureus
TCTGACACAACCTATCTAAATATCGATCAGAATTCCTACAATTAGTAAATAAACCACTTTGTAGAAAGTCGCACCTTACAAGTAGCATGATTTAAAATATGCTACATAGAGGGCTTGTATTCTTTTTTCTGCAAAAGAATCCCTTTGCGTCCAAAAAAATAAATACAATAAAAAATGCTACATAACGCGCTTAAATTAGAACGATTTGAGTCCACCAAGATCATAGCATTGCTTGTTTAGATCCCACTGTATTTAGATAAAACGACAAACCTTTATCTCCATGGACCATTTTCGACTCCGCAAATTAAGGTGTACATCTAAATATAGTTCATTCTTTGGCGTCTGCTCTGAACTCCACATTCTTCATAACTTTAATTGAATACGATGAGTTTTCACGGGAAGCACCAGTAGTTCATGGTGGTGGTAAACGGGGGTGGGTAGGCAGTAATTCATTTTGTCTCAGACCCTATCTAACTTCCAACTTCCAAGGACAGGGTGGGGGAAAATTGATGATCTGCAATGCATGAGTTGTAAGGTTGATTCTCCTGTAAAACTTAGATGTAAGTACTTGATGTGTGAATTTCCTATAATCATCAGGAATTGGAAGATTAGAAACGACTCTACAAACGAAATCACTCCCAATTCCCATTAATGTTTTGGATGTTTTTCTTAACGATAAATATTCTGTTATAAATTCCTTATTTTTTTGAGTATATTTCAAAATGAAAGTGTTAGTAACACTAATTCGAATTTAAGATACAAATTGCATAAACAACATCCACTCTTTATACTCAAGGTGGTTTTTAGTAATGGAAAAAATTAGGCTCCAAGAATTAAAGTGCACATCTAAAATTACAATATTATCTTGATGTGTGATTTTCCTAGAATCGTCAAGAATTGGAAGATTAAAAACGACTCTACAAGCGAAAGCATTCCCAAATTCCATTAATGTTTTCGATGTTTTACTAAACGATAAATACTCGCGTATTAATTTTATATTCTTTTCAGAATATTTCAAAATGAAACCATTAGTAACACTATTTCGAGTTTAAGATACAAATTTCATAAATGTCATCCACTGTTTATGTTCAAGTAATTTTTAGTAATGGAGTTAAATGAACCTCCGTTTCATGATACTGCCTTCCATCAAATGGGACTGATGCAACATGTTATTTTTCCATGCAGCCTAAATCGAGCACTCTCATCGTATCATTAGTCATTATGAATTACCATTACCAGTTTTCACATATCAAAGGATGACTGAAGGAAGTGTATGATTTGCATAATGACTTGTCGAGGGCATTGTCACATTAAAATGATTTTCCAGCATGTAGCCGCCAGTGGAAGCCCACATTTTTGTGATCTGATCATAACTTGTTCCCGCCATGATTCAGTTATCTCTCTCACGTCATCATTCTGACTCAAAGAACTTCCTGAATGTTCCCAATGACGACCTTCTCCTGTTCCCCACATGTTAATGAACATGTTTGTGCGTTCCCCTCACCGTTCGCATGACCTTCAGGCTCATCGACCTCCTCCTCTCTGCTGTATCCCTTCCTCATTCTCTGTCCTTCTCCTCGTAGCCTTCAGTTATCCTCCCCGTCGTCTCGTCTCTCTCTCTCGTGTCTCAATTCCTGGGCTTTGGTGCCGCAGTCTACACCATCATCGCGATTCGTAAAAAAATATTGTTGTGTAGAAGTTGGAGTTGAGGTTTTGGAGGTCATAGAGCTGTCATTTGGCGGTGTTGGAGATCGAGCTGGAAGGTGGAGGGTTGTTGTTTTTTGGTGTGCGTGTGAGATCTGCACATCGTCTCGCAGCTACGACGTACTCTATCTAGGGTTTCTCAGACCTCAGGTGGTTAGTAGTGCACGTTGTTTCGACGTTGGCGAATCGCTATCAACACCTTCTCATACGCTGCGTATGTCAGGTAATTGTTTTGCACCAAATCTTTTTTGAGTAATTTATCGCTGTGATCGTACTGTAACATGAAGTAGCATCTTCCAGATAGTTTGTAATGTTGTACTTTTATTTCTGCTTCTGTTGCACTGCAAAGTCTCTGACGTCTTCGTTTAGAACTCCATATCTGTCGTTGGATTTGATGAAGTGATGTTTCTGTGGAGCGCTACTTGGATGCGCAATGTATATTGTGGTCTGTAAGTCATTTGCGTGGTCTGCTCACGTAGTCCTGAAACGCTGTCATGGTACAAAGCCTTGGGTATTCTCAGTAGTCTAATCTGTTCTTGTGTAAATTTGCACATGGTCAAGCATGTCTATCTACACCCCCTCAGCTTCAGTCGTGTTTTTCCTCTACTTTTTGCTGGAAGTTCACATTTTGATAGGTTTTGAATATTGGTCAATGTCTTCGTGTCAATGATGTTTTACAGTAGTTGTTCAAGTTGTATTAGCACAGACACATTGTTAGAGGTCAATCGTCCACGCTTAATCCCTACTTGTGCGCAGTAGTGATCGTATCCGTGTCTGTACAGTCCACTGTAATTATACGTATACAGCCAATCATACGGTCATCAGGTGTTTCGTCATTTTTGTACTCCATTTTAGCATTGAGGTGATCAGCTTAAATTTATTCCATAAGGTTTTTAAGCACTCTATTACTGGGTATCCTGAGAACCGAGTTCATTACGGTTTCTAGTGACCTTCATAATCTGAGATTACCAGATTGGAAGCTTTTTTCAGTTTCCACGTGTAGAATCATTCTCTATGATATTTTCTAAACCTTAGTGATAGCACGGTTTAAGTACCACTCTTCAGATGAGATTCAGGTGCCCACCTTATTCCCAGTCCATATGTCTAGGTTCTAACTTATTTTTCTACGAATAGAGAATGTGGTATTCCTTTGATGATGCATATGTAGTTTGTTGTTGTCAGTGTCTACTCTGATACATTGGAATTGAGGTGCCCAGCTTATTTCAACATCAGATTAGGTTCCGGAAATCGCATATCAAACATGGAACGTTGAGAATTTTGTTTAGGGTTTAATGTTTAGTTCTCTAACAATGCGTTGGTATTCAGGTGCCCTTCTCAAACATTGTACTGAATTTTAATACAGGGTTCTAAATTTCTAAGCTGTTTACCTTTGTGAGACGCAGGATGACTTCAAACGACCCTTTTCTCTTCAGGATTGCTATTCGGCAGGACGATTGTCCAAGCGATTGCGACACAGATTTTTTTGAGGAGATAGAAGAAGTTTGCTTTACGGTTCGAAGCGAGGTGGTGGATACAAGTGCAGGGTGGTTTTTGGCAAGAGAGTCCGCAACGTCACCTACAGCTTCCTTGTACGTCAAATTTCTAGAGACAGACAGCCATGTTCCAGTGACGGGCCACGATATAGTATCCTGCAAAGCCACACATCCTTACATATATCTAGTGCTTCAGCGATCTGATGGTCTACGGGAGTCCTTATTGATCAAGACTTTGGATTTTGGTCTAAACCACCTTGAATTGCGAAATGCATGGAAGGACACTAATCTAGCCACATTCATTCCTGAGGCTTTCAACAAGGAATCGAACAAGTCTGGCGTCATTCAAACACAAGTGGAGAAGTTGATCACTAAATTGAAGGAGTCCGTCACGAAAAAGAAGAAAAAGGAGAGGAACAAGAAGAAGGACCAGGGGAGTTCCTCAGGGGTGATAGATCCGAATATAGAACCAGCCGTTGTTGATAGTGTACGAGGTGCTCCTAAGAAGGTGCCTAGAGGCAAGAAGCAGCATAAGAAATCTACAGAGGTGGAGGTGGAACAAACTGTTACCGAGACAACAGATCATGAAGCACTAGAAGATATTCCTAGTGGCCATAACCTATCTTCGAATCGCAATGCGGACGGTACAGTTGTGGCAGAGGAGTGCATCCGGAGGTTCAAGAACTTCCGAGATGATTTCGGGAAGTATTACCCTCTCGGGTATGATACTCTGGTGGATATTGATGTGGAACAGGTGGATATTGCACCGTGCAACTACATTGTCCGGGTCCTGGAGAGTGAAGGTGTCACCGCGGTTTATAACACTCTGTTGACGCAGGTTATTCCAAATAAGCAAGTCCTATGTCTCTATCCGCAGGGGTTGACAAAGATCCCAACTTCATGGGAAGAAATCAAGAATCTTCGATTTTACGCCATCAACGGCCAACACACTGTGAAGGCAGCTCAGAATATCTTGAAGTCCCCCGACATTGATGGTGCGAGGAAGGACATGCTGCGTACATGGAAAGCGCAGATTGTATGGGATCTTGAAGCTTGGAAGATCCAAGCAATATCGGATTACTATAACCAGTCCAACCAAATCAATCCGTTCAAACCAACATGGGCTTCGAACTTGGTTCATGTGAGGCGGATCTGGGTTGAGATGGGGAAGCCGGAGAGAGTTAGGGGTAATGCGTCTGACAAGGCAAGCCCCGAGATGTCCAAGAAACGGAACGACTGGAATGTAAGTAACGCTCCTGAACCATCTCTTTGAATTGTAATTTTACCTGCCACCGATATTCAGTTGGTTACCTTAATATGAACTCAGGGCTGACTATGACAGAGTAGTACTGCTTTGAGAGTATATGAAGGCGGTATCCCGAATCTCAATTAAATTTTCTTTTAAGATGCTCACATGTATCGGATGTTTAGAAGAAGATTGCCCTCTAAATCACTAGTAGTCCAATAAGTATCGATTCGAACTCGTAGAAAACATTAAGACAAAAGGTTAATATGGAAGTACAACAGTTCTGGTAGATGTTGACAGTTCCGTTCTTTTGATGTCCACATTTACGTTTCTTAGAAAATGTAATTGACACCTAAATCTCCTGCAATAAAGAATGACTCCATTCGACCTTAGACAATATTAAGATGGTCTGCTTAATCTGGGAGTTGCAGTTCATGCTAGATGTTAGACCTGTTTCTTTCGAAAACCAAGTTTACGTGATCCATAAAATACGAATTGCACCTTTATCGCGAGAAGTGAAGATATTATCCATTCTTACTTCAAGAGAACATTAAGATGGACAGCCTAATCTTAATGTTACTATGATCAGTAGATTTGTTTTTATTTTTTTATTGATTAGCTAGCAGCTTTACTAGATCTATTGAGGACAAGTAAAACCAAAATGACGAATAGCAAAGACAGTATCCCATTGTATTCAACAAGAAAATTAAGAAGATCATCTTAATATGAATGTAAAAGTTCTTGCTGGTCTGTGTATTTTCCTTTTAGGTCTAATGTTTTCGCGAATTAGTTATTCATACGTTCTCTTACTTGACAACAATTCGCAACAATTGATCAAGTAGTGTGAGTGAATATTGTTGCACGAGTTTACAAAAAGGACTGACCTAAAGCTCTGCTTTGGACGAGTTTGTGGGATTCGTACTTCTTTCTTGATTTAACTGGTTACATCCTACTCCATTACAAACTACTCTAGATTTTACCGTATTAGGTGTGTACCCTGATACTTAAGAGGGGAAGTAATCATCAGTCAACATTAAGGTGTCCAGCTTAATTCAATTATTGTCAATCAATCGTTTATTATTCTCTTGGGTTGACCAGTTTCGTATTGTGTTATTGGACTGACATACCCTTCTCCCTCCCGCAGAGATTCCTAAACTCTATGATACAGACGCTGTCAAGTGTGCGGTCAAAGAAGGACACCGCAGAGAGAGATGACAAACTCATCAAGTGGACTTTCAACGAAGTCAGATTTGAGTGGACGTTAGTCAGATCCAGCGACGACTGCTGGAAGAAGTGGGAGCGATTTTTTACGAAGCACGTCAAAGGAGAATTGATTTGCCCTGAGCTTGGACACCAGATTAAGGATACACCAAACTTCAAGAGCAACATGAAGATAATTGCCCCACTAACAAAGAACTGGTTCAAATGCGTAGAGTCCCTTACCGAACGAGAAATTGACAAGCTCGTCACGTATCTCTTGAACGAGAAGACTGATGATGACAAGCCCATCCCTATATACCCCAAGGTAATCCCCTTTACAGTGAAAGGCGCTTCGAAGAGTCGCAGCATTCTCTCAGCTCTAGAGTGGGGAAACAGGAAGAGAACAAAGAGGCATGTTATTGGGGAATTCAATCGTTACACTAAGGGTGAATTTGGATTGATTGAAACTACGGCGGTGAAGGGACTAGACGAAGCTCACGATGTACACCGCAAGAACTGGAGGACGTTCAAGAAGGTCCACATGATCTCTTCGAAGACGATGGCAAATGTGGTGGAGTCAGCAGGGGAGAAATTCTTCAACAATTACGAGGGAAGGAATAGACTCGACAAAGGATTCTTACCCGCACCGTTCATTGAGTCAATTCGAGCCGTTGTCGAAACGAAATCCGAAGATGCCCTCACTACCGATGTCGGTGCTTGCATTCTGGTAAAAAATGAATTCACAACACCAGGAGGCGAGGTGGTAAAGAAAGGGAATTTCACCACAGTAGGGGATATGCAAAAAGGGGACATTAGAGAGAAGACTAATTCGGAATGGGTGGCATTCATTGATTTTCGCAATGTAGAAGGTGTCGTACCTGGTTCCGACGTAGAGCATCCTTTCTGGGAGTCATTTGTCAAGAAGCTTGAGGCATTTAAGATTCCTAGATGGTCCGAGACACCAGTTTGGATCTGGATTGCTGACGATTCACGGAAAGAGCAGGTTCAGGAGTTATATAAAAGGAAGCTGAAAACAACTCATCTGAAACCGGTCGAGGCATACTACCACCCGGACGCTATGGAAGGATTTAGATGCGAGAAAAAGGTTAAGGGGAATGTGGTGACAATTTATTACATTGTGAAGGAACAGTGGGTTGTGCCGGCTTTGACTAATGTCTTCAGGTGTTCAAAGTTGAAGGTGTACACGGAAGGTAAATACCGGTACTACACAGGAGAACTCCGGATGGAAACTTATATTAAGATCCTTCAGGAAGTGTCCGGAGCATTCAGGTCGGTTTTCAACATCTACGGCGGGCGAAAGCTAATGCTTGCGTGTCAGGTAAACATCCTAACCAGATTCATAGAGATATATAGATTTTCTACTTGAATCCTCTTCTGCGATTGTGTCCACCAGAGTGTTATTATGTTGCATGACTTATAAGAGATGTTTGTTCATGTATGATGCAATTGCCACATTTTTATATCTGCGTTTTTGTAAATAATAGGCAAGGTATAAATGCAAGCTGAATTAAGGTGGTCTTCTTAATTCATTGGAAATATTGGACGTTGTCGTACAGCCTAAGACCGTCAGCTGACTACTTTGATAGACTATGTACATTAGTAGTCCTTACAGTACATGAAACTATTTTAAAAACAATTATACTTGTGTTTGGATGACCTTGATTAAGTTCATCACCTGAATCTTGAATATGTTATGTCCATGTTGAAACGATATCCTTTTGGATCAACCGGTGTGTAATTGAATATGTCCATTTGGAGTTTAAGGAAAGGAATTCCTAGTCCGTCACTTGCAATGACAAAGTCTAAGTATTCGTGTGTTGTTCGCAGATGCTGAAAATGAATGTGTATACCTTTTGTGACCAAGACTCCTTGGACGATCTCCTATCCCTCAAGTCAAAGGCTGCAACCATGAATCATCAGGACTTTCTAGCTCCTCAGCGTTTAGTAAATCCTGGAACGATCGTTGCTTTGGGTGCTACTAGCAGTGCTCAACAAGAGCCAAGTAGTGGACAAGTAGAACCTAGTACAGGAGGGACACCGTCTTCAGATTTGGGTGACCGAGTTGTACAGAGTGGATCTTTTACAGCACGTACAGATGCTTCTTCGGAAGAGATTATGGAATCTGGTGTTCCCATCAATCAATCTATTCGGAAACGTCCACATGGAGGGGATTCTGATGACTTTGTACCCAACGAAAACGACTTCATCTCTCCAATGAGTCACGGGAGTTCTCCTACGTTCAACCAGTCTGGTGGTCCCTCTGATCAGCGTGAGACTAGGACGCAGTTTACTAAAAAACCCCGTGATAGCGCTGTTGAAGATGATCCCGACATTCAACTCTTGCAGAAGTTGATAAAGAAGGCAGAGTTAGAAGTGAAGCTCAAAGAGCTACAGGATAAGCTACAGCCAGCTGCCCCACTTGGACTTCCGCGTGGTGGATTCGGGCCGCCCTTGTATGCGTCTTACAACTACCCCTATCGCACAGGTCCTTACGGGGAAAGCAGTGATACTCAGATGGTTGATGATTTTGGTTATGATGAGTGCGGGACAATGAATCCACCAGAGTATATACGTGGAAATTCTAACCAGTTTGATGGAAGAAGAGATGCTATCCGTTTTCAGACGCACTCTCGAAACCACAATCAACTTGCGCTTACGAACACGTCGGTGGTTCCTCTGAGACAACGAACTCCAATCATTGTCGAACCTATGGATACTGAGCATCAAGTAGGGTCAGAGGAAGATAGAGATCAACACCAGGATCATCCGATGGACTATACGGTCACCAATGCGGAGCAGGTGCTGGAGAATCAGCATGTCAATACGTGCACTGTTGTGGAGGAAAATACGAACATCGTGATGGAGCAGCAGGTTGCGACATCTATGGAGCCATCACTAAACAAGCCAGACCAGATTAAGGAGGTCTCCTTAATTCCTCCTAGTCCAACAGTCGTAGAACATGAATCTGCGACCGTCCTAACCGAAGGTCTCGGAAATCTAGAAATGAGTGCAATTCCCTCTTCAGACACTGAGATGAACGACGACATGATTGAGGGGTCGATCTTAATCCTATCAGGTGCAGATTCCGTAGATCGAACTGCAAAGACTTCTCAGATATCAGTGCCAACTCCAGATCCAAACTCGGTATCACCCGCTTGCACACAGACTGAGTCTGAGCAGATTAAGAAGACAAGCTTAATTCCAGAAGTAGTCCATAACGAAGGGTTGGATGATGTGAGGGATCATCAAGTTGCTTCCAAAGATGAAGCGTTGTGTGGACAATCTGGGAGTCCTTCGAATTCTCCCATTGAACCCGATGTTAAGACGAGCGAGAACTCTAGTGACATTTTGTTACATCCTTCAGAAAATGTCGCTGAGGAAGCTATACCGGTTGTGGATGATGATGATGATAGAGAAGAGGGTATAGGAAAGGATGCAGCGGATATTACTAGACCCCGGGATATAGAAATGATAGGTGGAGAACAAACAGACACGAAATTTGAGGGTCAGGAGCCGAAGGTGAATAGTGTTGACGAGAAGGAGACAGTCAGCAGTGACACTAGCGGGGGAAAGAAGCCCTCCGAGAAGACATTGGAGACGGATATTGAGGCATCGCAGAGTGATGGTAGCTTGTCAAAGAAGAGAACATCGCTCCGACTTGGCAGACGACAAGAGGATGCCGGGAATGTTGTGGTTGCAAGCCAGTCTCCATCAACAAAGAAGACCACGGAGAATAAGAAAACCGGAGCAGCGTTGTGGAGTGGGAAGGGGAAGGTACGTGAATTAAAAGATCTTTGATGATCGCAATATGTAATGCTAGGATGCTTGGTCATTGTCTACGTGATGATATCCGGATTTTCCTAATAGGTTTAAGGTGTCATCCTTAATCCTCGCTTAAGATTAGGTGACGTAGATACCCTGTTTGCACAGGATTGCGCTATACCAAGTAGGATCGAAGCAGCAACGTCGGTGCCCAACATTGAAGCGCCTTTAAGAGCACCTGTCCCTATGAAAGCATATTTCATTATCTTTGAAATTCAGAGAGTGTTGGCAGCGATCCAATATTTAGGGGATTCTGAAGTCTCGGGTCTTGTTCACACGCCGCTAGATTGTTGTTACGATGAAGTCTCGCTCACCTTAGTTGGAAAATGTGATTTAGTTCGTGTGCGTTCCAACTTCCTGGAGTTCTGGGAGAAACTCTCTGCACTTGAGAATGTTTTTCCATTAGTCTGGAGTGATCTCCAATATGATCGTGTACGAGACATCAGTTCTTTTTTATTTCAGGAGTGTAGAGTGAAACCGGGTAGGATATTTTCTCGGTATGACATGAAGGAAATGAAAGATAAGAGTGGCTACAAGCATAGGAAACCCCTCGCTGTAGATTCTCTTAAGAAACATGGCGATGTGTATTATTTGAAAGACTTGAGGGAAACTCTTTGGACAAGACCATACCAATGGAAGTTCAATCCCAAGCCCCCAGAAGGAGTTTATCCAGAAGTTACTAATACCCTGTTGATCGATTCAAATCGAGAGACAAATGTAACTTCTCCTGGGAATGTACTCTATACATCTCCATGGCATTATCCAACCGATCGTCACTCCAACCTTGTGAAGAATCTCTTTCCGTTTATCCGAGAACTAGCCGGCTCTGGAGAGGATGTTAGGGAATTTATGAAGAAGAATCGGAACATGGTTCCTGGCTTGGATCCATTGGGTAGTAAGGATCATGTTGTAGTCGAACTGAGGAAATGGCAGAGAGCTAAATGATCGATGTGTTGGTTCCCTGGAATAGATAATCGAGAAAGCAGAGTTTTACCTATCAAGGATTTATGTAAGAATTTCTTTTTAATAGTGTGATAGCACTTCTTGAGTGCTGATAAGTAATATATGTTCTCGAGGACAATATTTCTGAATATACTGCTTCTTTTTATTGAATGTAAAGGTTAATTCACGGTTGATTTAGATAGTATTTGTATGGTTTGAATGTGATCATCTAAGAGTAATGTGGAGAGTGTTTATTGCAACTGTCTGGTTCCTCTGATTTCTGTAATATATATTTAACGCATTTGAATAATTATTTTATTCCGAATGTGGTCATATGATTTGGATCTGACTCTTATGATCTCAAACAATTCGCATTAGAGTCTTAGATTGCTTTTAGTACTGATGTCAGAGTTTCGATACTGTTTAGTTTCTTTGGTCCGTTGAATACGTCTTACAGGAATTTGACTTGAAGTTCTTTCTCATTTACTGGTACGTGTGTGCTTAATATTCCATTTCTTTCACCTATTCCTTTTTCCTATCTTGTGTTTGTACTTTGAGAATTAAGGTATTCATCTGAATTCTAGATCAATGTACCATTTATTAAATTTTGTTTTGGTATGTTGTCTTACAACTGATATTTTACTGTCGTTCATGTCGTTCATCTGCTTATGTATTCTTCTTCAGAGATGGACATGTCTGTTCTATATGGGCTTCGCATTTAAGATGATCATCTTAATCCACACCTTAAACAGTGGTATAAGGTTAAGTAGTCCTCCATTTATTCATCCCTTGGTCCTTGGTGGACCAAATTTTAAATTATATTTGACGTCTACTAAGAATAAGGCTGTTCGATATATTCGTTGAATATATTATTCGTCTCTTGTATTGTCCTTTCCGTCATTACATCATGTTACAATTTGTGTAGATATGGTCATTTTTTTAATTTTTTTTTGGTTTTTAAAAATTCCGTGGTATTGAAACAATATGCAAATTCGATTGAATGTACTAGATATGAAGCATAACAAGAGTTTGATAGATATCCTTGGTATATGAGTCCTACGGTCTTGGATTAAGATGATCGTCTTAATCTGAGACCGCAGAGGTCATATACCAAGGATATGTACTGTACTCTAGTAGATACCCTCGGTCTATAACATCTAAGGTTATGGATTAAGATGGTCATCTGAATCCATGACCGCCGATGATATATACCGAGGGTATCTACTGGCTTCAGTGCATATCCCTGGTTTATGACTTCTGCGGTCTTGAATTAAGATGATCACCTTAATCCATCCGTCTGCGAATGGACTCTTTTCTCGGATGGATTTGTATGTTTTCACTAATCGTGAATTCGTTTTCAAGATCGTTTCAGCGTCGTTCTTGAGGCATTTTATAATTTTATGTTTATCTGTCTTCAGAGATCTTCAAGAATGTCTAAAACAGCAGTTCGTGGCGTTAAGGGAATTCGTGTTACATCAGATACATGCTTTCCAGAGGATATACATCCTTCTCCTGTCCATCGAACTCGTTCGATGGCCCGACATACTAGGGGAACTGAGTAGCTCGAAGTTGGATGAGGACAATTTTTAAGTAGATGGTAGAGTATGTGGTCTACTGTTTAAGTAGAATGGAAGATACGAATTGTTATTGTAATTGAAGTTATATCTGAACTTAAGTCGTTCTTTGATGAAGGTCTTAAATTCTGTGGTGTCGTTATGCTCCACAGGATACCTTGGGTGTGGCATCGAAGATTCAAACGGTTCCCTCAGGCAATACTAGAACGAGATTGGTCATTCTCGACCTAAACCACGTGCTGTGCAATATTGTTTTTGTCCATACAAAGAAAAAAGAAGAGATTCCCGCGCACACTTATGTGGACTGTCGGGAGGATATTCAGTATGAGAAGCCGGTTCTGATTAAGGCTTCTACAAGGGAATCGTATAGGCTAGTGACTGCTCGTCCAAATGTCCGTTTATTTCTTCAGAGGCTCATGGCGTTAGCACATGTTGGGGTTTGGACGTGCATGTCGAAGGATATGGCTATCCCTATAGTGTCGTGGTTGTTTGGAGAATCTCAACCGCTGTTTCTTCTAACCCAAGAGTATTGCACTACTCTGAAACATGGCGAGAAGAATTTAATGTATCGTTCTCAGGATGCACTTCATGAGGAATTCTTCAAAGAACTTCCTCTCTTCTGGAAGTTGGAATGGCCTATAGATTTGGGAGGCTTTGTGCCATCACCCGAGAATACGGTCATTGTTGATGATACTCCCTTGAAGTGTTACCTGAATCCTGAGGGTAATTGTATTTATCCTAAGCCTTGGCATAGCGCAAATGAATCGCACAGTGATATTCTTAAAGATATGCGCGATCTCTTCAACTTGAGTCGTTCGGATCTGTCTGTACCACAGTATGTAGATATCTTGATGGTGGATCCTAAGGGATTTAGAGCCTATGGGCAAAATCCAATTTCAAGAGATAGACAGATTGCGGATACGCTGAAGCCGTTCACTAGGCTAGTTAGACCCAGTATACTGTTCTTGCGAAGACGTTGAAGCCGTTCACTGGGTTAGTTAGACTCCAGTACATGGTATTAACGGAGACTATGAGATTAAGGAGACAGTCTTAATCATTTTGAACATCCTCTCGATGGTCCGTAATCTGCCTTCATACTCTTACTATTTTGTGGATCGATTAATTTTGAAAATCAGATTGTGTTTGGTATCGTCTTATTTGCCTTATTCATCCATTACATGTTAGTAAGGAATAAGTGTAAGCTGTGCTTTGAAGTAATCAATGTCCTTAGGGAATGTATGCATTTCGTTTCAGTATCTTGGAATAGTGCATTTACTGTGTCCTCTATTCTTCGATTCGGTGCATGTTGTTTTGGGTTCTATACATTGACGAATTGGTTACAGTGAGGGACTTGGAATCACGTATATACAATGCACATATTCCCTTGAATTTATGTTCTTCATTGAGGCCGTGTAGTCGGACAAGCTTTAATTGGAAGAGTATTCTTAATTTATCAGTCGCAAATATTTAGTGTTTTTCTGCTTTTGTATGTAGAGAGTGAGTATCCGAAATCACTTTCGGTGTAGAATGTGAACATGAGGTTGTACCCTAAACGTTTGGCACTATTTGATGTCAAAGTTACATCCCGAAATCAAGTTGAAAAAGTATTTGGTTATGTATGCCTATAACTGTTCTTTACCTTGACAACTTCTGACATTTGCTAGATTATATATGACAGGTCTTCATAGACACGCGTGGTGGTCAGCCTACTCCACATATGAATGCAACCAATGCCGGGGTTCGCAAGAACATTTGTGAGCGCTATGTTTTGCCAGCAATGGACTACTCTTCACCTTCTGATATAGACGTCGGCGTCGTCAACAGCTGGCCACATCGGCCTAAGAAAGTAATAAATCCACACAACATAGTGCATTCTTATGCAAACGTCAATGCAAGCTTCTGCGGTGGTATGTACAGTAGATTCTTTGGAAGGCGTCCTAGCAGTGGAATACCTTCAAAAGTCAGGATAGAAGGTCCAATGCCACCTGGAAGTACTAGATCGAATAGAAGTGTTCTTATGAGGATTTATGAAGAAAGAAAGGCAGCTGTAGCAGCAGGGATTATTCACTGGTCTGATGCTAGTTAGATTCTTGTAATATATGATATGTAGTGCATATGATGAGAGTAGCCTACATTGGGGAAAGTGTGTGCACTACATATTACATTAATATACATCAAAAGATGTTTTGGAGAATAAGAGGTTTTCGAAGTTGGTGAAAATTCAGTATGAAATTGAGATGTTTTAATAACCATTTGATGTATGCAATGGATCTCATTTAGAGCTCTCTGGAATATTGAGTTTTTAAGCACTTAACCAATCGTATATTATTTCTTCTACATTCTCCTTTCCAAGCAACAGTATTCTTAAAATAGGTCTTATCCTAAAAATTTTCATATAGATTAGGAACTATAACATTATGAAACTCAATAATGAATGGGCTTATAGTATGCTAACAAATAATGAATAGGTTAGGACAGAGTTCGGAGGGAGATGGGTCTGAAATTACAAAACGTGCGAGATATATTCAACGACGCAGTTTTGTTCCAATGTCCCAAATTCGCCCATTGTTCCCAAATTAATTAATATGGTGTTATTTGCAAAATTGAACACATAATTGGGCTTCTTTTTCAAGAAGTTCCAATTTATCCTTTTGCACAACTTTCATGCATAGATATCTTGCATATCGAGATAATCAATATATACTTTCCTTGGCACAAGCCGATAATGGTTCCTTCGCGATAATAGCAACCGGCAAATGATACCGCAATATATTCAAGAAGTTGTGTGATTTTAAACCGGAAAAACTTGTTTTTCTTTTTCTTAAATGCATTGTATAATATGGCTCAAAAACATGTTGGGGTTCTTATATGCTTTAAAGTTTCAAAAAAATCTTTTATGTTAGATGAATTCATAGTATAAGGTGCCTTAATGAACTCTATCCTTTCCCTTGCATTTGGTTGTTTGTCCCATAATACCTTCTTCGTATTAATAATCTTCAAATCGGCTCTATAGCTCTCCGTGTCTTTTTTACCAATGAGATGATCAATCAATGAGTTGCACACATTTTGAAAAACATGCATAGGGTCCAAAAGATGATGAATTTTGAGTTTTTCCAATATTTTAATTCATGAAATATTGAATATCTCTTCATATTGTCGGGCAATTCTTGTCTTCTTTGAGCTTGGCTAATGCTTGCTTCCATTGCTTTATTTTGTTGAGTTGAATTTCATAAATAATTCCAGTCTTCAACTCCATGTTTTCGAGGTTTGGGAGAAAATTTGGCAATCCATTGAATTAATATTTAAGATTGTCTCGGAAATCATGGTCTTCTTCCAAAAACATTCTAAACCCGGGATAATTACATTTTTGAAGAAGAGTTGACCATTTTGCTTGAAGTTGGTCCATGCATAAATAGCATGCATTGTACCTTAAGGTTGATAAACTTTAATATCCAACACACAACATACAATTAATAAGATGTGTTTAAAACAAATACTATGAATAAATTTTTAAATAAATAATAATTTTTTAACAAACATGTTCTCTCAGTTTCAAATTTAATCAAATTTTTTCTTTAATGTTAGTGTACTCACTCAAACATGCTGAAGCCTCTGGATAATCGCTCATTGTCCACATCACAATTGCTCAAACTATGAATTCCTCTTCCTGTGGACTTCTATAATTTTGACATCTTGTAGTCTTGTATCACTTTCACGTTCATTATCAAAGAGCTTGCGATCATTGGGACACGCGTGGATAAATTTGGCAGGCAGTCCCATAGATCCAAAAATTTGTTTAGCCTCAGCGTACGAGGCCAACATGATATTCCCTGGTAGAAGAAATTTGTATTTCAACAATCTGTATACACTAGTAGAAAAGATGTTCAACTACACCAAATATTACACCGAAATAGTAGCTAATTCAGGCTTTTCAAAATCATGTACTCAAAAGTCTCTTTGGTGTAATTTGGCACCTGACATGACCAAAATTAAAGGTAAATAGTGTCACTATGGTCTCCACGAACATTGTATATTTCTGGTCTGCGTAGGTTTCGTTGGTTCCAGTAAAAGTAATTTTTTTTTACTGATGAGTGACTGGATGGAAATTGATTCTGTTCGTTTGATGCGTGGATTTCGTTGATTTCCAGTAAAAGTAATTTTTTTTACTGATGAGTGACTAAATGGAAATTGATTCCATTTTAGAGGACATCACTGTCACTGAGCTTCCAGAATCCATTGAACTCTTGATGCATCTTGAAAACTTGAGCATTACTCATGAGAGGCTACAATGCCTCCCCAACTCAATCGGTGATCTCAAACTGCTCTTTGACCTAAGGCTATGGCACTGTGACAACTTGAAGAGTTTGCCAAAGACTTTGGGTGGACTCACAAGTTTGAAGGAGTTATACATTTATAGATGCTCTGGAATCAAAAAGCTCCCAAGGTCCATAGGCCAGTTATTAGGAATTCAAATTTTGGAGATGACAGGGTGCAAGAATCACCCAATCTAACACCACCAACAACACAAACTAATACAAACCTCTGAGCTACAAAACACCCATCTCCAAAAACGACCATCTACAAAACAACAACACTCAGACATCGACAACAGCTTAAAACCCTTGACAAAATGAAACACCCAGCGATCAGCTACAAAATACCCATATCCAAAACACCCATCTCCCGAACCCCAACCCTTACACCACCCGGAGCTTGCTGGCATACACTTAGGATTGACAGAGGAAGACATTGAGATCAATGAGAACATAAACCTTGACCAAGAGGACAACGCACTGCAGCCCTACTACGAGGTGAAGAGCTTGCTGTGGATCAAGCAGAACAAAGTTTATAGCGATGAGAGGAAGGGAAACTGAGCGACTAGAAGGAGGGAGCTTCGGCAAGGGTAAGGTTGGGGCAAGCATCGGGAGGCGAGGAGGAGATGACACTACCAGGCAGGATGCGGCGCCTCCAAGGGCAGGAGGGAGGTGGATTACTAATAACTCATTTCAGTAAAATCACCATCCTCGTTTCGCGGCCCATGAAGTGCAGATGACAGCAGAGAGCACAGGACACGGCAGAGTTGTGATTCGTCGATATTAATGGACAACTTAGAATATTAGAAATCTGACACAAACTTTCAGATTGCCAATTCCTTCGACTCCGAAGATTTGTGTGCACCAATGGAATTGCAGGGTCAAAAATAGATGAACACCAAAGTTCATTTTCGGTGTAGAACCTTGGTGTAGTTGAACCTCTTTTCTACTAGTGATAGAAACATCTGTTTAGTACAAATCAAATATTACTTGGAACTTGGAATTGAATCTCAATCTAAATTAAATATCAGAGCTAAGAAACAATTTTTTTTAAGAGATATATTACAACAACCATTATCAGAATAGAACGATTTACTTGAAGAATGCAGTGACACTGTTGTCACTCCAATCATATGTGGCTTGGAGATTTAAAATGAGTAAGATTGCTGGTATTCGTTTCAATTTATTTCATGCACACAATGGAACATCATGGGTGGATAGAGGATGTAATCGATGATTGACGCCATCACCATCAAAATCTTGAGTAATGATATTTGCAACCTCTTCTACTTCTGCCATAATTGAATCTTCAGGGGGTCCACCAACAAAAAAACTCTCATGTGTTTCTTGTTTGGTTGTAACGCTTGGTACATTCACTCAATAATTGCAATTAGAATATATTTTTTATGACAGTCTATGACAATTGTTTTGTTACAATTTATGAAAATCCCCACATCCATAGACATCATCAAATGCTTGATAAGCTCTGACAATTCATAACAACATTTGATTCAAATATTGTTTGAGAATTTCTTAAGAAATTTGTGATTCAAGTATGTGACCTTCTTTTTGTCCAATTCTCCAACTAAATTTAGCAAAACACAATCACCTCTACACACTCTATTGTATTTGTGTCTTAAAAATAAAATGAATTAAATATGTTGAATATTTAATCTGCATATTAACATCGTCACATCCATTAGACCTTCCATGCGAGGAAATGAACATAAAAACAACACTATTAGAGAAGGGATACAATTACACCAAAGAAAATCATAAAAAATAACATCTTGCATCCAAAAAGTTAAATTTTTGGTGAAAATTATTACTTTCTCTTTTTCTCTTTTTCTATAAGTATACCCCTTTTCTACAAAAATCTGATTAAATGTAGAAAAATCTATCATTACCAAACCTCTTTGGGTAGATGAATTAATGTTTTTTCCAGTTATTGGAAAGTTTATCTGGGGTTTAGCGTGGCACGAGTTCATTTCAACTTAAATTCATGAGAAAGTTCAGCGTCTTGTTTTAGTTGTTGCGCGCAGTCCAGTAGTCGTGCTTGACATCAATCGATTGATCTGCAAGGTTTACTGTTCAATATATGACTCTGAGGTTGCCGTGAGCATGTCCATTTGTTTGAAAAAGTCCATCACAAATTTGTTTAAGATTCCGCAACTCTAATGCTTTTATTTGTATTTTATTTGTATTTTATTTTGCTGGCGGCCAATTTCTCGCCCTCTCTCAGATGGCCTTTGCATGCCTTGGAGTTCCCATGTTTAATTCTGGACGAGGCAACAAATCCAACAGTCTGCGGCAAGGAGCCGGAGTGAGCATCAGTGGTGGCATGTGGCAGGATGTTAGAGGCACACAACGGAGCAACAAGCGTCTTGCCAGAGTTGATCCAAACGTCGAGACTCAGGAGGAGTCAAATATGCCTAATCCATGCGTGCGGAGCCAATGTTCACCAGCTACACAAGATTTTGCTTCAACGTCTCGCCCATCTCCATCCAGAGGACGTGATCAACCATTGCCACAAGATCAGGAGAATCAACATAAAAGCTATGAACAATTTCAGAGGCAGAATGGATAGGTGGATATTATGCAACGAGCATCACTATTGCAGGCATTTCAAAGTCGAGTTAAAGCGCTGTGTTGTGTACATTTGCAAGATTGCCATGAGTCATGGATTGTGCCGAAGCATGCTGCAGGTGTGGACGCCATTCTGGAGGGTTTGTTGGCTAGTTTCAGAAACTATCCTCATTGGAATTGGGAGAAGGTAGTGCGAGAAATTGGCCGCTGGCAACGAAGGCGAAGGAACCGTTATTGTTGTGAGGCTACAAAGCGAGGGGCCCGGAAGCCTGGGAGTTGCACTCGTGCTTCTTGGAAGTTTTTTGTAGTAGAGGCTAGAGAGCATTGGGTGGATCCAAATTGGAACGCAAGACAAATGAATGCACTTTGTCATCTTCGTCCTGCGCCAAATAGGCTTGGAAGTAGGGGCAAAGAGTCCTTCATCAATGAATTTGTGAGTATGTTTTGCACATGCTTTTATTTATTGAAGTGATTTGAATTAATGATGAACAATTTTCTAATCTATGTGCAATCCGATTGATAATTGTTTCGGCTATATTCGTCGATACCATGAATATCCTCAACTCAAATTCATAAGGAGAGCTAATGAAGTTGGATCTAAGGCGTTTTTGAAGAATACATGACTCGTTTTGGGTCTCCTATGCATGGATCAGATGGCTCATCATATGAGGGTAATTCTTAAATGCAATAAGTTTGTTTTGAGTTTAGCAAATAAAAAGATGTTTAGCAATGGCCATGTCAGGATATCCATAGGCATCGTACATGCCAATTGTACGTAGATGGCCATTGTACGTAGATTTATGAATATGTAGATTATCTGAAATGTACAAATGAGTGCTGTAAATCTATGGATTTGAAATACCGCAACTTCTATGGAAATTGGAATTCTATACTACAAAATCTATATATGTTTTACATTACATTATATCAAAATCTAAAATTGTGTAGATGAATACGTGAAACAAAGATATACGCGGTATGTGCATGTTGGACTCTCGATCTACAAATGGAATAATGCCACACATCCACAAACTCAAAAGTACTTTTTGATGAATATCTACTTTCGGTGGAGAGTTTATCACATGCAAATGTTTGTCTTTTGTACATGCTCCTAGATAATTTGTAGATATAAATGTTAATGAAAAGTGTCACAAAGGCGTTTGAAATTTGCAGGCAGTACGTTCCAAAACTCTCATTTGTAACACATCCCAGATGAATATATAGAAGATACATTTGTATCACTTTGTAACACTTTTGAGCGGATACTTGCAACAGGTTTGGTACCGGAGATATTTAGATTTCTGTTACAAATCTGATGCAATGAAGTTATAAAGTTGTAACCAAAGGGTTGCTTTGTTGCAGTGTATACATGTCACAACTGACATACATGTCAACTACATCCTGATAAACAATCTGTGATTCTTCCTCATGCAGGGTTCATGTGGATGAGCCTGTAACTTAGGCTTCAACTAGAATCCACATTAATTTGACCTTATCATGGTCACAAGAGCAATTTTGCTGCTTAATTTGCAGTATGTTCTCTTCATCAAATTTGTCCCATTTGGTGCAGTTGCGGCGACATTTTGGCCAATCTGTGGAGCTGAACTTGGTGCATGGCAGTGTTCATTACGTGTTTTTAAGATGGCAAACAAATTATGGTATTTTCTATGGAAGCGGTTTCACTTGACTGTTTTACTTCCTAAGAGTTTCCTTGACGTGTGAGGCAGCGTGAAACTAGGGCCACACCAATGCCCCCGGCGACCTTAGCCGCGACAAAAGTAATAACCACCAGCCGTTGAAAGCAGGGCTGAGCTGGAGTCGCTGGAGCCGCTCGATGCAAAGCTATACCCTGTAGGGATGGGGGATTGTATGGATTTTGATTTATCATCAATTTTTGAAAATTGCATAAATCTTTCTTTTGTCACCAAGTTATTTCTTTATATACATAATATATATATATATATATATATGTGTGTATTTTTATAAATTTTCTTTTAGAGGCTCGAGGTCCATGAGCTTTTTGATTAGATTTATTATTCAAAAACACCATAAGTAAATGTTGTTTCTCCATGCCATATTCTAAGACAAACATTTTAAAGTTCCATCAGGAATTTGGAACCCCACTAATTCTGCACGATTTCAGTGCCATTTTTAATATTTCAAGGGTTCGTGTAGTTTTCGCATTGATTCCGTATTGCTGCTTCATGCATTGCAACAGTACTGATATGACATCGTGATCATACAAACAGATATAGCACTGATTTGTCACGCTTGATATATCTATTGAAAACATGTGAAATCTTCACTGTAAACCGTTGTCAAATGTTGTGTTTTAATCGTCTTTATAAATACACTAATTTAGTGCGTTTTCTATGCGACATCATCTTTTCCATATCTAATTTTTTTTTCTATCTAAATAATTAAAATAATATTATTTAAAAATAAAATAATTTTTAAAAATAAAGCAAAAAATAAAACAAATTAAAAAACAAAGTATGGATATCGCTTACTCTCCGGCCGCCCCCTCTACTCTAGCTGCCCAATCCGCAACATGGCTCACCAAGACCAAAACTTCTTGATCTCTGCGCTATTAGGAGGATTCAAACTCCTCACCCCTCAGTACACAAGCCAATCTCCTAACCATCGCACCACCTCGAATACTTATTGCATGCATTAGAATTCTTTTGCAAATTATACAAACAAGTGTTCATTGGCAATTTTTTGCCATGTCTTAATAAAAAGATATTCAAATACGTTTTTTGCACTACAACATGCAGGCCTTTTTCTACATCTACAAATTTTTTCAGAATTTTTTGAAATATTTTTTTTGGCCAAAATCGTCATGGCTCTGAGTTGTTTTTTTATTTTTATTTTTATTTTATTTATTTATTTATTTATTTTTTATTTCCCCTCCTAGCGGACTATGGGAATTTTTATTTTTTTTTGCACTAGATTATGCAGGACTTCATTTATATTTAGGATTTTTTTTCAGAATATTTTGTTCTTTTTGTTTTTTTGACCAAAATCGTCATGGCTATGAGATGTTTTTATTTTCCTAGCGGACTTTGTATGTTTTTAACTATGCAAACTTCTTTTTTTTGAAACATTTTTTTGCAGTAAATTCCAAAATATTTCAAAAGATTTCAAAAGTTTCCAAAAATAATATTAAAATATTGTACACGGATGTCGTACAAAAATAATTTGTATTATGATAGATTTTGAAATTGTACAAACATAATAAAAGGCATTGATATGACACGTGTACAATATTAGATCCGTATTTAAAGCAATTGCGTAGACACACAATTATCAGTTTCTTATTAGCCATGAAATGTAGACACACAATTATTGCATAGATTCCGTTATGTATGTCTTCCGTGCGGAAACAACATTTTTCCCATAATCATTGAAAAGACACTACATTAACATCCTAGTAACGCATGTCACTTCCGTATCATAAAGACACTTCCAAATACACGTATGACGTACGGAATGAGTGTTTAACGACAAACGTGCACTAAAATCGTGCAGAATCAGTGGGATCCCAAATTCTTGATGTCTTTAAATGAAGTATTTTTTTAATAAATGTATATGAGAAGAAATCATATTATTTTTGTTTTATGTTTCTCAATAGTTAATGGAACATTTGAATATCCTTTAAAAATACTAAAATAAACCATGAACAATTCATACATCTATTTGATTTTATCCTATTAGATTTCTATGCAAATTTAAAGTGCTGGCTTACCAAAATGGGATTTTAGGTAATAAATTAGAATGTATTACATTAAAGTATATTTTATTAATTGTTGAATTTATTTCTTGATTTTAAAGAGAAAATGCGCTTATGCTTGATGCCAACAAGGATCATAGGATGATGGTGATTTCAGTTGACTTTGATTTTTATTCACATGGAGATGAGCTAGAAATTAAAAAACTAGAAAAAGGATCAACAATAAATGTATTGATATGTTGTTTTTTAAGTATGTAGTAAATGGTGTATATGATAATATGATGTTGTCAGTGAGAGGGGACCTTCAAAATGAATTACAAGCTTTTAAATCAAAGAATTTAAAAGTGAAGCTTTTAAAGTTTGGTATTTAATAAAACTATGGTCAAAATTTTCATCATATGTTTTTTAATTCCCTTGTAGTTAAAATGTTTGAACTGATAATGAGTTGTCATAAAGTATACAAGATGTAGAGTTATTGAATGATAGTGTATGAATCTGTAAGCCTTTGGCTATGAATGTTTTTATGTTAAAAGTGATAATTATTTTACGTTATTGAGGTGTTTAAGTCATATGTTGGCATAGTATTGAGATAACCTTGTTCACACTAAATGCCCCAATATGACAACAATAGTAGAATTAAGAAAACCTTCAATGCAATATACATGAAGTTTTTTTTATTTTATCTTATAATTAATGTTAATTTTCCTTCAAAACAAACATCCATTAGTCAGTCTCTAACTTCAAGTCATTGACTAGGCTCCTCAAAATCTCTAAATCACACACTAAATTTGCATAATTTGGAGTGGAAATAACATGTTTCATAAACACTATTCATTTAGAATACTCTCCCATTGGCCTAAAGTAATTATCAGAATGAGCAAATATATTCTCAAGTAATCATTGAAAGGCTGAAAACTTTGAATTAAATTGATTTATTCATTTGGTGCCAAAACAAAGATTTTTTGAGAACTTTTTTTTTCTTTGTTATATACTATGTTTTTAATTGAAATAGTATCTATGTCTAATTATACACATATTAATATTCACGGCTCGTTATAAGTTTTAGCACTTAAAGTTTTGTGTGCCATGGGATGGAGGTCATCTCTTTAATAATAGTGCATGAATTCTTCACTTCTCAAAAAGCCTAATTTGAAGGGTCAATTTGATGCATGTGTTGGAGATGATCTAAACAAAGTCGTACCCCTTTTTAAATCAAATGAATAAACATGATTCCTTAACCCCTAAAGTTCTGAGGGTATTTTTCATCAAAACTGCCTCAAAACAGCCCCTCTTCAAAGCAAGGTGGATTTTGCAAACTTGGGGTCTTTTTTAGTACATCTAACCGTAAGATCTTGTAGCTCACTTCTACGTCTACATGTCCACCAAATTTCACACACTTATTCCTCACCCATTGCAAGATTCTAACTTTCAAAGTTGAAAAACAAGTTTTTTTTCCCTGCAAAGAAAGGGGACAGCAGAGTTTTGAAGGCCCAGAAAACCATTTTTTAAAGTAGATATGGAATGAATCTCTCCATATTATTGTTCCTAATTGAGTTAGGTACATGTCCAAAAAATATTATATTCAAAAAAGTTGTAGAAGGTTTCCAAAAAAATCATGTTCCGCTGGGGGGTATGCTGAAATTCACATACAAAGGCCTTTTTTTGACAATAAAAATAGCATACGAAAAATTCTTGGACTGAAAATCCGAACAATGGAAACATGCTCTACTGCCTTTTCTATAAATAGAAATTTTTATTTTTGAAAAATATCAAAATCTCAATTTTTGGTGGAATTTCAAAGTTTCATCTTTGGATAGTTTTGGGCAGTTTTGGGCAGAATTTGCAGCATTTACAGTGGCTTAGAAAATTTCAGCAGCTGCCCAACGAGCAGCTTTTGACAGATAAACCTTCATAACTCTTGATCCCGATGTCGGAATTGAAAAATAAAAATATGCGCACGGAGCTCTCGGAATGGAACGCCTCCATTTAAAATTTCAGAAAATCACGATTCAAATTGCAACCGTAGGTACATGCCCAAGTTTCAAAAAAGCCCATTCTAGGACTATTGTCCTTTAGGGGTTAAAAAAATAACGGTACAAAATATAACAAAAAAGTGAAAGCTATGAATACAACAACCACTCTCTTGTTTTCCCCAACATAATCAATTAGACTCTCTTTACAAACCGTCTGAGGTTGGTTGGAAGGTGGGCTAGATTGTTTTAATTCAGCCTCCAATCGAGGCCTCAATTCCAATTTAAGGTGGGAATCTGGGCTAAGGAAACCATTTCCCAATCGCAACAATCAAGCCTGGAGGAGAGCACAATAAAGTGGACCACAAAGTGCAAAATGTAATCACTAAGAAGTGAATATAAAGTGTGCTGTTTTTTAAACCTCAAAGCTGATTTTGAGTATTTTGGTGTAGTTTTTGAGCATTTATGTCATTTTCTAGGGTGTCATAAGGTATCTTACACGCATCTTCATAAAAAGAACATCCTCAATCGAAACTAAATTTGACCACTAGTTCTAAATCATGAAAATGAACTTTCCCAAAGTCTTAATTTCTTCATTTGGTGCCCTCTATTGTCTTTAGAGGATGTTTCTTTCAATTTAAAAAACAATGTTCGACGAAAAAAAACGCACAAAAAGTACCGCGGAAGTGGCCCTCTTAAAAAACATCCTTGCGGTACTTTTGGAACCCTAAACCAATTAATAAGTATATGAATTGACTATTTTAGAATACTTCTTAAACATACAAATGGCACCACTTAATTAAAAGTGAATTTTTAATAATTTTTTATTCTTTTATAGTCACTTTTTCAAATGACTGCATTCACTTTGCTTGGATTTAAAGCCCTCATACAATAACTTTAAAGTGCCTGCTTTGCACGAAACTTTTCCAAGTTGTAGAAAACCAAGTTGAGAATCCATATTAGCAAAAAAATTGACTTCAATTACATCTTTCCATCACCTCTTGTGCAATTTTTGCAAAATGGCTGAAACTAGCAAATAGCTAAGCACTTTTTTGGTCCACTTTATTGTGCTTCTCCCCGCCTAAATTTGAATGAATTGAGCAATCCTATTTGGTTGAAATTTGAAGAATTTGGGCCGGCCCTCAATCCGGCCCAAAGTATAAACCCCTTAGTACTCATCAAAACAAAGTAAATTTTACATTTTACATCGTGATGCAAGTAACCAGTGACCAGCTTGGAGTCAATCTTCCTCTGAATTTTCCGATTCAAACATGTCGACTTGATCCAAAAAGCAGACCATGTTGGGCGATCCTGCAAGCAAATCACGGTTCGTGAGATTCGTTCAATGATTCTTTCACCTATTGAAACAAATTCATGTAAATCCCTGAGATTTGGACGCCACTAAGTTCGGTGTCCCACATATTAATCACACCCCTACAATCCGCCTCCAATGGGCTCAACCGCAGTGAACACAGGCATATTCAAAAACCACAGCTGATTCTACAGCGCAGCGAACTTGGACTCCTCCGGAACTGAGGTCTAATGATTCAGGAATTAATGTCATTGATCGTCTTTCAGTCAGTCAGTGTCCGGGGACCCGGCCCCCCGTCCGATGCCATGTCGACACTGCAGCTCCAAAACGCCGATCCTGTCGCGAAAGTTTTACAATGAACCGGGAACACTCTTCGAGCCTCTAAACTTAGCTACCATGCGGCGGGGATGACAACATCCTAGTTGAAAGCCATCGACATGCACTGAATTCTCGGACCGTAAGAGAAGGCGACACTCTACACTAGCTGTGCGAATGCATAGATATGAAAACTCAAATGAAAGTCGGTGTTAGATTCTGTGTAGGGTGGGCTAGGTGATTCCTGGAAATAAGTACTCACTGGGAGGGAGTCCATGGTGGTTATTCAAACATGGTGGTGGTCATTCAAACAAGGTGGGTATACATGAATACAAGGTGGCTATTCAAACAAGGTGGTCACAAAAGGTTACAAAATATAACATCAAAAGGCAACAGAATATAACATCCCGTGACGACTCTTCGTTACTTCGAGCTGAGAAACATTATCCTTTTTACGCATAGAAATTTACCTGAGTTCTTTACGTTCCAGCTGGATTGGGAGTTGGTAGGCGACTGTGGTGGTGTGCATGACGACATGAGTACTGGAACCTGAGAACTTGAATGTCGACGGAGCGCCGACGCAGGAGTTGTGTAAAGAGCTGCGTTGTGGAAAGAGTGGGATGATGGTACTTCAGTAAAGGACTGAGCAACTGTACTCGGATTCTTGTTCATCACTTTGCATGTCGGTTTCGTCTTCTCTCTGTAAGTGCATTCAATGATGAAGTGTCGATTTGTGTCTGGTTTAATAGGGTTTGTTTGCACACTGTGGCTGTTTTTTGTCCTCTTTTTATTTGAGATATTCATCCACAAGTTAGAAGAATTACGCAGTCCATAAGCTAGAGTCGATATACCAGTACGTGTCGTGCATTGTTTCGGTCAAGTTGGTTTGAATGTGTAGTCAAATCTAAATTTGCTGTATGTTGGTAAGGTAGAGTAGTGATCACACAGGTATTGTACTGAACAATGTGAGTGGCGTGCATCAGTGTGGTGCTGAGAAGGGAAGGGTGGATTTAATGGCGAGAGCATTGCAATTGGGGGAAGGAGTGGTGCGGCATGTGTTGCAGGATGATGCAGTCCCTGACTGTGGACGCGACCTGGAGGAAGTCTGCTTCGACAAGGTCGCTGCAGTGCAAGTGAAGGTCGCTGCGATAGCAGTGATATTTCTCACTAGCGCTGTGGGCGTCTTGATCCCCCTTTTAGGGCGGCGCCTCGGAGTCCTCAGTCCGGATAGGAACCCGTTCTTTATCATGAAAGTGTTTGCAGCGGGAGTGATTCTGGCCACCGCTTTCATCCACATGCTGCCCACTGCCATGGAAGTTTTAGCTAATCCGTGCCTGCCTACCGAACCGTGGGGTCATTTCGCATGGTCTGGGTTTATTGCCATGTTGGGGGCACTGGGGACGTTGGTGATTGAATTTGGGGCGACAGAGTTTTATCTGAACCGTCATGGGTGGGCTATGCCTGGACCAATTGTGGACACACTCGGAGAAATCAATACATTAGAGAAGCAATCGCTCGAAACGTCCTCGGGGTCTCCTACTTGCATTCATGTAAAGGATGGCCGAGATGAGAGCATGTTTACACACGCCAGGCATCTCGTTGTTGCTCAAGTAAGTTTGATATCTGGTACTAATTTGTGGAACTTTTCTGCATTTTTCTGAGTCTTACTCGAAGTAGTGGAAGTAGTGGGTATTGAGAATGTGGTTGTGATGCATTTGTTGTTTTTCAGGTGTTTGAGTTTGGTGTTGTGGCGCATTCAATCATCGTTGGAATCACTGTTGGAGTGTCCCACAGCCCCTGCACCATTAAACCGCTCTTCGCTGCTCTAACTTTCCACCAGTTCTTCGAAGGCATTGCTTTGGGAGGATGCATTACTCTGGTAAGTTGATTAGAACTGGTACTGTACTACTGCTTTCAGATCAGTTTGAATCGTCATCTTTGCATATTTTTAGCAACATCCCAACCAGCTTGGGACGTAAGGAATGAGCCCTTGATGCTCCACATTAAGTCGTTGTTTCATAGACCGAAAACTTAGTCAGCTTACATAATATAGACTTCTGGGATGTGCGATGTGCCTGATTCACCTGAGTCTTTGCTGCGCTTTCAAATTTTATGCACAAATTGGTGTCTTGGAGTACTAGTTACTACCTTTCTCAATGGTGTCCAGAATGTTATGTAACTTGTGTGTTGACTGATTTGCAATCTGTGTGTTCTCATTATGGTTTTACAGGCCGGGTTTCGGACTAGGACTTCTCTGATTATGGGCACTTGCTTTGCTATCACTACGCCATTAGGCATTGCGATAGGGATGGGGATAGCCAATACCTATAACGAGAAGAGCCCCAAATCTTTAATGGTGACAGGCATCTTTGACTCCATATCAGCTGGGATTCTCTTGTATATGGCACTAGTGGACTTGATTGCATCGGACTTTTACAGCACGCGGATCCGCGGTAGCAGAATACTGGCAACCCAAGCGTTCTTAGCTCTCTTCTTGGGAGTTGCTTGTATGTCTATCATTGGGGTATGGGCTTGAAGCTTCAGTTTGTCATATTACCCTTTTCATGTAAAGTCCATTCAGGCATCCATTCTTGTGTAATATATCTTTCAATTCTTCATTTCCATTTGAAGGTATATATTGGGTGGTACCCACAGCTACAACTCACGAATTTCAACATCTTTTTGGAAATCAAAGTTAATGGCTACTAAAGTTTGTTCATTTGGTGCTTTGAAAGATGCATACTAGCCATGCACAAGTGAGTCCGTTCTCGAGCATAAAACACATTTTC
The DNA here is from genome assembly GCA_014871385.1 of Ceratodon purpureus. Classification (NCBI taxonomy): domain Eukaryota; kingdom Viridiplantae; phylum Streptophyta; class Bryopsida; order Pseudoditrichales; family Ditrichaceae; genus Ceratodon; species Ceratodon purpureus. The sequence continues at coordinate 6,245,728 of CM026422.1, forward strand.
GCATCATAGCAATTTAGATTGTCTACTTCATAGTATAGATTTTCTGTACAAATTCAGCAAGAGGACCTTCCCAAAATAGAATGTTCACTTTCAAATTCATAGTTCAATGCATGCTTCAATGTGCAAAAGGACAGGATTCAGTGCTCATGTACTGAATTCAAAAATTAAAATTCATTTACCCACTCCCTCAGGTGGGAAGAATTGATTGCATACAGAACCTATTGTCCGTTCAGTTCACTAAAAGCCAATTCCAACATTGAGCTTCTCTAGAGTTAAAATGTACAGAGTATGAATTACACATGGTACAACTTCGCAATGAGCGGAATTCAATTGGCTCCTAAAGCATTACGTTCTCTGCAGTAAGCCTTAGATCTAAACTAATGTCTCTCTTTTCATTTGAGCCAAAAAAGAAAACCCGAGCCTGTCAATAGCTGATAGTAGAAGAGTTCCCTCCATTGACCTTCACATTCCAAGATTGTGAAGATTCTGGAGAGGATGCAACACCGACTGGTTCTTTCTTCTATGGCTCGCTTCTCTGCAAAGAATGTCATCCAAACTGGCCACAGCTTGCAGAATATAAGGCCCCTTGTTCAGCATCACGCACTCCGCCCTGTAGCACGTGCCAAGACACGATAAGCACACGATTACGCAAGCATATGGCCGCACAAACACATGGTCACACAAGCAAAATCGATCAGACGTCAAGCAGAAAACGTGCTGCCACTCTCACACGGCGCCCAGGGAGCCCTTCCCCCCGGGTAGTGGAAACTAAATGTAATCTTCGGCCCTTCGCTGATCAACTAATTTTGGAGGGGGCGGGGGATTACATTCTATTTCAACTACGCGAGCGCCCTGTGTAAAAATAAGAGTTCAATCTTTCAAGTCTTATCTAATGGACATTGGCAGATCAATTGGTTATTCGGTAGAAGCTTGAAACCGAGTAATAATTTACACCGTTTACAACAGTTCGGATTGTCAAAGAAGAGACAATAAAGGATCACCTAGAAAGTCTGCATTCTGGAAAGGCACTGTACTGTACATTAGAGCTAAGACACTAGAGTGTAGCAGTCCGATTGTTACCTGGAACCGGATGCAGCATCTGTGATCTCAGCGCGAGATGGAAGCCCTGATTTCGCCAACCCCTCGAGCACCTGCGTGGCCCAGATGGTGGGCACATGCGCAGACTCACAAATCAACAGAATCTGGTCCTGGATTTCCGCAAGCCGTTGCCACCCACACTCCACGGCCATGTCGCCTCGGGCCACCATCACGCCCACGGGGTTCTTTGTCTCCATAGCTTGCAGAAGAATGGAAGGCAACCTCTGAAACCCCAACTCCGTCTCGATTTTAACCACAATGCCAATCTTGTCTGCCCCACGCCTTGCAAGCTCCTTCTGAAGGACTCGCACATCTGCCGGTCCATTCACGAAAGACAACGCCAATATGTCCGCATTCGCTACGACAAAGTCCAAATCCCCAGCGTCTTTAACAGTCAGACCAGTTGTAGACAAATCACTTTCAGGGAAATTGATCGCCTTCTCCCCTTTCAGCTTCTTTCCCTTGTGATCCCCAGCTTCTGTGATTGTGACACAGATTTCGGACGACGAGACGCTGGAGATGACACCTCCAATCTTGCCGTCGTCGAATTTGACAGGCTCTCCAGGCTTTGCAACGTCAAAGACCTTCGCAAGCGTGCACGTCACCGAAGCAGGCACAACCACTTGGCCTGCTTTGTCAAGCTGGGCAGGACTTCCCAACACAGAGTCTCGCTTCAGCAGAAGCTTGTCGCCTACCCGAAGGACTATGGCCTGCTCAACATCCGGTAGCTGCCCCACGTTCACCTTCAGTTTCTTGCCCCCGTGCCTAGAAATCGCTAACTCGCATCCAGACGTTATGTATGAAACGGATCTACATTCGGCGTAAATGCCATCTCTCGCTGCACCACTACCCTTCTCCACTACATGAAGCTCCCGCAACCGTCCTCTTGCGTCCTTGAACTTGATTACATCTCCAATTTGGATCTTCTTTGCCCACTTAGGACTCGCTACAACTGGAACACATGCGTCGGGAATTCTCTCACCCATGGGCTTCACTCCCTCCTCAGCAATCCAGATAGAAGCTGGCGCGACAACTTCACCGAGGCTGTCTTTCAAAGGCTTGATTTTAAGCACAGATGGGCCAGGTTGCATGGGACCAGTCCGGAGCTTCGGCCCTGCGAGGTCGAAACTAATGCGACATGGCGTTTCCAGAAGCTGTGAGAAGAAACGGACTTTCCGGACCATCTTCTTCCAAACCTCTGGATTATCATGTGCGCAATTGATCCTCGCAATGTTCATACCTGACTTGAAGAGGTTCCGGACAAGTACATCATCCTCTGCAGCTTCTGAAGGAAGTGTGACCATGACCACTGTTTTCCGCCCCGGAGGCGAAGGGCCGAGAAGAACCTCAGCATGATTTAATAACATGGAGTTCCCAGCTTGGAAAGAAATGTCTTCATCCGTGTTCAAAGACACGTCCATAGCAGGAGTAGAAGAGTTGGTCGGCTGTCCATTATAAGTGACACCTTGCCTTTCTGAAATAGATGGAGATTGGGAAGACTTGTGCTCAGTGTTGCCATCAAAGCGCGAAGTCTTGATCTGTGACCCATGAAGCAGCGAACGAAGTATGGAGCCAATTGAGTTTACGGTTGCCAATGTGTGGGCTTCGCAACCTTCCAGGCTTGAGAGACCAGAAGATGCGAGTCTTTCTTGAAGGTCAGCTATATCAAGGGATCGGAATGCCACGTAATGCAGCAGATTTCTAGCGCTGGCATAATATTGTCTGCCACAAGCAAAGACAAAAAATCAGTCATTCAGCCATGGTTACAAAACAGCAGTGATCTCTATGGCAGGACTTCAAAATTTCAATCTTAATCCTGACTCCTGAATTTTTATTTGGGATCAGACAAAAGAATCATGCAACACAGAAAGAATATGATTTGCAAAACGTATACATGCCCTGCATCCAACTACTATACCTAGATCCAACCTAAAACTTAAAGACAAGATAGGTGCATCCGAGTATAAAAATGTTACATACCTATGAACCTTCTTCAGCTGTGGAGCGTGCCACCGTTCTAGAGCCAAAGCGTGAAGCCGTATGCCTTCGACCTGGTCAATCAGGTTCATGAGCGTGCTTTCGTAGTTGTCTGCCAAATCGGACAATGGCAACGAATGCGAATCTTTGGATGTCTCTGATATGTGTAAATTTTTGGCGGTACCTGTGATCTCCTCCTCTTCCTCTGCGAATCGGTTTGCCCTTCTCTTCTTCACAGCAACCTTGTTCTTCTGAATCAGCAATTGGTTGAAGTCGTTTGCATCCACGTATTTCTCCTCTTCAGGGTCCTCATGTTCACTGTCCACAATAGACAACGGGATTAACAATCCAGTGGCTGACCTCACAGTCATCGGTGCCGCATTGCTTACCACCTTAAGCCTGCGAGAGGTGGTTTTCTCGTTGCCTTGGGCAGGGGCTTTTGAATTAGACTTCACATTTCTGTCTGAGTTTCCATTTCCAGCTGCCACGATGTGAGTACCAACGTTCAATCGCATTAAGTTCGGTTTAGTACCAGACTTTTTCGACTTTCTAACTGAAAGGGCTAGTGATGCGCTATCACTTTGCTCAAATCTTCGGTTCATACTGCATAGTCCGGATGCGGTACGGCATAACACTCCATTAGAACGCCCCTTGTTTGAGTTCGCAAATGCTCCAAATGCAACGCCCTGCACAAGTCAGAGAAGACGAGATTAAATAGCTGCTAACGACCAGAAGTTGATAATTATCTAACATAACAGATACTGTAGAGAGCATCATAAATCTCTTGTTATTGAAATTTTCTGAGAAAATTCAGGAGGTGCTGCTGCTGGTAGCAACTTGCCTCTTACTGCATAATGTTATCCTGCATGGCTCGTACGTGCTGGGCCATCCAGGACAAACATGCATGCCTTATCACAGATCATGTCATGTACCAGGGATCAGACAAAATATCCTGTTGAGGATACTTGATGCCTGTCATTCTCGCAAATGTAATCCAAAATATCACAATGTGAAAAAGCCTGTAATTGCTCAGTTTGAAATCGAGTAAGCAGCTAATTACCTAAGGCTAAAAATCAACGTCTGCGAAAGTGTTGTGAGGCAAGGGTAGTACTTTTGGGGTAGAGAGTTTACCGTTTGGCCGCCATAGGAAGTGCTTGGTTGAGTCACGAAGGCCTGCGACATGTTGCAGTCTTTTGGCCCCTACTTGATAAGAGCGAAATCAGATCTGTCACACACAATTGCCTTACAGGTTCAGCTTCCGCTCACATTCTATGACCTGGAGAAATACTAGACAGCCCTTCCTTGTTCCAAAAGGAGCATGTACCAGACGATATACAGTGTGAAAGGCTTAAGTCAAAATGGACGCAAGGCTAACTCTGTATCAGGATCTTGAGCGATGTTCCATAAATTTTGGCAGTCATACAATCAATGGAGAGAGGGAGAGAGGTAGCGTACCCTCCTCTTGTGATGCCACAAGATTTAACCCCTGTATTCAAGTCTGCTGTGTCAGAAACCCAAACTTTGGATGACTTCTGGAAGCTTAAAAACTGCCGATCTCCCTTCGAAATGTAGTTCGCAGCCCTTGGAAAGGAGAAGTAGGAGTAATGACGACGAGCTGATCACCTAGTACTTCTGTCAACGGTCACGTCTGACAAAAATCACCTCCAGAAAATTCTAATTGCAATGCTTGACGCAGCAACCATTTACTAAAATGAAGCCGATCAAATAGCAGCCTTCACTCAACGATCGAGAGTGTAAAACAACCCACCCAATAAAGAATTTCGACAAATTGACCTGTGATTTCAGTGACAAATCTCAACCAGCCTTCCAAGTCCGACGGTGGGAAAGTGTCACAGCTAGAAGGCCAGAAAATTAGGCTAACATACTCCAACAAATTAGGCAACAGAAGAGCATTTCCATGTCCTGCATCAAACGCGCACCAGCATTGCTACACAGGACACACAAGTTTCTAACCAAAACACATAGCCCCAGAAAACAATGGCAGTTTCTAGACAACTGAAGCTTTTCCCAAAGACTAAACACCCGAAAAACACAGCTGAGAAATAAATCTGAAGCCCAAACTCCACGCCGTCCTCCCCTAGGTTAAATACTCTCCGAAACACAGACCCACTTGCACACCAGCAACGATCGTGAGCAACTCTGACAGACCGACAAACAGTTCATAGCCCGTTCATAGAGCTTCAAACGCATCCGCAGCTGACATGCTCGTTCACAGAAGCCAATAGTCCATCGACACCTAAATCTGCAGAGAGAATTTTCGTTCTGAGATGAACAATTGCTGCGTTCCAGGTGGCTCAACTCGAAATAGCTAGTAGTTTGATGAAATAGTACAGGAAATAACGAGGCTACCCAGGCTTGACTCGATACTACCCAGGCTTGATGAGATACGGTAATGTTGCAGTATGAGGTGGTGCTAAAAAGGAGAACTTTTGGCCCTTGACATGGGATGGTGGATGAACCTTTGTGTCCATTCTTTTTCTTTCCTGCTCTCCACATAAATTTCAAGGAAAAAACACCGAAAAGGAGAACTTTTGAGGTTGATTAAGTTAACTTAACTTACTTTTCCCCATGATATGGTCTTGCTTTCGGAACCTCGAACTACCGCAGAATCTGAAGACTGGGAAAGCCGAAATGAATCATAGCGGCTGGCTGAATCTCTGTGCAAGGAATCCCAAGGTCGTGGGAGAAGCTCCCTCCTTGTTACATTCTCCGTGAATGATGGAGGTCTTCAAGAGTAAAACATAAAACAAATAGACTGTACAAGTTGTACATTCCCTGTTGGCCTGACGGCGGCTCCCAGTGGCAACCCATGAAGGTGCCCATGCTCTGGGAGTTCCCAAATTCGTCATCCTCAAGAACCATTGTTGTTGGGGGACCACAGCCTTCGGCTGCCAGGCCTCCGATGCGTTCCATTTCTGTCTGATTCAGAGCCTGAGAGTGAATCTTAACTCCAATCTTAGCAGATTCAACACCATTCTCTCTAATCAAAGAATCCAGTGGATTGTTTTCGTTTAATTTCAAGTAGCGCCGTGCCCAATTTTCACATGTCGCCGTCGTTCATCTATTTCAGAGAATGACAGAATGCTCCCGTGACTGTCGGACACTATTCATCTAGTGGAGCTCTGACATCATACGTCCGGACTCCGGACTCATGCAGGTGACTTGGCAATGCATATCCAAACTCCAGAGAATTTGTACTTTTAGAGCTCATATTATCGTCGTGTCAGTTTTCTAAGCCATTGATATCTACCCGGCAAGTTTCGGTTTGCTTGGACGGGTCAAAGTGCCTTTTATGTAATTAATGTGTATATTCTCAAGACCACCTTTCATTTGTGGATCGACAAATGCGACAGAGGAACTGATCAAGTGTGTAGGTCGACCCCTACCTTGGCTCTGGGTTGGATATACACGATCGGATCGGAAACCACTCAGCACGAATTGCCATCGTTGGGATGGGTTGGTGCCTGTGATTGACACATTCACGTCAATTGGTGAGAAGCAGGATGAACCAATAAGCTTGACTGAGAAAACAACGAGACACCTTGATTCCTTCTCAGAACGGAATCGTTTCACAGTTACCCCGATCATCCCCTTGTCTTCTGATATTAGTTTCCTTCTAGTGGTAACAAAATTTTATGGTTGCAACAGCTGACACATGGTGAGTTGCACATGAGTTAAAATCTATTTGCGGAGTAAATGTAGGCAATGAAATCACCACCTGCTCCGAGACAACAGATTAAGCCTCCTGTGCTCCGGAGCAAGCCAAGATTGTGCGGGATACTGATGGCAGCGAGGCCCGTGTACGTTATAGATACGGCCCATAAATCGGCCTTGCATAGTAACATCGCAAGCAATACATTGAGAAATAGTTGAGGCAGTTTAGCAAATACATGAGATGAGCTTTATTTGATTATCTTATGCAAACTGACAAGAACACAACATGCCTGTAACAAGCAATTAAGAATTCTAGACACGAGGCTCTTTGGCTACAAGGTAGACTCATAGCGCGTGTAGGTACACACCAGAATTCACAAGCAAGGCAACACAACTGTGGTTCTCTCCTTTGCAAGTGGACTCGGCTCTCACGAGTCTTTCTTACCGTCTAGGGAGTATTGATACATCCAATCGCTTTACGGTATATGCTAGCACTCCTCAATCACGAATAGGTCCATGATGAATTTGTAATCATTAAGGGAGAGGTACCCGAGCATTGCACCTACTTCAACCTCTGACCACTTCGGCTATTTGTACTGTACAATAGGCGGACCTGCACCAGCACATTGATAGACGGAAAACCAAGAACTGGTTCGTAGTCAGGAGCCGGGGCTCCTATGGTTAAACTTGCATTTTAGTACGCATTCGGAGGGGCACATCCAATCGCTTTATGATGTGCCGTGATGTTCTGCATACCAGCGACCACACTAGGTTTGTTGTCCTTCATCGCAGACACTGCATGGTCAAGCGTCAATTCTGTATGTGATACTAGATAGTCATTTCAGTACTCCTGTACTCGAATATATATCGCTTGAGCACACATCTTCCATAGAGAATTCCGCACATGAAAATGTATAAAACTCCTCAGAAAGAGCTTGAATACATTGTAGTAAGCAGACATTGTTGTCTCAACATAACTGCCCAGGATCGACCACCTCACATACCCTCGCAGATGCTGCTGTCGGAAAATCCCTGCTGAAACACATTTCAAGAGTGCTGGTTAGGATTGACATATCAGTTCGCAGAAATCACATGATTAAGGATGATACCAGAGGCAAGTAATCACCTGGCATAGGTCGGAGTCTTCACAGAACTTAAAATCCAAATTCTGGAGATCCTCCAGCCGGCAGGATGTCTGGCATATGCAGCAAGGATTCCCTGATCCAGTCCAAGCTACCATCAGACCGAGAAACTTTAGAAAATAGGATTAACCGCACGCACAAGTAGTCAAAATAAGGCTGGCCTCATAGCTTAGAGAAACAGACTGACAACACAAACCTGTATGGAAAAGGCTACTTCATACTAACCTGGAAAAAACGTTGCAAAGTGCCCGAACCGAGGTGGAGCTCCTCCGCGCTCCGTAATTTCAGGTGAGGAGAGGCCCTGGGCCTTAGCCGCACGGCCGTCGCAGAGCGGCGGGCTCTCGGCGCGCTGAGCTCCAAATTTGTGAGCACGGCCTCTCCGACAATTTGCTTTGCAGATTCGTGTCGACGGTTTCACGCAGAAGCGAGTGATACCGCTCCATCGTAATTTGGTGCGGTATTTGATTCCGTAGGTGACTCTGTAGTTTTACGAATTGACCTAATTACGGCGCAGTTTGGAGTACCATGGCGCCCCAAGGCGGCACGGCCTGGGGACCCCCCACGGGCGCTGCGCTCACACATTCGGCTGCTCCAGGGCGTCGGCCTAGCCCGTTCCAGTACAGTGCGGGCGAAACGCTGCCTGCTGGTACCTTACGCAATGCCGCAGGCCTTCTTCTCCGCGAGCTTGTCCCCATCCCTCCGTCTCTTTTTCATCCTCAAGCTCAGCAACAGGAAATAGCGTCACTGCGGGGCCAGGTGATCATTGCCACTTTTCCTGAGGGGCCCTTGTCGGTGGCGGCCCGCAGCAGTTGGGTGGCGGACTTAGCCCGCCTGGCGCACCCTGGCCGTATCCTCTGGCACCGGGATGCTGGCAGAGGTTTCTCTTACGTGAAGGTGGACTGCGTGGACACAACTCAGCGCCTCATACACACCACTCATCGCTTCCCCGGGGGCTCAGCTTTTTACCAAGCGTGGGTGGCCGGCTTCAACCCTAACCACCCCCAGGGTGTGTCCATCCCGACCTGGTTCTCCCTCCGCTTTTTACCTCTTGAGTTTTGTCCGTTTTCTAAAGTTATTGCACAACAGTTTGGCCGGGTCCTGGCAGAGGATGTCCCTGCCGAACCCTCTAGGGATCCTCGTTTCTGTGTAGCGTTGGATGCATCAGGCCTTGTGGAAGAGCGCAAGAAACCTTCCTTGCTGCTCCTGGTTCTGGTCCCACAGCTCCTGCCCCTCGGCGGTCGCCTCCGGTTTCAGTCCCTCCCCAGGCAGGTCGCTCTCCGCCCCTCCAGGTTCCGCCTCCGTCTCACCGTCCCCGCCGCAAGCTCTTACGGAAGCCGCCACGGCGACGCCAGCCCCGTCACTCTGCTCCTGATGGCGCTGGATGGGTGACAATTCAATCCCGGAGGCCTGGTAACACCTCCGGCAACCAAGCGAGTGGATCCAGTTCCGACTCGGCTCGAGGGTACCAACGTACCGTGCGTCCTCCGAAGGCTTTCCCCAGCCCGCGGCCCAACACTCGTAACCAAGTCGCATCACCCATGGACATTGAAACCCCTCCTCTCAACTCCCGACCAGGGATTCTTCCCACTCCACCCGGAGTGCAACCTCCCCACCCCCTTCCCCTGTACCCTCTGCCGCCACCCCCCCCGCTTCCAGCCGGGGTCACGCCCAGGCACATTTCCAGTGTGGACTATGGCGCAGAAGTCTCCTCTATGGATCTCGATCTCATAGAGGACCTCTTCCGCGACCTTGAAGCCCCCCGTCCTGCCATTGGTTTACCATCCACAGGCCGATGTCCCGCCCATCCGCCTTCAGCAGGGTCCCCTATCCTCATTGAGGATTCTCCCCCTCCTTCTGTCCTGTCCTCCATTACCCGATTGGGAGGATTCTCGGGAGCCTTAGTGCCCTATTCTCCTCGCTCGGATGCCGAAGTGAGCCGCTCCACTCCATCCCGAGGTTCCCCTGCCTATTGCAGGCAGCCTTCGACAACCCTCAACGGGCACCCCCCCAGGGGCCGGATTTTCTTTAGCCCCTCCGACATCGAGGAATCCAGCTCCACTGACGACGATTTCGTGGATGCTCTTCCCTCTAGCCGGGAGGCTTCCCAATCTCCACCCCCTGCCCCTTACCGCTCTCCATCGCCCCACCTCACTCTGGACATCAATGTCGCAGCCGTGAGGCAAGCCAATTTTTTACATTCCCTTCCTACTCCTTCCGTCCGTCAGGCTAAAGCCGCAGCTCGCCGAGGTCCTGATCCCATTCCCAGCAGCGATGCCACCAGTGACCCCATTTCTCCGACTCAACCATTCTCCCTGTGGGGAAGAATGCCCCTTAAAAGCGTGGGAGGCGCTCACCACTCCCAACCCCGCCGTCGTCAATGAAATTCAACCTTCTCTCCTACAATGTCAGGGGCCTAAATGACCCCTCTTCCGTTGCCACTCTCCGGCAATACTTGCAACAGCAACACCCGTCTCTGGACCTTCTCTGCCTACAGGAGACCAAGCTTCGTCACACCGCAGCCCATAGCTTAGGCCGTTCCCTTTGGCGTCGTGCCAATTGCTGGAGCTACGAAGCCTCCGTGGGCTACACCCCCGATGGGCGCCAAGCCGGCAGAGGTGGGACTGCTATTCTCCTCCACTCCAAATGGAGGAAATTCGTTTCTGCCACCGGCTCACTCCTTCAGAACCGAGCCTGTTGGATCATACTCAGCGGTATCCCTGGCGGTGACATGGGCATCCTTAACATTTACGCGCCCAACGATCCCCTTCATCGGTGTGTCCTGTGGGAAACCATCCTGCGTGAGCTGCCCCGTCATTGTAAATGGATTATGCTCGGCGACTTCAATATGGTTGAAGCACGCCGGGACAAATCCTCCCAGTGTGGTAGAATTATCGGAGGCCGCGAGCGTCTCCTGTTTAATGCCTTGAAGGACGGCCTTCAACTGACCGAACCTGCTCGCGCAGATAACCAACTGTTATACACCTGGGACAACGGCCGGGCGCCCGGATCCAGGGTCTTTGCCCGACTAGACCGTGCCTATGCCTTTGTACCCCAAGCCGGCCAGAGCATTCAAGACTACCGGATCCATGGTGATGGAACCCTGTCCGACCACTGCCCGATCTCCTTTAACCTCCAGCTGTGTCCTACTCTACCCCGTCCAAGCCGCTGGGTTATGTCGGCCTACTACCTCCGCGACCTCAAGCCCCGGCTCCAGGCCCTATGGCTCGATCAGCCGGCCGATCTTCCATTCTTTTCCAAGTTTCGCCGGTTGATCCGTTACTACAGGGAACACTGTAAGACCCAGGCAACTCAACGTGCTGCTGAAGAAGTCCTAGCCCGTACGGCTTTAGACTCTGCCCTCGCTAACCTACAGCAAACTCCCCAAGATCGAGTCGCTCAGGATATCGTCACCCTCCACCAACTTACTATCAAACAGCTTGAAGCCCGGAAAGTCGCCGGGCGTCGCCTTCGCAGTCGGGTACGTTGGAAGGCACTCGGCGATATGATCACTAAGGAGTTCTTCGCTGCGGTCCAGGATCGCCCAGCTCCCTCACTCCTGACGGACATTCTCGCTGCCGATGGCTCCCTTCTCACGGACCCGGCTCAAGTAGCGGAACGCTGTCGAGAGTTCTATGCGGCCCTCTACACCGCCAACGATACCTCTCCGGAATGCCGCCAAGCACAGGATGCCATCCTCGCTCACCTCCCTGCAAGGCTCTCCGCCGCCATGCAGGCCGACCTCGCCTCTCCCTTGACAGTCTCCGAACTTCATGAGGCTTGTGGCAAATTGGCTAAGGGAAAGAGCCCCGGGCCCGATGGAGTATTGGCTGAATTCTTTCAGGAATGCTGGTCCTTTCTGGGAGCTGATTTTCACGCCATGGTACTTGCCTCTATTGAGGACGGCCACTTCCCGATGGGCATGACCAGTGGAACTGTAGTCTTACTCCCGAAGACTGGAGATCTGCGAGACCTTGCCCAATGGCGACCAATCACTTTATTAAATGCGTCGTATAAAATTGTGGCCAAAGCCATGCAACTCCGCATGCAAAAGGTCCTCGGGGATGTCATTAGCCCAGAACAATCCGCCTTCCTCCCTCGACGTTACATTCTGAATAATGTTCTTCTTCAAGCAGAGACGGTCGAGTGGGCAAAGCAATCGAAGCAGGACCTTATTTTCCTCAAATTGGACTTCCATAAAGCTTACGACTCGGTGGCGTGGTCCTTTCTCTTCCGAGCCATGCAAGCTTTGGGTATTCCTGAGGATTTCGTGAGATGGACGCGCCTCCTTCTTGAGGATGCCACTGCAGCTGTGTTGGTTAACAACAAACCAACTGCTCCGTTTGAGATCCGCCGGGGAGTTCGGCAAGGGTGCCCCGTGGCACCCTACCTCTTCCTGATCGTGGGAGAGGCTCTCCACGCCGCTAGTGTGGCAGCTCAGGCGGCCGGCCAGCTGACCGGAATCACACTTCCTGACGATCTCCGCCAACAGCTGGTGTCCCAGTACGCAGACGACACCAGCTATTCGCTGGCCGGTACCCAAGCAAACCTCCGCACCCTGGTTGACCTCTTAGCAGTGTTTGCGTTGGCCTCCGGCCTCTCTGTCAACTGGACAAAATCGGTAGCTTATTGGTTTGCAGCAGGCCGCCCGCCCGACTGGACTCGCACCTTCGCCTGCGTTTGGGAGGAAGCTGGAGTTCTCTCCAAACTGCTTGGTACTCCTTTCGGCATCGACCTGACAACGCCCGACGTTGATGCTTTCTTGGTTGGTAAAATCAGCCGCAAACTGGCCTTCTGGCGCACCCAGCACCTGTCCCTGGCCGGCCGGGTCACCATTGTGAATTCGGTGTTGTCTTCTACTCTTTGGTATTTCACGTCCGTGTGGGGCGGCTCACGGGAGGCTCTACGCACCATTCGCAGGCTGCTTCGCAATTACCTTTGGTCTGGTTCTGATACCAATTGCCGGGCCCGTGTCCGCTGGGACGACTGCTGTCTCCATCGACTCCATGGCGGGCTATCCCTGCTCGACCCGGAGCTTACTACTGATGCTCTTTTAGGAAAGTGGATGATCCATTGTTTCGAGCCAGGTGACTCCAATCTGAAAGTTATTTTACGACACCGCATTGCCCAATGCAATCCCGCCAAGAAAGGCGGACGGTGGCACTCCTCGCCTAATTGGGTGATGGTTCCCGGGATGACCTCCCCCCGTGGGTCTCGCATATGGTCGAAGGTCATCAACGCCTGGCGCAAACTTGCCAAGTGCGCTACGCCTACCCTCCCCACTACCAGAGACGAGGTTTGTACCACCAGCCTATGGTGGGCGTCTACATTCATCGGCGGCAATTTTGGTTTCTCTATCCAGCGTGGCCACACTCTTCACAACCGCGGCCTGCGCACCATAGGGGCATTATGGGACGGTCAGGCACATCGTTTCAAAACATGGGAACAGCTCCGCCGGGAATACCACCTTACCCCTGCTGATCGTCCCCACCTGTTAGCGATGAGAAGACATTTACCCGCCCCTTGGCTTCGTCAGCTACGGCGGCAACCTGGCCCTCCAGCGTCCCAGGAATGGATTGGACTTTTTGCCGACCCGGCTGATCTCATCCCCTCCCTAGTGTGCCAGGTCAGTCCCCGCTTCCGCCCTGCCATTCACACCGATCCGATGCCTCTCCAGATCCCTGCCTCCCTTCCCCTATACACCGTGGGGGTTCAATCTCGAGAACTTCATCCCGAACTCCCTCTTGAGGCATCAGCTCCACCGATTCATTTTTTTGGAGCCGCTCGTCGAGTTCGCATTGCCACCATTGTCAGAGGGCAGGCGGAGACACAGATACATCTGTACGTGGATCAGGTCTGTCGACTGGAATTCGATGTCACCCGGTGGCAGTGGAGCGACCGTAGCAAGCTCCTTTCCTACACCCCACGCAAGGCTAGGCGTCTCCTCAACCCGCGCGAGACCCTTAATACTCCTCTGGCTCAGAAGTGGGGCACTCTTCTCCCGGCCAGATTTCGTCCAAATTGGCGCGACACCTGGAACCCCGTGCGCCCTCGCAAGGAGAGTGCTTTCATGTGGTCCGTGATGCACAAAGCCGTCGCGGTAAACGTATGGCGTCACAAGGCCGTCCCCACACTATCCACCGCCTGCCCTGTATGCCCTCATGGTTACGATGAATCAGTCATTCATCGCTTTTTCGGCTGTCCCCGCGTCCATGGGCTGTGGAGCTATGCTCAAGGCATTTTGCATCGACTCCGAGGTGCAGGTGATGGCCCCTTTCAACGGCTTCAATGGCGTACTTGCCTGTTTGGCACTCCCTGGCCTCGTCAGCTCCATTCGTTCCGACACTTCTGGGCTGTTTTACGTGGCGCTGTTCTCTGGCATTCTTGGCTAGCACGAAACGCCAGGGTCTTTGCGGAGGAGGATTGGCCCGGTACCAAACTCCAACAAGCGGTTTGGGACTCGTTGGTCGATGCTGGTAGAGTTGCCTGGTTCAAGGCAAAACGGGCCCTCAAGCAGCGGCCGCGGGATCATCATCGCATTCTCGAAAGGTTTGATCAGCAGTGGATGGTGTCCGAAGCCCGGCTGGGCTCCAGACAAGGCATGGATATCACCTGGGTGCACACCAGGCCCCCCGACGTTCTTCTGATCTGAGCCTCTGGCTCTCTCCGCGCTCTTTGTTTTGGTTTGGCTAGTTCAGGCTATTGTTACTTTTTAAGACCAGGGCCCCCTGGGACCCTTGGCAGTTGTTTTCCCCTTTTGCAGTAATGAAATTTATTACGTGTCTTCAAAAAAAAAAAAAAAAAAAAAAGGCTACTTCACATCGTCGAATTTGCGAATAAACTCTTTGAACTTTCCCTGAGTCGCGTGGCTCCGTCCGCCACATTCGCATCATCGTCCCCTAATTCGTGGTCGTTGTAAAACACATTGCCCTCACCCCAACCTTCCATCCTGTCTCCTAGTCGAAAACTCCTCAAACACCAGCTTCAATCCACCGAAACCGCTGCCCAACACCAAAACCACTTCAATTTCACACTCCCATAGGCACTTTTCCAAAAACCTCCATCAAATCCAGCGGCAATCCAAACCGAAACCGGAACCGAAAACCTCCGAGATAGAAACCCATATGTCCGACTTTGCAAAACCCACCCCATCCTCAAGTTACATTTCTATGAGAACGCATCCACGGATTTGTCGATTGACAGATGTTCCCACATTCAATCAACACAATCACAACAACAGGGCAACGGAAGCGAAGCCCTGAACCAGTGTCATCAAGAGCAAGAGGCCAAACCCTATTGCTGCCCAACGATGCCATTTGCTGTGTCATTCGCTCTGTTGCAAGCACTTGTATGTCTCATCCATGTCAGGGAACTGGACTTGCATGTCGTTTTGGAGCTCTGGATCCCGAAGACATATCAAGAGCAATTATGCAGTATTGACGATTAATTTGCAGAGCCATGGAGCCGTCTGGAGTGTGGAAGAATCTGCTCTCCGGGAAGCAAGCTGTGCCTACGGTTGCGTGTCCGTCATGTGGAGCTCAAGTTCCTGAGTTTCGCATCCATTCTCATTTGGATACTTGTTTGATTGCTCTGCCAGTTCCCGAGGAGGAGCCTCCTCATGTGGGTGAAGTGGTGCATGAATTGAGCGATGGTGGAGAGCAGAGTAATCATCGCAGGGGGCGGGCAGTGGGTGCGAGAGGGCAGGGGAGGGGGAGAGGGAGAGGGCGGAAGCGGCGAGAGGCGGGTGAGAGGAAGGGGCGTGATGGGGAAACAGGGAGGAAGCGGAGCAAGCACGACGTGGGTAGCAATGTCGAAGGTGAGAAGGGACTCGATGCTCCTGCCGTGGAGGATAATGATGATGATGATGATGATGAGTATGCGAGCTTCTATCAACGATGGGAGTACTCCGTCGCAGGGTTGGACGAGTTGGGGAAGGCAAGGAAGGAGGTTTGTCTCAATGACTCGCAGAAGCGGGAGCTTCTGTCGTCTGGAGTGCTCACCGTCGAGCGGAATGAGGTCAGTGCGATGGTCTCCCAACTGGATCGTCTTCTTGGTGAGTTTCAGCCCGCCGAAGGTGCAGCGGAGGGTTTAAGTCTGAGCTTCAGGGGGAGGTCGAGAGTTGAGAACGGAAGCAGGTTTAATCAGGTCCGTGTACCAGGACAATTAAGTGGATCGTCAGCGAGTTCAGCTACAGCTGATGCAAGTGGGTATGCAATTGTGACACAGTGGGTTTCATTTTTTTCTGGCTTCAGCCTTTCTCTCTAACTGGGACTATTGAGGAGCTTGATGAATTGGGTGTATCACCGCAGTTGATTAGAATAATTACAAACTGCTCGCAATCTAGGTTGTAGAGCTCATCCATTATGGAATCACGAGGGATTGGAGGGATGTATCACTATCATCAGATAGTCGCAAGTTTTCAGCATGCATATGAATGTGCGAAGGAGTTGAACAATCCTTGGTTTGGTTGTTGGTGGTGACAGGCAGGATGGTACTCAATCTGATCAAGGCAAGGCACTGGAAGCATGGTGGGAACAATGGGTCACAGTGGAGTGGCCTGATGGTCCCCTGCCTTCAGGATTTCATGCGGTATCCTTCTCTCTCTTGTTTGATTTCCAGGCTCAGGGTTTAGGGTTTAAGGTTCAACACCAGATCTTACAAACCAAAGCAGATTCGGGGGGATGATGCAAGTTTCTCTTCGGTTTTCTAGATGGTCAGTCATCATGTTTCACGAATCATATCCCTTAACAGCTTAAATTCCAGGGTCTTCCCCCGCGGTTGAAGTCCGAAACGCGTTCAGATCAGGATGTCCACACTGGTACTGAGAAAGTCGGGATGGAAAGATCTTCAGCTCATGAAACGACAGAAACTGGTGGACAGCATACAACGGCAATTAATTCAATTCTAAATTTCAGCGAGAGTGGTGGTATTATCGGAGGGAGATCTGGGGTTTTGCCTCATTCTAGTGAGCCTTTGAACACGTCTGGCAGAAGGGAGGCTATCGAGGATGGCATGCAGTCTGGTTCGAAGACTTCCAGAGGAGAACAGAGTATCCCAACTAGAGGGATGGCGCTCAGCTCTCACTCAAATCCGACTGTGGATCGTTCAACCGATCCAGAATCTTCGGCTGGGAGACCAAGACAGCCCTCATCATCCACAGCTCCAGCAAAGAATCCTGCTGAAACAAGTGGAGCTTCTCCTGGTAAGCGCCAACCTAGTCTCTGAACCTTTGCAGAGCGGTCTACGAGATTGTGTAAGTTAAATTGACCGAGCGAGGTGATAATGTTCACCGTCCCCAAATTTCTTAAACTCTTATTCGGAGAAAAGTGACCATCTGAGTCAACATTTTGTGTAACTCACATTGAATGTGAGTCTGAATGTTTTGAGTAAGTCGCTGGTTTTCTTGTCAAGGTGGTTTTGGTCAAGTTACGTTATTGAATCCTTGTGCTTGCCCAATTCTGTGGTGCTTTAAGGATGGAAAGACGCTGTGATTCAGTACATTCTTGTTATGTGCTTTAAGGATGGTAACAATTATGTGCTTTAAGGATGGAAAGACGCTGTGATTCATTTGCAACATATCTGATGTTTCCTGACTCGCGCATTGTCATGACAGGGTTGCAAGCTTGCCCGATATGCAATTGCCCTTTTGCACCGGAGGCTAGCAACAGGGAGATCAACAATCACATAGATCAGGTCTGGCTTCCTAAGGACTTGGATTAGATTTGATCCTACCTTTAGAGCACAGGCTTTGTTTAATGAGGGTGTTGAATGTGCTAGCTGTGTTAAATAGAAGATGTAATTCTTCTATTTAAATTGAATATCGACACAGAACAGATTGGCTCTAATCAGGCGTTAGTGTTTGCAGTGCTTAACGGAAATGGGTTGTCAATTCGACTGATAAGAATATTTTTTCTTACGACGAAGGCGTGAACAGCGTAACATTCAAGCGCAGGTACTTTTACTTTATTCTATTTAGAATGGCATATATGACTTGTGGTACACGTAAGTGATTTGACTTTTTTCTGTCTTCAGATGGCATGCATGACTTGTGGTACAAGTCTCTCTAGCTCTTGAAACAACTTGTATTGCAAGTCACTTAAAACCTTTTACATTTTCTGGACTATAAAGCCTTTCCCTCATGGTCTGTGAACCCTAAACTGTTAACCATCATTGTGTCCCCTCTCTGAATTGTGTCCCCTCTCTGAATTGTGTCCTACAAGTGGAATACTGGGTTGGACGTGGAACTGGAAGGTTGATACTTTGTTGTTGACGTAGGAATACTGGGTTGGACGTGGAACTGGAAGGTTGATACTTTGTTGTTGACGTAGGAATACTGGGTTGGACGTGGAACTGGAAGGTTGATACTTTGTTGTTGACGTAGGAATACTGGGTTGGACGTGGAACTGGAAGGTTGATACTTCGTCGTGGACGCAGGAGCAAAATTAGGGTGTGAGGAAGGAGAATTGGGTATAGTTGGAGTAGCCATTTTTGCTGGCTGTAAAGATGGAGGCCAAGGTGTTCTGTTTGCATTGCCGTTCCAACAACGTGAAGTTCAAGTATTATAATAATGGAAAGGAAGACCAACATAGATTCAAGTGTTTGAACTGCAATGTGTGGTTCACTTGGGAGGATCACAATAGGCCAAAACCCAAGCACTACAAGAAGGTACGGAACCAGGATCCGGTTGAGTTTCAAGGCCAGCGCACGCAATGTAACAAGTGTTTTGTTGTGAACAACGCGCGATTCAAATTCTACAACAATAAAAAGAAATATGGTGAAACCCAACCCCGGTTCAAATGTTTAAGCTGCTGCAAAAGCTTCCAGATGCACTTGAAGGAGGGTATTCTAGTCCCTGTGAAGAGTAAGATCAAGTTGGGCAAGAAAGCACCTGAAGTCATTGGGCCTTGCATAGCCCCCGTAGCAGCTGGCCCATGTGAGCGTGATGTGAGGAATGTGGAACAGGTACATGAAGAAAAAGCATTCAAGGACATTGAAGACAAAATTGCAAGTAACATATTGAAAATTGCAATGTCTACATTGAAGACGAAATTGCAAGCAAACAATCCGTGTTGCAGCAAAAAAACCTTTTCTTAGTGAAAAGCACAGATAGGCTAGCATTTGCCAGAGAGTATAAAAACTGGACTAAGGACGATTGAAAGAAGATTGTATGGTTTGATGAATCATCTTTTGAAATTTGAAAGAATTCTAGACAAATTAGAGTGTGGCGAAAGGCCTGTAAGAAATATTCACATAAATGACCAACTTTCAAGTCCGGGCGTACTTCGGTGATGGTTTGGAGTGCTTTTAGTAGCTGTCATAAGGCTTGTTTGGTAATCATACCTTCGGAGAAGCGAAGTGCATGTGGTTTTGTTGAAATTATTTATAAAAGCACTTTGAGTGGGTTTTATTCTTTCCATAGTCATCCAAAAGACATGATACTTATGGACGGCACTCTGGTTCATCATAGTTAGTTGCCAAACAAGTGGAGAGAAGTTATTCAAGAAGGTATATATAAGTTGAAGAGTCCAGCCAACTCTCCAAATCTAAATTCAATAAAGAATTGTAAGAAGATAATTAAAGACAAAGTTCAGAGTACATCACGGCCACACAATAGAGAAAAATTGGTGGAATCACTTCAGAGAGTATGGGGAGGGATACCTTCAGACCTTTTGCAAACCCTTATTGCTACCATGCCTGCACGTGTGAACGAAGTAATTAATGCAAAAAGATGGTAGTACCAAATTTTAAACACTGTACAAGAGAAAGCAAATTGTGCATTGATTTTGGGTTTTTTTTATATAAGTAAATTTGATTATTGAATATACTTTAAAATCTTTCAATTGTGGTTTTTTGCATGAAATTCCATGGAATTTTGAGTTCGTATGATCTTACCATGTAACTGTTCAGTCCATGTTTCTTAAAAAATTTAGAAAATTACGTAACATTTTTATAGTGTACTATACAAGTCATATATATGTTGGTCTTGATGAAAGTCTAATAAAAGTTTGTTAATTACATTGTAGTAAAAATTCTTTCACTGAGTCTCATTTTGATTTTTTTTGTATAAATCTTTCTACAATAACATAATTCACATGTGGAGATCCCTTGAAAAGACAATGTGCTATTCATCAATATTTGTATAAATCTCAAAGTAACAATGGATGTAGTTTTCTTGTGAAAAGTAAAAATTATGTTCATATGACGCTATATTTTGACACGAGAGATAATCCAATAAAAAATATATTCATTACGACTTGTTCTTCCAAACAAAAAGTGGTTGAAAACTAGAGTAAAACATCAATCGACAACTCAAATTGATAAGTCTATTGGAATTCCATATAAAAAGTATTCATGCTCTATAAATCCTTAAGATAGTGAAAAGAATAAACTTTAAAGTGAAGCTTATAGTAATTTTAAGAAAAAAGATAGTGTCCCTTGTGTCAACATATGTGTTTGTTTTTTTTTAACCCCTAAAGTTCTGAGGGTATTTTTCATCAAAACTGCCTGAAAACAGCCCCTCTTCAAATCAAGGTGGATTTTGCTAAGTTGGGGTCATAATTAGTACATCTAACCATAAGATCTTGTAGCTAACTTCTATGTCTACATGTCCACCAAATCTTACACACTCATTCGTCACCAATTGCAAGATCGTAACGTTCAAAGTTGAAAATAAAGTTTTTTTCCCTGCCCAAAAAAGGAACAGCAGAGTTTTGAAGGCCCAAAAAACCATTTTTTTGCATTATGGATTTTGACGGTTTTGATGCACATCAAAGAAGACTGAGTTAACTATATGTATTGAAAAAATCATATTCAAAAAAGTTGTGGAAGGTTGCCAAAAAAATCATTTTTTGCTAGGGGGTATACTGAAATTCACAAACAAATGCCTTTTTTTGACAATAAAAATAGCATATGAAAAAAATTTGGATTAAAAATCCGAACGGTGGGAACATGCTCTACTGCCTTCTCTATACATAGAAATTTTTATTTTTGAAAAATATCAAAATCTCAATTTTTGGTGGAATTTCAAAGTTTCATCTTTGGGCAGATTCTCGCAGATTTTCGCAATTTTGGGCAGTTTTGGGCAGTTTTGGGCAGAATTTGCTGCATTCACAGTGGTTCAGCAGCTGCCCTACGAGCAGCGTTTGACACTTAAACCTTCATAACTTTTGATCCTGATGTCGGAATTGAAAAATAAAAATACCCACACGAAGATCTCCGAACGGCCCACCTTCAATAAAAATTTCAGAAAATCTTGATGTAAATTGCATTCATAGGTACATGCCCAAATTCCAAAAAAGCCCAAATGTGGATGATTGTCCTTTAGGGGTTAAATTATAATATATAAATATAAATTTTACAATAGATTACATCGTTCAATATGTTATTTTTTATAACAAAAGGAATGATCAAGGGATTTATTTTTTAAAAAAGAAAATGAAATATATTGGGGTTCTTTAACCCATCATGTACCCATTTGTACAAAAAATATTCAAATAAAAATTGAGAATGTGATAGCTAGATTTTGCATATAGTATAAAAAATCAATAAATTATACTATAATGGTTTGTAATTTTTTGAATATCATTTCATCAATTATAAATTATTATTTTTTAAATATGGAGTTTTTTCAAAATGTAGTTGACCATTAACCACTTTTACAATTTTTTACAATTAGTATCAATTCTATATAAAAGTGTGAGAAATTAAAGATTGTATCAACTCTCAACTCCCCAAAAAATAAAAAAAAAGGTTGTGTGGTATCCAATTATTTATGCTAATGTATCCGATTGATACCATTAGAAAATTCATAATGCTTTGTGAATTAACATGTGAGAATTAGGGAAGATTTAGTTGGTTGTGACTAATATGATTATTAATGCCCAAAAAGGACATTAGCAGTCACATTAGTCACAACCTACTACATCTTCCTTAACCCCTAAAAATCTAGCCGTTTTTGGAAGCTCCAAGTTCCAAAACTGTCATTTTTGACCGCTTTGTGAGAATGACGGTTTGGACCAATTTTTTTTCCTGTTTTTAGACATCTAACCGTGAGATCTTTCACTTTACTCTTTTCAAAAGTACTGATGAAATTTTCAACCGTTGGATGTTCACCATTTGTGAGATTATAATGCTCAAAGTTGCAGCAAACGTTTTTTTGGGTATAAACTAAACGACATAGGGTAAATGGTGAAAATGGGGACTTCATGTTCATTATCCCAAAAATTTTGCTCATATTTTTTTCCATATAGGTAATGAAGTTGGTTACCTCCATGAAAAATTTTAGAGACTTATTCCTTATTTAGGACCTTCATAAAAATTATTTTCTAGAAGCGGGTCTAAAAACGTTGATATTGTAAAACATGTATGACGTTACATATACTTGGTTTTAGAAAAATCTAAACGGTGGTTAGGTGCCTTTATACATCTTTTAGTCTTGGGCGAAATTATTTTTGAAAATTTTCAAAATCTCAAATTTTGACGAATTTTGAAAGAAATAGTTCAAAAATTTGAAGCTTGTCTTTGTAATTTTTGGAGGCTGCCCTTGTAAAATTGGTTTATTTTTTGACTTGGGTCTTTTTGGAATTTGAGTGGTGGTTTGGTTATGAAAATATTTCAAGAAAAAAAAATTTAAAAAACCCTAATTTTAAGCTGCCTGTTTTGGACTTGAAACCTAAAACTTCTAGATGAAGGTCTTAAAATTGGAATTTGGCTTTGAAAATTTTACCACATACACTTTGCAGTATAGGGAGCATCCAGTAAAAATCTTAGGCAAAAATATGAATTTTAACCCCTTCATCTTGGCTGCCCAAAACAGCAAAAACCCATTTCGGCTTTCCTGGATTTTTAGGGGTTAAATTGTTCTTGCAATTCTGAAGCACCTCCACTAAGCTCTCCTGTGAATAGATGAGAGTGACCTTGTTCACCCTTTCGATATACAAATATTTAAAGAACTCACAGCTCCAAAACTCCCACAAGGAAAGAATTATGAAAATAAAGGAATTCAACAGGCTTGTGAAGCCCAAGCAAATCCATAAACCACAAAATTGGCTAAGCCCGCAACCTAAGAGTTACTTATACATGCCCAACTTGGTTGTATGAATATACCTTAAATCATATGTTTCATGAAAGTACACAAAATACAACACTTGAAGTCCCTAATGCTCTTATTAAAAGTTCAAAAAATTCTCCATCATGTTGACCATGCTTGTGTTATTGGTTTTGTGAAAAAACACCATCTCTACATTTCGTAGTCCCATGGCACCAATAGGGGTTAACCCTTTAATGCCTAAGGCGGTCTCAGCACAATGGTTCGGCAAAAAACACATCAGTTGAGCTATATCCCTCTTAGTGGTCCACGTCATTTAAAAAAGAGAATTTGCCTTCTCCAACCGTACGGATGTGAAGGGGATGATGTCACGATGTCGTCATCCTTAGATGAAATTCATACAACCGTGGATGAAGGGTCATTATAATAGAAATATGCCACCTTTCAGGTCATATCTGACACATAAAGTATGCGAATTCACTAAATTTTAGTGCATTGGATAGATTAACTACCTGCCCCTATTCGATGGGAAGAACTCATATCCAAATTCCACGTCATTCAGACACAGGCATCAATAAACATACTTTTGCAACCAAAATTGGTGCCTTAGGCATTAAAGGGTTAATGTCATAATAATGTTGATAAAGAAAAGGGAAACATTCTCTTGCACGCTCGAATAGCTTAGACAAACATACTGGATGGACAGTGCTAAAACATGCACATGTTTTATGGCCATGCATGGAACATTTTTATTGTGCAGATTATTACCTTGATAAAAAATAAAGATGGAATATTCGTATGCGAGTAAGCTTTACTTCAATTGAATGCTTGCCTTCCATTTATCAAGGATTGAAATGCAGAAAACTAGGATCTCAAGGCTGCACTAACAGGTGGGCTGCAACTCTTTGCAGGTCCACTCCAGCACCCTGATGCAAGCATGAGATGATTGCAGAGACTAGCAGAAACTAGATACGTCATGAAATCGTTCTGTGAACTTCTGGGTTCCAATAAACAGCCACACGTTTCCAGAAACAAATGTGCACGAACTGTCCGACTGGGCTTTTGTACATTTCTCCTGGCCTCCTACCACCTTCTACAGAGGAACAGCAAAAGAACAGTTAGGCACATTTGAAACGGTAAATCTGATCCGCTCATGGCAACATATGCTGTTGAAAATGCTGTACGAAATTCTAGCATACTATTGTACTGTACAGGGAGATGTGAAGTACCCTTTCAGCACTCATTGCAAACTGCATCTTCGATTCGACTACCTCTCGAGTGCATACCCCAAATGAGCTTGCCAGACACATGCTCTCGTAAGGATAGCGATAAATACCTTCAATTGTTACCAACATCTATCGTTCACCTAACCCTAACCTACTGACGCCACCTTATCAAATCTGTGGGCAGAGGATATATATTTCACAGCAAAGACCTGGCCTTTTGGCTACTGATGGAGGAGCCAAGCAGGTGTTGCAGGTTTGACAGAACGCAACTCTACTGTAAAATTATGCCCAAATGAACCTCAAAACTGAAGCTCATCTGGAGTCATTTAAAAGCTAGCTAGATTTACAAGAATGAAAAGGCTTGGAGCTTTCCACAACACGGATCTCATTCTGAACGCATTGATGACACAGACTGAACGTCACTGATATCCCGAGGTGCATATCCACTGAGTCCAAACCACTCATCCATCAAATGGTTGAAACTATCACGAACTGTCGTCTGTAGCCACTCCGGATCAGGCAAAGCACTGCACAATGGAACAGTAAATGTAAATAAACGAAGTTCCCATTCTCTGCCAAGATCTAATTCAGACCAAAAATGCATCCTAACGATGTAGAAACTGATACTCGGATCAATGAAATAACAAAGACAGACCTGTCAAGATCTGCTCCACCAATTATGTATTGTTCTTTCATTCGATCTTCCTCCAGAGAGATTACTTGAAACACGGTCCTTGATAAAAATCCACAATTCTTGGCAACCAGAGTGAGAAACTGCATGTCAAAAATGTACTGCTGCAAGCCAAGAGGACCCAGGCTACCTGGATCCTCTTCAATCGATCCCCATAACTCAGGGTTTGTACTCAAATCTTTAACAAAAGTCTCAGTGAGACGTATAAGGAACAGCTGGGTAACCCTTTCCTTCCCTGCTAGGACACGCCCAGCTACTTGCTGAATGGATACCAGCTTCTGGAATACAGACTGCCATATCAGATCACACGTCAGAAGCAGCAAAGGTGAACACCAGAAATGTCAATAAGGCGTCAACAAGCAGTACAAAGATGTTTCAGAAGGAAAGACCTAAAACACACCTGGAAAAGTGTTGTTGGCTGGGGATTGTCCCGCCATCTGGGCATTTCTGAATCAATCTGGAAATAAGTTGTTGCATTTAGCTTACTTCCATAGTCATCGTAACATAAGCTTATTATTATCCCATTGCAGAGATGGAATTTTAGTGTTTCTACATGCATCTGCAGCCGCCGCCGAAGTTCTTTAAGTTCGGGTGAGCGGGCTGCCAACGTTGAGGGACGTGGAGCCCTTGATTCTCCAGCTACTATTTGCGAGCCACCTGGCAAAATTTTCGAAGCTGCGACTCCTACAAGCTCATCAGCAAGAGCTGTAGCATTACCCAGTAGTGACAGCTGCTGGTCCTCACTAGCTGCCATTTGGACCTGCAGAAGTGGAGTCCAGTTGGTAAAGAGGGAGGACAATTGGTAAATTTTCAAAAACACTTGGAAAAATGCAGAACTACCATTTGGTTCTTATAGAAATAAGAACCAATACTAACCTTCCTTTTGCCTTCTTCCTCGACCTCTTGACCAGGTAGCGCCTTAATAAGCATATACATATATTGCTCAAAAATTTCAGCCACGCCCTCCAATGCAGCTCCATCCAACTGTATGCTGACAAGAGGTGGCAGATCTTCGAGAAAATCCTGATTAATGAGCAAGATTGCCAAACATATACCACAAATCATCGCAGGTTCAAAGAGAAAATTGTTTGATCTTAAATCGCATCACTTGAAACACAAAATGTAAGATTGGAATCTAGTCATCATTTACATCAATAAGTGAAGTTACGTCATCAAATAGATACACAACAACATTTTACAGGAATAGATGCAAAAAGAGACTGTAGCAAGACAGTAATGAAGAAACCACCTGCAATAATAAGAGAAAACGATGGCCACTGGAGGTGAGTCTCAGATACGACACAGCTCCACGAACGGCCCGTTGAGGAGATAGATCCAAGGTCCAGTTGTCAACTCCAGCTAATGAGCCCACACTTTCAATAATGCTCGTTAAATTGACCTTCAAGGCCTGTTCTACACTCGGTCGAATGAGATTCGAGAGTGTAGGACAAAGACTCAAACCCCGTTCTTCTAACAACGCACAGTGTCCAAGAGCGATTTGGACACATTCAACAGCTGCTCGCAAACCCCCAGCTGCAGCAGATGACACCAGTACGTTCCGTTTTATAATAGAAGCACACATTTCAGTAACCTCTTCTGCCCAGAGGACTACCTCTGAGGCATGTGCGGGTACTTCACCGAACACGGCCACTGAATCCCTGGAAGCCTGAATTATAATCAGCCAAGAAATAACAATCAGCTCAAGTCAACAACGAATAACATTAAGCACCAATGATATCTTTTCTATTCTCAGCTTAAACCAAACTTTCCAGAGACTAGTCCCCACAATCGAAGCTGCGAATAGTAGTAAAGAGTATAACATACGCATCGTTGTCATTGGATCAACTCAATTGACTTTGACATTATAGTTTGATTCCTGCGAATAAATAAGATACACTGGTACAAATACAAAAAATCCTCACCTGAGCAATGGCAGAAAAGACCATCTGTGAAATAGCAGTTGTGTACGTAGCTCCATATGATGTTTCATTCTGTCGCAGTGAGTTCATATTATGCTTCAACCTCTCTTCATGAGAGTGCAATAAGAGTGTATGCGCACGAGAGCCATCACCTAATCTGTCTAAAGCAGAAATTGCAGACCTGAGCTCCAATCCCCTCACAGTGGGATATTGCACTGCTTCGACTAAATAAGCAGCTAAACCTGCTCTCCTTTCTGCCAGATTCTTTTCTAACTGCCGAATGGAATCCTCACTAATCCCTTCAACTCCTCCATTTTCCTTATAGAAGCGCGCCACCAGATCTTCACCTTCGTCAAGTAACGCAAGTGCATCATCCACCTTCCGTTCTGCTACCAGCACGTCCAGTGTCATAGGAAGGAGCTCCGTACGCTTCGCCAAGTCGGTGGGCTCTACATCCTCCTTATAATAGTCCCTTGGAAGAGGTCCATCCGATGAGCTTAACGGTATGGAGGCTCCACTTTCAGCTAGAGTGCGCACCAGAGCTGCTTGATTTTGAAGAAGAGTATTCATTGCTGCGATCTCACCTTCTAGGTCTGAAATTTCTTGCGATGTCCTTCGTAAGCAAATAAAACACCGCGTTAATGATGAAACTAACATCAAATCAGGAAAGAATAAATGAGCAAAAAGGTAGTAAAGTTTCTGGTAACTCAAGTAACGCAATTATCACAATTCAAATCGTTCGAAGCTGCTACAATATCATGATGAAGACGGTATCAAACAGCCTACAGCAGTCCTATTCTGGAAATCAGTAATCGAAATTGTTCTCGTTGAAGACAACTTCAAATATAGCAGCCAATGCAGTAAGTAAAAAGAAGTAAGCAAAGACCTTATAAATACAGTGTAGTTTTCATATACACTTTTCCGCATTTCATCAGCAGATGCTTTCTGCAAATCCATTAGCTCCTCACATATAATCCGAATGCCCTGTCAAACGACAATGAAATTAACAGAAATCAATCCTCAAAAGTATCAGTGCCTTACTGACATCATAATAGAACTCACACAATCGATAACTCCCGAACTGCTCATTACGAAAATATAAAAAATTCAATTAATCCCAAAAAGTTATCAAACACACTAGAATGGTGAAAGCACAATAGAACAACTAGCCATATAGTTTTGTGGTAGTTAATGGAATTTATTGTGTAAAACGAAGCGAAAGTAGCAACAAACAGTCCAAGACAACTCTGAATCCCCTAATTCCTTTAAACCTAAAGCAGCTCTACATAAATTTCGACCAACATTGAGCACTATCACGCAAGAAATATCAACCTCGCTCAACAGCCAGTGAAGTACCATTCCTCTTAACTAATAAAAACATAAATACACAAAACACAATCCTGCAGAGGGGGAGTAGACAAGACAGTGAAGAAGGAACATACCTTCTCACTGTTGGATTGACCCTTATAAGGATCCACCACCCCCTTAGAATCCCTCCTCGCAACCATCGCCTCCTGCTCGTCACGGTACGCATCATATCCAGACCTCGCCACCGGTGCTGGCCTAGACGGAGGCGCTGGTCTAGACGGAGGCGCTATAGCGGGCTTCACCGGTGGCGCCCTAGGCAGCACCCTCGCTGACGGCCTCGCTGCCGCCATTGCCACACCACTCCCCTAAACCAACCCTCCCACGTCCCTAACCTCAACCTCCAATAAACTCAACCCCCAAAACAAATTCTCCTTCCCACCCTCTCCCACCACATCCCCTCACAAAACTAACCTCACCCCTCTACCTCCCCCATCCACACCCTGGAATCCTCCCCAAACCCGAAACCCATGAGGCCAAACTCCACAACAACGATCTCCCTCCTTCCTATCCCCACCACATCGTCGGTACGGCTGAAAACGCCATCGCAATTACATCTCCTGAACCCATACTCCAACCTTTGGCACTGATCACCGCACCCCACCATCAAACATCAACCACCAAAAATACAGAACCCAAACCTCAACTACCTCTCACTCCGACTCCGAACCCGCCTCTGACTCTAACCTGGAAGGGAAAACCTCAACAGATCAGTGAGTCAGGAGTGAGTGAGTGAGTGAACAAATGAGCTTGCAACCTCCCTTGTGGATCCGCCACTGCACCATTCCAAAGGTGCGGGTTTCGGCCTGAAAACTCCCACGAGGATTAAAAGGAATGAAGAAGAGAAGTGTAGCTGTGGTTGTTCCGAGTAAGTGGAAGTTAACGTCCGAGCTATGGCGAAGACTTAGTTGCACGAGCTGCGATTACGCGGCACATGATGCAACTGAGATGCTGGCCAAAGCTTGCTGTTTTCGCTGACTGCCTCCCCATGTGCGCTCCAGGACAGTGTTACCCAGGTACGGGTATTTAAATGGTATCATGCGGGTATTCGGAGGGTATATGTGGGTATCAGGAGGTTCTATGGGTGTGGGACGGGTGTTGGGGGGTGCTGGGAGAGTATGAGACAGGTGTCAATAGAATATTGCTAGGGGAGGTCGCGCAGACAGGCTGTGTGTTGGGGGTGGAGCGTGGTGGACGCAGCGAATGTTGGCTGGTGCTGTTGACTGGCAGTGCGAGCGGGGACGGGCCGGGTCGGGTGGGTCCTCATTGGGGTTAATTGGTGTACTGGGCTCCTTGTGGTGGTTGACCCCTTCAATGTAAAAGTGATTCACCACTTTTACCTTACTCATTAACTGTTGCTGTTTTTTATTCCAACAACTGAGTTACAGCTACTGCTAAAATCCATTTTTTCATTTAAAACTTTAGACCAAATTCCCCAAGGCAACACATATCCCGTTCATGAAATTAAAGTAAGGGAGTGCTTACATCAAGAGGGATATTAATATATTTTAATAGGGGAAAATTAGTGGCGACGAAAGAATTGTTGTGTTTGAAATTTGCCATCCAAAGCATTCCATTGCAACAAAAAAATACCATTCGAAAATATTTCAGTACATAAAACGAAATTCTACTGAAATTGTTGAAAAACTCACTTCAATCGTCAGAATCGGATTCAGGTATATTTTTCAAATAGTGTAGTTGAAAAGAATTTGTGACCGTTGGTTATCTAAATTAAATTTTCACCATTAAAAATGAAAATTTATTTGTTGAAAAATTGAAATACAAGTGATCAATGATCAGTCTAAGCAATCCAAGACTGAAAGATAGTGGGGGATCGCCGATGGGCAAGCATTTCTCCAAGTGGCCTCCGTGCAAAAGCCTCCGACGAGAGGAGAAGAGACAGAGTTTGCCCACAGTTTTGGAAATTTATGCGGAGTCCCCTTGGAAGGGCGTTAGACTGACAGTGTCCATCTCCATTACGAGCACCTTCGTGGCCTTCCAAAACTCGGATGATCATGTCTCTCAATGTCACTTCTCCTTAGGCTTTTGACTTTTTCAGTACAACAAACGGTAAACTTTCTCTACACGAAATGGACACGAAAGTGGCTGTAGTTTAGTGGTGAAAAGAAAGTAGTGGAGGAGGGTCAAGAGAGAGGCGGCTCCGCGTTTTGCGGGGCCGCAAAGCTTATCCAGATCCACAATTGTAGCATCCCCTGTATGGACCACATTCTATCAAATTCAGTACTAATACAATCTTGAAACACAAAAGAATCCCTCAGAGATTGTTTTGCACTTCTCAGAATCCAATTTGCAATTGTTTAGCGAAAATTGGAGTCTTAGACAGTAACTCAAGGTCAAGCTTTGAGGACATGGTTATGCTTCGCTAAGCCATTTCCTTCATGCTGCAGTGTTTTAGTTCCATTTGATAGTTTTGTTTTGTAACCAGACGATAGGAGTGAACAGTATGAGTTCTGACGGACACTCGAGTATGATTCTCGGGACACCTCGAAGACCACCCCCAATTCGGACTGGAGGCGGCTCTCTACGCCGCCAAGGAGAATCTGCGAGATTCATCACGTGCCAGTCACCATGGCACACCAACCAAGGCCGCTTGAAGACTATTTTTCAACATCAGGGACTCGCACAAGACAGGAAGGCCCGCCACCGGAATTGGAGACTCAAGGGAGGGAGGTCCCACATGGTATTCACGACAATGCCCCGTACTTTCAACGTGCACAAGATTCACCCAGCTTGCACTCGGCTAGGTACCATCGTCCTCCCTCTCACTTTGATCAATATAGAGATTTTCAGTATTCTCAGGCGAGAGAGAACCGCACCTAGATGCAGGACCTAGGATGCACGTAAGGAATCACAGATCCAACGAAGACTTAGATAGGAGACATCACACACCCTACCCCGCAGTCCCCTAGACCTTGCTTCCGGCACGCTTTCCCCCCCAAGCAGTCAAAGAGCCTGCCTCTCGATATTACCACACTATCCCTGGTTTAACACACCAGCCAAACCATACTCCAAGACTTTGGGGAGAAGAAGGAGCCGACGACAGATACTATTATCCCCCACCCCCTGGCTATGCACAAAGAGATCTGGAGCCCCAGCAGGAAGCAATATTCCTGATAGCCCGCAACGGAGAACGCTTTCCTCCGACCCTGGGAGACTTGTTTTTTGAGAGCAAGCTAGTAGTTCAGAACATAAGAGCTCTAACTAAATATAGTTATAAGAAGCACGGGGGGAACCCTCCCATGCGGCACCCTTACACATATAACGAGGAGCTAGCCTTAAACCTCCTAGATATTCTCCTATGGACTAAACTTCCCCCAGTAGCCCAAGCTCTAATCTACATCGAGAACCTAGGAGAATGGTACCGCTACATGCACGCGGAGGAGCCCAATAATTTCCTCCGTTTCTTCAATAACCCGAAAGAAGAGGAGAGCTATCTCGCCATCCCAGCCTTCCTTCAAACGCTCCCGCTCCAGTTCGGCTTGTCGTCTAACCGAACACAAGACTGGAGAGATTTAATCGAGCAAGAGAGAGATAAATTCGAGACACAAATGGGCAACAAGGGTAATTATTTTAGCAATGGTGACCCTCTTGCTAGCAACGACTTTCGCATTAGTATTCAGCGAAGGAAACAAGAGTTAGCAAACAATAGTCTCCAGATGACTGCATACATAGATTGGACCAAGGACTACAACTCTATACCTACATATTCTTGAACCAATACTCATGGCATTTTACACATAGAATGGGCAGGCCCTCCAATAGGTCATGGTACAGATAATGCAGGCGAAAGGAAACGGAACCGTACCATTACTATAACACCACTCAATCTAGCACCAGCCAGGAGGACTCAGAAGCCACCAAAGCTCCAGCCGAGAATTCTCCACCCCCGCAACTAGTCGATCTCCCCCCCCCCCTGAGGAACCCAAGTCTAGCGCACCACCTGTCCAGGGCCCAACCGCTGATCTAGTTGATCTGCCCCAACCTCTACACAAGAAAATCCTTGGCATCCAACTGAAGGACCGCACGGTAGAGAGGCTCCGGACCAGCCTCTCCTTCGGCCAGGAACATACGCTCATTGGCAAGACGCAAGGCCCAGCTCACAGCCAGACATAGTTAAATGCATGGGGCCGCGGAGAGCTTCACTACACCTTCACTGATATCATCAACAAACTTGCCAAGGATTTTTTGAGGCCCACTTCTACATCCCCAAGGTAAGCAACACACTCTCTCACATTCGGATTACAGAATTAACAATATGATTGTTATGTTTGCGGAGTGGACCCCTCACTTTAAGCCAGAGGCCGAGAACGCCTCGACACTTCTCCAACACCCCATCTGGATACAGGTTAAGGGACTTTGAGCCTTTTTCTTAGGATTGAGGATTTCCTAAGAGAAATTATCAGTCAATTCGCAAACGTAGTTTATGTGGAAAACTCATACTCCTATGGGCCAGCACCCTAGGACTTAGAGTGAGAATTATTCCCCACAATGTGGTGGATCTTCCAAACACTCTACAACTTCCACGTATAGATGGTGACGGAGTTGTTTATCATGATCTGGTTTATACGGGCAATCCCGATGAATGTGAGAGATGCCACAAAAAAGGTCACACAGTCAAATATTGCTCACAGCCTAGGAATCCTAGCAAAAAAGACTCTAAACCTAGAAGGAAAGAGAGGAGTAATAGAGACGCGACCCCTCAGAGAGCTAACACTCGACATGCTAAGACAAGAAGTCATCAAGAATGGAAACCGAAACCAGACCCGGAGCCACTCGAAGCAGCCCAAGTCCCTGCCACTCTCGTCGACACCAGCACCAATGAGCGCCCCTACATGAGTGGAACTATAGCAGTTAAGCAAGAAGACGACTACAACTCGCCTGATACTGACATGCTGCAATTCCCCGACACGCTGGACTCAACTG
Organism: Ceratodon purpureus; assembly: GCA_014871385.1. NCBI lineage: Eukaryota > Viridiplantae > Streptophyta > Bryopsida > Pseudoditrichales > Ditrichaceae > Ceratodon > Ceratodon purpureus. The sequence goes on from CM026422.1 coordinate 6,278,808, forward strand.
AAAGTCCTCCACCCATCAGACAACAAGACTCAACACTTTCAAGGACGGACCGACAACCTCAACTACCCTCGGCAGTAGAGGGCCCACCCCCCACCCCCCCCCCTCCACCGCATCAACCAATGCTGACCAAGAAGTCGTCATTGAAGACACCCGCACAGTAGAAACACGAGCGGAAGTTCACCAATGGATCTGGGCGAGAGTCACTCTACAACAACACCTACCCCCCCCCCACCATCAACTGATCCGTTTGTCCAACCAGAGAATAAGGAGGTAAAACGGGTCTACCGTTCATCGGACATCTCCCCCCAATATCTTACTGCTTTAGGAATAGAGTCAACTCCTCAGACAGCTAGTATTAGATGTTAGGTTATTCCCTTCTTTTTACAGAGCCGACAGCAAAGGAACTGGTATGGAATATCTTAGCAAATGCAAACACAAAAAGATATCTCCACTATATACCTTTCCCCTAAGAGAACAAGATACACTAGAGAACATCTACCGGTCTCCCAAGTTATGTCGACAACAGATTACCAGCGACACCTTTACAGAGCTGCGAAACATAATTCGCAACTACAACAATTGACATAATCCGCTCACCTCATGGGACAAGGCGGAATGGACTTACATCTAGAAGACCGACTCTACTTCTCCAGCAACTTGCCTCATCATTCCCATGATGAACGCGGGTCGGAATGACATGGTCTTCGAGAACACAAAGTCTTACCGGTGGAGGAAGCTACCGACCACCCTTCAGACCTTGCTCTTAGCCATGCAGGCAAGACAAATCACGCCTAGCACACACTTGATCAAATCCTGGACTTCGATTTTCCCAACGCTGCTCAACCCTACTAACCCAGCCTCACCCCCAAAACCTGACTCCAAGAAGCAACGAGCTTCTCATCCGGAGCCGGGACCTTCAGAAGAGCAGTATCCACCAAAACACTTAGATGATCCAAGTACCTAAATTATCTAATGTCACACAGAACGTCCGAGCTTTAGGTTAAGGGACAAAAGGCATTTGGAAGAGAAACGCCCTTAGGGACCAATTCTCCAATATGGATCCCACACCAGATGTACGGGCCTTTTGCAAGAACACAGATTTATTGCAAAGGATTGTCTTAATCTGACTACTCAGTTGGAATTCTTAGCAGGTCAGAATCTTTGGAACAAAGGGGTGTCTCTAGCGGCTTCATACAGAGTGAAAGGCGGTACAGCCATCATTCTATCTAAGAGACTTTCGGACCGCACCAAAGAATCAGGAATCATCCTAACAGCAAGGGCACAATATGTCACTTTTCAACAACCTCCAATTCAAACTCGGAATAATCAACGTCTATGCTTTCAACGACTCTAGACGACAAGCTAAGCTGTGGAAGACCATCATGGATGCTAACCTTCCGGCAGCAGAATGGATTATCGCAGGAAATTTCAACTCGGTCAAATCCTTGGACGACAGAGTAGAGGGTACCTGCACAACAAGAATGGAACATGAAGAAACCATTGCATGGAATGGCCTTCTTCACAAATATAGAATTGCCAACAGTTACCACATGCCGGAATTCCGAATCCTTACCAAAAAGAAATATAGCTGGGACAATGGACAAACTGGACGAGCTAGGAAGGCCTCAAGGATTGATAAATTCTATGTTCCACCAGGTATACAGAGTATTGGGGGCCATATTGAGATCTTCTCGACTCACAGAAGAATATCTGATCACTCTCCCGTGACCAACCTGAAGATCATCTACCAACATATCAGCACACCTAGATCCTTAGTCTTCAACAAAGCCATGCTACAGACTAAGGACGGTCAGAAGTTACTTACCGAAGCTTGGAAGGAAGGCCACGAGCAGATTCAGCACACCTCCCAGGCCAGGAAGATCCAAGCAACTCTCCGAGCTATCAAAGCGGCCAGGGACGCCTACTCATTCCGTATTCGCAGCAAATGGCGAAAAATCTACAGAGACGAAATACAAGAGATCACCGAAGTAGAAGAAGAACTTCATGCCAATTGGCTGGATGAAGATGCACGCAACAAATTATCTGAAGCACAGGCCAAGCTTCACTCTATCCGTACTCATCGGTTGGATAAATGTATACACCGAACCGCAGCCAACTGGACCTGAGCGGGAGACAGATGTACGAAGCAATTCTTTGATTTCCATACAGAGAAGAAACCAACACCAAAAATCAAAGAACTGGTACGAGACGGCCAAGTTATTAGAGGGCAACAAGCCCTCAACGAGCATGCGGCTGACTTCTACCACAAACTTTACACTGCACATACTCAAGTGGAGAACGATGCCGAGGCAAGGGAGCAATGTCTATCCAGCCTTCCTCAACTAGTCACAGACGACCAAAACAGAAACTCACCGGCCCCATCACCGCCGAAGAGCTTCTTGCAGCAGTCACGGCCTTCCCGAACAACAAAGCTCTGGATGAAGATTGCATCCCTTCCGAGTTCTACAAGGTAATGTGGGAGGTAACTTCAGCCGATATTTTAGCTTTCGTAGGAGAAATATTCGATGCAGGACTCCTGCCCAGGATCCTACACTTTTAAATTCATTATATAAGATCATTGCTAAAACCTTAGCACTGAGAATGATACCGCATTTACAAGACTAGATCCACCCTTCTCAGACCGGTTTTGTACCTAATAGATGCATCTTTGATAATATTTTTTTAGCCTACGAATCTATGAGTTGGGCTTAGGAATCTAATCAGAACCTCACACTTCTACAGATGGACTTCGACAAAGCTTATGACAGGGTTTCCTGGAAGTCTATGGAGGCCACAATGAGGAAAATGGAGTTCAGTGAAGAATGGATCAAATGGATAATGTCTTTACACAGAGAGGCCCAAGGAACAGTTATGATTAATGGCATAAGAGGTCAATCATTTAATGTGGAACGATAAGTACGACAAGGCTGTCCATTAGCTCCTTATTTGTTTCTAATAGTTGCTAATGCAATAGCCTACATGATTCAAGATCCTAAGTATGAACTTAAAGGACTTAAAATGCCCAATCTCACAAAAAAATTCGGTCAACTCTTTGCAGATGCCACCTTACTCTTTCTAGACGGTTCACTAGAAAATCTCAATAAAGTCATGAGAATTTTTGAAATCTATAGTAAAGCATCAGGTGCGAAAATTAATTGGCATAAATGTCGCGCAATCTGGGCTTCTTCCCAGGCCCGGCTCTGGACATAGGGAGAAGAAGTTGGGCTAGTATGGTTAGAGCCGGGAGCATATGCTCGCTACCTAGGATACCCCCTGGGGTATAACGTCAACATTTAGGAAATTGATAACACCATAGTCAACAAAATCCGAGAATGTATTCATAAATGGGCAAAGAAAAAATAATCACTAGCAGCTAGAACTCTAATAATTAACTAAGTCCTGCTTGCATCCATCTAATACGTGGTTTCATGTTCAGCGTACTCACCTTCAGCAATGAAGAAAATTTGGAGGCTCATACGAGATTACCTTTGGAGTGGACAAGCGGGCAAGAAGACGAGAGCAAAGCTCAAGTGGGATACTGCAATTCTCCCTCTCACGGCAGGCGGGATTAAGGTGCTGGACATAGAACTGCAATCCAACCCATTGTTAGTCAAAATGCTCACCAGAGGTGTCAACCCGGAACCAAAACCGTGGAAAGCTCTACTCATCCACAATCTCAACAAATTACAACCTAAAGCTAACGACCCTTGGCCGCAACATAGAAGTTGGATGCAGATACCAGTGGCCAAGCTACATCAGACAGGCTCTCCGCTCTTCCAAGCCATCATGACCAGCTCGTCGTCACTGCAACAAGGATTAGAACAGTCAGTTCCTAAAACGTGGACCGAACGCTCACGACAACCAATTTTTGGCAACAGACTACTTACTTCGAGACAAGGTGAACAATGGGACATGAGCCCCCGAACAATACTCCCGAAATGGGCAGACCATGGCCTCTTCACACTGGGAGATCTCTGGGATTGAATCACGGGAGATTGGTTAACAGCGGAAGACATAAGACAGAAAACTCGCGGGAGACTACAAACAGCAGCCAGGAGTAGAGACAAAGTACTTACCAGCAGTCCCTGGACGGCACAGGATCACAGCACTCGAAGGAAACATCGATGGCTGGCGCAATTTCAGGGCGCTCAGCCCACCAAAGTCTTCCATATGCGAGCAGTTGTAGACTCCATTCACCTTGCTCACAGGTACGCTATTGGCCCAAAGCTTCAACTTACGCTTTCTTCTGAATTGCCTGAACCTATTGACACAGGGCCCTTATAACGTGTTAGAATCGCAACCAGAGATGATAGAAAACACAAATACACCACCTTCAATCTTAAACATGACATAGAACCCTATCAGTCCCTTTGGCTATATGGGAAAACCACCCTCCAGGATCTCCCATGGGACCCAGCTCCCTGGAGATGGCGGAAAATAGGGTGCATCAAAGAGGCACCCTTCTTTCAATATGGATCCAAGAGAGGGTACAGACTCGGACTCCAGCGGGTAGGAATCCCCTCTCACTTTGACACTGAATAGACATCCCAAGGATACTCCAAAAAAGAGAAAAAAGATTACTATAATCAACTGTGGCATCCTTGGAAGCCCCGTAAAATTTCGGCGGTGAACTGGCTCGCGCTTTCAGGAGGTCTTCCAGTTGGAGAATGGCGGAAGAAAATTGGCGACGACGGACTTTGCAGACTCTGTAATGAGAGAACCCAAGACACACTCCAACATTCAATCCTAGAGTGCCAACATGTCAAAGCAATAATACAAGATACGACATGATTAGGACCCAAGTGAAATCAGACAATGTTCCACTTGTTTGGTCACAACACCTGACAGGAATTATCCCACCCCCGGGCACCCAGCTCAAAACACTTTCGCCTGGGACACAAAGGGCAATACTAGAATAGATGAACACACAGCCCTAGAGATACTCCGAGCCAACACCCTTTGGTTTCTCTAGTGTCAGCGGTGTAAATTCGAAATGAACAATGAAGCCTTCCACCTAGGAGCAGCATTAATCAATGCTTAGAAGACAATAATCTTCATAGGAATGGAAGCTGAAAGGGAGATAGATAGATATCCCAGATCCAAAGGACGCCGCAATAGCATGCGAACAACATTCAAAGATCTCTGGACAAAAGGGGACGTCTTTGCCTACCAAACCGACAACAAGATATCAAATTCCCAATTGAAAGCTGTCTCCTAACCCTCTCTTAGTCTTTTCCTCATTGCTTTATCTCTATCATTCAATCTGCAAGACACAACCCTGCGGCACTAGTGTGACCTTTTGAATACAACAGATCATCAACCGGGCCCAAGGGAGATACATCACCAAGGTCCAGACAACTCATGCAACCTATGATAAGACAGACTGGAGCACTGAGATGCAGGCCTTCTACAATCACAGTCATCTCAAGTAGGCCACTCCTTCCAATAGTAAGATACCTTACTCATGATACCATCCGACTTATACTTACGCAACTCAATATTCGAAGTGTAGGGCCCTACGACAGTAGTCTAGGTCCTTATAGATTAAACCAGCTACTTCCAAAACTAACACCCGTATGCTTTAGTGCTTACTATTCTGCACTTAGTAGACACAAACTCCAATCCTAGTTTGTTCTAGTAAAACCAGAGGCAGAAGAAACGGCAGTATTCTCGTCGCAAGGAGCTTCCGCACCATCTCAGCCCAACACCGCACCTCCGCACGAGGTGTCGACACATAAAGTGCAAGGGCTGGCCCAAATTTTCAAGCACGTGGGAAATCCAAAGGCCTTTAGGAGACCCTAGATTTCCCCTAATGTCTTTGTTAATACTTTGGGCTTTGTGGTGATAAAAATATAATAAAGCAGGGAAGGGGGGGGAGGGGAGGGGGTTGGTTTAAGAACTCTTTGTTTTGAAAGTTCGTTGGTGCAATGTCATAGGTAAAAAAATACACAAATGCACTCATTTAAACATATTATATTTACAATTTCAATGTAGTGATTTTGTGAAGTTATGTTGATTTTACTATTTCTACTTTTAAGTATCCAATAATAAAATATCACTATTATAAATGAAATTTTTACCAATAAAAACTCAAAATGATTATTTCAGTACCTAACTTAAATGTAATCAAATTTTTATTCTTCATGAATGTTTTTTCTATCACTACTTATCCACTTATATAATTCATATTCTATAAGTAGTGACATAAGGCATACATGTCTAAATATAGTATCTATATGACAAATAATTCTTTTATTTTTGCATTGAATGCCTATTATAAATTCTCCAAATATTTTCAAAGATTAATATCTATTGATTTCAATTTCATAGACTGAAATTTGATTTTTTGATAGTTAGTAGTAGCATACACAAATTTTTAGATATTTTGGAAGATTGGCATCTATTAATCTCACTTCCATGGACTTTCATAATGTTATTTAACAATGGTCAACGGGCAAATACAAATCTTTAGATATTGTAGAAAATTGATTTTTATTTATTTCATTTTGATGGGCCCATAATGGACGGTAGATAGGCACTTTATTTACTGCATTGGATTCTTCTTGAAGACGTAGTGAAAGACAATACACGTACTGGAGTACAGTTCTCATGCTACGTACTATAGACCAGTCCACATGCCTTGTCGAACTCCCTAGATGTGCTTGTGTAAGTAGCTGGCTTATTAAATCGCATGTGTGTAAGTTGGTGGTGGCAAATTGCATTAGATTCTTCTTGAAAACCTAGTGGAATTCAGTATACTTACTGGAGAACAGAGTCACATGCTACATACTATAAACCAGTCGACATAGCATGTCGAACTGCCTAGATGTACTTGTGTAAGTAACTGGCTAATTAAATCGTATGCATGTAAGTTGGTGGTGGCAGATTGCACTTGATTGAGAACCTAGTGGAATTCAGTACACGTACTGGAGAACAGTTCACATGCTATGTACTATAGACCAATCCACACGCCTTGTCTAACTGTCTAAATGTACTTTTGATAGTAGTTGGGTAATTAAATTGCATGTGTGTAAGTTGATGGCTAATTAAATTGCCCTTATGTGAGTGGCTCAGACTTCAGAAGGAGCCCCTCCAAAGTCACCCCTGGACCAAAGGCCACAGCCACAGTCCAAGGATTTACCAGTATGGTTTCATCTTCTTTCTTATCACTGCGGAACTTGTTGAGCACAAACAAAATGGTCGCCGCCCCCATGTTTCCATAATTTCTCAAAATGTGCCTGCAGATAATAAACCGAACATTAGCATATTGACTAAGTACTCTATTAAGATTTACTATTATTGGTAGTATCAATCAAGCATAATTTTACTATATTTGATATGGATATCTATGTAAATATTTTAAAGATCTAAACTATCAATGATTCATTCATCTATATTAATTATTTTTACTACTAGTAGTAGTACTACTCATATCATGCAATAATCATGCAATAACACAAGGCAAATATGAAGAGACCACAAAACTCTTACATATCTATTAGTTATTTAGAGTGAGTAAATAAAATTATGTATATTCAAAACTCATATACTTATGTATAAATCAAATACTTTACAAATAACTCTACTAGTATAGTAATATCAATAAATACTAAGATCTTTTCACTTCTGGGTGTCCCAAATTAGATGACCTTTGTGTAGCATATGGCTCAACTCTCCATATCAACCAAAGCACTCCAAATACTCCAAATGACACACAAACATCCAACAAGTTTTACCTCGACACTTGAAGCTGATTGTCGTTGAGCTTGCAGTTCTTCTCAATGGTGTCCAGAACAGGCTTCCCTCCAGAGCTCACGGCCCAATTCACGTCGACGTAAGTCAGGTTTGTGTCTCGCAGTAGCTGATCAATGAATCCTCCAGTATTCTGCCCAACATGTGCAGGATAATTCTTCTCCTGAGTGGAGTGCAGCCCGGACGGCAACAACCGTGCAGTAACACAATCCTCCGTGTTAGGTATCAAATAAGACTCCGACCTGTGAACCTCGAAGACAGTATCCTCCTTCACGGTGGGACACTTCCCAACCACCACAGCTCCAGCTCCATCACCAAATGCCAGGTTTGACACAACAGGGCCCAAATCTGCGAATGGATTGTCGGGGTTAACTGTCTGTGCTGCAGCAGAATTGATCTCCACGAAGACAACCAGTATCCTGCTTGTGGGATCTGCTTGGGCTATCTCTGCAGCTGTCCGGATCCCGTTCACTCCACCGTAGCACCCTAACAGAGACACGCTGTAGTGTTTGACAGTGGCCTGGAGGTTCAGGCACTTGACAAGGCGAAGGTCCAGGGACGGAGACAGGAGCATGGTGGTGGAGTAGGAGATCAAGTGGGTGATGTCTGCTCTATCGCCTCCCCAGTCAGCCAGGGCTCTCTCCGCTGCCTGCTTGCCTATGTTCATGGCCTCCGGCTCGTATATGTTAAATCTCTCTCCCAGGTTGGGACTCTTGTAGACCTTCAGCGATGGGTGCTTTTGATAAATTTCTGGTGAGAATGCCATTTGTTTCTGTACTATTCCTAGTGCCTTGCCTGAGAACCAAATCATGTAAGGTGATGTCAGTGTAACAGCTAACTCTCAATAACAATCAGAAGAACAACTCCGGTTCCCTGCAGAGGGGCCGAACAGAATACCAGATGCATGATGAATACCATGTTACGTTAATGATCATTTTGTCCTCACAAGAGATTGAGGTTTGAGGATAGTTGTTATTTAGAGTACCTTAGCAACATAGCTAGGTCGTCCATCTCCGAACAAATATTTAGTTTTTCGAAAAGAAATAATGTTCGTTCTCAAAAAATGAATTTACTGTTTCTGTGTTTTCAAAAAATATATATAAAAAAAATCTCATATGGCTCAAAAATAGTCGAATATTGAAATTAACCGAAAATGATTTATCCTATTTGGTTTTTCTATCCTTAGAAATTTCTAATATTTAGAATTATCCTTGGACACACACCGTGGTGCTAGACCAAGTATAGAACCAACAGCATAAGTAAAGCAAACTTGGTCGTTGGACTTTTGGATTAGTGAGGAGTTTCAAATGCTCACAGATTCGTTCAATGGTTTCTTTAGCCTTAGGCATTTCGTGGCATCCATAAATCTTGAGGCATTCCAATCCAAACTCCTGAAGTGAGTAACAACCCGTAGGGTTGGCAGTGCCCAATCCCAGAATGCAGCTGCTTGACAGATTTGCCGGTGCGTGATCGACATGCTTCCTTTGATCTTCTGTCCGAAGTGTTTCTAAGCTGCCAGTTGAGAGAACTTGTTCTGCTGGAGATGCCATGTTCAGACAGTTGTTCCTGCAAGTTGTGTCTGATATGAGACTCGATTCTGGATTAAATGTAATACCAAGATGACATTTGAATAGCATTTGTCCATGAGGAAGTTCACAAGCTTGAAACATACAGCTCAACATGTTGCATAACCCCAAGTATTTCATGAGTACTGGGGAAAGCTTGTCTACCAAGAAAATTGAAAAACTTATTAATATCCTTGCTAACAAATGTATATTAAGTTAGCATTTTGTGCCCAGGAAAAGGATAGCACAAACTATGTACGTCCTGGTGGTCTGTTTTATGCATTACCTGAAACACTCTTGGTTCCAACTTCCTGGTCGTTTGAGGCTTCCCCCAGTCTTTGGCTCTTTGGATTTGATGTTCACCAGATGCCGGTATTCACAACTTCTAGGAGTGGCCTGCCAAACTGTCCTTGTAAGGACACCCATTGACCCATTGCCAATCATGCTGGAAAAATGAAACAGAGATGAATACACCATGATAAGTGTATGGTATATATACCCTAGTACGATAGCAGGGTCGCCCAAATATTATTATTTTTAAAACTTAAACAACAAAAAAATTCAAGCCTCAAAGAAAAAGAATAAGAATATTTAAAATCTTGAGATACTTGAGGTATCAAGTCATGTAGGTGGTTTGGCACGTTAATTTCAGAGGATGAGATCTTATCCAGTGTGCCCTTGAACAACAAAATCGTGGGTTTGCTTTTGCGGCATTTCACTAAGGCGATCATTGGGAAGTTGGGAGCTATCTAAATCCCCCAAAATCCCCCAAAATCCCCCATCGAGCGAGCATGGCTCGGAGCCCAGGTTCAGGAGGGGATGGGGATGGGGATGGGGCAAATCTCTCCCGCTATTATTATGTTGGAGTGGGGGCTTTCTCATCTTTAGGAGACCTACACCATATTATTCATGGCCTCTAGCCCCAATTTAGCAAAAAAAGAGAAAATCAAAAAAAGATTTCAGAATTCCAAAATGGGTAGGGCCAAAAAAATAAATCCAACCAAGTCTCACATATGAAGGACACCAATTGAGGAGAAATATAGAGACCCCAATCATTTATGGTTTTGGGTTTTCATGCCCCTTCAAGTTTATTATATTCATAAAAAATTATTTGTTTTTCCTTTGCAAACCTTGTGCAATGTGCAATGATGGCAACCCTGCTAAGTCACTACAGTATAGTAGTATCCAACTATTTTTGCCAAATAATTCATCAATAAAAATTCATGAAAGTAAAATATTGCACCAATAGCAAATATGAACAATTCTATTGTAGATGTTAAAGTGAAACAAATATGTCTTTCCAAAGGCACAACCACTTTTTGGATAATTCCAATAAGGTAAGAAAACCAAAAATGATGAAAATAAGGTGATTTGACTAGTAGGAATGGAATTAAAAACTATGTGAAATTATTTTGAGATGAAAAAGAAGAAACGATGAAGAATGCAAGTTGTATCGTGTTTTTATTCCCCGATAATAATTATCCACAATTTTTCAAAGTGGAAATTTTGTCAGACCCCCTTTTGGTATACTAGACTCTTCTTCAACTGAAAGTTGTGGTATCCTTTTCTACACATGAAAACACCTAGAATCGTTAATTAATATCACAAAAAACTGGACATAAGACTAATACTAAAAAAAACCACAACTTGACATTATGTGGCAGAACCTGGTTGGTCCACCAAACCTGGTTAGTCATGCAAAAATTCCTTGTTTTCAGTCTACGACATCCCTATTTTACTAAAACTTTAGTTCATGCCATGAGGGCATTAACCGTTTTTGGTTTTCTACCTTACATCATATGTGATCTCACCTTATTCTTTATGTCATTTATATTCATGATTAACCATTTTTGGTCTTTCTACCTTACATCATATGTGATCTCACCTTATTCTTTATGTCATTTATATTCATGATTAACCATTTTTGGTTTTTCTACCTTACATCATATGTGATCTCACCTTATTCTTTATGTCATTTATATTCATGATTAACCATTTTTGGTCTTTCTACCTTACATCATATGTGATCTCACCTTATTCTTTATGTCATTTATATTCATGATTAACCATTTTTGGTTTTTCTACCTTACATCATATGTGATCTCACCTTATTCTTTATGTCATTTATATTCATGATTAACCATTTTTGGTATTTCTACCTTACATCATATGTGATCTCACCTTATTCTTTATGTCATTTATATTTATGATCATTACATCACATATTTGAATTTTACGATACTTTGACCTATTTGATTGGAGCATATAAAATGATGCAACATCTTGGGTTTCAATGCCAAGCACAATGCATCACTCAACCACTTTCTAAGAAGACGTGGCAAATTTACAAATAACTCTTTTTGTGATATCAAATCTGTAATGATAATGAGATGTTTCACACTTGAAGCCCACCAAACTTGAAGCCTGTGGTGCTCGAACAAGTCTAAGTGGAAGACTACCAAAATTCATCTTGAAAAACGAGCCATGAAGCCATGTTTAGTGATTGGTTGTGCCATGAAGCTATGGTGATTGATACCAGGGCCACACCGGTTTTACCAGCAGCCCCAGCCAGCAATACCACCAGCCCCACGTATCTCGGCAGGAATACAGGGCTGGTATTTTCCACTACTGGAGCTGCTGGAGTGGCTGGAGGCAAGGCTACTCCCTGCAACCAGCAGCTCCAGCGGCTCCAGCAGTGGAAAACACCAGCCCTGTATTCCTGCCGGGATACGTGGGTCTGGTGGTATTGCTGGCTGGGGCTGCTGGTAAAACCGTTGTGGCCCTGCTATGATGGAATGTGATACCAAAACTTGTCTGGTTCCTTATTGAAAAGTTGAGTTATTTCGGCGAGCTCGGTCTTGCGCGGTGTTTTGTTTCTTCTTACTATGGAATAAAACTCCATTTGTCTCAAAAAAAAAAAAAAAAAAAAAAGTTGAGTTATTTATAAAACTGGACATGTTTTGCTTCTGAAGTGTAACAACATCCAAGAGTAAACTATAAGACCAATGCTACACTTCTACCCAGTAATTTTGGCAACATGGGTAACGCTGTAAGGGTACACTTCTGTCTAGTAATTACTGGATAGAAGTGGACACTTACCCAGTAATGTTGGGACACTGAATTTATAGTTTACCCTTGGATTTTAACCCTTTAAGGTCCTGATTTAAGACTGTTTTCAAAGATTTGTTATTAAATGGTTGATGAAACACAAAAATGGACTTGATGTACAAAACATCTACACGGTTGGTTTCATCATAATCATTATTAATATTTTTAAAATAATTTTGCAAAGTTTTCTCTTGAACTTCAATTAAAAATCTAAAATTAACACAATTTTTTAAAAAAAAATTGTTATGAAATAAGGATAACATGCACTACGAGATGGTATAGTTTCCATTATTTGATCATACTTATTATGGAAAATCATATTTGAGATCTCACTTTTTGAACTAAGAATGAAACTCGACATACACTAGTTTTACGGATTTTCAAAAAATCACAAAATCTTATTTTGAAGATACATACCATGCAAATGATAAACAACGAGCACAAGAATTGAAAAAATAAAAATATGGATGAAAAACATCCGGTTTCAACAGATATCGGGTTGTTGTAAATCATTCGGCATCCAGAATTTGGATGCCTGCGAGTCAAAGGGTTAACAACATCCAAGGGTAAACTAGATTCAGTGTCTCAACATTCTAGTATCAAAAATGTGCTTTAGTATATGATCATATTTAATACAAGAGAGTTCAACACTACTGGAAACTTGGAGGCTGAGGACCCTCCAGTCCACCTATGAGTCTACCTACAAGGGTGTACACATCGTAATGGGGGGAAGCACGATAAAGTGGACCACAAAGTGACACATGTGATCACTAGGAAGTGATTTTGAAGTGTGCTGTTTTTCAAAGCTTAAAGCTGATTTTGAGCATTTTGGTGTAGTTTTTGAGCATTTTAGTCACTTTTTAAGGTGTCAAAGGTTATCTCACATACATCTACATTAAAAGAACATCTTTAATTGAAACATAATTTGACCACTAGTTCTAAATCATGAAAATGAACTTTTTCAAAGTCTTAATTTCTTCATTTGGTGCCCTTTATTGTCTTTAGAGAATGTTTTTCCCAATTTGAAAAACAATGTTCGGTGAAAAAAAACCCACAAAAGTACTCTTTTAAAAAACATCCTTGCGGTGTTTTTGGAACCATAAACCAATGACAAGTATATGAAATGACCATTTTAGAATACCTCTTAAACTTATGGAGGGCACGACGCCATCAAAAGTGATTTTTTAGATAGTTTTGATTCTTTTTTAGCCACTTTTCTAAATGATTGCATTCACTTTGCTTATATTTATAGCCTTCATACAATAACTTTAAAGTGTCTACATTGCACGAAACTTTTCTAAGTTATAAGAAAACAAGTTGAGAATCTATATTATCCAAAAAAATTGAACTCAATTACATCTTTCCATCACTTTTGTGCAATTTTTACAAAAAGGCTGAAATTGACATTTAGATATTAAGCACTTTTTTGGTCCACTTTATTGTGCTTCCCCCTAAGTGTGTTGCAAAGGAGGCTCCGGTGTAAATTGCCAGTATGAGGCAGATTAATAATGAACAATGTAGTTGAAGAAACTCGCTACGACAAAAATCCCGGGCATCGTAACCGCTCAAAGCTGATGATTCATAGCATGTCTGGCTGCTTCAGCCAGGTGGGTCCAGATAACATCAGAAATTTTAGACGCGCACACAGATAGAATTTGTAATCTCTAGTGGGACTGGCTATGTCTTACTGTAGTACCCGGATTGCATCCAACACTCCAGAAGTGCTTGAGCCTTGCCTCCTCCCTCAGTAACCTGCAGGGGCGAACCTTTACAGGACTGTAACAGTGTAGTACATGGTGCTCCAAACTCTATCGTACTGGATGCCAAAGATTTTAGGACTTCAACAAATGGGAATAGAAATAGGAGATGCAACTGAAGAATGGGTGCAATGGGTGCAAGGTCAGGCACCGCAGCGCCTTTCTCTGGCGCTGGAGGTGACAACTCTCTTGCTCCTGGTGATCACTTTGATCATCATTTGGTGGCATCATCCTTTGTATGGAAAGAATGCTGGACCGAAGGTGTATCCTCTTGTGGGTAACTTCCTCAGTTTCCTCAGAAACTCTCACCAAATGCTTGATTATCTTACGAAGGAGATTCACAAGTCGCCGACTCATACGGTACGGTTTGTGCGACCAGGACTGCGAGGTCAGGTGATGTATAACACGGCAAATGTGGCAAATGTAGAGTATATCCTGAAGACGAGGTTTGAGAATTATCCCAAGGGTGATTTTCAACGGGACGTGCTCGGAGATCTCCTCGGGAAGGGGATTTTCAACGCCGATGGGGACCTGTGGAAGTTGCAGCGGAAGCTTGCGAGCCATGAGTTTACGTCGCGATCGCTGCGCGAGTTTGGTTTCGAGTGTGCACAGAGGGAGCTGGAAGACCGGCTGGTGCCTTTCCTCTTTCGAGCTTGTGAGAAGCCAGACAATGTCGTTGATTTGCAGGACCTCTTACTGAGGTTTTCATTTGACAGCATATGTCTTTTTGGGTTTGGAGTCGACCCCAATTGTTTGGAGCTCTCCCTTCCGACCGTACAAGTTGCGGTGGCGTTCGACAAGGCCTTGGAGTGCATTGCCCGAAGGTATCAGACGTTGATTCCAGTGATCATGTCTGTTAAGAAGTTCTTCAATATTGGCGACGAGCGAGAACTAAAAGAAGCCATGACAGTTGTCAACGGATTCGCAGAGGGCGTCATTCGAGCGCGCCGGAAGGAGTTGTATGGTAGTCAGGGGAAGAAACTCCTTGCGCGCCATGATCTTCTCTCCCGATTCATGGAATTCACTGAGTCCTCAGACCACGGCGAGGTACTCCAGTCCGAGCTTGAGCAGAGGTGCATGGATGATCTAAACCTGAATGCAAGTGACCCAATTGCCAAAGAGCAAGCCTCCAACGTCTTCTTACGAGACATGGTGATTAGTTTTATCCTTGCAGGCCGTGATACATCCTCCCTCGGGTTAACCTGGTTCTTCCATGCTCTCAGCAATAATCCTCACGTAGAAGCCAAGATATATGACGAAATCAAGCAGCGCCTGCAAGCTCGGCAGTCATCGCAGCAAAATGATCATCCCCCACTTCCTCGACACTCATTCTCATTGGAAGAGTTGAAGCAGTTGCAGTATCTGCATGCTGCCATACATGAGTCGCTCCGGCTCTTTCCTCCGGTGCCATTGGACCCCAAAGAAGCAGCGGGGGATGACGTCCTTCCCGACGGCAGTAGCCTTCGCAAGGGTGATCGTATCATGTACAACATCTTCGCCATGGCTCGAATGGAAACCATTTGGGGTCCCGACTGCAACGAGTTCAAGCCCGAGAGATGGCTCAAGGACGGCATGTTCGTTTCTGAAAGCCTATTCAAGTTTGCAACCTTCCAGGCGGGTCCGCGCATATGCCTTGGCAAGGAGCTGGCCCTGGTTCAAATGAAGCTTGTGGCGTCCAGCTTGATTTACCACTTCAAGTTTACTGCAATGCAGATGAATCCTCCAGTCACCTTGCACTCGCTGGTGCTTCGCATGGTCGATGGCTTCCATGTGCTTGTCCATTCCCGAATTCATGATCATTCAATAGAGTTTCAGTAGATGACTGAGCAGTGATACTGATACTTGTTTGTCAAGTCACAAGTCATTGACTTCATTGTAAGATCATTCCGGAGACGCTCTCTCACCCCACTCGATTCCTGATCATGTAGCAGTAATATGTACACACTCCTGATCATGTCCAAGATCTTGTCACATTTTCACCTCAAAGGTGATTCCAAGTTTCGGATTGAATTGATGATGGGGACTGAGAAATTGGACAAATCCATCAGTCTGATTCAGTCAGTATTATGGTGCTATTTGTCTAATTGTCTTCAGAAGATTGGAGTCAAGAAATGAAGTATGGAATTTGTTACAGTTTGAGTTTTGTGAAGCAAATCACACCATGGTTGAAGTGGAGGTTATGTGATGTAAGTTACTTTCAACTGCACCACAGCAGCAGCTCTTGCTAAGTTCTGGACTTGGAATTTGATGAAAGGGTCATAACAGCTCAAAATTCACTGATAGCAGTGAATATTAAGAATAACTCTCATGGGTTACTGGCGTTACACATCCATGAAATCTTGATTGTGTGTTTTTTATTCAGAAAGTATTTTTTAAATATGTATTCCAAAACCATTGTAAATTTACATAGATTTTGAATTGTGAGTTTGTTTAATATGATTTACAATGCCAACAAGGAGTTATTAACAAGGCATTTAATACAATGTATGTATCTTATGGCTCTAATACTACTTTCTATAATGGTGACAACAAACATGAATCCATATAAAAATGTACATTGTGTGAAATTATGGAATATATATAATATATTATATTAAAATATATATAGAAAAGATGTATAAAAATAAAAAATAAAAAATACGCTATCTTCAAATGTTAGGAAAATTTACATGTCTAAATGGACAAATAGATGTTGATTTATAATGATCAAATTAATAGATCCTATTAAATCTGTTCATTTATTTTTGAAATGTTCCTACAAATTTTGTCTTTAAAATGTAAGTGATTTGGTCTACGGGAGGCTGGAGCCAACTTTGGTTTGTAATTGTCACTACAATATTGGTCTCATGAAGGACTAATCCCACACAAAACTATTAGTGCTATTATTTTTAATTTGAGCTTAGAGCGACAATGGCCACACTTAATCTAATATTTTGCAAAAAATGAACACAAATCCATTTTCATAAAAAACATAGGATGTATTTCATCCAATCATTCAATTATTCATCATTTTTAAATGAGAGTTGGCAATTCAAAATTAAAAAATCAGAGGAATAGAAGAAAAAGGTTAGTTTTGAAAATAAAAAAGAAGCCATTTAGCTCCATACATCTAGAAATATTCCATTGCAAACCACTACATATATGTCATTCCTCCTTATTTAATCCCTAAGGCCTTTGAGACCACATTGTGGTCGTGACACTTGTGGGTGGGTCATTCTAAGGTCTCAGAAATTAAGTATTTTTTGAATTTTTACTACATATAGCTCTGAACAGTAGCTCTTCAATGGAACAAATTTCAAAGCATTTGGAGTTAGGATGCAAAGTTATGAATTTTGTAAGGATCAGCTCTAAATCTGGGCAGCCATTAACCAATTAAAATTTCCTATCTTTTGCTCAAATTGCCTGTCACTAACAAGGACAAAATTTCAAAGGGTAGACACTTGCAAAATGATGGGCCTAATATTTTTTCATCCATATACATTAATGTCCATTTTCATCCAATAAACATTTTTCATCTAACTAATCGTTTCCATCTAAATGGGTTGTTAAATATTTTTATCCAAATGACAATTATAATCTAGAACTCATTTTGCATCCAAAATTTATTTTTCATCCATATAAAATATTACAACCAATCTTCATTTTCATCCAAACCTAACAAACGTCATATTGCATCTATGACGTTGCAAGGGATCCATTCACAGAGGAGATCAAGGGTTTTCTCCCCTTTCTAAGCTCATATAGAGCTCAAACTTTGTGAGAATATACCTAACTTCCACGCCTCCAAGAATGGATGACCCTCCATACATCAAATGTGTTGCAATGTTATTTTTGGGCATCAAAACTTAAGTATATTGTGTGGGCAATGTCAAAAAAACCTTTTACAGTGAGTTCAAACCTTATAATCTCACAATATGTACGGTGGAATGAGTTGAAATTTGATATGAGTAGGGGTTTATATTTTGCAGCTTTGCAGCTTTGGCTCCAAAAACACCAAGAGTGTAGCATTGGCTAAGATAAGTCAAGACTAAGCTAAGTTAGCTAAGAGTTAATCTAGACTAAGATATTAGTTGCATTAGTACTAAAAAGGTACTAGAAGGTTCTAAAATTAGAAGGGAAAGTATTTTTACTTTAAGAAGTAATTGTCCCTTAAGTTTAGGAAGCAATTAGGCATGGTGGGGAGGTATATAAGACCTTCCAAGGCTAAGAGGAACTCACTTTAAATTTTTTCTCTAATATATGTTTGGGTTAGAGTCTTGGGGAGTACCTCGTGGTTAGGTGGTTCATGCTAAGGACACTTATAAGTTGGCTAGGTTTGTCTAGAGATCTAGTTGAGTTTAGATGAGATATGTTTCATTGGTATTAGAGTAGGTTATGTCATCTTTATTTTTGAAGATGGCCGATTCAAAGACCAACGCTTTCGTAGATGCAGACATGGAGATGGGACATAGACTACAACATGAAGTGAGCCACTATTTATCAGGTTATGTTTTTTCTTCCTAGACCATGTACATCATGTTGTTGAGAATTGTTGAAAGTGCATTGATGTATTATTGCATGATGTATGAATTGCTTCTCATTGAAATCATGTTAGAAGAAGAAGTTTATGTTTTGTTTTAGCGGAATAAGTCATAAAAGTTAGAAGAAGATTGAATATGTTTTTTGAGAAGATTTTAAGGTTTTCTAGAATTGTTTTTTCATTGACCTAGAATAAGATCTTGCACTTTTGAGAAGGTGTAATGGTTTTTGTTTATATTATTGATTTGACTTATGAAAACCAAGACATGCATGTAAGAGCATAGGAAAAAAATTAATTGCAAGTAAAAGGGCTTTTAGAAGCTAGTACTTGCTTATTTGTGAAATAGAAAAGGGCCAAGACACTAAAGTTAATTGTCATGATTTCAATTGTTGCATAAGTAAAAGATGATTATGTAAAAACTTTTGAATTGACAAAGAAAGAGGTTTAAAAGGTGTATTGTAATTCACCTAAACCTAGAGCCTTGAATCCTATTAGTTTCAGGACTAAGGGATTAGAAATTGAAGTTGAGGAGAATTTTGATGTGGATGTGAAAATCCAACAATACTATGCTTTAGTCTTTATGCTTTTCAAATGATGGCTTTGACTTAATTTTGGAAGATTATTTGTTGAATCACATAGAACCCACATACAATTGATTTTTATTCTAAGGCTTGTATATTGCATAAAGGCAACAAGAAAATCACAATTTTTATAAATGTGATTGCAAGCAAGGATAAGACATTGCCTCAAAGATGAAATCTTTTCAATTTTTGAAATTCAAGAAGACATGTAAGAAAAGGTGGTAGGTCTTTACTAGTTTATTTGAAAGATAGAAAATAAAGACTTATCTTTAGTCAAAGATACTCTCCTAAAAGAATACAAAGGATATCTTTGAGATTGATGTCTTTGAAGTTGATGTCTTTGGGAATTTAGAAAGATATCTTTAAGAAGGGTGCCTTTGAGAACTTGAGAAAGATGACTTTGATAAGCATGTCTTTGAGACAAACTCTTTGAGAAAGTTAAGATTCAAAAAGATATCTTGGATGATAAGCTTTGAGAAAAATAACTTTATATCTCAAGTTATAAACTTTATTTTAAACCTAGAGTTTAAGAATCAATCTTTTAGAGATTGAAGAAGCTTAAAGGCTAGTAAAGAACATATTTACCAAGGACAGATGGAGGCAAGTGCTTCACTTGATAATTCATCTATTTAATTTGATTAAATAGAAAGATGGACTAAAAATGGGGATAGATATCAAGTATTGAATTAGATCTCTTTAAAAATTTGATTTATTGATAAGAATTATTGTGCTAAGTTTGTTAGACTTGACTCAATTACATCATCAATATTTTGAAAGAAACTATGTCTAAGATTGCATTTAGAATATCTTTTGATTATTTTTTATTTATTCAAAATTTTGGTTTTGAATTGAATTATGCGTTAACAACTTGATAAAAGATGTGATTTTTCATCATTATTTTTAAAGAGTTTGGGATCTTCATAGCTTGATATTCCCCAAGACTAAGAAGAATACTTCTAGCAAGTAATATATGCTTTGTAATATGCTTTGTAAGCATAAGCCCTATGTTAAGTTGACTAAATGTCACTTAGCAAAGAATGAGTTAGAGTATCTTCTACATAGGGAAGGTGAGCATGGAATTAAAAAATGATTCTTAAAAGATTGAATAAATTGCATATTGGATAAGGCTCAAAGATATAAGTCAATTGTTTTTTATTCTTGAATCTTTGAAATTAATTTCCATAGAATAATTCAAAATTATTGAACTTTGATATTTTATTTGACTAGTTTAATAGAAGTTTGAAGTATACTTAGAAAGACCAATGTAAAGAATTGATTCACAAAAGGTGGATAGAAGAATTCATTGGAGAATATATCTTAGGAGGATGGATTTTATTTCTTTAAAGAGATGAAAAATTTATTCACAAGGTGAAAAGATTTTAATTGGAGGTGAATAGGAGGATTCTTTTGAACATTGGAGAATGTATTCACTTTGAACTTAGAGTGAATAGTTTAGTAATCTCTTAAGATCAAAGAAGTTACTCTCAAAGAGTGAATGGAAGAAGTCTTTGGATTTTAAAGAAACATTCACAAGGTGGATATAAGAGTTTTATGAGAGCTCAAGGTTTTATTCATAAAGGATGGATAGAATCTAATCTTTTAAAAGATTAAAGAATTTATTCACATGGTGGATTGAATATAATTCTTTGGACATTGAAGAATTTATGCACATTAAGTGAACAAGAATTATTAGAGGTTGTACATGCCATGTGGACTTGGCATTGTTATTTGGATTTTAGTTAAATATATGTAGTGATTTTGGGCCACTTGATATATTATAAACTTATTCAAATTTGCAACAAAGAAAAGGCGTCACGCTTAATGGTTAGATTACTTTGGATCAAGCTTTTGATTTTCAATGGGAATACCTTTTGGAGAGAAAGAAGTGATTGATCACCATTTCAATCCCTTTGTGTAAGAACCCATTGGAGCAAAGGCCAATGTCAATTCAACCTACTGACAAGAAGCGCTTCAAAGTTGCATCAAACAACCAATGGATGCATACAACTGGAAGGAAGATTCTATTAAGATGACCAACACCCAGGAAAAGCCCCTTGAGTTCAACAATGATTTCTTTAATATCATTGCAAGGTATGCTTTAGACCCGCGGTTAAAAAACCGGTTAATTTAGAATACTTGGTATTCAAGAATATCACCTTTAATAGTAATTATATGTAATCATGGTACTTAAGGTGGACTCTCTGTGTAAAATTATACTCTTGAAATGTCATGAATCATGATGTACTTTACAGTGGACATTTGAGTATTACAAAGGCTTTGAAGCAAGTAAGACATTGATGGCCTAAGTTGAGATATAATTTGTAAAAAAGAATATGTGAATTTATTTTTGAACGATGCCATGTAGTAAAGCCTCTACTACAAGAATTTTAAGTTTATTGCTACTCTTAGAATTTCATTGTTAAGTGGAAATTGAAGTACCATTGGGGGATTCCTTGATGCACTAATTCCTACAAGACAAGGGTTTGATGCAATATTAATGTGTGGATGAATAAAATGAGATGACTCTCATTTAAGAACATGACTCACTGCACTCATTGAAAAAGAAATGGCAAGATTATTCACAGACTATATATTTAAGTATAATAGTCTTATTTTTTATTCGCAAAGAAATGGCAAGATGGAGATGGTTAATAGAATTTTGAAGATATGCTAAGGACATTGTATTGGTTTTACTCAAGATATCTTGGATAATTATTTATCTTGGTGAAGTTTAACAATAATGCTTGGTAAGAATTTATTAGAACCACTCTTTTTAACGAAGAAATGAGGTTGGCACTCCTTGACACCTAAGAATATGGGATCAATAGATGTCCAATATCTCTATTGTAAAGGGCTTTGCACAATTAAGATTTCTAGTATTTTGCAAGAAGCAAAGAAGCATTTACTACTAGATGTGCAATTAAAGAAAAGTCCTATGCTGATACAAGAGAAGTAAATTCTTTTTTGATGTTAGAATTTAATTGTGATTGGGTATATTTAACATAAAGTTTAAAATGTCGGGAGCAAAGAAATTGCTACCTAGATGGATTGGTACTTTGAAGGTATTAAAAAGATGGGCAATATGGCTTGTACAGAATAAATTCATTGAAATTACAAGATGTATTTTAAGTCTCACTTTCAATGTCATTAAGAACACCAAGCAAGGTACAATATTGTCACCACCAATCCTAGTTGATGATCAATTGTGGTTTGAAATTAATCTCTAAAGGTCCAAAAAACCCGATTTGGGTTTTTGCTATTTCGGGTAGCCTAGTTGAAGAGGTTAAAAGTAATATTTTTGCCCAAATTTTTTTTTGGATGCTTCCTTTTTTGCAAGGTGTATGAGGTAACATTTTCAAAGTCAAATTCCAATTTTAGAACCTTCATCTAGAAATTTTAGATTTCAAGTCGAAATAGGGCAATTTAAAATTAGGTTTTTTTTCATTTAAAAAAAATATAAATATTTTCATAACCAAATAAAAACTTAATATCCAAGTGACCCAAGCCAAAAATTTTACCAATTTTACAAGGGCAGCCTCCAAAAATTCTATGAACAAGTCTCAAAGTTTTCTGTAATTTCACATTTTTTCCTTTCAAAAATTGTCAAAATTTGAGATTTTGGAGTTTTTAAATTTTTTTTCTTCCAAAATTTACAAACTCATAGATGAAAATTTTCACCGTTCACTTTTTTTCCAAACCAAAAAAATTTAATGTTATTTAAGTTTTACCATATTGACAATTTTGTACCTACTTTTGGAAAATAATCTGCATGAAGGCCAAAAAATCAAAATAAGTCTTCAAAATTTTGCATGGAGGTGCCCAACTTAGTTACCTACATGGAAAAAAATATGAGCAAAATGTTTGGGGTAACAATCATCAAGTCTTCATTGGCACCATTTAGACTATGCCTTTCGAGGAAAGCCAAAAAAAAATAAAAATATTAAACTTTGGTCGTTATAATCTCACAAACGGTAAAAATTCAGTTGAAATTTGACATAATGTTAGTGCAAGTAGTTAGGTTGAAGATCTTACGGTTGGAAATATCATAAAAGGTAATTTTATTGGAAACATGCATCAATTTTTATAAGATGATCAAAATCTGCACTTTCGGGTCTTGGAGGTCTCAAAACACTCAGGACCTTTAAAGGTTAAACACATTTATAGTAATGAAGTAAGATATAATTGTACACAACCTCAAGACTTTACTTCATTAAGTGGCTTGGATTTGGACTTGAATTATATTATTCTTGAAAGCCAAGAAAAGCACTGAGTTTGGAAGTGCTCAAAGGGTATTGGGACAACATGACGCATTCATAAGAGCGGCTCAAACTAAAGAAAGGTCTCAAAAGTGTTAGTGTTTCCGATAAGAAAGTTGAAATTTTTTTTAAAAAAAAACACTCAGAAATTTAAGATTTTTGGACCATTTGAGCAGAGACGCTCAAGATTAAATGGAGAGGAGTGTAGCATTGGCTAAGATAAGTCAAGACTAAGCTAAGTTAGCTAAGAGTTAATCTAAACTAAGATATTAATAATTTAAGCATTTGATTTTAATAATTATTTTATAAATAAATGTACATGGCATTGCAAAGCCCTACTTTTGAAAATTATATCATTTTAACATTTAAATGATTTTAAAAAGAAACAAGTTGTCATTTGTAGTCAAATTGACATCAAAATGACAATAAGCAAGTATACTCATGTACATTTGTACAGTAGAGATGCTGAACTTTAGAAAAAAAATATAAGTATTAAGCAATACTTGTGTTTGCATCCACATCAACTCTCAAAATGAAGTCAATGTTTGATTAATTTTAGTCTAGAATCTACAAGACGTGGTAGTTAGAATCAAATTTAAGGGAATAAACTTGACAAATGTTAAAGTCTGAGAAAATACTACAATATTAAAAGAAGCTTGAATTAAATTCACATTAATGATTTGGAAGCAAAAAAATCTTGAAGTTGTTCACCTCAATTGAACACATCTCACCATCACTTCTAGAAATAATCTCAAAAATTCTTAAAAGGCCTTTCTTTTCGTCACACCCACTTCAACTTTTTGTCACACCCACTTCAACTTTTCATCATGGCATGATGTATAGAATAAATAACCTTTACATACGTAGGTCTTACACATTTTGTAACTTAAATGTGAGTTTTTTATATACCACAATGACCAACCATATGTTAGAAATGAGCACCAAAGTAGATAAGGATTGAAGATTTTGTGGTCCACCCTTAGTAAACACTTCAATGCCTTTGGATTATCTAAACATGCCACATTATATCAACGTGCCACATCGTGGTGAAACACTGCATTCACGTCTTTGGAGTAATAAAGAAGTGCTTGCGTGCAATTTATCATTATATTATTCTAAGCAGAGCTTATGCGGGAGTATAAGTGTCCATGGTCTAGCCTCCCATCCCCAGTGTGAGCTAAGTCATTGCCCCCACAACCTACTGATCTTTGGAAAACTAAAATCCTTTGAGTCTCAGAGACTTCCACTTTCAAGTAGCCAGTAATTATACCAATTTTGTTACTTCAGAAATTTGCAGCTCTGGTAAGAAAGTCCCCCGACCACTCAAGTAATTTGTTTGTTCTTTTTAATTTGTTTTGTCCCCCGTCTTGATTTTGTTTAGTATTGCCTCCCATTCCAATTTCCCAGCGTGAGCTAAGTCATTGCAGCTCCTGTCTTGCACTGCATCCTTGAATACTCCACAAACTACCGAACTTTGCGAAACCAAAATCCATTGAGTCTTAGAGACTTCCACTTTCAAGTAGCCAGTAATTATACCAATTGTGTTAGTTCAGGAATTTCAATATACAAGCATCTCTGGTAAGAAAATCCCAAGACTACTGGGGTAACTTGTTTATTCTTTTTGTTTTATGTCTTTTATTTTTTTATAATTTATATATATATATATATATATATATATATATATATATATATATATATATATATATATATATATATAATATTTTTTATATATTTTTCTTCCCGCTTTGATGCAAATGAATGGCACTTTCATTGTAGGTACTATGAAAATGGACATTAGTTCCTAGCAAGGACAGCTGAACTTTTGATATTATCAGCACCAACATCAAGTTCCAGATTCCAAGTCCTGGAGTTCATTGACCAGTAGTCAACAGCTCTTTGGCCATAACTTCAATTCTGAAATAGTTAGTAGACTCTCATGTAAGGTAAGCGCATCCATTACTTACATTTTACGTTGGTGTTCTGATTTGTTAAGAGTAATAGAAAATTGTTCATATACTTTGATGAATGAAAATCAAAGTATAATCAAGTGTAATGAAAAGCAAAACGATAAAATTATTCTTCAAAATACAGTCACAAAGAGCAAATTTCTTTTATTATTTACCCATCTTCAAAACTTCATACATCTAAACTTTACGAGTTATGATTTAATAACATAAGTCTAGTTTCAATCTAAATCCACTATTTGTAATAACTTCCTTGAGTAGACTTAATGAGGGAAAACACCATATTCATGAAGGGTATGGTTACCTTATATATCAAATAAATTGGTTGAATCATTAGTTGTTGATTACAAGAACTTCCAAATTTGTTCTGACATTTTTAATTGTTAATTATTCTTTGATCTCCTAAGGACACATCAACTGAAAGCCACACACAACATTATTGCAAGCATAAAGAGAGGATGGAGTTTACCACCAAAAGACATGAGATCATTGTGCCCTCGCCACCTTCACACCCGCATATTTTGACTTTGTCCAATATTGATCAAATCATGCCGCCCTTCTACATCTCCACCCTCTACTTCTTCCCTCCTTCGTCCACATCCCTGCCATCCATTTCTCTCACTCAATCTCTATCCCAGGCCCTTGCAGCTTTTCCACCAGCAGCTGGTAGATTGAAGCCAAGAAGCAACGGAGTTGGTACGGATGTGGAGTGCCACAATCAGGGTGCTATGTTTGTGGAAGCCCATACCACCATCACACTTAACTGTTTGCTCACTACAGGTTTAGTCCTACAAACATTCTTCCTTCATTCAATTGTTTGTTCATTGTCAATGTAATTAGGTGACATTCACTGCAAATCACTCTACATTTCTAAGGACAAAAGAACCTTGATTCATGCATTTTTAAATAATTATAATCATGTACTATGTTCAAACTGGTTATTAGAGAATGTGATTAATTAGTACATGAAGAAAATATTTTGAGTGACATTACCAAACAATATGACCTAAAATTCATGTCATTGACTCATTGTAGGTAGTGTCGTATGAATTTGTAGTATTTAGTATTGTTGATAAGGACTTGCATTCATCTTATCAGTGATATGTAACTTAATCTCTAAACGATATAAATTTAAGTAGAATAGTCTTCATAAAAAAGTCATGAATTAAAAGACAGATTGTGGAGTTGCAGGAAAAAAGGACGTGCATTGTAGAATGTATCAACCTAGTCCTTTGTGGGATTCACTTGCCCCAGATCCTTCCCAAGAAAAATCTCTAGACAAGCCACTTCTCTTTACCCAGATGACAAGATTGGGATGCGGAGGGGTGGTGATGGCAGTGGTATTGCACCACCTGGTTGCAGATGGTTTTGGACAAGCGCACTTCACAAAGTCATGGACAGAGCTTGCAAGAGGAAACCCTATTTCAGCCCATCCTCATTTGGACCGTACATGCATGCAAGCACGATTTCCACCATATTCCTCATTTGAGCACCAAGAGTACATAGTTCACAAAAGTGCTCCTTCAGGGTTGTTCAACACAGCTACGAAGGACTTGCCTCCTACCAGCTCTCGGATCTTTGAATTCCTTCCACAAGACATTCAGTCATTAAAAGAGCAAGCTCATTCAAAAGTGGGAGGAGATGATTTCACAGGATTTCATGTCCTAGTAGCACACATTTGGAAGTATGTGACAAAAGCACACAGAGTGAAAGGATCACAACCCATTAAGCTTGGATGGGCATTAGAGGGTCGCAATAGATTCAATCCAAGACTTCCTTCAAATTATTTTGGCAATGTAGTATTTTATGGTTATGCAGAAGAGAGAGCAGAAGTGGTGGTGGCACAACCACTGCACGATGTTGCTATGCATATTCGATGTGGCACCCAACGCATTACAAGTGAGTATATGCGTTCAGCAGTAGACTTGATTGCCATACAATCCTCACCAGCTCTTGTTACAGGTAGTTGCCTTGAAATGCCTACTGACTTGTTTATCACAAGTTTGGTGAACTTCAACGCATATGAGATGGATTGGGGATGGGGTCCACCCCTCTTCTTCACACCCACTATCCCTAAGATCCACATCTCTCGAGGGGGAACAGTCACTCTACTCCCTCATTCCAACCGCCGAGCTATCAATGCTCTAATTACTTTGTTTGAACCACAGATGGATGCATTATCATCCGACAATCAATTCTTTCCAATTTCAAAGGCAAGATTGTAGTATCAAGTAGAAACTTTCTAATGAAATTATAACTAGTTCCTAGAATCATCATATAGAGACCACAAACTAAAATAGTGAAATAAAGGTCATCATAGCATCCTTCTACCGATAGTCTGATATATTTTTCATCATTCTAATGAAGAAAAAAAATACTAGATGATCATGAAGAAATCTTTGATGTAAGCTTGTGATTTAACATTGGCCTTTTGAAGCAATCTCCTATATTGTGTGTATTATGATATCAATAAAGAAGTTAGCTTATCTATATATTAAACTATTTTTACCATGGATTTAAAAATTTGGAAAGTTTATGAAAAAATATTTGTACTTGAATATATATATATATATATATATATATATATATATATATATATATATATATATATATATATATGTTAAAAATTGCAATGATCTAATTTTTCCTAT
Source organism: Ceratodon purpureus (assembly GCA_014871385.1). Lineage (NCBI taxonomy): Eukaryota > Viridiplantae > Streptophyta > Bryopsida > Pseudoditrichales > Ditrichaceae > Ceratodon > Ceratodon purpureus. Next base: position 6,306,961 of record CM026422.1, read on the forward strand.
ATTATATACCATAATAAAATAAATAAATAATTGAAAAGTAATTTTACGGCAACACAAAATAATTTTGAAAAGGATAAATTATACTTTATGAAGAAATAAAAGAATAATTTCAAGGTTCCTTTAGAGATTTCAATGATGATCATAGTTACCAATTTAGACTTCAAGTGCCATGGCCCATTTGCAATGTAAATGTATTTTCTAACCTTGAACCTTTGATATATAATAATATCTTTTACTTAAATATGAGAAGAATTTAAAACAAGCATTTCCTTCAAAACCACGGGTAATTTCAAGATGAATCTAGGATTGATTGCTATAAAATACCAACTTAAATAATGCAAGGTATTTTTAGAAATGTGATCTTTGGTGAGATATTTTCTCTTCATTCAACATTATGTTTCACAGGAAATGTATGTTGTACCACATTGATTTTATCCTCAATATTGATATCACTACAAATCTTTGAAACAGAAAGTAAACCAAGTCTCAATATTCATATTTAAGTTTTTCCATGTCTACACTATGTGGTATTCATTTCAATCCATGATGATATCCAAATCTACCAACTATACATGTCACTACTTCCATTTGATTAAGCCATACCACACACTTACAAGAATGATTTTCTCCACAAAAAATAAATCCAAAAATATGTAGAACTTGTGTCACGGACATACATTAGAAACTTCTAGAAGATTCTCCTAGAAGTTTCTTTGAAGATTCTATAGAATATTCTTAAAAGATTCCTTCAAGATTCTATTGGAAACTTCTAGAAGATTCTTAGAATATTCTTAGTATATTCCAATAGATTCTAGGAAGCTGCTTGAGAAGCTTCTTGGTTAGTAGAAGTTGTTTGAGAAGCGTCCTAGTTGGCAGAAGTAGCTCGAGAAGCTTCCTATCCAGTAGTATATATAAGAGTCGAGGCTAAAGGGTTCTTCAGTCTCGACAACGCATCTCTTGGAGCTCTAGCTCACCTCTCTTGGTGTTGTTCGTATACTCATCTGATCAATCTAGTTCTTGTCTGTTTTCTCTGAACTTCTTGTTTAGATCTCTTGTCTGTATTTCCGTGTCCGTAACAACTTGAGGTAAAAAGCCCAAATTCAAGTGTTTTTTTTAAAGCACTATTTATGATTTTCTCATTTTGCCAGATTTTGGAAAACAGATCGAATTGAACCGCCAATCTGGAACACACTACTACAAATAAGAGGTACATCGATAGAGCCAGCCCACAACGACAATCTGAACAAGACTAGATCCACTCAGTCAATCTCTAGCCAGAATTTAGACTCAATGCAGATGCCGGCATGCACAAGACAACACAACATACCAAGAGAAGGAGACACCTGACCTCCCGAACCGCACCATACACCTCTCACAAATCGAGGAAGTCCATTTCGGCTACAACCTCAACCATGTCTGACGGAAGATCGTCACCACATCGTATGAGCAGACATGCTGGGAGCGCTGGAAATGTCACCTCTGTAGGAAACGGCTACGATCAACACACTCACCAACACCAACTTGTCACCTGTCTCGAACCACCACAGTCTCACTTCAGCCTAACCCGCAACAGTAATTCTAAATGATGAATCTAGTGAAGAATAGCATAGACTTAAGGTCCAATGTCGACATTCGTCGCATTGCGAATATTTAGAGGGAGCACTTGAGCAGGCCCAGAATCATGCCCAGCACAGTGTGCAGGACGTTCCCGAATATCACGTGCCCAGTCACCTGCAAGTATCCGTCCACAAGCTTCCTTGTAGTTCTAGTAGTTTCCGTAAGCTTCTACAAGCTTCCGGAAGATTCCATGCGGATCCAATTGTTTCCGAGAGCTTCTATAAGCTCCCGGAAGGTTCCGCTTGACCTTCTTAGACTCCAGAAGCTCCCATAAGCTTCCGAAATGTCCTATGGATGCTTCCCAAGGTCTCTAGGCTAGTATAAATAGAGAGTTTCTTCTAGCCTAGTATAAATAGAGAGTCGAGGGCCATAGCTCCTTACTCTCTTCAACACCAGTTGTACATACTCTTCCAGTTATCAATATCACGTCTAGTTTTCTCACTTCAAGTGTTATTTTGAGTCTTGTGTGAGGAATCCCCCCACTTCTAGTCTATTCTTGTCTCCCTTTGAGGTATCCCCTCAATTTGGTCCGTTGCTCTATCTTACAGTTGCCGTCCGCAACAACGACACCCCGTCATCAACAGGCGCGCTATTAGCATCAACAACATCAACTTGGGCATTGGGACATGCTCGAGGTAACCCCACTCTGGCACGCGCAACATTCACTATAAGAATCCCGTGTTTTTTAAGACATCTCAAATCATGTTTAAGAAAACAAGTGGACATTGGAAAGGATGTCCTACAGACATGAGAACATCTAAGATGCAGCAAAAACAAATAAGAACATCCGAAAAAACATGCAGACATCTACGTAGCACGCGCGTCTCTGGGTGATTTCGGAGGGCAGTGAAGTCTATAACGTGGACGCCACGTCATGACACATCAGCGAAGGAATTTTCCGGGCAGTGCCACATGGGCCGAGGATGTCATTGCTGCCATGGTGACGTGGCGGACCACGTGGATCCACCATTTTCTGACGTGGCAGCGCGAAATTCTGACGTGTCAGCCGAGAAGGTCCAGCGCGGCCTGCCACGTAAGCTTAGTTTTCGGTGATTTTTGAGTTCAAATTGCGTTACGATAGACGTCACCGGGGACATCACCGTGGTTTTCGAGACGTCTATGTGGTGACAACGTGATGTCCACGCCGATATCAATGCGGACATGAACTGTGTCCAACATTTGTTATAGTGGACATCTCCATGCTGTAAAATTTGCCATGGTTGACATAGCCATGTCAACGTGTACAGGATGTGTGGAAGGGTGTTTTTGCTGAGATGAATGTGTTTATGCAAACATGAGGGTGTTTTTGTAGACATGCAAGTGTATTTGCAGACATGAAGGTGTCTTTGCAACCGCAAAGGTGTTTCTGCAGCCATGAAGGTGGCATTTGATCACAATGAAGTGAAAGAAAGAAGTTCACATGAAGAAAGGAACAAGGGAGGAGAGGAGAAAAGAAGAAGATGGAGAGCAAGAATGAAGTTGGGAAAAAACCACCCCTCGGATGTTTTTGAAGTACCTTTCAGTTTTTAGGTCGCCATTTCTCCATCCTAGCTTGGATTGGGGCGTGCCTTAGCTTTTTGGAAAGCTAAGTTGATTTCGCATCTACCCTAAAACTTTCAGAAGCATAGAATCAAAATCCTAGGACTGATTGCTAAAAATCCGAGAGCCTTCCTCCAGCCGCACTCCTTTGACAACTCCAACTTTGAGAGGCCATATCTCACTCCCTATAACTCGGAATTGGACGTGCTTACTACCATTGGAAAGCCCTACAAGAGATCTACGATCATGCTAACTCTCACTCTACTTGGACAAGAAACAACGGACTGATAGGGAAACGAATGGAGAGATTCCATGGAGACACAAAAAGTTTGAAAACAAGCTCTGAAATACAAGATTAGAAGCCGCCAAAGTGGCGGCTCACCCTAACCCTACCAAGGCTCAAATCCCTAATCTAAGGATGAATGTTGCCACCAATGAACAAAAAATGGATGAATAAACGTCACAATGTCTCGACAAATGTCTGTGTCGACATCTTCCGAGACATGTGGACGTCTTTGAAAAAGAAATAGAGAAGAAATTTGATATTGTAAATTTCATTTACAAAGAAAAGAAAAAAAAAGGTCCTTCGATCCCTCTCGGCCTTTTTTTGCTCCCTTTGCTGACCCTGCCCTTCTTGTGGTTTTTTTCACTGCGGGCAGAAAGTTACCTCGCAGCCTAGTAACTTCGGGCCCATTTTACCGTCTGTCAAAACGAGGCCGTTGTCAATGTGGCAATTTCGTGTTCAAAGGGATGTCCTCTGCCACGTCCCCGTAGACGCGAACGTTTTTCCAGACGTCTTTGCGTTTTTAGGCTAGCATGTCCATGTCTGGGCACAAGAAGCCCAGTTTATCTTAAAAAACGCGTTAACGTCTTCACGATCCTCAAGACATGATTGACTGACATAGAGACATAATAGAAACATGACCATGTTTTTGGAGAACATCCCCAAAAACACAGGTTTCTTATAGTGATTTCTTTCCTTTCGACGCATCACAACATTCTGATGCAAGCCGTGGCCATATTCAGTGAATGGGAACCCAGATACTCGCCCCAACAGCCGTATCTCGGCGTAGACATCAACATTCCAGTGGCTTGTGCACGCATCAGTGATCACAGTAGCTACTGCTGGAGTCGCTGGAAACCCCCCTTTTCGAGGATCCCAACGCCACAACACGGTCGCCATCCATCCCAAAATAGCCCCTTTCACTGCGGGATCCCCTCTTTCCCAGGCTGACATGCTTCACCAAGACTCAACGACACACTCAGATTCCAAGAAGAGGACGCAGAACGAGTATGATTGCACAAAGAGGACTGATGCTTAGACCTCCTTTTATACTCTTCCAACACTCCCTCACCAAAGAAGATCACTCAGACATCATCATGCACTATCCCCTGACGATTGACCCAAACCGACCGAATCACTTTGCTCCAAATCCTTCTCATGACTTCCATTTAATTTGAGGATCCCTAGCTAGGCCTCATTGTTGTTTACTCATAGTGCTGATAGGTTCCTAGGCCTTGATGATCTCATTTCCCTTGCATTACTCTCTTACTAGGCTGATTAGGGACAGTTAGTGCCCCAACGCATTTATTTGCGATTGATCAGTTCAGGGGTTGATTTGATCAGGTATTAGTGCTTGTAGTTTTACGGGTTCTCAGTGGTTTTAGGTCTTGCCTTCATTGCATGGTCACCCACGCTTTTAGGTCAATCAACGTTTATTTGACGTGTGGCGGTGACGTGACGGTCAGTATCCCCGGCCTCCCCGGTTTTTTCCGAGGTTTGTTTTTCCCTTTCTTGATTTAACCGCGGTGCAGAGTTAAAAGTTTAGTGGTGAGAATTCCACGTTGTGGCCGTGGAGACCTGGGCTCGAATCCCAACAGCCACACCTCCACACCTGTGGCATAGTAAAGCAATTGGAATCATGTTGCACGGCCTTCTCTACTCTCTGGGAGTTACACTGCACACTCTATTTGCCCCTGCTGTTTGGTGTCTTTGTACTGTCCTGACTGAATAATATTGAGCCAGAACTAAAGCATTTTCACAGACTAATATTGAACAAGTTCACAAACAGTATCATGTGTCATCCTTGAAGGGTATATCCTTGGGTCTAATGTCAAGAGCACATGCCAAGTTCTAGTTCAGAGGATAGCACCACAACAGTGATCAATGATGGTCTTCCCCAAGGATGGGCCTCTATGTCATGAGTACTTCAGGCTAACAAACAATCACACTAAACAACTAAACAATCTTAGCTGCTTCACAATATGTTGAAGAACAGGATGTTTGAGGCCATGGTCATTTGAGTCAAAGGAAGGGAGGAAAGCATCACAATTGTAACTGACTGTCCATTGTATAAAAACAATGCATTTTAGTTTATGTTAGCTAGTGTATGGAAGGGAGTTAGAAATTTCAAAAATTCAAAAAGTGTTTTAAAGGTATTAAATAAAGAAGGAGAACATACATATGGGGCTAAAAATAGGAGAATTAGGAATTTTTTGAATCGAAGTTGAAATTTGTTTATGGGTCTGGTTTTTTACAAAAGGCTTTGAGGTTGCCGAAGCAACTTGCTTATAGTGAACTACAGTACCTTAGGGGCAGCTTCAGCAAAAAATAATTCTAAGTATAAATGTTGGATAAAAAAAAGAACATTAAGTAGATCTTACACCATTCAAGTGTATTATTACCTAACCTGAACAATTAGTATGGTTAAATTTGGAAAATATCTAAAATCTTGGAAACAATCGTTAAATCAACACCATGCTTTTTAAATCAAAACTTACAAAAGATTATCTTGTAAATTACAAACGGCCATTTTGAATCACTTTGTCAATTTACCATGAAAAGAAGTACCAAAACAACTAGAAAGTTGAGTTTGTACCTCACATAAACATGTTACGTAATAATTATTCTGGTGAGATTTACGGTGTTAAGTTAATTCACTATGTCATTGAAACCTTGTGACCATGATAAAACACAACGACATATCTACCTTAATATAGATTACAACTTGAATTGATGTACCAATTTTGTCAGATGAGAATTCGGTTGATCTATGACTTATCTAAGGTTAGTTTTTACTTGAAGGGCTGTGCCAAACATAAAAAAATTCAATCAATAGGATTGCTCAATTTATTCAAATTAGTCCCAAGGGCTTTATAATAGGGATAGAGTGGAACTTAAATTCATCCTATGTAGCATCCTACGTGGCGTTGTTTTGGCACCAAAATATTTGGGCTGGTTTGATTCAATTGGAACAAACTTCTCTTTGGCCCAAACCTTCAACTAGGGCCCAAACTTGAAGCCAAATTGGAGGGTGAAAAAATGTTCAATCCGGCCTACCTTTTGGCATGCCCCTACTGCGTATACAGTGGGCCTTACCTGAAGCAAAGTCTATTCACTTCACTAGCCAAGCTATTGAGAATTCAGCAACACCAAAACCAGCTTCCTCAAATTTGATCCACAAACAATTCTCACTTTAAGAACTCAGCGACTCTAAATTAAATATAAGTACATCTTCTCTTGTAGCAACTACACAACCACTTTTTGCTTAGGGCCACATTATATTTAGGGACGTCAAAGAAACAAATGATGTAGCAAATGTTTTTTTCCTACAGGGTACAAGAAGTGCCTTGGAAGGTGTCCCCCAAATTCTGCATCCAACTCTTCTTCCTGAGATGAGATAGACAAAATTATGAAGACCTAGTAGTTGTTGAAGTTGTAGTAGACAAAAATACATTAATATATATATATATAGATATAATTTATTTTATTTTTTGTTTTTTAAAATAAATAAATAGCCTCATATGGTTATCAGAAATATCTAATTACTACATATATAATTTTTCCTTTTTTTCTATCAAGGGAATTTCCAAAAAAAATCTTGTTTGAGAATTATTTTTAAAGAAAATGATTACCTTGCTATGATGTGTTCACAACTTATTGAACAGTTAAGACTTTATCATTATTTCCAAGGATTTGATGTTTAACTTTATGGATCATATGGTATTTTTCTAAATGGATTGAAGAATATGTGAAATTTGATAGCGAATCCTATTTTATTTTGATTTTGGATTTTGTTTTTTCTGAATATGTAATAAGTTAATGGCAAACCTGCCATCATACTAGAATATTTTCAAGCTCAATTAAATTTTCATCCAAAGATTCATCTATGACTTTTAACTCCTTTCTTCATCTCATTTGTATTTTGGTTAGAATATGTATTTTAATCCCTCAAATTTCTTATGTGTATTTTAACCTCTAAAGGGACAAGAGATCCATTTTGGATCTCTTGTGATTTTGACCAAGAGGTTCAAATTACTTATCGTTGAACGTTACAATCTTTCAAATGACATTAAATTAACCTTTCAAATTTGAAGACATACTTGTAGCTAGGCCAAGCTAAGTCTCAAATCCTACAATTGTAATGCCTTGATATAGCACGTAACTTTTTAAACAACCATTTTTTTACTTTGAACCAGAAAATGGCAATTTTGGGAGGAAAAAAACCTATCATTTAAGAATTAAAAATTAAAAATTAAAATAAAATATCAAGACTGTCAACTTTAGTGAAAATGTCAAAGAATTAAAAAAATGGTTATTTTCTCATTTACATATATGTGATCTTGTTATAGACCATACAACTAGAAGCCTATGTATATAAAATTCTTTACAATTTTTGACCACATAGACTAGAAGATTACAGCATATGAAGCGAAGTGAAGATGATAACTTTATTGCATTGAGCAAAGTTGTCATTCTTTACGATCATAATTCATCTAATGTTTGATACATGTGTATCAAATATTAGATGCATTGAAGGTGTGTAGAACTTTCAAAAAACTCTTCTAAGAGAAAAAAAGCCCTAAAGTGTGTCAAACAATGTTTATCTTTTTTGCCAACACAATTTTTGTAAATTCACAATTTAAATGGTGAATACTAGAATCTTTATTTGTTTTTGAAGTAGCAAAAAAGAAAAAACTAAAAGAATATATAATTTTAAGTTTTATGTATAGACATGTGTAAGAAGAAAAGTCAAGTATGCATCTTAGGCCTACTTCATACACAACCTCGGATTGGCCGGAGGGTGTACCGGATTCGATGTCTTCTAGCCTCCAAACTGATCGAGAGTTTAGGCCCAAATTAAGAGTTTGGGCCAGAGGAAACCTTGTCTCAATTGCATCATTAACGTTCAAACATTTTGGCGCCAGAACAATGCCACATAAGATGCCATAAGGTATAAATTTAAGTTCAAGGTATAAATTTAAGTTCATTTTGGCGCCAGAACAATGCCACATAAGATGCCATAAGGTATAAATTTAAGTTCAAGTCAAGCCCTACTGTATAGCCCTTAAGTTTGAAAAAATTGAGCAATCTTATTGGTTGAATTTTGAAGATTTTGGGTTGGCCTTTAATCTAGCCCTAAGTATAAGCTGGCCTTTTATTTAATAAAACAAAGAGCTTTTATTTTTCTTGAAGTAATTTTTTTTTCATCTGCAAAAGGATTTTTTTGGAACAATCACAAAGACCATATTAATTAATTGTGGACAAATTATCAATAAGTTTTAGCATAATTGACTAAAATATCCAAATTCTATTAAAGAAAACAACCTCATGCAACATAACTTCTTTAAATGCTTAGTAGAAACAAAAATTATGCTTTTACAAAGTTTTTACAATTTCTTACCTTCAAAAAAAGTTAAGAAAATCATGGTTAAAATATGCATTGATGCGAATTTGACCGAAATTGGAAAAACCTACTCTAGCTTAAAAAATTCTTAAAAGGATTGAAATAATAATGTTTCATATAGTTGATTCACACACATTACATTTTACAATAATAATCTTATGAAAATTATTGAATTTTGGAAATAAATACAATGGATTGACAGATAAACGTATTATAATCATTTCATTCTTATCCTTCAAAAATCTTCACAATATTCTCATATAATTGTAGAAATTGTGCATTGTAAAATGCATTCAAACATCACGTACAGGTATCAACTAAATTTTATTTTGATGTTTTGATTTAAGATTTTGAAAACTTTTTATTAAATGAATAATTTTCCAAGTGAATAAACATTCAATTATACAAAGGTTAGTTTTAGGGATGTGAAATAAGTATGGTGTAATTCATAGACTGTATTATTTAAATTTGAACAAATATGTTTTTTAATTAAGTATGGATAAATGCACTCTTTCTAAGGCTAAAAATATCATGTTTTCAAAATGTGTTTATATTATTATGCATTGATGTAAATTGTGACCTAATCAATACCAAAAGAAGAACTTTAACCCAAATTTTCCTTTGTGTAAATCCGAAATTTCACATCAATAATTAGATTTTTAATCTCAACTGTATAGTATTAACTGTCTAGATTCATAAAGAAAAACACATTTAATACTACAATGATACTAAGTTCAATCTTCTAAATGTATATTATTTTTATAAAAAAAATTTATTTTATTTTATTTAAGGATGAATTATCTTGATTGATATGGTGGAATTTAGATCAAGAATGTATTCATTTTTTAAGAAACATAATTCATGATCTTAAAACTTGATCATATAAATTTTTCTTTTAAATCTCGATGCCATACTTAAATTAAAAATTCTACATTCATGTGTATCTTCATGTTCAAAACATATATATTATGAAAGAATAGTTACATATTCCATAAAAAACCTTACATGAAACTTAATTTATGTATCTTTTCAAAACATATAATCTTTTTTAGAATTTGAAAGGTTATTTATGTGTTGTTTAAAATTCTTTAATTATTTATATGTATTGTCTGAAATAATTTACTTATTATATATTTATGTGTATCTTCACAAAATGTACACTATGAATGCAATCATAATTGCCTTTTAGAGATCTTAGAAACCTTAAAACTTTATACAAATACTTTAAATTATATATTTAAAAAAATTTAAATGTAAAATTTGAATTATAAAATGGTCAATGAAAAAAAATACTTGAATACAAAAAAAAACTTCTTAAATTTATGTGTGTTTTTTCACAAAACAAACATTTTAAAATATATTAATGCTAATTTTTTGATTATAGAAGATTATTATTTTTTAAAATAATTTTATCATAGTATAAATTAATTAAAAGCTATATTTACATTTTGAATGCAGGAAAACCTTAAAGTCTAAGGACATAAGTTTTATTTCAAATATAGAAATTTATTGCATTGGCGCGGTAGGCGCAAATGAAAAGCGGATTTTTGGTGGATTAGATTTATGGCTTGGAATTGGAACTGTTGATTGAAGGATTAGTTGGACCTAGGCACAATATATATGTTTGAAATGGTAGTCGTCTTTAATGTTCAATTTGTAATGTAGAGAGGTTTATATCTAGATGAATTTGGTAATTTGGTGTTTGTGTTTTGTTTAAATTTTGTTGTCTTTGTGTTCTAATATTGTTGAAGACATTATACACATTTGCAATAAGTAAATATTTTTGCACAAATATTTCAGATTCAACTTTAAAAAAATGTAGGAGAAAAAAGTCCGGGTCCTCCCTCACAACTTCCTTCACCTTTGCATCCAATCTACTGCAGAACTCTTCCTATCCTTTCGGATCATTCACACTTAGAACGGAAGTCACAAAACAATGTAAAGAAAACACAATGCTTTACTGAATAAAGAATATGGGAAGGAATCATGCAAAAACAAGGACCCAGCACATTCCGTGGGCTCTACTTAAGTAAGCGAAGGCTTTCACAAAAGCGGCGGCGCCGAAAGTTCCTGTAACAAACCTCCCAACAAGTTTGCCACCAACTCTCAAACAGAAGACAAATAAGACAAAGGAAAGATAAAAACTCAAATAACTACAAAGATCAAAATATATTGATCAAGGCTCACCACCCAACCATAGAGAAGTGATCACCAAAGAAGTGTCTCACCTTCTCACCCCCAAGCCTTTATATACTAATTCCTTCCTGAAATGAACTAGAGTCTATCTCAGACTATGTCTCAGAGTCTAGCCTATTCATAGATCATTCTATCTCCTTTACTCCTATATCTGGAGTAAAGATCATCTACAAATCCTTCTAGGTTCTTCTATCTCTTCAACCCAGAGACTCTTCTAGATCTTTCCATCTTCTTTAGTCCTATATCTGGAGTAAAGATAATTCATAGATCATTCTAGATCCTTCTATCCTTTTAACTCAGAGACTCTTCTACCTCTTTACTCCTATATCTAGAGTAAAGATAATTAACTACTATCAGTATTCTAATTCTAGTGTACCTCATCTTGAATTGTCTAACTCTTGTACACATGTTCTCAATCTTGGAGTGGTCTGACTCCAATGCACTAACATTACGTGCAAAAACAGGTCTCCAAAAGGCCGTGTAAGCCTGCCCAAGTTAGGTGAACTCTCTGCCCAAAAGCCCCTCTACCGCTGGCAGCGGATGCCAGAATCGCCGCCCGTACAGTTAACAAGGGTCCTCGGTGGCGCTGACAGCGCCAAGGTTGACTGGTTGAGTATTCAGAATATGCTAAAGTGTAATGCGAGTGATTAATATAGTTGAGAACATCTCAACTGACATGAGTTGGTTGGCTCGGGATCCGGTCCCAAGTGGGTCAGATTGCTGTCAGTGCGCCGTAGTAGCAGCGCCCGACACACGCCCTTCGCAAAGGTCATTGGTTCGACCCCCCGCGGCGGCGTTGCTGGCACCATGGTCGCACCTTCGGTGTCCCGTCAAAAGTGCGCAGGCTGGCTGTATTTTTTTCTCTTACGTGCCGCTTACACGGCCTTTTGGAGACCTGTTTTTGCACGTAATGATATAGAGCTGTCTAACTCGAGTGCACATGTTCTTAATTTGGAATTGTCTGACTCCGGTCCATCCATCCTCAACTGCCAGTTGTCTGGCTCCTTTCATCCTCTGCTTATACACTGTCCAATGTGATTGGAAGATTTCATTCATCCATCTACCATTGTAAGTTACCTTACAGTTCCATCCAAAAACCCTAATTCCAAATCAACTAACTAAAATTCTATCACTGCGGATATATTTGGGTCTCGGATCCTATTTCTACTCCTACAAAACCGAAAAGTGGCATGTGGCGGAACTAGTGGGTCTTCGTCTTCTTCGCCTTCCTCTTCTCCTCCTTGGGCCTCTTCGGCTTCCGCTCCAATCGTCCCGCATTGTTCTTGGCCCGTGAAGCACGTTCCGCTGACTTCTTCTTCCGTTCCTCAGACGATGTCAAGATCTTCTTTGGAGACTTCGTTGGAGTTGGCGTTTGGGTATCCGTCCGAGTGGTTCCGGAAGCTGCACTCGCTAAGGATCCGGAATCATCGGATCCCAAGTTGACCATAACCGGAGTTGGCCGCTTCTCCAATCGCTTGCTCATGCGTGCTCCTACGGATGGAACTAGGGAATCTGTCAGTGGATTGACTGTCAGCGTCGGAGCTACATTGGAAGTTTGGGAAGTGGGTGAAGGAGTGATTACCCGGTGATGTCCCGGTGGAGACGGAACTACTCCCCATTCTAGACCCACTTCCGCTACCGAAGACTACTCCCTCTGCGGACTCACGGTGATGTCGACAATCGGAGTTGGTGCGGGGATGTACGTCGTGGTCTTTGCAAATATCACTCGCTCATCAGACCGGGACCAAATCACTTCCGTGTGAGGTAGTGGAATCACCTTTGATGACTAAGCCCGGAGAGGTTCCGATTGGACCACTTTCGGGGACCGGGCACGAGAGGCCCGAGTGGACTGAGCTTCACTCACTCTCGGTGAGCGAACTATTTCTCTGTCTAGTGACTTAGGCCTCGCAAAATCCACCTGCCCAGGAGCTGCACTGGTTTCCTCCACCTTCTCCTAGATGATCGAAGGGGATCCACTAGTGGCCCAGAACCACCATCCGGATCGGAGGCTGCGGCTCCAACAACTTCCACAGAAGCCTCAGGGTCTTTGTCATTGCTGTGTCAAAGTTGCACATGACAAGGATGATCTTCTTCATGTTGGCCTCACCATTGGCCCTATTGACGTCATTGTCGAAGAATTGCGCCTTGTTGACGACGTCTCCCGACTGTCCTACCAAGGTCCGGATTTGGTTTAGGACCTGCTCCTGATCCGCGTGAAAACGCCGGACCTCCTCGTTCTTGGCTGCCAATTTTGCCGATAGATCCTTCACTCAGATCTCCAGCCGTTTGTTCTCCGCCTTGAGCTTAGGCTGCGTCGTGAGCTTGTCGATGTTTGGAAGCAAGTTCGCGGATTCATAGTTGTCCAGCATCCCACAGGCCTTCCGGAGCAACGACTCGATCTGCAGATCCCGGATATCTTCTCAAACTACCGGAAGGGATCATCCGGAAATCCATGCAAGGAGGTGGCCGTCTTGCGTTGGACCAAGGCTTTGGCTGCTGAAAGTTCGGCCTGCTGCGAGGTTCTACTAATCCGGTTTTGACTAACTACTAATTCGTATCATTCTTAACCTAATTTTCCCTACTTAGCCAAAAAATGAAAGGTATTGTAAAATCTAGTTCTGGTTTAGTGATATCCGGTTACTTCTAATATTCAAGGATTCCACAGATTTATAATGTTGTCATCAATTTAATAGGATTGTATGATTTTTTAGCATTTACATAATATTATTTGTATATATGTGAATAAAATTTTATATGTATGAGTACATATGCATGCATGTGGATGTATTTCATTGCTAATAGGTACAATCGTTGCCCAAGACTTCTTAAAGACATTCCACTTTGCGTTAAAACAATTCGCCTAATACTCCTCTTGTGACATCTGTTGCCTTTTACTGTATTGGTCGTAATTCTATCTCGCCAACGTCAGACAAGCGTGCTCAGGACTCTTGTCAATTTCTTGTTTATAAAGGGAGCAGAATCCATGAGCATTTTCAACATTGGCAAATATGACTATTGTTGGCGGACTCCACAACTATGCTCCCAAACAAGCTACTGAATTCCACGTATTATAGCTGTTTGCCATCTGATGTAGCAAATCCTATAAAATTGTCTCACAAGCGATGACCTCCAACGAATGCACATCCTCTCAAAATTCTACGTTACACGGTGCAAGCTCCACTACGTTTAAGTGAAATGCACTAACTTTGTAAAAAATTGAAGAATACACTACACTGATCGAGAGATATGTAAATGATAATGCAAGATGGGAATTAAACCAAGTGATCTAACTTACAAGTGGAGAGTCACAAGTCTTCAATATTCGCAAGCACAGCGACAATCTGTCTAACACAGAATAATCGACGGTTTTATCGTAGGCATTGTTGTACATAGGGTTGTCATAAAATGCAAAACTGTTAACACTTTAATGTCAATGTTGGTAAGAAAAACACTCATGTATAGCAGATTCTGATTACCATTTTGTTATCTTTAAAATATGCATTTATTCAAGCAATTGAGTGGTAGTGAGCAAATAAAAAGTCTTTAATTAAGCCGAATTATATCAATGTGTTAAAACATTCATAAAAAAGTAATTAAGTGAAATTAGAACATCAAACTTTTGATTTAAGATTCTATTGCATAGAATCAATTTTAATATGTTATAATTTCCTTAAATTACAGTTATTGTTTATTAAAATGATATATGACTAATCCATGAAAAAATAAATTTTAGTTGTATAGTGTAGTATATATCTAGATTAAAAAAGAAACAATTATTAATTTCAAAGAATATATAAGCATATGTAATGTTTACAAAACATAAATATTAGTCAATAACAATTACAATAATCAACAACCTTCAGGAAATATTATCCAGATTATAATGTTCATGGAGCCAACGATTATATCAAAATACATAATTCTTAGAAAAAATATTAAGGAAAAAAAAAAACGATAGCAAATGTATATCTAAAATAATTGAATATTGACAATTATCATATTGACAGCCGATAATCCTGACATAATCCCAGGGGTTAGAGCTATTAGCCACACATTGTAGCATATATTGTAACATTATGTGACAAGCAATGACCTCCACCAAATTGCACATTTTCTAAGACTTCTACGTACATGATGAAAGCTTAACTACATTCGGGTGACATATACTAAACTTATAGAGAACAGAGATATAATGATAATGTTACTTGAGAAAATGTTGATGTTATAGAGGCCGGGAATTTAATTGTGAGATATAATATAGTAAGAGAGAGTCACAACTGTTCACTCTATGAAAACACATCGACCTTCAAATACTGTTTCTTTTTCCATTTGGCATTGACGCCATAAATCAATATTTTGTGAACTCATCACAGAATGGTGTTCTACAATATTCTTCATAAAGATAATCTTCTCTTGTGGCGTTGGCTTTGATAATTGATTTGCTTGTTTGCACATTCTAAAATTAATCTCATTCTAAAGTTAATGTTGTCACACAATTTATTGGTGATGCATTAAAGAAAACTAAATAAATTAAACTTATGTTTACTATCAGTATGGCCATATTACAATGGAATTGACTATTATTACAAAAATTGAAGTAATTTTTTTAAAACCTTGAAGGAATTAAACTAAAATAATCATATTGAATTTCAGATTGGATTCATTAAAGCTCCTCATACATCCATTTCAACAAATGTTTATCTACCATTGAAAAATTTCATTCCATCTGCTTTATTGGTGTTTTGATTGGTACTGATTTCACTAATTTCATTTTGCATTTATGAAATTATTCAGATGTTTTTTTATTTTTTTTATTTTTAGTATTTGCAGAGTGTCCTCATAAATTTA
Organism: Ceratodon purpureus; assembly: GCA_014871385.1. Lineage (NCBI taxonomy): Eukaryota > Viridiplantae > Streptophyta > Bryopsida > Pseudoditrichales > Ditrichaceae > Ceratodon > Ceratodon purpureus. The sequence goes on from CM026422.1 coordinate 6,322,848, forward strand.
GTAACTCATTACTTTCAATAGATTTGGTAGTTATAACAATCTTACACAATTGCTACATGGATAGTTTCAAGCTATATTAGATTCGAGATAGTAGTTGGACATTGGATTTTCATGGTAGCTTAGCACTTCGGCAGTTTTTATTCTTTCAAAAAGGGGAATGTGGGGTCTCCAAAAGGCCTTGTAAGTTGTAAGACAGCTCGAGGTAAGTGAACTTGTTGCCCACGCATGCCTCTCCAAGTAATTTCATTGGCGGATATTCTACCTGCTGACAGCATCAAGAGCTACAATGTTGATAGCGTCAATAACTGCGCCCACTGTTCACTGCGCTGACAGTAGTGGCACACGCCGTCCCTGGCAGCGATTGGCTAAACCAACGGAATTTGGATTTTGGCGACCTTGTGGCACCATTGGTGTCGACACATAAAGTGCAAGGGCTGGCCCAAATTTTCAAGCACGTGGGAAATCCAAAGGCCTTTAGGAGACCCTAGATTTCCCCTAATGTCTTTGTTAATACTTTGGGCTTTGTGGTGATAAAAATATAATAAAGCAGGGAAGGAGGGGGGGGGGTTGGTTTAAGAACTCTTTGTTTTGAAAGTTCTTTGGTGCAATGTCATAGGTAAAAAAATACACAAATGCACTCATTTAAACATATTATATTTACAATTTCAATGTAGTGATTTTGTGAAGTTATGTTGATTTTACTATTTCTACTTTTAAGTATCCAATAATAAAATATCACTATTATAAATGAAATTTTTACCAATAAAAACTCAAAATGATTATTTCAGTACCTAACTTAAATGTAATCAAATTTTTATTCTTCATGAATGTTTTTTCTATCACTACTTATCCACTTATATAATTTATATTCTATAAGTAGTGACATAAGGCATACATGTCTAAATATAGTATCTATATGACAAATAATTCTTTTATTTTGCATTGAATGCCTATTATAAATTTTCCAAATATTTTCAAAGATTAATATCTATTGATTTCAATTTCATAGACTGAAATTTGATTTTTTGATAGTTAGTAGTAGCATACACAAATTTTTAGATATTTTGGAAGATTGGCATCTATTAATCTCACTTCCATGGACTTTCATAATGTTATTTAACAATGGGCAACGGGCAAATACAAATCTTTAGATATTGTAGAAAATTGATTTTTATTCATTTCATTTTGATGGGCCCATAATGGACGGTAGATAGGCACTTTATTTACTGCATTGGATTCTTCTAGAAGACGTAGTGAAAGACAATACACGTACTGGAGTACAGTTCTATGCTACATACTATAGACCAGTCCACATGCCTTGTCGAACTCCCTAGATGTGCTTGTGTAAGTAGCTGGCTTATTAAATCGCATGCGTGTAAGTTGGTGGTGGCAGATTGCATTAGATTCTTCTTGAAAACCTAGTGGAATTCAGTACACTTACTGGAGAACAGAGTCACATGCTACGTACTATAAACCAGTCGACATAGCATGTCGAACTGCCTAGATGTACTTGTGTAAGTAGCTGGCTAATTAAATCGTATGCATGTAAGTTGGTGGTGGCAGATTGCACTTGATTGAGAACCTAGTGGAATTCAGTACACGTACTGGAGAACAATTCACATGGTATGTACTATAGACCAATCCACACGCCTTGTCTAACTGTCTAAATGTACTTTTGATAGTAGTTGGGTAATTAAATTGCATGTGTGTAAGTTGATGGCTAATTAGACAGCCCTTGTGTGAGTGGCTGAGTTATCAAATTGCACTTGTGTGAGGTGCATGTTAATTAATTTAAGTTTTTGTTGAATAGTACAGTGGGCCAAACTAATGTAAATTATACTTCTTACCTTTGGTAAATTATACTTCTTACTTATACTCTCATGTAGTGTCTAACTGATTCAATCTTCACGATGTATGCAATGTGCTTTTGGAATTTTAGCATATTAATAATTAATTGCTCAGTGCTCACACTATAAACGTAGTTGATTAGACATTATACATATACCAACATGCATTCATAATAATAACAATAACAACATAAATCCAAATAACAACATTAAAACATGGCATTTCTTTTGTATAATTTTCAATAATTCAAGGTGCATCAACTTTGTAGTCCAAGTAAACTTAGACCAACCATTCAGCAATCAACATCGCACCATTCAACTTAACATACCACTATAAAGAATTTACAGAAGTATCACTTGAAATTAAAAATTTAAGTATATCATGGAGTAAATCACCTTCAAATCAAGTGTACCACTTTTTCCTTCTTCCTTCTCTTCTTTAAAATCCTTCAAAGTTAAGTACCTAGATAGTAGATACTAGGCAGGGTTGTTCATGGGACAAAAGGACCTGTCCGTCCGTCCGGTCCGCTCGTCCGTCCGTTAGGGGTCAGGGGAGGTCCGTTTGACCAGGACTTACGGTTGACCACCCAAATGGTGAAATGGGAGTTACCTTGGCCACCTAGGATGCCACGCGTCTGACATGTCACCAAATATTGTTGACTTGGGGGATGACGCGGCTAAGAGGAAGGGCGCCAACGCCTTGAGTGAGGGTGGCGCGAGCACGTGAGAGGGGGGGCGCGAGCGTCTTGGGAAGGGGGGCGCGAGCGAGGGGGCGCGAGCGACTGGGAGGGGCGCGGGCGCCTGCGAGGGGGGGGGGGGGGCGCGAGCGCCTTTGATGGTGGGGGGGCGCGAGCGCCTGCGATTGCAGGGGGGCGCGAGCAAGGGGTTTGGGGTGGGGGCGCGAGCGCCTGCGAAGGGGGGGCGCGAGCGCCTGCGAAGGGGGGGGCGCGAGCTGGGAACAAGAATCAACCACTGAAGGAAATTAAGACACTACTGAATTTTTCATAGTGACATAAATGAGAGAAGTTTCAATTCATGTCGAAGCAAAATTACATTCAATAGCCTTAGCTAATGTTTTATGGACATTGACTAAGGTTAACATATAAGTATCTACGTATAAAATTTAGATATATATATATATATATATATATATATATATATATAATATTTTTTTGTGTTTTTTTAAAATTATTTTGGAGACATATATATTATACTTTCTCTATATAACTTCTATATGTAATATGCTAATAGATGTATCACTTTTTTTTGTTTTTTTTGGCGGTGCGCCGCTCTGGATTCCTTCGAGTACCGGGCTTACCCAATGGTACTCTTACAACAATGTCTTCATCATCAGGTGCTTCTTCACGGCTATCTTCTGATGAGTAATATCCTTCTGAGGATTTCGACCCCTCGTCATCTCCATCTCCCCCCTGATTAGGCACATACTCCTCCACCGTGGAATGAATGTTGCGAATTTCGTGGTCAACTGTACCATCCACCACTGTGGTCACAATTCTTTTGATCTTCCGTCTTTTGGTCTTATCGGTGATTCCGTCCACATTCATTACGGGTAATCTACGTTTACCCACAGCCACAGGTACAGACGGGGTAGTTCCAACAGTATATCCTGAAAAAAAAGGGCGAACGTTTGTTGGACCTTTCCGTGACCGTATCACTCCATGACGCGTCGTAGAAGGTCCAGCTGGTAGACTTTGTCCAGAAGAAGTGAGTGGAATGCTTGTATTCGGTGTTGGAGTTAATGAACCATGCCCAGTAGAAGTGTTTGAACGAGGTGGAGGGGGTCGACCCAACCCTGCAAGTACTGCTCCGATTGAAGGTGTACTCTGGGGCAGGGGTGTTTGAAACAATCGGCCAATAGGAATTTCATCTTCTTCTCCATTTCTGACTGTCTCGGATTGTTCATTTCTTGGAGGGCTTTCATCCAAACCTCCAGACCTGATTGTTTCCTCAACATTTACTGGCAGAGTGGCCTGGAGTTGTTCAACTTCTTCTCCTCCCTCAACGTCTTCTGGAATTGGAATTTGCTCTCCCATGTTGTTACCCCCTTCTTCATTGTCATTGTTCGAAACGCTACGAACGGGGTAAATGTCATCATTATTGCCACCATCGTCGCTTTGATGCTGAGTCATTTCGACTTCAAATTCATCGTCAATATCATCGTCTGCCCGATCGTATGCGACCTCGCCTCTAGCTTGTATTTCATTGACAACGTGGTGAGGCGAAGTAGCTGCCTCTTCATCAAATCCTGCCCAGTCAAAAACTCCATTCGGCTGGTTAACGGGTTCAGTGCGTGGCATGTCACCATCACCATTGTCCACGGGTAACTCTGGATACTCATCATCCATAGTAGCAGGAGTGTAATGAACTCCACCGTCATCACCATCGCCTTCATTAACTTCAAGTCCGTCGTGGAATCCTTCATCTCCATCATCATCACATACGTCTTCATCGTACATGGCTGGCACTTCTTCATCCGAGTCTTCGGAGAACGGTTGGTTCTCGTACCAAAGAACAGGATCCGCTCCACGTCGTTCTCGAAGGAGCTTACTGTTCGTGTAAATGTACACCAAGTCTTTTGCCTTCTTCACGGCCAATCGGTTGCGAACCTTACTGTGAACAAAGGAATACATGCTCCAATTTCGCTCACATGATGATGCCGAGCATGTTAACGAAAGGATGCGCTTTGCTATCAACGGTAACGCATCGCCCCCAACCCGCTGCCACCATTGATGAGGTAGCATCTTAGTCTGTCGAATGTTTGGGGCCTCCAAAGGGCTGAATGGACCGGTGCGTTCCTCAAACTGTGTTAGCTCGAACAACACAGTATCGTGGTCCAGTTTAAGGCACTCACTCAAATGAATTAGCACTTGCAGGAGTGCACGCTTCGCAGCACTGTTAGTCAATAGCTCGTGGCTCTCCGGGAAAATGTAGGGATTCAAAATGGCGCCTGCGTAATGGAGATCTGTCAACATCATTTTCCATCTCTTCGTAAAATGTTTCTCAAAGCGATCTGCTATAGCGGGGTCTAGGAAAAAAGGATCACCCCGTAGACGGAACACATGCTTCTTCAAATTATTCATGGCCAACCATGCCCTCCCCATTGCCGGTGTTTGTCCATCAAATGTCTTCAAGGTCACAACAGCCGGCTTCATAACATGCACAAGATTCTCACAACGTAACCAAAATGTCTCATCGAGAATGGTACTCCGTACTTGACATGCTAAGGTGTGAGCTCGATACCCGTTTGACCGATTGAATAAAGTACCCATATATTCGTCCCATTTCGGACTGGCTACCACCTGGATTAGTGCCTCCCTCAGTTCAAGCAATCGAACAATCATCAAGTACGAGCATCCAAATCTTGTCTCCGCTGGTAACAACAGAGACAACTTCGGGCTGAATTGGCGAAACAAAGCCATGGTGACATGACGGCGACGTATAAAATTTGGTATGCGTTTTGCCAAGGCAATCAGCTCTTTGAAGGTTGCTTCCTTCCCGCAATCTTCTAGTAAGAGGTCCATGATGTGAGCTGCACAACCTTGCTTGTAAATGTGAGGATAAGCTTCAACCACCTGGTCCATGGCTCCCAACATCGCACTAGCATTGTCGGAGCAAATCTGTACCACATTCTGCGGTCCAACTTCTTTGATGTATTCTTTCAATTTCCCAGCTATGTATGCCTTTGATTTCTTGTACCCCGTTGTATCAATGGAACCCAGGAATATATCTCCTGCTGGACACACAAGCATGACATTCATCAACGGCCGATGAACAACGTTGTCCCATCCATCCGAGCAAATAGTTGCCCCGTACAAGCTAATACACTGCTTCGTTTTCTCCTCTATTCTCAACTTGAGAAGCTGCTTTGTTGGCTGGATGTGCTTGGTTCGCATTGCGTTGTATGCTGGTGGACGGTAGACAAAACCCGCTTTCGATGTTGCCTCCACAGCAGCGATAAAAGATGGATGCCTAACCACATTGAAAGGCACATTTGCTTCATAAAAATAGGACGCCCATTTCTCATCCAATTCATTGCGCATCCCAATCTGATAGGCCTCGGTAAAACTTTGTTGCCGCATAGATCTTGGTGTACATGAATCGCCTCTGCTTATAGGCGGAGTTGACTGAGACGGTTGAACTTGGGAAATCCTCTCCTCTTGGACCTCCTTCGTTCTCTGAGGCACTTCCGTAGATTGCTCAGCAGGCATAGACTGGCTAGAACATGGTGCCAAGTGTGCCAAGTGTGCCTCGCCATCACCACCATCAGTGCCGTATATCTCCGCATATGTCATTCTTTTTGGTATTACATTACCACAATTGGCAAAACGCCTAAATACGGCGGCGGGGGCCTTCGTACAATGACTCTTGCTTGAACCTTCACCCCATCCATAGTGCTTGAAAGCTCTTTGTCGTTTATAACGAAAGGTGAAATTGCACCACACACATTTCACATGGTCCTTATCAATGAACGTCCACCACGGAGCCCACTCAGCCGTCGACTGACGCTGTTGACCTGCCATTCTCCGTGTCTCTGAAAAAGTACAATGATCTCCTGTCTGCAAGTGTTAGTATGACACATGTGAGAAAAAAATGGTATGTGTAGACATCAACCACAGGCCAATGTGATGCACATAGTCTCAAGCAAGGAGCCCACAAGGAGTTCCGGGACTAGAGGCCATGATTTCAAATGATATTGGGCTTGGGCTAAGTTGGTGGCATTTATACTTGTGAGGGGGGGCGCGAGTTTCTCCAGGCGGGGGGGCGCGAGCGTGTGCAGGGGGCGCGAGTTTCTCCAGGTGGGGGGGCGCGAGCTTCTCTTTCCAGGGGGGGGGGGGCGCGAGCTTTTCCAGGGGGGGGCGCGAGCTTTTCCAGGGGGGGGCGCGAGCTTCTCCAGGGGGGGCGCGAGCTTCTCCAGGGGGGCGCGAGCTTCTCCAACAGGGGGGGCGCGAGCTTCTCCGAGGGGGGGGGGGGGGGGCGCGAGCTTCTCCAAGGGGGGGGCGCGAGCTTCTCGAAGGGGGCGGGCGCGAGCTTCTCCAAGGGGGGGCGCGAGCTTTTTCAAGGGGGGGGGCGCAACCTACTGCAAAGGGGGCGCGAGCTTCTCAGAGGGGGGGCGCGAGCTTCTGGAAGGGGGGGGGGCGCGAGCTTCCAGAGGGGGGGGCGCGAGCGGGTTAGGGGGGAGGCACCCTTGTACGAGGGGCAGTCCCGGTGAATGGGCCATACAGTTTTTTCATTTTTTTTTAAAAAACAATTTTTCATTCCATTACAAAACCAACAATACCATTTCATGTTCCACCAAGGCATGTATACGCCGAAAAAACGATTTATTAAAATATTCGAAATGTGCAAACAAGGCCACATAGGCAATCAAAATGTTCCAAACGTAATTCACTATGGAACTACAATGTGTATCTAAAACAACCATTGGGAGCTTGGAAGTTGTAAGGGGGGCTCATCAAATCATTCACAACTTTTGCAAGTGAAAGCCTCTTTGTAGGATCTTCGTTAAGCAAGCCATCCAACTTTGATGAGAATACAATCTTTGAGATTGAATCCTTGAAGAGTTCTGGGCAATCTTCTTCTCTCCATATCTTCTTTGCCAAATGGCCTACCGAAAATGCATCAGATAGCGTCGTACATGGATGCATCCTCTTCATGCGCTCCAAATTCCGTTCCTCATCATCTTTTTTGCCATATAAAAAGAACAACTCCGGTGCAACTCCTACCCTCCTCTCCTTTACTTGTACAAGTTCAATGGGGTCCATCACACCATAAGGGGAGGCCTTGTTCTCAATGACTCTGCTTGCCACACCCCAATCGCACACACCAATATATACTTTATTCTTGTCATGAGGTGGAAAGTGGAGTAGAATGTTGGATGGCGTTAAGTCGTTGTGGAGGATTTCAGCCTTATGGACTATGTCCATAACGTAGATGAGACTCCACGCCAACATTCCCCGATTCTTTCGGTAGGCAACAATTCTTTGGCACTCTTCCATGGGCATATCCCTCGACTTCAAAATTTCTTTGTACTCTATTGCCTCGGATGCCTTCTCATTTATCTTGAGGAAGTTGCGGAGGCAATCTCCATTCCACCACAGGGTATAAGCTTCCATGGTCTTAGCGTGAATGGCCCAAAATTTTATCACACCCGGATGCTCTACGGGGTTAACCGTGGCCTCAATCGCCCGTTCCTCTCGCTTCTTCACTTCGGTTTTAGCCTTGGAAAGTTTTCCCGCAAATTCTATGTGAATTGGAATTTTCTTCATATTGGCTATTCGCACTTTTCGCACTTTGCCATACCCCCCCTCGGCATTGAAGCCAGATAATGGCACAACCTTGGCCGTAACCGGAATCCATATCAATGCACCATACATGTGTGCTTCCAATGCTGAGTTCAATGCTTGCTCATTCCAAGGCATAATCTTTGTTTTCCCCTTAGAACATCTCTGACATGCCTCCTGAACCGTTGTCAGTTTTGAATAAACACTTTGTCTTGGTTGCTCCATTCTTCGCCTTGTGGTTTCTTGACATGTGATTCAAACACATGAATGACATTTGTCGTAGCACTACTCACTTGTTGTGTCAACCACTTCGGGCTGTGAAAATACTTCGTCTTGCAATCCATGTACATCTCTGATCCTTCCAATGCGCTCCAAAATTCCCTTTCCAAATCACGTTGGAGGTTGTAGATACCATTCTCTCCGTGATCAAGGTACATTGCCTTCAACATTTGTATGGTACGGGCCTTGTAGTACTCGACGGCCACCTTCCTGATGAAATGCGTATACTCCAATGGTGGATAACCGTCATCCTTCTCGTGCGCTGGTATACTCTTCTTCTTTTTACCCTTCGAGCTAGATGAAGGAGTAGAACCACTAGAACCATGAGGTGTTACGCAACTCATAGGGTCCACCGCATCTGGAGCATCCAAGTCCACATACATAGGCCGCTTGCCGGAGCCTTGTCTAGAAGACATCGCAAAGTAAATCCCTGAAAAAAAAATTCAACAACTTCCCCCCCCCGCCCCAATGAAGACTTCCCACATAAGCAGTTCCAAGCAAGGCGTGTTTTCACACGTCAGGACAAGGAGCCGCAGTGGGAAGGAGTGAGGGGGGCGAGAGCTTCTCCCCACATTATATAGTCCCCACGGACCCGCTCGCGCCCCCCCCCCCCCCCCCTGAACCCGCTCGCGCCCCCCTGTACCCGCTCGCGCCCCCCCTATACCCGTTCGCGCCCCCCCCCCCCCCGTACCCGCTCGCGCCCCCCCACCCGCTCGCGCCCCTGTACCCGCTCGCGCCCATACCCGTCCGCGCCCCCCCCAACCCGTTCGCGCCCCCTCAGACACGTTCGCGCCCCCCCCCTTCCATTTGTTTTCGATTTCATTTTTTGTTTTCTATTTCTCTTCTGGAAATAGTGAAATCTCTACACTACTTTCTAAGAGAAAAAAATAAAATAAAACAAATTAAAAAATACAAAGTATTGGGATTTTATACTTGCACAACCTCTCATGCAGCTCTAGCCTCTCTTCCACTCCATGCTATTGATTTAATTGTAAAACGTCTATCTCCCAAACCAATTGCGTCGATCCCTTATTTATGATTCTTTATAATATGTTAGAGCATTGTAGGATCCGTATGTACAATGCATTATATTTTTTATGTTATTAAACTGTAATCCTACGTATTTCCACACCATGCTATTCTTTTTATTTTAATCCCTTTATCTCTTCCACTCCATGCTATTGATTTAATTTTATTTTTTCCGTTTATATGCCAAACCAATTGCATCGAGCCCTTCTTTATGATTCTTTATATTTTTAATTATATGTTAGAGCATTGTAGGATCCGTATGTTCAATGCATTATATTTTTTATGTTATTAAACTGTAATCCTACGTATTTCCACACCATGCTATTCTTTTTATTTTATTCCCTTTATCTCTTCCACTCCATGCTATTGATTTAATTTTATTTTTTTCCGTTTATATGCCAAACCAATTGCATCGAGCCCTTCTTTATGATTCTTTATATTTTTAATTATATGTTAGAGCATTGTAGGATCCATATGTTCAATGCATTATATTTTTTATTTTTGTAAACTCTAATCGAACTCTCTTCCACACCATGCTATTCTTTTTATTTTATTCTAATATTAATACACTAATTTTCTTGTAGTCAACATTATATTATTCATGGTGCATTAGATCAGTATTCCGTTATGGGATATTTCAGTTTCTAACCACCATGACATTTATTCATCTTGATAACTTCTTTCATCCCATGTTATTCATCCCTTTTTATCCCGAGTCCCTTATTATAGTCATGATTGTTTTTCTATAATTTGATTTCTCATCCCCAAATTATTCAAATCAGTATTCCTTATTTTCATATCCCATTTTAATTTTTAATTTTTAATTTTATTTTAGAGAGAAATGGTGAAAAAATCCATTGCATTTGTTTTTATTATTGTCTTCCAACCTTCTTCAATGGTACTCCTAAGGAAATGAGAGTTTGTTTTAAGGGGGGACCCTCTCGCGCCCCCCCTTGATCCCGCTCGCGCCCCCCCATACCCGCTTGCGCACCTCCCCTGAACCCGCTCGCGCCCCCCCCCCCCCCATACCCGCTTGCGCACCTCCCCTGAACCCGCTCGCGCCCCCCCCCATACCCGCTCGCGCCCCCCCATACCCGCTCGCGCCCCCTGCCTCGCTCGCGCCCCCCCCCCCCCCCGAGACCCGCTCGCGCCCCCCCCCCCCCCCCGAGACCCGCTCGCGCCCCCCCTTAAACCCGCGCGCGCCCCCCCCTAAACCCGCGCGCGCCCCCCCTTAATCCCGCTCGCGCCCCCCCTCAGCCGCTCGCGCCCCCCCGACCCCGCTCGCGCCCCCCCCCCCCCCCCCCCCCCCCCCGACTATATAAGTGAAGGGGGCGCCCTCCCCCCCCCCACTTTTTTTAGCTCCACCTTGGCACTCAGGCCTTGAACTACCTCACGGTGGCTTATTGCTGAGTACTTGGGTGGGGTCTACAGTATTTTGACAACGCCACGTACCAGCTTTCAGCCTTATTTTGTACGCTCATCCGGGAATTCGGGCCCTAAACTACCTCATGGTGGCTTATTGCTGAATACTTGGGTGGGCCACAAAGTATAGTTACAATACCATAATCAACCACGGAGGAAAATTTTAAAATCAATTGGGGGAAGTTTTGAGGAGTTGGTGTGTTTTTTAACACAGAAAACTTTACCAGTACACCACGATGGAGGGAAACCCAGATCCGGCGGAGGAAAGGCCACTCACCAAGGCCGAAAAGAAGAAAATCAGAGATCGTGAACGGAAGCGTGGTGGCAAGAAGATGAAGAAGCGGCTCCATGTGCTGAACAACCCCACAAAGTTGGCATTTAGAGGTTGGCAAGATGAGCCGGAACCGTGGAAATATTCCACATGCGAGGAATTCATTGAGTGGTGCCACATCACAAAAATATTTCCACATGATCGGCACAGAAAACACAGGATCTCAGACAAGGCTAACCTCTATTATTGCTTGAATGCGGAGTTTGTTGAACGTTCTATACAAGTTTACCAGCATCTATACAAGCAACGATGTGTTGAACGCAATGAAGTACCATTGTTCATTTGCAGAATGGTGTATGCTGAGGTGGTGCTTCACAAAGTGGTGGATTGGTCCACCATCAAATCCACGCCGAGTGTTAGGGCGCCGACAGAGCGTGACATTCCCAAACAAAGGAAATACGCAGATGGTGGCCTGGGGAAAAAAATGAAGGAAAAAACACAAGTGCGGGAGCCTGATACAGCAGAGTCTGAACCAGATTCTGATTCCGATGGTCGTCGTGGAGAACGTCCACCACGTAGAATTGCAGCATCAGCAAATATGGCTGTAGAGCCTCCAATGAACCATCCAGCGGACGTCATAGAACCTCACGACGATGCGAACAACATCTTCATGGAAAACGATCCAAATACGGCAGCTAATTTGGACGTGGTCGGAACTGAACCTACGATGGTTCTTGGCATGCCGGTTCTAGTTAGAAATGACCAGTCTAACCAGACCGAGGAGGTCGGGGAGTTACAATTACAGCTAATAGAAAAGGATGGCTTCATTGCAGAGTTACAAGAGACCATCCGAAAACTACGATTGGAATCAGCAGCAAAAGATGCAGTAATATCAGATTTGCGCAATCAATTGCAAGAACGAGAAAGACCTCAGTCTTCTCAAGCCAATGATATACCTGTAGTTCAAGATCCAATGTTGGTGGATGAATCTTACATCAACAACACGGTTGATGTTGCAACGGCCGGTGTGTTGGAGAATATTTCCACTCCAGCAAAACGACGACGAGTTGGAGTGATATTGCCTCCACCAGCCCCATACCCGCGACCCTATGTGGACATCGATGGACCATTAAGTCAAGATTCCTTGTCATTTCCACCCGATGCTCTAACGGGAGAAGTGGAGACATTGAAGAGAGCCAATAATGATTTGCGGCTCCTTGTTTCTAAGTTTGCTAAAGCATACTACGAGTGGAAAGTGGCAACCATTCTCAGCGTTGATCGCGGTCGCCAAATTGCATTAGAGTTCAAGAAGATCGACGAATCGTACTTGCAACACAACAAACGAAGGAATTTTGGCCTCACTTCATGGACTAACGCAGATGATATGTATCCAGATACCATGGCAAAGCAAGAATCGAATCCTGAACTCATAGATTGGGCCAAGTTGAATTTCGATGTAAACGCAACTTCGTGCCATGATCTTCAAATGAAGGAAGGAGTTAATAGCAGAAAGCTTTGGCCAAATCCTCAACCGTGGGTGATGGATGGTTCAAAAGAATGCCCTGTGTGTATAAATCCATTTGGTCCTGAGGGTGGATGGGCAGTTGGATCATGTACCCACATGTTCCATCCTATGTGTTTAATTAACATTTTTTTGGTACGGAGATTTTGCCCGGTGTGCAAATCCCCGTTCCATGAACGCTTGTACGAGGTTTTTGGACTCACTCCATACATGCCACCAAGCCATGAGAAAAATCCCGAAAACACACCAGGTGAACAGTACCGCAACATGTGGGGGGAAGATTTGATTTGGAGTTGGCGGGCCCAGACTCACTCGGTCTTCAAGAGCAATGTAAGTGACAAGTTGGGATGGGAGGATGACCCCAATCAGATTGTGAGGGTGGCAAAGAAGATAATTGGATCAAAGAAGGAGGACCAAGGGAAACAAAATTTCTTCTATCAGACTTTGAATGGATACTGGGATCCGAAGCATAGGAAGTTCCAACTTGGTAATCACCCAAAAGGCCTCATATGGAACAAGGACGGGGAATTGGTTACAGACCTCGAAGGTCAATTCATGTCTTTGACCGCCCGTGATGCAGTCCAAATGTCTCTTTCGGAGTGGAAGTTAATTTTCAAACATGAGGCTGTTGACTTTCTTCTGGAGGAACACTCTCCACAGACATTGCGTACATTGAGAGAATTGAGGAACTCGCAAATTTTGCGTTCTCTCAGTGAAAGTGATGGCCCATTCCGGCGAACACGGACGAGAGCCAGGCGCAGCTTGACGCTGGACGATGGAGCGGGACCAAGTGGCACAGCGGGAGTAGATGCAGATGAATAGGAATAGTTACAACTTAGTACTAAGTGACTAGTTTTCATATACTACAGTTTTTGTAATGTTTTGGTTTGAATTGGTAATGAAATGCTTTTACTTTCATAAATGTATACAACTTTGCAAAGTCCATGTATTTTGGCTCACGAGTATCTCATTTTTTCTATGCTGAATTTACACTTTTGTCATTGCGCTTAGCCCCAATATATTATTCTGATGAAAATGTTAGGTTTTTTTGCATTGTCAAAAATTTACTATCTACATGAACCCCCCTGAACCCGCTCGCGCCCATTCCCCCTGAACCCGCTCGCGCCCCCTCCCTGAACCCGCTCGCGCCCCCCCCCTGAACCCGCTCGCGCCCCCCTGAACCCGCTCGCGCCCCCCCTGTACCCGCTCTCGCCCCCTACACATGCTGGCACCCCTTTTGCATATGTGGAATTCCCCGTCATCGTTCGTTGTCCATGTCATCAATATGTTTCCCCTATAGGTAAGTTGTAAAAAAAAAAAAACTAACTTAGTAATTTTCCTCCTCCCCTCAATGTCCGAGTATGTCCGGGGACCGACCGGTCCGTCCGTCCGTCCGTCCGTCTATGTCTGGAAATTTTGCCCATGTCCGTCCGAATAGACAACCCTGATACTAGGCTATTAACAAGTGAAATATCTCCATTTCCCTAACTCCAACCCAATGCTTTGTGATGTAAACCACCCCTGAATACACAACATACTTACAGAGTTACCGAAGTCATGGATAACCCAAATGATAACCCACCTTGTTCATTTTCAAATTCAAAAGATATTGTAAGATGAATATCAGAATTCTAGATTAGAATCATGCAACCTGAATCAAAACCAAATGATCACATAATTCACCGAAGGTATTGCAAAAGTGCCAATTATGCTCCCCGAACAGATTCAATCATCTACCATATTCCTAAATGTATTGTCATTGCAACTCTAGTAACTTGTATAAGTTCCAGGCTCATAAAACAGTGTCTGATCTAATGTGCAAATTAGCTCGGCTAATCTCATGGTAACTTTCTTCACCACAAGGTACTGTAATCAGCTCTCGGTTCCATCGACTGTAATGAAGAGAGTCACGTCATGGAAGTACTTGAGACAGCTGCTCACCAACCTGAAGCGGTGCCATTCTCGATAACTATGCAGCTGTGGTAATATTTGAGTACCGTTGATCGCGGACTGAGCCAGCTCAAACCAACGTCTGAGCATGCAGAGATAGTACTGCATATATATCTAGCGATCTTCACCTTTGTCCGAACCGTGTTTTTCAAGCTGCTCCAGGTGCTGGGAGTTGCAGGGCACTGTCTGGAGAGTACTAACCTTGCCTTGTTCCTTATCTGGAGAGGTAGCGATGTATGGTTGTGTCTTGTGAGGGAGAAGCTGTTTAGTTGGTGGTTTGTTCTAGAAGTGAAGAGGGAGGGAGAGGAGAAGCGTGGTGTGGTCGAGGTGTGGTCTTCAGCGTGCGGGGAAGGTGAGTTTGTGAGTTGTGTCTGTGAGTACTCGCTGGAGAGTGTGCATGTTCATGCATAGAGCTTTGGTTTGCACTGACATGCACAGTCTGCTGAGGTTTCTTCACTGTAATGTGGCCTGCTGTGGTGCGTCTTGTTGTCATGCAGGGACTGAGTGATTTGCGGTCCGGGTAGGTTGTGCTTGCAGTCAACAAAAAGTTTCGTGACAGTAATCCGGCCTCGAGTTTGTGTGATTGTTTTGGCATTCTGAGTGAGTAGAGGAAGACTCGCACATACTCACAGCTATGCCGATCGAAGACCAGTTTGCTGAGCAGGATGATAGCTCCGGGGATAAGTTCACTGGTAGCTTCAAAAAAAAATAAAAAATAAGTTCCCTGGTAAGCGACCTGAATATTAACGTTCATGTGAATGTTGCACTTTGCACAGTAGGGAGTCCGTGTTGATAATTACGTTCATGTGAATGTTGCACTTTGTACAGTATTTCGCAGGAAAGTAGTGTTCATAATTACCTTCTCATCACACTGAAATCTGCATGAGATCCCGGCAGATTCGTGAAAATCTTCCCCAGTCACCCCAAAATGAGGTTTCCTTACATCCGAGAGCCCTTATTTGTTGCTTCTTTGTTGCGGATCAGCAACAGCCGGAGCTCAGTGAAGACCTGTTGATGCTCAACTCTTGGATGCTACTCGATTCAGGTGCTGCTCGACCCTCAACTCTTGGTTGTCTTTCTTCTTCATCAGCAATGAAGCGTAAGCAACTCACCAAGGATTCCGGAGTCACTCCAGCAGTCAAGAGCGCACTCTGCGCCTGGTTATCATCTGTTTACTGGCGCCAAGCTAATCGAAGCAAGAAATTACCAGCGATTCCAACACTAGGACACTTGATCACGAGTAATCAAGATGGAATCTGGACGGATCAATGCTACCAAGAGATGTTCCAGCTTGGTAATGCCTCAGGAGTACCATTCCAGGTCTACGCGAGAAAACTCCCTCGTCACATGGGTGTTGAATTAGGCAACATTTGTGCGTTGCCAATCGTTTTAGATTCTGAAGACGACTCATCCCCGGAAGACAATGATCAAGTGGCGTCGAACACTGTTGGAGAAGGGATGAAAGCTGCCACACCCGGGACAGGGGAGGCAATTTCCGTTCCTCCAGTGCCGGCAAACCCATTGCTTCCAGGATCCGCAACACCCAGAGTGAGGCCCTCATTGACATCAGCGCTTTCACCGCTAACGAAGTCAAAGGCCAGAACTCACACAACAAAATCTCCGGCGACAGTTACAGGCAAGACAGGAAAGAGCTCGGAAGACACGCCCTTCGACATTAATGACGCTCAAGAGGAATCGGCTTCAGTTGAGACTACCAGCTCGGATTTTCATGACGCTCAAGAAGAATCGGCTTCAGTTGAGACTACCAGCTCGGAACAATCTTACAATAGTGAGAGAATAGAGCTGACTACTGAATCGGAAGACTATCGGGATTGTTGGAGGTCCATGCCTTATTTGGGCCCCGACTTCCAAGTTCCATCTCGTGAGGAACTCTATCCGGGCGTTCAATTCTCCGACTAGTTCACTTCTGATTCCTGCTCGAGCGTTCCCTCTTAAAAGTCCAATCATCTGCTCTTGCTTATGGAGTTCAGCTTTCGAATTCATCTCCGGAACCTACTGTGCTTGGAACTGCTTCGGATTTGCGACTCTTCAGGACGGCATCGACTTCATTAGAGCCTAGTCTTTGCTGGAATTTATTTCCAGTTTCTTTCATTCCTCTTGAAGTTAGGTTTTCTTAGTTTCAGTCTCAGTGGATTTTCAATAGGTTTAATTTCCTGGTTTACTTGAGTCCTTCGGATCCCCTTTCAGGACCTTCTTCTCGTACTGCAATTTGGGATTCCCTTTCTTAGTGGTAGTGGATCCTTTCTGGGAATTGTTTGTTCCCTTTGCAGGAGGTTTTGTTTTTTCAGTACTTAGGTTTTTTCTTGCTTTAGCTTTAGTCTGAGTGCTGGGATGCAGTCACTGTTTTTCGGTGACTTTGGACTTCTTGTTGACCATTCCGAGCTTGCTCTCCCCCCGGATGTTTCATCCTCTCTCGTCATGTGGTTTTCATTTCAACCTTTTCGGTTGCTTGCGGTTGGGTTCCGACTTTCTGGCTAATTGTCGCCCCCGACCCTTGTGGTCTTGTTACTTTTCTCTTTACTTTAACCCCGGTGGGGATTTTCAAGACTACCAGCTCGGAGTTTCAACGTTTCAACATTATTGTTGGAGAACTATGCCTTACTAGGGCCCCGGTTTTCCTGTGCCTCCCCGTTCTCAACTTCGAGGACCAGAGGATTTTTGGTTTCACCCGTGATAAGATTTCCTTCGTTTATCGAACTCAAGGTTGCCGATCCAATCGGTGGAGCTGTGTTTGGCTTTCTGTTGTTTCCCGGCTACGGTCTTGAAGGCATCCTTTGTGAAGACTTTTTCGGTTCTGACTGGTTTTGTTTTAAGGCTGGTAACTGTTTTCCTTGGAGAGACTGACCTCAAGTAGAATGGAACTTTCTCATTTCGACTGATAGGTCTGCAATCTTGGTGGTAGTTTTTTAGACCAAGTTTTCCTTTTACTACTGGTTCTGGAACATTTATTAGTTCATATTTGCTTTTAATGTTTAGCACCAGGGTTAAAATGTGATTAGTTCTGTGAAAATGCTTTAGTTCTGTGAAAATGCTTTAGTTCTGTGAAAATGCTTTAGTTCTGTGAAAATGCTTTAGTTCTGTGAAAATGCTTTAGTTCTGGCTCAATATTATTCAGAGAGTAGAGAAGGCCGTGCCACATGATTCCAATTACTTTACTATGCCATAGCATGCAATGGGGCAGAATTTTCTCTCTTGGGTTACCATGCCATTGCACACTTGGTAAGGTAGACATACCGTAAAACCAACATTTCAGACCTGTGTGCCGGCCTATTATGAATGTCCGGAAAGCACTTGATCCCACATTTGGAGTTGCAAAAACACAAAGATCGAGGTGGTGTGGCTGCTGGGATTCGAGCCCAGGTCTCCACGGCCACAACGTGGAATTCTCACCACTAAACTACAGCCACTTCCGTGTCCATAATGTGAAGAGAAAGTTAACCGTTCACTGTAGCAAAAAAGTCAAAAGCCTCAGGAAAAGTGGCATTGAGAGACATGTTGTGGAAGGCCACGAAGGTGCTCGAAATGGAGATGGACATTGTCACTCTAAAGCCCTTGCAAGGGAACTCTGCATAAATTTTCAAAACTGTGGGCAAACTCTGCCTCTTCTCCTCTCGTCGGAGGCTTTTGCTCGGAGGCCCCTTGGTGAAATGCTAGCCCATCGGCGATCCCCCACTGTCTTTCAGTTCTGGAGGCCCGGCATTGGAGGTATCCGTATTCTCTATCTAACAGCACAAATTTGTGCTGTACTACTATTGTTCAATATCTTCAGTGGTGTCTTCATGCAGGGACAAACATTTTGTTGGTGCCGTAACTATCTTGTCATAGAAAAAATGATAGTGCATGTGGTGACTGGTCCCATTAGCCACTGCTTTTCAAGAATAAACCCTGCATGAGTCACAGACATAATTGGACAGAACAAAGCTATCACTGCCGAAAGTAATCCACATTTGCTCACAAGAAAACAACCAATTTTTGTGACACTGTACTTTGGCCTGTGACAACACCCCCTAACTTACTAAAGAAGTAACAGCCAGAGAATCCCGTCCTTTTGCCAATGCAGTTTGTAAAGTCTATCAACTTACTCATACCATATCACTTGTTGAACTTTTGATGTGTAACAGAAGCCGTACTAGACACAAACCATACTAACTTACTAGAATCCTCACCAACCAAACGTCACAGTCCTCTGCCTTTCTCATGCCAATTGAATTATTGTATAATTTCTGAAGTATCCTGGTAGGGTCTAAGGTGTTTTCCAAGGCTACTTCAGAAATTTCACAATAATTCAATTGGCATGAGAAAGGCAGAGGAATAAAATGTTCTTTCCTTTTGATTCACAAGATTTTGAACTGTCCTTGTCACTCTCAGAGTACTCCCTTTCTCGCACCTCAAGAGGCACCTTCTGCTTTTTCCATTCTCACCGTCCACCGGTCAGTGTCACCGTCCATCGGTCAGTATCATCGTCCACTCGCCAAAACTAGGGCTTTCCTTGTTTCCAATGGATGGAGCCACCGTCTATTGGTCGCGATTATCCCAGCATAGAGGAGCGCATCTCTAGCGCTCGGACAAGGCGGCTCGTGAGGTTGTTGATCGGATGAGTATTTGAAGACCGGAGTATTTTCGAAGGCAAAGACCGTCTCTTGTTTCCGAATCGATTCTGCACCAGCTCTGATTCCATAATTCGGTAAGCGCTTGAATGATTTTCATGATATGTTTCTCTCAAGCTGAGTTGGTGCTCGTGTGTCTTTGTGTTTGTAGGCTTCAGGCTGAGAATTTTTTCCACTTGGGGTGGTGATCACGAGCAGTAGATTTTTGGGATGTGGCTGTGTTCCGATTCCGAGTGGGGTTTTGTTTTTGCGGTCTAGATTGTTGTGGGCTTAGGAATTGGAGAGTGAGCATGGCTTGACGTCTTCTTCTTGCTTGGAGCCAAATTAAGTTGAAAATTTGTGTGTTATCGTTTCGTGGATCGTTTCATGTTTCATTGATTACAGCCTGTGAATTTTCTTTTGGGTGTCTTGGATGTCTGTTTAGAATAGCTTCACTGTTAAAGTATAACGTCACCTAGTGTCGTCAAGGCAGAAGGATCTTGCAAAAATTCACTGGAAGATTATTTCCATCGTTCATTCTTCACAGGAACTTCCAGGTGCTTAGATAGGATCCGAAAGTGCTAAATCGATCCTACATTGAAGAAATTAGAGAGGGTTTCTTGTTGTCCAATTATTTTAACATACACACAAGCTCAGGAAGTCCGTACGTTTTAAAGGATAGGTCGTTTGAAACCATATGGAAACGTACATTAGGGAGAGGGTTTATGATGAAACCTACGTAAGCAATGAGAAGCAGGTCGTAAGAAGTTTTACTGTTGCATTGTGTTCCAATTTCTCCTAAAATGCTCTTCTTTTCAACTGAGAAATTGGGGATTAGCTTAAGCAAAGATTGTTTTGATATAATTAAGTACAATTTGTGGTTGCAGGGGACGTGTGAGGAGCTTAACATGGGGGGTTTGGAGGATGCTGGTGGGACGAAAAGTGGAAATCCGACAATTACTTCAGTCATGGTTGTCATTGGTAAGAGAGTGATCCCTCCAAAATATGTGACTCCAACTTCGCACTATGCAGATGGCATTCAAGAATCTGTCATGCATGTTTGTGGTGGATGTGGATCTTTGGAAGAGATCATAAACACTTTTGTGGTTATGCTTGTTGCTAGCAATGGAGGCCGAAGCACTCCCTTCAGTGGAAACGCTCAAGCTTGTGGAAGACGACCAATCATCCGTGTAAGCAATTTTACCTTCATATTGTGAAGGTGGCTCGATGTTGAATCACCTTTTGAATTTAATTCATCTCTTTAATGATTTCACGACATCTTTTGCAGCTTCCCTAAAGGAGCTCCATGGAAGAAATACTCTGGGAAGATGGACTCTGGACTTGTTGTTCACATTGTTGTTCCTGGAAAGGACAAGATTTTAGGTTTGCAACATCTTGTTTTAATTTTTTAATTTTATCAATGTGGATGTTTTAGCCTTCAAGAAAGAACTTTTGACGCCTTTCTTGTGAATCTCCTAAGTGATATGTGATATGTGGGGATTCAATCATACTGAGGTTGTTCAGAACAATCCTGTCAACACAGATGTGAATTTCTTTTACAGGCGTGGACAGTGTGGGAACTGTTCCCTCTTCTTTGTTGACGTACGCAGCTGGTGTAGCTCTTCAACCTGATTTGATCATCAATGCTGGCACTGCGGGTGCATTTCAGGTTAATTTTGATACTTTCTTTATTAGCTTGTAACTGCATCTTCGTACAAGCATTCTCTGGAGCTGAGGGATTTCTCGTTTTTCACATATGGGTCCCGCAGGCAAAGGGAGCCACCATTGGCGATGTCTATATTGCAACTGAATTTGCCCATCATGATCGCAGGATACCTATCCCTGTATGTAAAGAACGAACTCTTTCTCAATGATATTGATTTACATTTTTTTCTGTTCTGTAGTGCTTCATACACCTGTTTGAATAGTCTTGAACGACGTGAATTTTTGTCTCACACCTTGTTGAGGAAGACGTCATGTTTTTGGCTCTATTACAATGCATCAGTGGCTGTGCTTTTTTTCGATAGGATTAACCCACTGTTTGGCGACGTTGTTTACTATGTCGACGATGACTTTAAGATAGTCAGACTCTTTCTAATCAAACTCACTACAAAGTTCACAAGTGACAGATATTTTGTAAACAATCCTGCAGGTATTTGACAAATATGGAATAGGGACCATGGAAGCCATTCCCATGGATGCTCTTATCAAAGACCTCAAACTGAAGGTCAGACATCGTCGGGTCCAAAGTCTGAAAGTATCTGTTTACGGTGCCATAGACAAACAATTAACGATTTGCTGAGAGCATATGGCTTTTGAATCCACATCCACAATTGTGTCCTCACAACGCAATTCTAATATCCTGTACATTTGTGTTGCAGCACGGGAAACTTTCCACTGGAAACTCCTTGGACATGACAGTACAAGACGAGGAGCACATCAAGGCCAATGATGCAACTGTCAAGGACATGGAGGTCAGCACAACATTCGAACCTGAGCATGCATGGCTCACAAACACGTAGAGCATACATGTTGGCTCTTGAGGCTCTTAACTTCATTTAATGTTTTGAGTTAGCTTCAAAGACATGAAGCTTTCAGTTATTGAATGCTTTTCCATGTTCTTGTACTGCAGGGTGCTGCAGTAGCCTACGTGGCAGACCTGTTGGCCATTCCTATGATTTCATTGAAGGCCGTTACAGACATTGTGGACGGAACCAAGCCAACGGTGGAAGAGTTTCTGGAGAATATGTCAACAGCGGCGTCAGCCTTGTCAAGGACTGTGCCTTTGGTGCTGGAGTATGTATTTGGGAGGACTGTCTCTGAGCTTCATTACGGTTAGCAAGGCTGCCACTCCGGTCACTTATTTCAGCAGGAAACAGAACATTGTCGCCACAATTTTTATTATGTGGTACATCGAGCATCCGGTTAGTAATTAACCTCGATTAATCTCGGCACCGATTGGTCTTTATTTACTTAAGATATTTCCAACAGCATTTTTGAAGATCCGCTTCAGCTTTAGTTGGTGCTGGTGAGGCTAAACGATAAATATGCTGCTGAGAATGAGGACACGGTCTCCAACTGGATTTTGTGCGTATTGCAATATTGTGAATTGCAGATTGCAGCATATTCTGTCTGCAACGATGAGAATCTCATACCATATTTCGTTTTAGCTTTTTCTCTTTTAGTTCTATGCGCAATATGTCCAAAAATTCTGTCTAGACACAACATCCAAACTGACTGACTACATTTGCCATCTCATCTAAGTTGACGACTGTCTTTTTGCCTGCGCTAACATGTGCTAGCAGAATTTCACAGCCTGCATTTGCGAAAGACTCTGCATTGGAAAACACAAGTCAATTGAATGGAAGCAAAGTCAGAATTGTCAACCGCGTTGAGGCCTGCACAGAAGTCGTCAGTACCTGTGACTGCATCATTGTAAAAGCAAGTGACCAGCTCACATTCTGAAACTGTAGGCGAGTCTCTTAGGGTTCAAACCTTTCATACTGTGTCATATTTTATTATTCCAGATTTGCAATGATAAGGAGTTCCATAATTGTCGTGACTTGTCAACTTTGATGCGTAAAGGAATTAGATGATCATCCTCAAGTGAATTGTAATTGAATAACTACAATAAACAGATTTAACAGACCGTCTGCGATCTTCCAGGGTCTAGATGAAGAGGAAGAATTCCGGTCCCCTTAAGCAATTGGAAGCTAAAAGCTGTCGTAATGGAAACAAATTTAGTTTAGCCACAATCATGGCATAAATTCTCCATGTGAAGCCTATGAATGTCCTCGTTCTGTACAAATCTCTACCTAAGATGTTCAAAGCTCAGAAACCTCTTTACGACCGGCGTTTCAATCTACAGGACTTGCTAATCAATTGAGCCGGATTCACCCCCACCACCACGTCACAATCAACGCGCACCCAAAACGCTGAAGAAGTTTGTGATCCAATCTTCACACGCACTTTCGCATCAGCTCGGACGAACAACGGGACACTGTTGCTCTGGATCTGGCTCGCGAGAGCGGTGGCCGAGGACGCCCGAAGTGGAAAATTCGTCGCGTTAAGCTCGGATGCCACCGATGTAATGTTCTGGTGGCCTTGGTAGAAGGCAGGAATCGCACTGTGACCAAATACTTGCCCATCGTAGGAGGTCTCGAGGTTAATGGCATCGTACTTGATGCCGATCTTGCGGTTCGGGTTGTTAGCCGTAATATTATAGACAATATTGGCGTTGAGAGTGGAGCCTTGGCCAACACTAAAACTGCGAACATCGACGTTGTCGAGACTGTACTTGGGCAGATGGATGGGCCTGAGCACCAGCCAGAGGACGAGAACGGCAATTCCGAGAAGGAGTATCAACGTGACGAGCAGTGAGCAGAGGGTAGCAAAGAAGCAGCAGCAGCAGCCTGCGAGACCGCCGCGATGGGAGCGATGATGGCGCTTGGTGTACGTCGCTGGCAGCGGCAGGGGTGATCCCGCCGAAGGGTACACTTGACCGGCCATTGTTCAGTATTCCTACTCTTCAACCTTCACCAGTAAACCCAAATCCAACCAGACTGTCGTCACAAACTAGTCCACACACACAAGCTTCTGAATGCGCAAAGATCAGTACTTCGAGCAAACTCGATCTTAACAGGTACAGGTAAGTAGCTTCCTCTTGCGACGATTTCACGATGAGATGTTTTCAGATGATGATTATGCCTCCAGAGTGCAAGGTTTTATATATCACATGCATGACTCGGAGAAGGTGATGAGTAAGAGTGTGTGTCGGGGACGCTACGTGTGGCGGCGTTGGAGGCTTGCAGATCGACGCGGAGGACGACCTCAAACGAAACGCGAAGCGGGTTCGTGTGCTGATGGTTGCAGACTTGCAGTAACGATGGAAGTTCGATTGCAAGTGCCAGGCGATTGATACTCTCCTTGTTTTAGCTGAGTACTAGTTCTTCCGAGTTTCGTTCCGGAGTACTAGATTCAAAGTTCAGCAATCTGCACGCGGTAAGGGGTGAATGTCCAAAGGCGTCACTTGATCTATAACCGTTACTTTATTGTAAGTGGCGTACATTACAGTCTGTGAAGTTAACGTTTTTTTATAGATATAGTTGGCTTACTTCAAACTCTATACCGTAGGTTACTAGGAGCTTGGGCAGAGTTTTGCCTAATAATTAATTAAAGTGCAAAAGGTGGTTAAGTAGTTCAAAAAATTGATATCTCAAAGTTGGACAATTTTAATTTACACTTTGCAGTGTATTTTTCAAAACCATCACATTCCACTATTAGCACTATAATTTGATTTGATTTTTTTGGCAAATAAAGTCAGGAAATTTTTGAAAGTTCTAAATAATTATTTTCTGCCTAAGCTATTAGTAACCTATGGTAGTCTTCTAATATGTGTAGTCAAATTTATTGAAATGTTTTATGCATATTTTTTTAGAAGTCTTAGCTAAGATCCTCCAGTTATAGATGCAAAAAAAACTTTAGTTTTGGTTTGTTCATTCGTGCTTCAAAAATGGCAGTTTTTTTTCAATGTGTATGGTGAGAAATGGTAAGGGCTGATTAGGAGTTAAATACACTAATCTCGAAATATATATGATGAGGCTCATCAAATTCCATACATTCACAGCCTTGCCCTGAACTTAGTTTTGTCATCAGATGTTGGAATCCAGAATGTTTTGTGACCAATTCCTATGATTTTTTAATATGCTTTTGATGATACTATTCTTAAGTTCTGATTCCTTGTGAATCATAAGATTATTTTTTACAAGCTGGTGTGTGCGCTGGCGATGACCTTAACCCTTAAATGTTTTTCCCCACCCGAGGGGCTGGGTTTCCACAAATCTTCTCTGTAGCTCTTCTTGAACTCAACTTTTCACTTATTTTTTTATATCATTCTAATCACCTTCTCATTATGCATTCTCAAAGTGAAATTTTACAATTCAATTCACAATTTGTATGAGTGATTTGTGCTTTGAAAGGATTATAATAGGTAGGTTGGGGTTGCACATAGGTTGCAAGCTCATCCATTAGGGGAAGATTGGGGTCTCCAAAGGGCCTTTGGTCGGAATCCGTGCCTGAAAATTAGGCCATGCCCGTGCACTTTACCTGCTGGCACCAATGGTGGCAGCAGGTCGCCAAATGGTGCCAGCAGTGCCAGTAGTTGGCGTTTGGGAGGTCCAGCCAATCGCTTGCAGCGAAGGCGTTGCCCATTGCTGTCACCCCATTGGACAATACAAGCAGTAATGACACTGTCAACGAGCGTGTGCCCATTGCTGTCACCCCATTGGACAGTAGCAGATCCTGTTGTCAGCGGGGCGAATTTTGTTGTCAACGGGCAGGATATCCACCAATGAGATTTCGCAGAGAAGTGTCAGCGGGCAGGAAGCTCACCTAATCCGGGCTGTCTTACAAGGCCCTTTGGAGACCCCATTTTTCCCCTAATGATTGATTGGTTCGTTCATGATGCCCAAGTTCAAAAAATGCACTATTCATGATGCCCAAGCACAAAAGATGCCGTGATCCAATTTCGGGCTGCGCGGCCAGACATCAAAATGATGTTTAAGGGTTAATACGTCCGGCTGTGCCTTCCTGTGGACGTAGATGAAAATTCTTCCAGGCATTTAATAGTACAAGAAATGATAAGGTGGTTACTCCATCACCAACTGGCTCCTTTCACCAACACCTAGGGCAATCAATGTTGTAATGATGTTGGTTGTAGCATGAGTTACAGTTGGTAGTGGGTTCTCACTTGTTGGTTTTAGTATATGTAAGTGTGGTTATGGATTTGTTGTTGTTGGTTTAAGCATTTTTAGTAGACAGAAAGAGGTGTACCTATATGACGCGATTGGGACGGGTCATACTGCAACTTTGAAAATTTATAACTAATTCATTCTTCATCCAAAAATTATGTTTCAACTTGTGTTGGAATCTATTCCTTCTTGCATACCTCTAAAAAATAACAACACTAAATAATATTAATGCCTCATATCCATATTTCTTATTCAGTTGGGAATGGGGTAACCACCTTATGCTGTAACACCATTAGAGCACTCCATGACTTTGACATGAATCACATGGTGGGAGGTGTAATGCATCCATTGGGACTGAATAGAATTTATACTTCACTTATTTTACTGGGGATATTCTGTTTGTTTTAGGAAAGAACAAGGGTCACGTGATCCTGAGCAGCCTCGAAAGCCGAGAAAGATCACATTGGTCGACAACGGAATCACGATGGAATCGCACTCATCTCAAGATTCCTATATTCGGTTCTCTTCAGATATTGCGGACTCATAGAACGCTTTCACGAGGCTCAGTTTATGGCATCAAAGAAGGTGATATAGAATGAATCCGAAGATGGGCTAGGTGTAGTAGCAAGATGGGGATTCAGCAAGCATCGGAGCAGGGGATGGCCTTGGATGGGCCAAGGAGATGATCATGAGGCGCCGCTTCCAGCTCGCAAACGCTGCTGTGTACGTTGTGGCGACCACTTTGGTGTTGGTAGGGGTGGTGCACATGTTGCCAGGATGGGGTACCGCTGCGGGATATGGGTGCTTGTTGGTTACATTGGTGCTCATCGTTCTCCTCAACGCGCGCGGTTTGTATGTTCAGTACGTGGGCTTGAGTTTTCGTCTGAAATTGGATCCTCAGCTGGACAGCCTAAACCTCGTCAAAATTGCTGGCCTGCTGCTACAGATCTTTGGGAGCTTGCTC
This sequence comes from Ceratodon purpureus, assembly GCA_014871385.1. Classification (NCBI taxonomy): domain Eukaryota; kingdom Viridiplantae; phylum Streptophyta; class Bryopsida; order Pseudoditrichales; family Ditrichaceae; genus Ceratodon; species Ceratodon purpureus. The sequence continues at coordinate 6,349,790 of CM026422.1, forward strand.
ATCCTCTTTGGTATCACCTTGCTTTGGCGGGTGAGTTAGCTGGAAAGTGCTATGATTTGCTAGAGCATTGAGACACCAGAAGTTGGACGAGAAATCATGTGGATTTTATTGTGAGTTGCGAACTCTGGTTTTCAGAATCAAGGGTTGTACAAATTACAAAAGGGGTCACCAGTAATTGAGAAACTGCACTGCACATGGCACCTAGTATGATTACGTTAGAATTTTTTTAGCCATGTCCAGTCAGCCGTACTAATCACTGATCTCCATTTTTGAAATCTAGTACTCTTCACTGACCTCTGGACGAGAACAGAGTTCTTGTTTGGTTCATTATTTCATAGAAAACAGACTTGTGTTCAATTAATCCCAAGCCTTTTTCATTGTGAAAAATTCAGGTCACAAGGGGAGGATTCCAATCTAGCGACGTCGCTCAGGTGACGAATTGTGCTTACAGTCTGCTCATTGCCGGCTCAGCATTCTGGATTTCGCGTTCCGTTCAAGACGCCCTCCTGGTATATGAGGATTCCGACACCAGGGCGCAGCTCATGCAGAAGACGGTGATAGTCCCCTTGCTCCTTGCCAACACACTGATTCTCGTCAGTACGATCCTGCGTTACGAGACATGGAGTCTGCCCCTCATTACTCTGAATGCACCCGTGGGTTACTGCATCCCTGAGTAACTCATGTTTGGATTATAATTCTTGTTTTATGATTTTTCTTGCAAAGTTCCACAACTTTTATGTGCATCAGCATAAAAGTTGTGGAATGTGACACATGATCTGGTTTGAGCTTAATTGCTCAGCATTGCTCTCTGAAAATTTCTGTCTCAGGATTCATTGATAATCTAGAATAACAGAAATCAATCGTTAGGACTACGTACTTATCTAAAGAGGTTTTTACCTCGACTAATCGCATACTTGTCTTTTGAGTGGCATTTCCAGATTGCAATAGCTGCCACTGGGCTGCTCTTCCTCTCTGCCAGTGTGAATGTTGTTTGCGTTCAAAAAATGCGAGAATTGAATCAAAATGGCTCACTTCTGGAGCCACTGGTTGGAGGCGCTCACGAGGAAGTGGAATGCAAGCGAGACGAAGGTGAAGTACTCCGTGACAAGTATGCTGCTCATATGGAAGGAGGCTCGTGCAATGAAGCTGTTATCCAAATAGAGGAGACAACAGGTGACCTAAACTCTAGGCATCCTCTGTTATCCTCTTTAGTCTCGGCACATGACCTCCAGCACTGTTTGATCGCAAAATATCCCAAAGGCGGCCACACATACTGTACATAGGGAAAAACTTTGGGTTAATGTAAACTAAGTTGTACACATGGTAGTTGCGTTTGAGTTTAAATTGCTGTAGCAGCGACCAAAGGAACATTGACATGCAAATTGTTGTTGATTACACTGTTCTTTTTATGAGGATTCTTTTGAATAGGATATGCTTCAATACCGGTTCACAAGCTTGTCTAAGGCCTTGAAGTTAATCTACGACGTCAAGTAGTGAAAGACACAGGAAGGCAAGAAAGCACCTGGGGTAACTGATGCGAAACTGACTAGCAAACTTGTTGGTTTGAAGCATAATTCAACCGTGGAGCAAGTACTGTCAGAAGAAAAAGTACCAACTGCATCCTTCTTCATGCAAGGAACTCCACATGAAATTGAAAAAGTTGGTCACGAATTTGCAGGTCCCGTCTTCTCAGTAACATAACAGGTGCTTGGGGATTACGATACACATCTAGCTATGCAAGCAGAGTTTGCTGCGAACTGATATCCAGTCTGGTTTCAAACTCACTTCCAATCGTCGAAGCGGAGCATTAATTCAGATGAGCTCATGAAACCTGAGGATCATAAAAAGCAAACGCACCTTGTGATGTCCACTATGTTTGCATCCCCTCCGAACTGCTCCTCCAAAACTCGCACCGCCCACTGAAGGAACCCCTACCTATAATACCGATGCCAGTCGGAACTGAAAGGCAGGCATCGCTGGGAGAGTGTGCCATAGCGACTCTTTGACGCCTCACTTCACACAGAAAACCTTCTGAAAACAGACTCTACACTCTTGATTAGCACGAACTATCCTACGGTCTACCAGTCAATGCTGCAGCCATCACTAACCGAGATCAATTCATACTTGCTAACACTAGCGCTCAGGTGCAGACTTGTCGACAGCCAGACACGGACTGACGCAGACTTGTCGACGGCGATTTAGACACAAGTGTAAAGACTTAGCACCTAATTGTGTACAGTGCGGACTTGCAGACGTTGAAATGATTGCAGACCTCCCTTTGACAAATTGAAACCGACTAGGGCTACCACAAAATGTTTTCCCAACTGGGGTTGCCACAACTTGAGACCAACTAGTCTTTCACAAAGCTTCTAATGAAATCCGTCGCTCTTTCTCGCACCACTCAAGCAAAATGGGAATGAGGCGACTACTGCAAGTTGGCGCTGCTTGCAATAAAACTAAGGAATCCCTACTGCTTCCGAATCTCTTCCGATCAATAGACTGGAATTTCAGGTGGACGTCGCGGATTTCAGAAACAAGCCTATCGCCATCGCGATTGGAGAAGACGGGCATCGATCCCGTTGCCTCTCGTATGCGAAACGAGCGCTCTACCATTTGAGCTACTCCCCCACCGGCGTATGAAATCTAAAAGCACTGAAGTTGTCCAGCAATCAACCAGAAAAAAACTTTCACATTTTCCAAAAAGACAAAATGCTCATCTCTTCGCTGTCGTTCTCTCAGGAAACGACAGACGGATATCAGTCAGAGCAATTCGCAGATCATTTCAAAGAAAAGCAGCACAAATCCGACTGAACACCCACATCTCGAACCGGGTTGTTCAGAATTAGGGTTGCAGACGCAACACTCACCTTGCGGCAACCCCGCCGTCCCAAACCATACGCTCCCGCACCGTCTCATCGCCGACAAAAACGCCCGACTGAAGCATAAAATCCCAAACAATTTGCACCGACAGCGCAAGCTAGCTACATGTAGTGTCTGAAAAATGTTCGACGGTTCATGTAATGTCTGCAACACAAGAACGTGTCTGCACCGTGTTACCAGGTTTGGAGACGGAGTTGTCTGGAAAGCCCAGGCTTGCCCGACACATATCACGATGGTTAAATTCCAATTGTCTTAGTTTATTGTCACATCTTTTTCTGTGGAAGACCATCTCGGGGTTAGAATGAGAGAACAACCACCCGGTTGACATCTTTTCTCCATAGCAGTGACTCCGAAGTTGTTTTCCATCTATCGATATGGACAGACTTGGAGGTGGGTGATGAACACAAAGCAAAGGTTTCATGAACCATTCAGCTGTCTTTTCAATCATGTTGAATATGGCAGCTTGTTCTATCCACTGGCACACATGTATGTGTACTCCGGACACACCATTTGAGCTCTGTTTCCCAGCCTTGCCGCTATCGTCCATGTATGTCTACTTCAGTTTGAGTGGAGTTCATGTCACTTAGCGCTAGACATCGCATTCAGGAAGGTGGATTTGGATCGCTAGGCAAGCAGTAGGAAACGTGTTCATACACATAGAGCGATCTGTGCGTATACAGTGTCTTCGAATGAACAAATTCTCTACTTCGTTCAATGATGTTGCAAATGCACAGCTTGTTCTATCTGTGTGGCACGTTTATGCACTTGGAACGAATGCAATATCTGGTTTCTTGGATTAAATTGGAACTACAGGCCCAAGATCGTGCATAGCCGAGTAACTTGGGTGTTATTGTATTTAGGGGTCAAAAAAATTTGACTACTCATGTGATTGGAAGAGAGCTCCGAGAGAGGTGGAAAGGGCTACAAATGAGCACATGTCCATTCTTGTTTTATCTCCGGTTTAAACCATTAACCGACGGCATACTCAGGGATTCACTCTTTGTTGAGGAAGTTGCTATCATTCAAATTTTCAATTTATGAATCAATCCAAACTAGTTTTCTGTTCCTACCTTGGGGAATTCCAAAGACCATTCTAGATTCATCACATTTGTGACAAATCAATGATTCAACAAAAACAAAAAATTGGAGGTCATTGAACCTACTCTCTAGATATTTTGTGTTAAGTGAGTTTTGAGGCTTTAGTTGAGGGATTCACTCTTTGTTGAGGAATGTCTTAGCAAATATCCTTAGAGCTAGTTTAGAGTGGGCGAAAGTCAAGAGGAGAAGTTTGATTCCACTATCCCAAACTAGTTCAGGAGAAGCCTTTGGATTAAAAAGTAACATTATTATAATCCACTTGGGGGCTTTGGCCAGTTATAGTGTGAAGGCCGAAGAGAGACATCCAAAGACGAAACCCCATACCATTTGTCAATATTTAAAATTACTATTTGATACATGAATGGCAGAATTTTCTGAAATTTTCCTCTCTCACTCTTTAACCATGGATTCTAGAAGACAAAAAATCCTTGTCCTCTTTTCTATTTTTATAATTATGAAGTATGTAATTGTGGGCATTTTGACATTGTAAAAACTTGCAATTTTTTAGCAAAATGTTCAAATGATGTTGATGGTGGTATATATCACACAAGCACTGAGGGTGGATTTTGGAAGAGTTTATTAGCATTTTCAAAGATCTAAAAGGGTTTTGGAGCCAAATACTTATGGAGTCATTTTTTGAGAGGAAATTTAAGTGTTGATTGATGGTGAGTAGATCTACGTTTAATTATTTACCTACTCTTTTATAACCTATTTTGACGAAACAAGATACACATCTCAGAAAGAATATTATTGTTGAATGTAGAGTTGTAGTAACTTTGTCTCACTTAATAAGTGGAAATTCATTATGAATGATTAGAGATTCATATGGCATAAGATTGAATACAACTTCTATGATTGTGAAGGAATCTTGTAAGGCTATAAGAATTCATCTCCAACTACTGGTTTTTCTGAAATCAACTCTTGTGAGGACGAAAGAGATAAATTTTGGATTTGAGGCATCACATAGCTTTCCTTTCATATTAAGAGCAATAGATGGCAGCTACATATCTATTTTAGAACCCTCCCATGATCCAATCATATATTATAATAGGAAAAGATTTAATTCATGTTTGCTTCAAGGAATTGTATATGCAGACTGTAAATTTTTGGAATTATGATTTTGGGTGGGCCGGGAGGATATATGATTGGGCATTATTTCATAAATCTAAAATTGAAAAGAAAACTATGAGAGGTTTGTTTTATCATTCAAGTTTATTGGAGACGCTACCAATCTAATGCGGCCTAGGTTTATTCACCTTTTAAGAGAGAAGTGGTGGTTTACTTAAAAGAAAAGTCCATTGGAATTTTATCTAATCAAGTGCACGAATAGCCGTGGAGAAGGCATTCAAAATTCTCAAAAGAACATGGCGAATTTTACTAAAGCAAATTGATATGCCGTTCCGATATATACCAGATATTGATAATGCAAGTCTTGTTTGTATAATTTGTGTACCATTTAATTGGATGAATTTAATATGAAGTAGGCGATAGATGTTGAGAAGGATTTGCAAGAAGAGGCTAATAAGTCTTTTGGAAATTTATAGAATATTGATATGTTTGAAATTATTGAAGCATCTCTAACGGAAATGAGGGAATTACAAAAGGTAAATCTAGAAACCAAGGAGACGTGCCATTTATTGAAATGGAGGAAAATGAAGATGTAAAGCTCGGAATAATAAAAGGAATAATGAAACATGAAGCAAATGTTGGCTGAAGTAAGCCATGTGCATTTAATATTGGCCAAATTTTTTATAAGGCTCATACAGCTCAAAAATTTTATTCTTTGATTTGAGGGCTGTAATTATGGTAGTTCTAATTCTGAATCCAAGTAGTACTTTGAACTACATTTTGTAAATAAAGCGATTAAATTGGAGATCTACTCTCTCTAGTACTTCATTTGTTCTTTCAAAATTCTTCATTAATCCAAGGCTAGTTTGAGCTATTTTCTCAAAAACATTTATTGATCCTCCTTGAAAATTGTTTTTTGTTTTTTATGTTCATAAATAGGTGGACATCTTTACTTTCAACTTCCGGGAAAGAATTGGGCCAAAAATTGACACTATCATTTGTTGTTGCTAAAACATGCTTGTAAACTTGGCTGACTTTATGGTATCATTGAACTAAAGCGTCGTAAAATTTTCTCTCTTGTCAATTGTTTCTTGAAATTCCATTGGCAAGTTTGTCTTCTTTGTACGATGCAAATATTGGATTGAACTTTCTACGGCAAGCTTGGACATTTTGGTTGAACTTTGAGAGCATAATTTTTCATCATTGCATGAAGACGCACTCATTGTTGGTTAAGAGAAGGCTCCTGGATTGTAAATGAATGGTTTGTGGTTCAAATTTCGATGACGATTTGCAAAATAAACCTTGAGGAAAAAGGAGGGCTTGAAGGCGAGACACGAGCGCACGGCAAAAGCACAGTTGAAGACAAAGGCCTTTAGGGCTCCGAACAAGCCTCACAAATCCTCAAAATCTAACATTTCTATTTGCAAAAAAACATAGCTAACTTGCATATTTGTCCTCTTGGAAAAGTCATATGGGAAGTCCGAAACCTTCGCATTATGAATTAGATGCCTTATTGTTCGGATGAAATTATGCGCAAATTATTTAAACCGCAATTACTTTCCTCCTTTACTTGATTGTCATGTGAGGGGTGATGGGTATAACATCATCCTGTGCGGATCATTTACTGTGCAGATGTATTGCCCTGTTCGAGAAATATTTGGAGAGCTGGTGGGTAAGTCGAAGGGTGAGAAGGGTGTTGGAATCCTCAGGACCGGCCCGAAAATCCCTGACGCGAACATACTACTGGAGCAGTATTTCGATGCTGTTATGGTTTTTGGATTCTATCGGTTCTACCCTAAGATTTTCATTCCCGAGGGTGGTCCACTTCGCCATAAGCGGTAGGAGGATCAAAGTAATGAATTGATGTACCTCGAGATCAAGCCAATTCCGATTCTTTCCTCTCCTTCTCACTTCTACTTGTGTAGCTTTTTTCTTTGGGCCAGTCTTTTTCATTAAAAGAAACTATATTTATCGAAGTCCTCATTATCTTACAATTCTTTTCTTCTTTTACACTTCTCTTATAAACTCTTTTAATCCTCACAACTTCGACATTATTCACTCTTTTCTCTCTGATAAGTGTTAAAGTGGCTGAAGTGCATCAAAAGAGTTGGACTCCAAAATCATTTTTGACCTCATCCACTTCCTTTAAATAAACAATAGTCTGTTTTGAAGGAACGAATTCCAATTGACAATTTGTTGGTGAATATTATTATGAAGCATTAAAATGTTATACTTTGTTACCCTTATCTTATTGGCTCCATTAATAATCTTCATTTCGATATATATACAAGCACCAGCTTGTGTATATCCAATATTCCTCCTTGTTCCATGATAGACAACAGCTCCTTTAAAAGAGAGAATTGTGCTATGTCTGGGTTGTAAGTATCTGCCATATTCAAACATTAAGAATTCTCCTCCTGCACATACACCAGTACCTCTATACTGGGTTTTGCTAAGAAACCAACTAATAAAACCAAATCCGTAATCTTTGTGAACATGTAGCAAACTAGCAAAGTTTTCAGTAATTCTCATATCTGAAAACGGATTATCACCCATTCTACCAAGTCCAATGGGATTCTTGTATAAGTCATATAAGCCTTTGCAAGTATTTGGAGAATACTTCTGTAAATGCTTTGAGAGATCCTTAACAAAACCATCAGCTGCAAGCTCTAGCTCATAACCATCTGCAATCTTGGACTCTTCTTTGTCTTCTGCAATTTTCTGTCTCTTCACCACTGAATGTACATACCTAAAAAACAAGTAAAATCACGAAGATTAAAACAATACAGTCAAAATAGCACATTAAAAATAAACCACCATAACATAAAAATTGAAAGAAAAAAAATTACTTTCCGAATTTCTTTGCAAAGCGCCATCCAAACATCGCCATCAACCCAGATAGTAATAGTTTCTACATCGCTTTCATATAAAATGAGGCATAGAATATTTTTTTAAAGGTAAATAAATGCCTTCTATGAGAAATTGACCACTTTCTTGTAGATAATTGCAATAGTTGAATTTTTTTTCTTCAATAGAGGTAGAAGTTTGATCTCATTAATTTGGGTATGTTGACAAATGTCAATATGGCTAAGTTTTAACAACATGAACGCTTACATATCTAGGTGCTAATAAAAACCGCACTAGAAGATATAGAATTCATTTGCCATTTTAAATTAAGCACTATCTACGTAAGAACTATAGGGCAATAAATTTAGTTGACAAACTCACGGAATGAATTGGATGCTTGGATCATAAATCTTCTTTAATAAATCAATTAAAATTATGAATCCCCATAGAATTCCAACTATGTGATAAAAACAACAAACCTCATTTTTTTTCAATGGTATATCTTATGGTTAGCTCTAATGAATCAATTTTATATATGTTTTTGATCGTGTTTTCAAACTTCATTGATTTCATGATTTGCTCTGGCTTAAGGTAGCAGGAACCTGAGAATGCAACCCTGAAGCAATTTGAAGTAAGCTGCATAACTTCACTGTTAAATCATTCTTTTTTACAGTCAAAAATATTTGTTGTCTTTATAGGCAAAGAGAACTCATTTCTTAAAGCCTTGACAACTAGCTGCCTTTTTTTGAATAGATAACATCAAATAATATTCCTCAATTTTTTCTCCACCTCTTCAGCACAATATTTCTCCTCAAATTTAAAATAAAGAAAAGACCAACCCAAGTCCTCATTAATTTCATCTTTGGCTGGTTAGAAACCAGCATTATAGCATGTGAAAATGTTGAAGTTGATGCAAAATACTCCATTTTGATTGAAAACAAAGTCAAAAGTCTTACTCTAAATATGGCTGGATTGTAAATCAATCCATCGAATAAAATCCTATGATAAGCAAACGTGGTGGCAAATTATTAATAACGTTGAATATGTAAATGACTTATTCACTTCCAAGTTTATATCCCAAAGCCTTTGTCATCATTCGTTACTCTTGTCTTGGATCATGGATATTCAACGTCTCTGCAATTTTTTAAATTTGAGTTTATTTGTTTAACACAATATGCACATAGTCAACCAACTCAACAGTGTGTTGTACGTTTAAATCAGCCATATTTGATTCTGCATAGAATGAATAAGCTCAATAAAAACCACTTTAATAACCACGGTGATGTTGAACACAGAAACACACAAGCTTTCCAATGGTAGGACAAGAGTAAGGAATCATCAGAAACCAAAATTTCATTATGATATAACAGATGAAAGTTGCGGATTATTAAAGAAACCAAAGACATGAATAAATTATTAATTTAAGGGCTTTAGAAAATGAATTTCCTTCACAAGACTAAAATATTCCTTTGTAATCCCATTAATATTAGATAAATAACTTAATATTTAACAAAACAACAAACAATTTTATGTAAAGAGCACAAGCAAACATAGTGGTCTTTCTACTACTTCAGCAAAAAACTCAATCTTAGACTAAGTTGTAGTTTTTGTTTCACTCAAAGGATGCAACACAAGTGCCAATTAAGAACTAAAGAGGTGGATTTCAAAGATAACATCAGAAGATTGAAAAATTTAGACAAATGATTTATATATTTATTTAACTGCAGAGAAGGTTGTAGGAATGACAATTTTGACTAAGCTTGAGCAATTTACGGTTCTTACTTTGTATCTTAGGGACTCTACAAACTTTAAAGTTTCTCGGACAAAATAATGCCATAAAATCGATCATCCTTTCATTTGTCAAACCGGTACTTTGCTTCTTTGGGAGCCTCATGGATTTCAGCAGATATCAAAGTGCTCGCATCACCTGCAATTTCAATTCAATTTCAAATGTCAGGAATTAGTAGTGCAAATGAATCCACGTGCAAAGCAAAGTATGAGAAATCCAAATAATTCAACCAATTCTAAACTCCTATGAACAAAATCTCTACCCTCATCACTAGAAACATAATCTAAAACTTCTATAGGCTCAATTATAAGCAATTTCCATCCATGCGTTGCTGAATGGTTCACCACGGTCATGACAATCTACCCTAACTATTACAAAATTAGTATGACTCATACCAGAGAAGAATAAGATTATGCTTACAATGAAGAGAGAAGACAAGCGTGCAGGCGTCCGAGAGCTAGCACCTATATTAGGCCTGACTCGAGACTGCCAAATACAAATGACAAATCCAGAAATGAAAGCCGAGCGCCGTAAATGAATCTTGGTGGTTAGGATTGCGTACTAATAAAAAAATGACCATACAAAATGGAGTGAATTTACAATGTTGATCCAGTCTATATCAAACGAAAGCACACTTAGGAGGCAAATATTGAAGACAAAATTTGTTGTGCGTCAACTAGCAAGGAAGTCTACGATGATGATATCTAGTTTTGCTACTCTCGAAGCCAAGAGACAAGCATAGCGGAGGTCCTCAGTGATCCACAAGAACATTGCATTATGCTTGCTTTCCTCAATCATCAGCACTGCCAACACATGACCGCCTTCCAATTGGAGAGCAACTCCCTTTGAAACTACGAGAAACACAAGTTGTTTCACTGGACCCACAACTTGCCCTACGCGCCATCATGAGCTCAACAATCAGAGCGATTTCAAAAGACTACGCAAAGTGCCACGGCCCATGGACTTCAGGCGGCTTTTGCAATGAATGCGGGAAAAAAATGAATGAATGATAAATTGGGCATAAGCATGTAAAAGAATTCGAGCTTTGCTCCAAAGCATAGGGTGACTCCACTTTAACCGCTGGAAACTTGTGCATTTACACGAGTGACTGATGCTAAATTTTCCATGTCGAAACATGGCCATTTTGGTATACCCTAAATAAGAGCTCCAAGAGAGGTGGAACGAAGTCACAAAATTAAGGTTAGAAATGAGAAGAGGCTATTGCCACTTCACATAGGCGGACTTCCCATTTAAGAACTTCCAGCACTACACAGGGTATCTTCCAGCACTACACAGGGTATCTTCCAGCACCACACAGGGTATCTCACAGAACTGCACAGGAGGTATCTAGAGCGGGGAGGCACGAACGGCGCCACGAATAGGCCCATGTGGCGACACCCAAGTGGGCTCGGCTCACGCACTGAGCCACGAAGCGTCCCAGAACGACCCGGCGAAGCGGAACGATGGCCGGTGCGTGCAGAGATCGACCAGCATCATCACTGCACTGCACTGCGCTGCAGGCGCTGTAGCAGGTGGATCCCGGTCGAGGTCGTTACTAGTCCAGCTCCATGGACTCATCATTGCAGGTCGATCCGGGCAAAGGTCGTTACTAGTCACAGCCCAGCTCATCCATGGCCTCCTCCTCAAAGGCCTCACCTTTGGTGCGGGTGCCCAAGTTGTTGGTTTTGTCATACACTCATGGTGAGTACATGATCATGTCGTCTCATGTCACTGTCGCGGTGAGACCATTTTGTCTAGATCGAGCTCTGTGAATTTTATCTGAGGTTGCGTGGAGAGTGGTCTAGGGTGGTCCGGATGATTGATGTGCAGTCTGAGGTTGGTGGCTCTGAAGTTTTGGGAAGGGTGGAAGGTCTGGTTGGGGGAGAGTGTATGTGGTTGAATTCCTGAGTCAGGATGATTGCAGAGGGTGATTTGAGTCTGTTGTGGTGGTTTTTGGGAGCGTTCGGAGGAGGTGTATGTGTTCACGTGTTTGGTCAGGGACGTACTAAGTGTGCCATTCAATTGTTCACTGGTGGTACGGGGAGAAGTGAGGGGATTGCGTTGAGTGTTGTTGTGATGGCTTTGAAGTGACTGGGGAGGTGCTTGTTGTGATTCTAGTTGTGGAGAGCATTAGGCTGAGGTGGTGCGTGATTATAAAGGTGCTGATGAGAAGGGGTTCTAGCACAGTGATAGCGCGGAGTGCGGAGCAGTCAATGTGTTGGTTTTTGAGTGACGGCCAAGGTTTTGCGGTTTCCGGTTTTGCGGTTTCCTGTTTGCACCGTATCCTGGGTTGATTTGGGTTCGTATAAGCGAATTTACAGCTCTTTATGGGTTTCCAGTTCTTTTTGGATAATTGGGTTCCTATTGTGGTTTTGTTGACATTTTGTTGGGTTTAACATGTGGCTAATTTGACTCTGAAAGATCCTGCTTTATCTCTCTGGGTTTGGTTTATGTTGTAGTAGGGTGGATTTAGTTAAGAGGAGGAATCGTTGTGTTGTCGAGAGAGTGACGGTCTGCATTCTGATTTCGCATGATTAGGAAATAGTCTCGGCCGTAGAAGCTTTTGAAGGTTTTGTAGCGATTTGACCTTTTTTTAGGTTTCTGAGATGTATTGTGAGCGCAGTGTCCGTGACTTGTACTGCGTTTCTAACGATATTTGTATCGATCATGTAGATATTGATGACATTGCTGCGACTCGCTGGATCGTAGGCACTCAATCATTTAGAAGCGTTGTTTTGAATCTACATTCCTTCTCCAAACACAGGGCGGGGCCGGATACAGGATACAAGTAGCAGTCTTCCGGATCGCCATATTTATTCAGACTTCATTGCTGATTTTTCGAAGGTTGTTAGAGAATTTGGATTGTCATACATAGAAAGCTCTGTGACACTCGATTCCGCTTGGCTCAAGGCACGGACATTGAAACTTTGGCATCGGAATGAGTTGGAGATAAATTCAGAGTTTTGAAGAAATGTCGCAAAATCTGAAGACTCTGACGTCCTTTAGGTTGAGGTCTCCCAGTGAGACCGAGAGATCTCTTATAAACAAAGTCAAGGCCGGGCACCCTCTGAGTGGGCTTTTTGAGAATCTACGGTGAGAAAAATACTGAGTTCGGAAAATTGTTAACGCAGGACTGGCAGGCATTTGTTTTCTCATTATGAGTAGTGAAGGGTAGAAAAGTTGGGCGTAGTGAGCAGTGACGCTTGCTATGTTACGTTCGTTGGAGTTTCTCGTGGTTGTGATATTCTGTACTTTCTCCGTTCTTACTTTGTTTTGCATCTGTTAATGAAGCAATGTCTTCAAGTTGGACGAGCTTGGTTTGGAGATCGCTATTATCGCGCTCCCAGCACTTTTGGCTCTGGCATCTGATCCCCTTGCGTCATTGGTGGATACTGCATTCGTTGGACACATAGGTATGCTGACCTGAGACGAATCATAACTCTTGTAGTACTGAAGGTTAAATTAGCTCAGGGACTTTGACAGAGTTTACAAGAGATTTTCCTGAAAGCCAACATATATGCATGCGTAAAGATTTGTGTAGGGCTGCATTATGTGGGTTGGTACAGCTTGTCTAGGAAGCTGACTGAGATTGTACTATCTGAATGCCAGGTCCGGTGGAGCTTGGAGCAGTTGGAGTTTCTATTTCTATATTTAATCTAGTTTCAAAGATGTTTAACCTGCCGCTTCTGAATGTCACAACATCGTTTGTTGCTGAGGATGCGTCTGACAAGGAAATTGTTACTGAGTTTTCACTGGAGCCCAGCCCACCTGATATGGAAGGATTGCTCTCTATGGAAGGTGGGTCTACCCGCATTTAGAGAGGTCGATTGTGCTATACTTTGAATATTTGAATATTTTTCTTCTTCGCAGCGCGTACTAAAATGCCGACAAGTTATAGTTGTACACTGAGATTATTACCTGTGTCTCTTTTGCAGCTTTGAACGGAAATGAGGAGCATTGGAAAGCTCCCGAAGCCAGACCTAATGAAAAGCCGAGTCTCCCTTCAGTGTCTTCTGCGCTTGTCCTTGGGACATTCCTGGGACTAGGAGAAGCTTTCATTCTCACATTTTTAGCAGGCCCTATTTTGACACTGATGGGTGTTGATGCGGTAAGCCCTTCATTCTATGTGCTTTATCATTATACCATATAAAATTGTTCATTCATTCTCCATTGTAGTGTACTTTCAGTGGAACTGGTCAGACACTAATTGATATTGTTGGCTTGGAAATTGCAGTTGTCGCCAATGCGACAACCAGCTGCCCAGTATTTGATGGTGAGAGCTATTGGTGCTCCAGCTGTAGTGGTCGCACTGGCTATTCAGGGTGTTTTCCGGGGCTTTAAGGATACAAAAACTCCACTTTATGCGACTAGTAAGCACTGAGCTTCATGCTGCTTCAGCTTTCTACTTGTGAGGAGAATTTTCAAACCTTTGACATGAATTCATCTTGTCTTGTAGTTCTACTTGTGCTTATTGTGTTGTGCTGATTGCAGTGGCAGGAAACGTTGTCAACGTTATTTTGGATCCTATTCTGATCTTTACGTTGAAGCTTGGTGTAAGCGGGGCTGCTATAGCGACGATCATCTCACAGTAAGTATTTGCTTCTTTTTTCTCTTTTTCGTTTTTTCCCCGAAGTGTTTACAATCTCCTTTTTGGTCCAGTGTCATTTAATCTGGAGAGGTTTCTCTGAAATCTGTGCTTACGATGATGTTTCTTGTGGTAGGTATATTATTGTAGGACTTCTACTATGGGTTTTAGCTCAGAAGGTTACGTTGCTTCCTCCTCGTATGGAAGATTTACGGCTGGGTCGGTTCTTAAAATCTGGTAAATATTGAGCTCCTGATCTTCTTTTATTTCCTTCCTACCCCACTGCTACAGCGTAGTTGCCAAAAATACTCAATTTTGGTTGTGCTGCAGGTGGATATCTACTGTTGAGGACCATGGCTATTCTTTTAGTGATGACATTAGCAACATCTATGGCAGCAAGGCAAGGTGCTATTCAAATGGCTGGCCATCAGATATGCTTGCAAGTATGGCTTGCAGCATCCTTGCTCTCCGATTCAATAGCCTTGGCTGGCCAGGTATGTTGGAGTTAACTCCCTTCTTGCGTGTTCTCTCTCTCCCTTTCCCTCTATTTTTGTTGTCGATATTCTAATTGTTGAGAAATGATGAAGCAAGGTGCTTCTATTTGCATGTCCCACGTCCAAATACAGTATTATTTTTTCTGCAGAAGAGCTGAAAGAAAGCTGATACTCATGTCTGTGTGGTATACGTTTGGGTCAAATTCAGGCAATAATTGCTACTGCCTTCGCCAAGTGTGAGTACAAGCGTGTCAAGGAGGCTTCTTTTCGGATTTTACAGGTAGTTTTCTGAATCTCTTGTAATACCTGGGAGTTGCTTTGGGTGTCTATATCTGTGGAAGACCTTCAGTCACTAACACCAAATGCTTACGTAGTTAATGTTTCGATTGTGTCATTGCAGATCGGATTTGTGTTTGGAGTGTTTATTGCCGTGTTGTTGGGAGCAACTATGCCTGCATTCTCTAGAGTCTTCAGTACCGATGTTGATGTTTTGCACATTATTAAGGGACTCATTCCGGTACGTTTAAAACTAACATTTCACTTCAATCTATGAGCCGTATTGAATTTCTAGCCATGCTGTTTTGGAGAGTATGGTTGAAATCTTTTTCTCTTTGATAAACAATAGGTACTACTGTAACTATTCTTTACACTTGAACATTGACGTTACCGTCTGTTTGGACATTGCATAGGTGCTATGTGATTCTCTTTGCAAACAATTAATAGTAATAATTAAAACATTTATTTTGGAATAACATTGGTGTTTTTGACTGCAGTTTGTGGCTTTAACTCAACCAATCAACTCATTAGCATTTGTCTTTGACGGTCTTCATTACGGAGCATCTGATTTTGCTTTTGCAGCGTACTCAATGGTGGGTACTTGTACTGGTCTTCTGTGACAGTCTCCTCTAGCTAGTGAAGCTTTTAGTTTCGTTTGTGCATCCCTTGTGAAGTTTGAAGAAGATAATGATCAACCGTTTAATTTTTTGTTTTCAGATACTCATTGCCATACCTCCAACTGCATTTCTCCTTGTGATGCCTCATTTTTGGGGCCTTCTGGCGGTATGGGTGGGATTAACCCTTGTGATGGTTTTACGAATGGGCGTTGGATTCTTCAGGTATGGTTCTCGTCCTAATTTTTCACAAAAACCTGGAGCTCTCTCTTGAAGTGGAAGTCTGGAAGCATTTTCAAACTCTGGTTATCATTATAGCCTGATGGAGAAATTGGTCTGAAAAATCCTCAAATGTTTTATGAAACTCAGGTGTATTGATGTATATTTTCAACTTTGAATGCAGGATTGGAACTGCTACTGGACCGTGGAGTTTCTTGACAGAAAATGATGCTGAACATGCATTCGTTTTGTCATGAGCATCTGGGATATATGTAACAATGTGAAATGAAAAAAGTTTTAGTCTTAAATTGGCTAAGTTATTGAATATCCATTTTTTAGGGAAGCATAAGCTTTCTCCATTTCTGTAGGAAAAGAGTAGTCCTCTTTAATTAATCTTTTGATAGGATATTTGAATACTATCTACTTCTGTTTAATTATTTGTTTCATTATAAATATATATTCTGCAATTGAAGTGAGAACTTTTATTTTCAATATCAATCCTTCCTACTTTATACAAGAAGTAGCATCATCTATAGGCATGTGATATTGCCCTTAGTTTATTTATACTTTGAATGTACTTTTTATATATTCAATTATTTTTGAAACAAATTGTGCAGAACATTTGGAAATTTCTTTTTAGATTACAATATCTTTGGAAAACTGCAATTCAAATTGAAAATGGTTATTTCTTATTGAAAATATTGGTTTAATTATTAAACAGCAAAAGTCACATTTAGCTTTGTTTCTTTATAGAATATTTTTCAAGTGCAAAGACATTATTTTAATTTTGCAGATATGTTAAATTACAAGTAGCATGAGTTTAGTGAAAGGAAAGGTTTTTTCAAATGTGATTCTCTTGCAATGGAGTACAGTTGAAGGCGTATAGTTTTGTTCGAAACATTGAAATTCTGAAATTGACTAAGCATAACTACCTCAAATAAGCAATATAAATTTTTCATTACAGCATTTCTTTGCGACATAAAATGCATTTAGTCTACCCACGCATGCAAAAATCATCTCAATTAGAGTGGAATTGCAATTGTCATGAGCTTATTCATAGGAAGGAGACGCACAAGAATCCACCTATTTGAATTCAAAATTGAACCTTTTGAAGTGGAGACTATGTGCTAATGACTTTGTTGCAATTAAGAAAGCGGCCAAAACTATCAGCCACCTTGTAGGTTGATCAAACTGTCCATGCTACCCTGCTACAAAATTACATTAATCTTATAAAAAATTCAATCACCAAAAGTCAAAGATCAAAATGGTGCAAAACACCCAATATAAAAGGTCATGACAAGGGAAGAACATATCATTGCAGATTGAGTTCATACTAAGTATTAGAAAGCTCTTCTGGGTTCCTCTTTATTCTCCTGCAACGAGCCTGGCTCAAAGCCCACGTTTGGTTGGATTAATTTTTAGGACCCTACCCATTTTGGGTTTAAAGGATTTTTTATTTTATTTTATTTTTGGCTAAATTTGAATCTATGACCCCAAATTATCTTACGGAGGTCCTTGGAGATCAAGTAGGGCCCCACTCCAACATAATAATAGGAGCATGGATTTGCTACACCCTCTCACGCCTGGACATATATACTTCTACACATGTAATTTTAGAAAAAAATATGGAATCAAGGATGACTACATCCAACCGTTAGATAGGACAACATTTTGGTGAAAAATCTCCAAAAATGTGGATGAGTTTCATCCAAGAATTGAGGAAAACTTGAGAAGGTCAAAGCTGATTTTGAGCATTTTGGTGTAGTTTTTGAGCATTTTTGTCACTTTGAAGGGTGTCACAAGGTATCTTGTACAAATCTTCATAAAAAGAACATCCTCAATTGACACTAAATTTGACCACCAGTTCTAAATCATGAAAATGAACTTTTCCAAAGTCTTAATTTCTTCATTTGGTGCCCTCTATTGTCTTTAGAGGATGTTTTTTTAGTTTAAAAAACAATGTTCGGTGAAAAGAAACGCACAAAAAATACCGCTGAAGTGATCCTCTTAAAAAACATCCTTGCAGTACTTTTGGAACCCTAAACCAATTAATGAGTATATACATTGACTATTTTAGAATACCTCTTAAACATACAGAGGACACCACCTAATTAAAAGTGATTTTTAGATAGTTTTTGGTTCTTTTCTAAACACTTTTTCCAAATGACTATATTCACTTTGCTTAGGTTTAAACTTTTAAAGCCTTCATACAATAACTTTAAAGTGTTTACTTTCCACAAAACTTTTTCAAGTTGTGGAAAAACAAGTTGAGAATCCATATTAGCAAAAAAAGTTGACTTCAATTACATCTTGCCATCATTTTTGTGCAATTTTTTCAAAAGGGCTGAACCTGGCAAATAGCTAAGCACTTTTTTGGTCCACTTTGTTGTGCTTCTCCCATTCACAAAATGAAATTTTACAATCAAATCACAATTTATATGAGTAGTTTGTGCTTTGAAAGGATTTGTGGTGGGTAGGTTGCAAGCTCATCGTTGACACGCTCATACATGATGCCCAAATTAGAAAGTCCACTATTCATGATGCCCAAATACAAAAGAAGCTGAGATCCAATTCCGGGTATCCTCCCAGGACCCAAAAATGACCTTTAAGGGTTAAGTCACTGGTCGACAGTACTTGCCCACTTCGTCCACATCTCATATGGGAGGTATATTCAGAAGGATTGAGAAGGATTAAACCCAGAGCATCCTCATCGAGATCTTTGAAGTCCTTGAGTCGACGTTGCTCTGGTAACAGTTCCCGAGCTTCACGTTCTTCCATCCAAGCTAAGAAGTCTGTCAAGCACTCTACGTCTTCAACAGGAAAAGGGTGAGGGGGACGAACAGGACCCGCACCTTCGGAAATAGCTTCAATAATAGAATCGCACAGTCTACTCATCTCAAACTCCTCAATGATGAACTTACTAACTCTTCGAAAAACATCATACTTCCACACCAACGTGTCGAACATCTTCAGCCTTGCAATACTGTCTCGATAGCAGGGCAATACAGGATGCTCTTTCATGGACCGCAAGCCAAATGTAGACTGGTACTGCTCAATATCAGCAACAACCTCCATCAAAAGGACAAGATAGTCTGGCTGGTTATACTTCACCAGAATTGCCTGGAGAAGCGTCTTTAACTCCAATAGATTAGCCTCTGGACTAGCCTCAAGTGAGCTTCTTCCGTCAAGAAGCATCTCGTCAAAATGACGTGACACAACTTCTGAACCTGTGATCAATTCTTTGTGAAGCTCTGTGAGTTGTGCCACTATCTCCTTGGACGTTGGCCGCGCTTCTGGATCTTGGTGCCAACATCTCCCCAAAAAGTCCTTCAGTTTCGGGTTCAGATCAGATGGCAGCTTGGGCCTCTTACCGTGTTGCAAAACTGCGTCGTAATCTGAGAACCGTACTCCTTCTAGTGGTACACCCCCTGTCAAAATCTCGTAGCAAGTCATTGCGTAACTGTACACGTCCGATTTCGGTGTGAAGATAGGGCGCTTCCCGTCCTTCAATGCTTGCAACACTTCGGGTGCTCGCCAGAACGAAGTACCAACGACATAGGATGCCACGTCAAAATCGCCTATATAAGCATCCACAGGAACTCCACTTGAACTTGTCTCCACAAAGATATTGTCCGCCTTCAGATCTCGATGGATGACGTTGTTGTCATGCAAGAACCACATGCCGATTGCAATCTGAATTATCATCTGGAGAGCTATGACATCTGGCAGGGGACATTTCCCTTTGATGGAATCATCCTGGTTCATCTGCTTATCTAGAACGTCCCGAAGACTGCAATCATACTTCGTCATGACAAGATAGAATAAGTCTCCTTCAAGACAATAACCATAAAACTTGCAAATGAACCGGGCAGCCAAGTGGAGGCCGAAAGCTGCTTCAGGCCACTCACCGAATCTTCTTCCTTTGTACAGTTTGACAACGCAGACTGAATCGTCATCGTCGTCGTCGTGACCGTATCTCCTTTTATCGATCTTCGCAGTGTAAATAGTGCCCTGACCACCTTCTCCAATCTTTTCCAAAAGCTTTATCTGGTCGATCGGGTACTTATAGACAGTTTTTTCAGGAAGAACACGTACGTAGCCTTCAATGTCGCTGCTGTCGCTTGTAAAGTCAATCGAAGTCCATAATCGAGATGAGATCAACTCCTCCTTTGCACCTTCAACATCAGAAGTATACACAGAGGATGATGCCACATCCAGCTCCAGCTCCTCCAGGGTTGAACAATATGCACTTGTTGATGACGAGGGTTCTGAATGTGGAGTACGTTGTTCGTGCTCCATTTCGTTGTGCACTTTTGTTCAGGAGTTTAGCTTGCGTTTTCAAAACGTACCTGCGTATAAATTCCCATCGAACATAAGTAAAACATCTGCATATATTTACACTCTACCGGCATATTTGACAAATGAGCTTCACCACAACCACATGCTCAAGAAGAGTATGGATAGCAACTTCCGGCCAATAAAACGAAATGATTCATCTCGAGTAGCAAGTTCAAGATCACACAAACCAAAGCGAAAAGGATAGTTACTTGAAAAATTCACTGGGCTGAATGACACCAAAATCCACTCTGTTACCGACAATTTAGCACGACCTTTCAACATTGAACCTATGTCCGCATGGTTTGAATTCAGCTTACCGCCAAATTAAAACAAAATCTTCCTGTTGAACGTACTATACCAATGGACCCTTATCCGGTGGCCACTGGCTCATTGTCAAGACGAACAGACACTCTATGCACGCCGGCCATGAAAAAGAACCGGAGTTCATATCTATCTATCTATCTTAAACGTACTACACCGCCAAATCAAGACAATCTGCACGTGCGCACAAATACTTGTAAGACCTAACTGAGAAAACATCTACAAGCCACCGACAAAATTTGAGAAATGAGCTCCATCACAAAAGTGAAAATCGGTGATCAACCAGACTGAGGCTCTTGAAATGCAAGCTGATTAATTACCAGATGTGAGAAAGACTGGAAATGCATGAGCGATGGTGAGAATGGGATACTTTAGAACATACGATCGATGAGACGCTACCTCCAGGCCGGTGTTGGTATCGGTCGCCATAGCTGCTGCTTCTACTGCGAGGGCTCTGCTTTGTAGGAGTGATTCCCAAAAGCCCTAGACACTGTTTTCACTACAGTGACGACTCCCTGTATTTCTTCCTAATATAATTCTTTGAAATGGATAACAATTTTGACCTCGTCACTGGAAATCATGTGAAAATTTTGCCAAGTAAGGTGGCTTGGAGGATTCAATGTAACACCTAGAGGAGAAAGCCCTCAAAACTGACAAAAACCCTCAAAGCTGCCTCCTTTCAATGGGAGGTGAGAATATTTATACAGTTTGCCGATACTAGCACTCAACTGCAGACTTGTCGACACCCATTCACATACAGACTTGTCGACAGCCTGACGCGGACTCACGCAGTCCTGTCGACGGCGATCTAGATACAGGTGTAGGGACTTGTCAACACCTAAGGATGTTCAGTGATGCAGGCTTGCAGACCTCACTTTGACAAAATGAGACACTGGGGTTGCCACAACTTGATACCGACTACTCATTCACAAAGCTCCTGATGAAATTCGTTGCTCTTTCTCACATAACTCAAGGGATAACGGAATGAGGCAGATACTGCAAGTCGGCGCTGTCTGCAAGAAAACTTCAAAAAACCCTACCATTTACTTCCACATTTCTTCCCATCAGTAGACTGACGATTCTGGTGGACGACACAAATTTCAAAAAGCAATATCATGACTATAATCTTTATGCTTGAAGAAGACGGGCATCGGTCCCGCTGCCTCCCGTATATGCGAAATGGGCGCTCGATGCAACCGGCGAGTAGAAACCGGAAGCACTACTGATACGAAATTTCCGGCCAAAGAACGATTTTACATTTTCCAAAAAGTCAAAAAGCTCTTCCCTTCGCAGAAATTGTTTGAGCATATGATGAGCGGATATCGCTCACAGCAACTCGCAGACATTCCAAAGAAAAGTAGCACGAAATCCGACTGAACACCCACATCTCGAACCGGGTTGTTCAGAATTAGGGCTACAGAGGCAACACTCACCTTGCGACAACCCTACCGACCCAGACATCGCAGACAGAAACGCCCGACTGAGGCATAAGATTGTAACATTTTGCACCGACAACGTCAGCGGCATCAAATTGTCTGGAAAAAGTCGGCCGGTTCACAACGTCCCCAAATAAGTCCCCAAATATATAAAGTGTCTGCACCGAGTAACCACGTTTGGAGGCAGAATAATAGTCGGTAATGCCCACGCTTGTCCGACACAAATCTTGATCGATAAATCCCTACTGTCCCAGTTTGTTATATAACATCTTCTCTCACAAGACAATCCCACCTCTGCCTCTGAAGTTATTTTCCATCTCCATACAAGTTTCAGTTTAGTTTCAGGGATTCCAGTGGGGTGTCATTACAATCGTGTTGAACACATTGCACATCTTATAGTTCTACCCATTTGCATGTGTACTTACAATACACCATGTGGGCTCCGTTTCAATGCTTCTGTCGTCTCATTACTCGTCCTTGTCTGTCCACTTCGGCTAATTGATTGGAGTTTATGTCACACAGATTCTGACTTCTAGAGTTTACAACTTTACATTGCAAGTTAATGCGGGTTTGTGTAATGTTGAATAGGAAGGCGGATTTGGATTTGGAGTCGAGGTCGGTGCAGGATTCGTGTCACGTAGATAGAACAGGCTGTGCATTTCCAATGTAATTGAATGAGAAATTGTCTAGATGTTCATTCAATGGCTTTGAAAATGCACAGCTTGCTCTATCTGAGTGCCACACAACTTTCGACAGATTCCTAATTGTGTGGTATCATGTGATTCTAGTAGGTAAAAATCTTGCTATGATGAAAAATTCTTGCTGTATTCAGATTTATTTTTTAATTTTGGTTGCGAAACTTTGTGAGAGTACTTTGTTGAAATTTTCTGCCTGGAACGCTAGTGTTATTGCACTTGTACTTATATTTGTGATGTTTATTTAATATGTAACATTTGTACCTGTGGAATATTTTATTTGAATTAAAGAGGGAAAAAGAACTGCAATCACTTCTTGAGATCATCGAGAACAAAGAGTTTTTTTCTATAATGTTGTATGAACTAGATTTTCATAGTATAAACTCAAGTTTTAAAGTTTTTCGAATGTGCTAAAAAAATTTGGTAAATTTGTGAAATTAATGATTTTATCATCTTCTTTTACAACAAAAAGAGGCCCTAAGTACTAATGTCCAAATTCGGCCAGACTCAAATTATGTTAAGATTACAAAGTCTTGGATTTATAAAATTGTATTAAGGTATTTTAGAAATACACTTTATTTCTTTATAACGTAAAGCATTAAAGTCCAAAATACTTGGAAACTTATTAAATTCAGTAAAAAAATATAAAAATAAAAATTAAGTTAAGATATTATATCCAACTTTCTTCAACAAATCTTTCTTTATTTCCATTCATAGTTAGACATTGTTTAGATACAAAAGAATTCTCACTATGTAATAATTTAACTTGATATGTTTTCTTCATGTCTTAGATCATTATTTTAATATTTGATAAGAAAGTCTACATACTTATTCATATTGAAAAAGTAACCAGAAGTAATCGTTGGAAAAATTTACTTTATTATGATAAAATGATTTAAAGTTATATATGAAAAATTCAACCTAAATTTTTCAAAGAATGCATATAAATCTAATTCTTAATGGGCCATGATTATTTTTCACTTAAAACACTTCAAAAAATGTCATTTTAGAAACAAGAGTAAACAAACCAAAACTAAAGATTTCTTTCCATCTCCAACTATAAGGTCTTGCATAAGACTTTTAAAAAACCATGCACAAAAACATACAAAAAAATTGACCAAAAAAATTGACCACACAAATTAGAAAATATAGAGTTTTAACTTAGAAACATTGTTCTTTTCTATTTTTCTAAATAGGATTAGTAGAATTTGACTTCTCTTTGTATTAATATTTTGCACTACATATGTTGAGGATTTTAAACTAATATGATGTACATGATGTTAATTACTTATACACCAAATTTTAAAGGTAAAGTATAGGTGTAGCGTTGGAGAAAAAGTTGTGAAATGAACATGCGTTCAAGTTATTGCTAAATCTATTCTTGAAGTAGAAAAAATAAATAAAAAACCTCTATTTTTATCATCAATGATTGTATGAAGCATTGGGGTGTCTTAGTTTAGTTTTTGATTAAATTCAAATTTAGATCCGACTCAAATAAAATGTATTTTTACGTTGAGGCCTAATTTTTTTTAAAGTAAAATAATAGATGATACTTATATTTAAGCTTGAGGATGAATAATGAAGCGCTTAAGAAGATGTAATTCTTATTATTCTTATATTATTTTGTTATATGGTCTTTTGTAGATTGTTTTTATAGTTAAGTTTATTAGAATTTTATTTCTAGTGGTTCCATCTCCAAATCTTTGTATTTGGAATATTATTTCATTAGCATATTTAACTAAAAATGAAGAAATTTAAAGAAGGGTGTTTGTGCAATGGGTGTAAAGGAGAGCATCTACGTTGGCCGAGCATAATTCAAAAACATTTGATAAAAATTCTATCAGCTCTTAAGTACCAATTGTTTTTAAAAAAATAATAAAAAAAATAAAATTGGTTCAATTGCCGTGCCTACAGGTAAATTTTAAAATGTAGAGTCCTTATTAAAATTTCTTAAATGAATGATTGATTTAAAAACTTTTTATTTTTTAGTTTCTCACAAAATTGAAAATTTGTTTTACACATATGGTCAAATTTAGGTACGTCCAACGCATAGAGACGTAGAAGAACATGTAAATGATGGGAATTTTCATGCGTTTTTACAAGAGTTGACAAAAAAGATGCCACCCATGTTTATGAAGGATGTGAAATGAAAGTGTTATCCTTTATAGTGAGATTATAGGTGTCGAAGTTAATGAATGGAATTTCTAGACAATCTACACTGGTTTGTTGAAGTTGTTTAGGAACATTTGAAACTTACCTAACTTTTAGCTAATGATGGTTATGCAAAAGCAAAACTCTTAAAGTTTGGATTAACCTATGTCTTGTGAAGGCAACATTTTCAAATAAAAGAGGCTAATGAAGGAAAATTAATTATACATTTTTATGTTTTATGTGAATTTGCAATGAAGCCAATTTCAAATATTGTAGACAACAATTCAATTGAAGAATATAATAGTATAATTTTAAAAAATCTTTAAATAAATTATATACATATAAAGGTGAAGCATGTACAATGCAAATGGTTTGGAGCTTTGCAAAGGCAACTTTATACATCTATTAAATATGATGAATATGGATTCATGATGTTGAATTGATTGTACCAAAGAAATTTCAACATCAACAAAATTTGGAAGTCCATATGCTGAGCCATCTAAACTTGAGAAACATATACATGCGTTGAAGGCAACAATTCTAATTATGTGTTAGTAGTAAAAAACAATTTTAAATCATCATGGTCAATTGAAAAAAGATTCACCAAGACTTATAGGTATTTTTTTAGATTGTGATATGAAGAGAGAGTTGCTAGTGCCACATGCTAGAAGGGATGGAGAAATATACATTAAGTTATATACAAAACCAAAAATAATCTCAACTTCTAGGGTAGATCGAATGGCAATGGCACAACAAAACACAATTGGCGATGAACCTAACAAGGAAGCAATATATAAGTTTGTATTTAAAAAAGATGATCAACTTATTTCAGAAGAAGTTAATTGGATTGCAGAAGTTGAAGAGGATCAACACACTAGAAATAAAGATATACCAAGAGAAGATGTAGAAGAAATTATATATAAAAACAAAGGTATAAATTTAAAAAAATTGATGCGGAAGACATTTAAAAAAAAATTATACGTCACTCGCAATACAGTTTGAAGACTTGGATGCATAATAAGAAGGTGTGAAGGGTTGCCTTCTACATGAAATGATTGCGGTGAATATTATCTACATACGATAAATGATATTATAGAGTTTTTATTTTAGACTCTTTTGCGAGACAATTAGAGGCCGCCCTGGAAGAGGGAACTGAGTCAGATGCAATGAGTTTGGTTGATGAAGGATGAAATCTCACCAAGCCTGATTGTTATAATTTCGGTGCTCATGGAGATTATATTGAGCCTCGTGGTGCATGCACTGAGTACGAAGTTGCTTCAAAGAACATCGGGCCCTATCAAGAAGCTGATGCAACGAGCTTGGCTAATATAAACGCACCAGAACTTGACATGCATGGCTCTGTAAGTTACATGGATGCTGCACCAAAAAATGGTGCCGATCAATATATTAATCCGAATGATGCAAATGGTTACACAAAGGCGAAAAATGGTGCTTAGCAATATATTCATCTGAATGATGCGAATGGTTATACAAAGGTGGAAAATGGTGCTTATCAATAAATTAACCTGAATGATGCAATTGGTTATAGAGCGGAGGAAAATGGTACGTAGCAATATATTAATCGGAATGATGCGAAAAGTTATATAAAGGCGGAAAATGGTGCATAGCAATCTATTAATCCGAATAATGCAATTGGTTATACAGCGGAGGAAAATGGTACGTAGCAATATATTAATCGGAATGATGCGAATAGTTATATAAAGCCAGAAAATGGTGCATAGCAATATATTAATCCAAATGATGCGAATGGTTATACAGTTTTGAAGTATATTGAGATACAAGATAGTGATATTGAGATCGGTAAGATTTCTATTAGGAAGAAGAAAGACGAGAAGAAAAGAAAAATCTGTTGCGGAGGCAGATGATGGCCATTGCAGAACGGTAGGTGAATAAATCAAGCGGCCATGGAATTGGCTTTGGAAATGAACAATAGCATCGCTCACGAGTAAAGGCAAATCTTCCGAAAGCAAAAATGGAATTTTTTGTGCTTAAATTAGATCAAAATGCCAATGATATTTTGTATTTGTAGTATAATGACAATAACTTGAAGATTCTGCACAACGATTTTGAAGAAGTCAAATGCGAAACCTTTTTGTAGTATTTTCACGTTTTTTTGAAGGCTAGGATGAGGTAAAACGCAAGTTGCAAAAGCTTCAAGTCTATGTATATTACTTTTCTATATAAATCATATTACTAATTTTAATAATATTTTGTAAACTGTATATTTAAGATGGATCTTAGAATGTTAGTTGAAGTAATTGTGATTTTTATTGTAGAATAAGAAATATCATTGTTAAAGACTTTTAAGAGGAGCGTAGACTTGAGATTGAACCAAAAAATAGTAATTTGTCAATACAAAGAAACATCTCAATACATTTAAAAATACTTTCAGTTTTCATTAGATAATTGTTATGGTGGTGGATTTAATGATTGGCTTCTTGAACAAATGATTATTTCATTTGATAAAAAGAATTATATGTAGTTTGGCGCGATGTACACAAAAGAAGAAATTTGTGTGAGGAGGATGTTGTCATTCTTTTACGTGCAGAAAAAGATGAGGTTATTGTTGCTTCAAGCACGTAGTCACATGAGTTGTTGGCGCTCTTTTATCTTGAGGCAAAAAAATATGATGTTACAATCACCACCAAATCGTTAGCGCTACTTTATCCTGAGGAAGAAAAAGATGATGTTAAAAGCAGCACCAAACAGATTAAATGACTTGCTTTTACCAAAATCTGAATGATGTGATCATACACTTCCACACGAGGTTAGTTCAATCAATGCTTTAAATTTACCAATACTACACTAGATAATGTTTTATCAATGTTTCCTTTCAAATTGCTAATAAATATTTTGGTTGCAAATTAGGTACTTGTATTCAAAGCTTTCCACGTCAATGAAATTTTTTTTGTCTTTAATTTTTTCTTCTACAAGAAATTTGACCTTGCCATTTGAAAAAATCTTTCCATAAAGACAAGTCGAAGCGAGAATTTGATGCAATTGTGAGGAAATGGATTCACAATGGATTTATTTCTGTGAAGAATTATCTTTTTATGCATGTTACTAAAAAGTAATTCCTCTATTCTCATATTTGCATCACCTTTTTCTCTATGTTAATCTACAATTCCAAAATGCAATTGATTCATCATTTGTATACAATGTTGGTTCACCAAAATCTTATATCAGTGCCAACAAGAACCTACACTAGAGCCTTGTCATAGTTTGCTACCTTGATAAAATTAACTTTGAAGACTTTGGCAAGCATTGTCACATTAAAATTTATGGGTATTATGATCAATGTGCCAAAGTACTTTTATTACCTTCTATATTTTTTTAAATGCTTTACAAAAGTTGATGTTGCGTAGTAATAAATGGCATTAAAATCATTTTGCATTTGGATTTTATGAGAGCTTTCTATGATCAGGGTGTGGAAGGATTCATTTGGAAATTTTTGTTTTAGTCATTGATATAGGAGCATTCGTCTAGGGACCAAACCTCGGCAAATTTGGCATTTTTAAGAATTAGATATATTGAACCTGAGGTGCACTTTAATGCATTTTATTATGTATATCTTTGCTTGATTTTTTTTTAAGGAAACCAATACTTGTTTTAATGGATGATTTATGTGGATTGATTTATAGTTACATGAACAAGATAATGACTGTGATTGCGGAATTTATCTACTACGTTATGAGGAGCATTTGATCAAGAAACCAAGGCAATTACAAATGTTTACAAATAATTGGTTCTTTAAATATGAAGTAGTGGCCAAGCGCAGCTACATTCGTGATGTAATATATGCCCTTGACCAAAAGAAGACGGAAAAGACCATTCAATAGGTGAGAAATTGGGTATCAAGCATGCGGCATGCAATTGTATTCATTTAGATTGTCTAATGGTCCCGAGAATATTTGTCAAGTAGCGCATCCCAAATTTTGAGGTTGTACGTCATTTTGTCATAGTAGGCTGTAACTTTGATTAGATTCTAGTAAGATTGATATTGGGATTTTTGTCCATCTCTCCTAGGTTGTCTTTCTCAAACACCATAGTCATAGAGGGGGCGTTTTTGGACTTTGGACAAGTTCCTATAAATTCAGATTTACTTGAATTTATTTGAATTTTTTTGTGGAAAAAGGTTTTTTCAAGAGGTTTATGGGGATATATATATTTTATTATTTATTTATTTATTTTGGATGAAGTAAGGAAAAATTATGCTCCTCTGAGTATAAAACGCCCTTCTAGGGGCAGGCTCTCAACCACTATGAATGCAGCAATTTCTGCTCAAAACTGCCCTAAATTGCATAACGACAAAACTTTGAAATTCTACCAAAAATTGATATTTTAGTTTTTTTCAAAAGAAAATATTTTCTATATGTAGAATAGGCACTCAAACATGTTTCCACTATTTGGATTTTCAATCCAAGAATGTTTCATATGCTATTTTTATTGTAAAAAAATGGCCTTTGTATATGAATTTCAGCATACCCCCTTGTGGAAATTGATAATTTTCTCAAGGTTCTACACCTTGCATGGGCATGAGATTTTGTGGACATGTACCTAGCTTATATGGGAACAAGAATATAAATAGGCGCATTCCAATTCTACTCAAAAAAATGGTTTTTTTGGACCCCAAAATACTGCTGTCCCCGTTTTGCAGGGTAAAAAAAACTTTTTTTTCGACTTTGAATGTTACGATCTCTCAAATGGTAAGGAATGAGAGTGTGAGATTTGGTAGGCATATAGACATAGTAGTCAGATACAAGATATTATCATTGGAAATACCAAAATTGGTTCCAATTTTGCACTATCCGGCTTGCTTTCAAAAGGGACTATTTGGAGGCAGTTTTGAGCAAAAACACCCTTGGCCATTTAGGGGTAAAAGAGCAACTTTGATCCCGTTGAATTCTGGAGTGATTGTTCTTATGTGTAGATACAACAACCAAATGCCAATAATAAAGAATCTTCAGTTTCAATGTGATATGGACCACCTCTTAGCCATAACAGCTCTCATATATTTCCCTACTTCTACAACTCTACTCCTCTAGTTCTCCTAGCTCTTACCTCCCTCTCTGCCACCTGCTATAGTACCATCCCAATCATGATGAACCCAATATTCCCTCCTTTTTGGTCACACATCTTCCCTTTTAATGTTTCCTCGTTCTTTTTGTGCCCATCTCCTTCCCTCCGCGCTTCATCTTCCATGTATGCTTAACGACCCTAAAAAATCATAATTTATTCTCTCGTGAACTTGTAACAAAGTTTCACTAGTGTGCAGATGGCTGGTGGCAAAGCCGGGCAAGATCGGGTGCAAGCTGTGTGTTTGGAGGACAAACGATGGATGTTTTTTTGAATCTACGACGGATTGAATAGCCATGACACTGCTAATTTTTTGGCAAAGACTTAGTCACAAGAATATCGGCTTCCATTTGCGCTTGTTGGAGCACAAGTTTCAAATACAACAAGTTTCTTGAATGCCAACTTCGAAGATGATGTCAATGCTATGGTGGAGAATTTAGCGGACAACAATATGGGTATAGACTACAGTCTGAAGGATGAATTGACGGGACCCAATGGTGCTTTGTTGCTCACTGAGGACTCTATTAGTTACTCAGACTTGTCTCGGTTTCAACGTGGTGTCTTAGATGGGCTATAGCAAGCGTTAGCTTAAATAGAGAATGATTTCATAAAAAAGTTGAACAAGAAATCATAGGAAGGCTTGATCTTTTTATGGTTGGCTTATGTATGTTAGTCGTGTTGATGTACAGTTATGTAGGCATTTAGTTACATTTGACATTTGCCTTTGTTGTAGCTAGAGTTGAGTCCTTGCGGAAGATTACAAGGTCACCTAAAAGAATTGTACAATCGTGTAAGATCTCTTGGTCATTTAATTGTACACTACCAATAACCCATGACCAAATGTATTTCTGCTACAAACCTCATATATTTTGCCCAAAATATAGTTTTAATCAAATTTTTAGTGAGGATTTAAACCGGGGTGGTTGAAACAACATTTTTCACCTAAAATGGTTTAACCCCTAAAGGACAATCGTCCTAGAATGGGCTTTTTAAGAATTCGGGCATGTACTTGTGACTTCAATTAAAGTCAATATTTTTTGAAACTTTTTGTGAACAGTGAATATAGGCTATAACAAGAACTTTGAGGGAATCCAATTTTTTTTTCCAATTGGACATTTATAAAAATAATTATGGTACCCGAAGTGGAAAAAACTGCTCAAATGGCAATTTGGGCAGCCATGCTAAATATATCAATTACCTCTGAATTTTTTTCTATAAATACTTCATGATGTCATCTTTGAGGTTTCCAAAAGAAACGACTTCGAGTGCATAATTTTTACTCCACAAAATATAAAATTTTTCTCACGTTTCGGGCAGTGTACTAAAAAAACTTCTTCTTTCCTTCATAAATGTTAGAAAAAATATTATTTTAGGTTTTTTCTTTTTTTCAGTGAAAAGATGGGCATCAATCTTTACTTTGACCGTTTGGATTGAGACTTTTTTAAATAATGGAATATCTAGGAAAGAAATAAGATTTAGCATTCTTGTGTATACAACTTAATAAAAATATTTTTTCAACATGCTACACTTGTCTTTTGAGTGTAAATTTTTTAATACGATTAGGTAACTTAGTCTTCTTTGATATGCATCAAAACTCTCACAATCCATAATGCAAAAAACCTAAGGAAAAAAAAGTTAGAGTGTGTCAACCTAGTAAAAAATCTTGTCATAAAAATTTGTTTTCAAATTTCAATTGCTATAATCTTCTGATCTTTACAACCGATTATATTGAATTTTTTTGAGCTTTCTACTACAATAATCTAGTAGAAGATCTTATGGTTAGAATTAGATTTTTATTTTTTTTTTAGTCATTCATGCTTTTTACATTCGAAATGGCAGTTTTGGAACATTTTTGGTGAAACATAGTCAAGGAACTTTAGGGGTTAAACCACATTTTTGGCAAAATATGGTTTCAACATGCGGTTTTAGCATGTGGTTTCAACTATGCTCTTCCACTTGTGTCATGTGTTGTTCCAAATAAATCTTGAGTGGAAATTACTAAATTGTTAGTTGGTAGTTCAAACCACCTAGAAAATTGGTGAACTTTTTTACCCTATCTCGGAGGGACGATAGTGCAGTCAACGGTACATCAAGGGACCAAAGGTCTGTTTATGGACCCTCAAAAATGTCGGATGTAGGCAGTCAGGTTTCCGATAACGCATGTGTCCTGAAACCCTCACATCTGCTCCACATCTCTTCCAATCACAATGGAGCGGCGACAAGCTCAATTTTTAGGTGCAAGATCATGTAAATTCAAAAACGAAACATTATTTTCAGCTCCCATTATCGGCGCTCTCTTTGAAAAAAATCCTCTGGATATTTCCCAAAGGTCTTCGAATCCTCAAACAAATTTGTAATTCGAAAATTCAACATTAAATTAGAATTTTTGAATTCTTCGAGGATATGGAAATTTTTAAAGCATCTCGTACAGATAATCTCAAAATGAAACAGCACGATCATAATCTTGAATTTAAACCGTATTCCTGAGAATTGGGGTTGCGAAAGCAACAAACACCTTGTTGGGCCATGATTCACCTTACCGGCCATTACGGTGAGCATCCTTGCTATCTAGTTGCAGTCAGCTGCTGATCCGAGACAAGTGACTTGCAACCGTAATAATTCACTCCGTCAGCATTGCCTAATTGACTGAATTTTTTTGGTCCTTTTCGACACACTGTAGTGACCACAATTCCACTGGAAGTTTTGGAGCTGTTAGCCCCCGGGGCTAAACTGGAGAGGGGGCTAATCTTTAGCACTTTAACCCGGGCTAAACATGGCCTTTCTTCTAGCCAGGAAAGATTAGCCCGGCCAAGGTGTGCAATTTTGGGGGCTAAAACAAGTGTACAAAGAAATCTGAGATTTCCTGAACCTTTGTAAAGGGGGGCTAAAATGGGGGCTAACTCCACATAGAGTAGCCCCGGCTAATGCTACCAAAACTTCCAGTGTTCGAAACTTGTCTGTAAATGCCGCGTTTGAAGTCTGAATTGTCTGTAAGGCCAGGCGTGTCCAACACGGACCATGTAAATATATCCTGGATCTTTTCCTTCGTTGTCACATCATTTGTTCAAGATATGATAACGACTCTTCGTCAGGAGTTGTTCTCGGCCATCTGCCCGTGCAATGTTGTTTAGAGCTTGGATTCATGACTCGCAGATGAGGTCGCGACTTAGATCGTGTTGCAACACTCATTTATTGCGTACGATGGAAGTCGGGGAGGAGGATTTATTTTTTTCAAAATATATGTGTCACTGAGGCTGATCAAGCTGAGCATTTTCATCAAGAGTGAATGAACAACTCTAGTTCATTGATCTATTGTGCTGATAATGCACAGCTTGTTCGACCTTAGTGACATATATACGCATTCTTGACATTTGATAACTTCTTCTAGAACACAAATCTTGTCGCACGCTGCAGAGTTCTAAGCATCAAACTTAAGCTTATCGGACGTCACTATTCCCAGTTTCAGTTCTACTAGCTTCAGCAACAGACATCAGTTTCATTTGATTAGTAACCATTAAGATATTGCTGCATAGATAACTGTGGTCAAATTCGAACGCTGTAGGACTACTTTCAGCACTAAACTCAGAGCCTTAGTGAGACAACTACAGAGTGTTGATACAAATTCGTCAGCCAGCGATAAGAGAGGTGCTCCTGCAGTATATTAACCGCACGAACCGATTCTATAGATACATTGAAATTACCCTTGACGATTTGTAGGATTTAGAACGTATTTCTGCAAAAAGTGAAGTAGCCTCTGGCATCTGATAGTGGCTCGAGATCGCATGAGCAGCGGACATAGTCTGTGTTTACAACATACTGTACTCCACTGCACGGTGTGGCGCCCACCATATTGTCTGTAGTCTGTAAATTTGTGTCTGTGATTGTCTGTAATATATATCGTCCTGTCTGCAGTGAACCGCTGCATGGGCTTTCTCGAGGACGTCGATTCATCGTCATCGCCGTTAACGGTAAACTGTCAGGGAGCCATTTCAATAAGTGGTTATTGCTAATTTTGGATCCGGACATTCCGTTTAATTTGCCGACTGAAACAATGGATGGTCGGTGCCACTGCGACCTTCGATTCGGGAGAAGCAGATCGAAGGCTCCACGTGGTTAAACGTGGCCCACGATGCCATTATCTTTATGAACTTTGGAGGCGTCACGGTGATGTTTGGGCACCGCCTTGTCGGTTTGCGTCGCCACGTTCAGGTGTCATCGACGAACAAATTTCCTTGCAGGAATCGTTACAGCTGACAGGCCGGGGCGGAGAGTGAATAAATCGTTGTTTGAGAAGGGGCTATCATGCCAGTAGTAACGATATTTGCAGATTCAATTACATAGCAATGCAAATAACTGAAATCTGTTAGTCATTGTACCACGCTCTGGTAATAATCAGTGTCAATCTCAGATCACATGTTATTTAGAGAAATTGTGGTCCGCGGCCGAGTAAGTCAAGGTACCATGCATGCGGGCAGACTCCAGACACCTGTTAAATTG
The DNA here is from genome assembly GCA_014871385.1 of Ceratodon purpureus. Lineage (NCBI taxonomy): Eukaryota > Viridiplantae > Streptophyta > Bryopsida > Pseudoditrichales > Ditrichaceae > Ceratodon > Ceratodon purpureus. Next base: position 6,384,195 of record CM026422.1, read on the forward strand.
TCTGCGCTGCCCTATGAGCAGCAGCCCAGAGCCAAGTGGCCATGGCCCATTTCCTCTTATATTCCCAAAGACTCGCTGCAGGTGGTATGGGAGGTGGTATGTGCCACGTGTATTGTTCTTCTTAGTGTTTTGAACTGTACAGTATGTCTTTGTGTGTGAGAGTCTCAATTGGTTTCTTATAAAATCAGTATTCACCTGAAGAGAGAGAGGAACTCTGGCCCGAAGGGCCAGCGTGAATTAAGGGTTCGTTGGGGGAAGATTTGATTATTCACCTGAACAGATTGTGCAAGCATAACACTTTCCTCCATTCACTTGAGTCATTCAAAGAGTCTTCTTGTATTTACAGGGTCCATCCATTCTCCACAAGCTTCATTTAACCGTATGGAGCTCAAGGTGGTTTTTAAGAAATAGCTTTCTAGAGGTACTGCCACTCAATTTGAAGCATATGGAAAAACTTAAGGTCTTTTAATAAATTGTATGGAAAGGAAGATAATATATGTTGGGCAAATTGAACAAAATAATTAGGATAATTGGACAATATAGGATGAAATGCATAGACATTATTTGGAATATATTTCATGCTATCAAATACTAAGAAAAGTAATGGCATACTTGAACTTTCAAATTTGGATTAATCCATTTCAACGGATTAATCCAATATATTATACTATATTTAAGAACATACAATATAAATAGATGTAAAAGATGATGAATTAAGTATCTAAATAATATTTATCAACTGTGATTACAACTGTGGTTTTTCCTCAAAAGCACGAAACCTCAACCTTTTCCCAAGAATAGGGTCCAGCCTTGAGACTGGGGGGTCCAGTTGCCAATCGAAACCGCCCACGTGCTGCCATTTTTAAGCCGGGCAAATCTTATTATCATTTTTGTTATTATTTGAGACAGCGAGGCACCATTTACGGAACGCTCTATATCATATTTTCATTTCTGTTAATCAAAGATTTTCCTCTGCCGTCGACTTCCGCAAATATCGAACGCGGGAGATGGACATGTATATGTGGGTTCCTCTTCGTGCGTAACGGCGAAGTTTTCTTTTCGATGATGCAAAGTGCGGAATCGAGCAGGCGGTGTCAGGTAAGCACATTTCTTCGATGCGGCAGGGCTGATGAATTGGGCTCCCTCAAAGCAACGCAGGAAACGATAGCGCTCGGAGGTAAAGCTTGCACTTTGGAGCATGCAATGGTAAGTTAGGTCTAAGTTTTTCCATGTGGGTTTCAACGGCGGTTCCAACGATTCTCAAAGTGTAGATAGAAATCACACGGAGTCCTCGATCAGTTTGCACTGTAGACTAACTGACCATAAATTAGAGGCAACGGCCTCTTTTCTGCAACTTTTGGGTACTCCGAAGTTCCGTCTTTCGTAATTGACATCTGGGTGCGGTGGATATGTCGTTTTGGATGTGTTGGTTTTCTGTTGTGCATGAACATGGACTTCTTTATGAGGGTGGTCGTGGTATGATGCTGATGTGCAAATGTCTCCTGAAGGTGTTCTTATAGCGCTTGCTATGGTCTTTTGGGGTTCATTGCGTTTAGTTGCAGGGTCGGATGTTGTAGAGTTGTTGCAGTGAAAGTGTGCAGCTCAAGGAGTAAGGAGTAGTTGATGTGAGGATGTCGACTGTTAAGTATGGCTTGTATCTTCCGAGCTCTGTATTTGGCGGGGAATGTGGAATTTTATTTGTTCGTTGGCATCACATCTGGTTGTTGATTCTGCCTGGACGGTCTACTTTGTTGTTGCGCGACTTGCAGGGTGATGGGTTGTGTATTTTTTCTTAAGAGTCAAATGGGATTTGTCACTGGTTCCATCTTCCTGTTGGACTTCAATCGTTGCGGTGTAAATAGGTGGGGGTTTGCAGGAAATTCTCAGTTTGGAGTATTGCAAATGCATTAGGTTAACGGTGCTACTCAGAGAGAACTATCCGTGCATTTCTGACACAAGTAAATTTGAACTCTAATCGTGAACGATTTTTGGAAGCACTTATCCAATTATTCTCGAAACGACGATATCTTCCTAATTCATTGAAAGGACCTCTTACTTGCTACTTTGTTTATGGACGATGGACACCCATCTGTATGTTTGAAATCAAATATCAGGGGAAAGAAAGTCTGAGTTGCAGTCACATGGATTTCTGTGCTCAACTGGTACAGGACGAGCGGAATGAGAGGCTTCGTAGGTCGATATCTTGAGAGCCTTGATGAAAATCCGTCATATGTCCTTGAAGAGACGTGCAGCAGCTGGTGCGATTGAGAGCCACACTTAAATTCCTGCCGCCTTGTAAGATTTCAATTTCCTTTCTGCAAATTGTGGAGAGGAATGGCATCGCAATGCTGCATAGTGGTTGGAAATAATAGATCTACAATATCCCATGCGGATATTGTGTCCCACCGACGGGGCGTAATGAGGCGATGGTATCATTCACACGTAAGTAATGTACAAGGTCACCGAGGCACGCGGCCGATCGAAGCTGTCAACGCGACGGAACGACCGCGTTCGATACCGGATATGGACAGTGCAGTGAGTTGTGGATGTCTACCGTGGAGAAGCTTAAGTGACGAGGAAGTAAAAGGAACGCGTTTGTGTGTGCATTGTACACGTTTGCGCGTAATCGCAATTGCATATCAAACCAAGCTTGCGTTTCCGACGCCCACAACCCATGTTGGACTATCTGGAGGCACCTTTCCAAGCCATCGGAACCGCAGAAATCCATCTGCTGCTTCCTGTGCAGATAAAGGCCTTCACTTACAGGAGGCGAGGTATGTTCTTACATCGCCCTTGGTTGTTTTTCTAGCTTTCGAATACTCTCGTTCCGCATGACCTTAATTGACATGGGCATACGGTGTAAAGGCAGCCGTGAAATTTATCGAAGGAGTTCTCTTTCTTTTATTTCTTCTCTCGAATCTCTCTTGTATTATGTGGACATAAATGTGGATGAGAAATCTAGAAAGAGAGCTTACCTGGGGCACTTCGTAAGTGCTGCACATTTGCTTTGGAAACCGGCACCGAGGCTTTATGATGTAGTAACGGAACGGTCGATCACATGAGGAGTGAGGATGAGGGCATCAGGACATCTCCTCAGAGGGTAGAGTCATTTCCTGAATCGTGCATTGCGCGCTTACGCTGGCTACTTTACAGAGAGGTTCCGCACGTCAAGTTCTCTGGACTCCAAGCATTTCCGGCCTTACCCTGGTTGTATTTCTTTGCAGTTTTAGCACTTGAAGCACGCAGGGAGACAGCAAGTTAGGAACGACTTGTGAGGATTGGAGGACAGGCAGGAAATTGCTCAAGGAAGGCTTTGACAGAGTCCTTCGAGCATGGGCCCTTGAATAAAAGAACCGTTGTGCAAGTAAGGTTTCTGGGCCCACATTTTGAGGACTATTTCTTTGCACAGTTCAGTGTTCATATTTTCACGCCTCTGCTTCTGTGACCTGTAGTGTCTGTTAACTCAGCCTGTGTGATGTCTGTAGGAGCATGTTCCCATGTTGTCCGCCAGACTGTCTGCAACTTGAGTGCTGAGAGAAGGTGACAGTCCTTTCCAGCTCGACTGTGTAATCTCAAGCCTAGTCATGAACGACGATGCTCGTACAAAGGTGTTGCACTTGAGAGGGAACTCCAGAGTTTTACTTACTTTACTGCTTGAGTCGAGCAAAGCTGGAAAAGTTGTGAGTAGACAAATTCTTTCTGTCGGTTGGTAAGCTACATATTTGTGCTAGTTAATTTTCTACGCTGTTTTCTTTCTTCTTATTCACATCCTAGTTCTTCGAAATTGCTAACCCTGGTCCAACAAGTTGTCGATTAAACGAGTGAAATTGTCAACTATGCTGTTGGCCTGTAACACTGCTGGAGTCACTATATGAGGGGAATGACGCACCAAAGCAGAAGGTATGTTCCCTTTCTGTTCCCTCCAGTTTTGGTGTTGTAGATGCATTCAAAGGTGCATTTTCCTTGAGTATGCCTAGCGATTCCTACACCGTGTTCGAGTGCCTAGAATTGCGTTAACATATTTTTAATTTTTTTTTTGGAGCAAATGAAGTGATGCGTTAACACAATCACATCATGCAATTTCCAAGTCGACAATAATTTTAATTGTCGTTTGAGACGTAGGAGAAACTTGCGCCTCGATTAGTGTCTTTCCAATCAGAGCTAGACTTGTAGCGTGAATGACGAACAACCTTACAAAGTCTGCATCATTCTGCTTCATTCAATGACTTCCACGCAAGCTGGGATTTATTCCAATCGATAAATTGTTTATACATTTTATACCCAGTCTTTGTGGACTTAGCGTTCTTCTAAATTTTCTGCAGGGTTGCGTCGGAGCGTGGATTCCAGATGCCAATGCAAGGGCTAGGGGGACTGAACCTTTCATTGTTTTTGACAATGCCGTGACGACTATTACGCAGACAGCTCACGGGAAATAACCACGCTGGACCAGACAGGTCAGAATTTGTTCAGGTCGCGTCAATCATAGAGTGGCAATGCGCGTGGCCTGCACACGGTTGCGTGCTCTCAACAGTCACTGCCGAAAGTATGGAGTGCTGACATTTTCTGGCGGACATGCACAGTCCCCACCTTCCAGAAATCTATGCAGAGGTACATTTCGTCTGCTGCGCCGGGGTGGCCCGCAGAGTAAGAAACAAAAAAGTCTGTACAAGTAAATTCGCAAAGAAAGACAACGAAGTCTGTACTGCTAATTTCAAGGAAGTTGACAAGAGCTGTACAGACACGCCATTTACAGATATAGGACGCGCCAAATTGGGTTTAATTTAAAGCGGGAAACTAAATATGATTTCTTTGAGCAATGGGACAGCTCTAATTTCTGATGGTTTCGAGCAACGAATTTCGGCAATTTTCGGCGCATTTAGCTTTGGCCTCATCAGCTGAGTTCACCAGTTGCAGCAGCCTGCGAATCGTATTTTCGATTGGAACGGATCCCTAGTTTCGGCTAATTGTTGAAATATTTTAAAGAATAAATCAATTTTTAGTTGGGGTTAATAATGGGCCTTTTTACTTTGGCCAGTACGAGCGCACGACTGAATTTACTGCGGCTACATTGTCAGACTCCTTAGAGATCTTATGAATTGTCCGAGAGAGTTGCAAAATCAGACTTGAGGACTGCCATGGCTGTCGCTCTTCATCGCGCGAGGCAACTTTACGATTGGAATGCGGACTCTGAGTCTCCACATAAGGTACGTCTACTTCGTCGCCGCTCCCACTATGCTGTGTGGTTTGTTAGGAACGCTATCGTTTCCGAGGACGTTTGATGCGAGACTTTTTAGGCAGTTTGGTAGAGCTCGCGTTTGGAAAAATTAGGGGTCTGAAATCGAACACATGGCATTCGAAATGCAGGAAGGACTCGAATGTAACCCAAACTCTAAGCCACGGTGCTCAAAATATGAAAGCCCCGACATGGATTTGTCCTCTCTTTCTCTCAGTCTGTATATACCTTGGACTTCCACTTCTCGCCTGGACGTTAGCCGTCAGCTATCTTGAAAGCTAGCACCTCTATTATATTCGTTGCCAACTAGTAGAATGCTAGTTATCTAAAAAGATTAGATGACCTGCGCGACAAATCTCTCATTGACATGGCTGTCTCAGGATTCGAACTTCATCTGATGGAACAGCAAGAATACAAATGGTATATAGGTGTTAAGAATAGTTGAAATGCAGATTTGGTTTCTGCTAGATTCGAGCTGCTCCCAAACATGGAGTCCGTCACTTTATTGCCATCTTCTTACAGTTACTCCAGCGGTGGCCATCCATTTGCTAAGTCGTTTCGTGATTGTCTGCCTTCTGCAATGGTATAGTTCAACGTTGGGAGGATACTGTTTTACGTTGAGTTGAGCTAAGGGAGAACGGAGGATATTACTTTCAAGCGAGTGACGTGGTCTTTTGGGGGCTATTACAGTATGTATTCTGCAGGCATGGGCCCCATTTCCGTATATTTGGTATTGATTCTTTACCTAGGTTACCGATGTATTCTTTACGTCCGATAGTAGAGATGGTTACCGCCATGTCCTCGGGGGATGCTAATTCCGTGAAGAATATTATTTTTGAGGCAGTATTTTGTGAGATAACTGTACAATGGTACTATATTAAAAGAATATTATGTACTCTAATTGACAATTTGTTCCCTGTTTATTCTACACATAAATGAATTTTAGCCTCAAGTGACTGTAGCATTGCAGAAATGAACCTCTCGCAGAGCACCCTGAATGAGATGCTCTCTCAACTTGAGCCATTAGTGCTCTTGCTGTTACAGAGCCGGCTTGGAAATAAATGTACTAGACTAGTCGCATTATATTTTTATTCTAGTCGTTCATTCCGAGACACATGCAGGGCGGACAAGCGATGGAGTTATTGGTTGTTAAATTTGACAATGTCTGGGTGAGGAATTCATTTGCTCTTGTCGAAACTTGAAGTCTTCGTTGATAACAGAAGTTATACACTGGATAGTGATTGAGCACCCCTGTAAAGAAAATGTTCAAATGCATATAATGATCTCAATTTCTACGTGTAAATGTCGTTTAACGCAGGATATGTCAGCAGTGTATCTTATCTCTGAGCATGGAAGTGCTGGATCTTTCGGGCATGTCCAACGGATTCTGAAAATGTGTTGTTCAGGTGTGCAATAAGGAGTGACTTCACTCTTAGGTAGTTGAGAATGAGTCACTCCACTCTTCGTGATCATGATATTGAGGCTAGTAGCCTTTCAGATCAACTGCAACGCCTCTCAATCGGACAGACGGAAATTCTGCGAAAGTGGAGATCCTTGCCTGCAGAAGTTCAGTACAAGATTCTAGCGCATCTACCATTAAATGAGCTTTACAAGGTCCGCTTGGTTTCCAAACGGTTTCGGAACGTTGTAAAGCGCCGGTCTTTCCACCAAGCACGTGCTCTTCTTCATCTCACAGAGTTCTCTCTAAGTCCTCTGGTGTTTTATGCTGAGAAAGACTCGTCACGGTGGTACTTGAGAGGTTTCGATTACAAGGAGAAGACCTGGAGGAAGTTGCCACCATTCACCGAACCGATTCCCGCACCGGATCCCGACTTGTTTAAAGATTTCCATGTTGCTGGAGACAAGGGCCTCTTTTGTGTGAATGTGGGGAAGGCCTCCGAATCAGAAAAGCTCTATGTGTGCAATCTGTTGACAGGAGCGACGTTTAAACTTCCTGCTCTAGAATACTCACGTCATCCCGTCATTGTATGCGTGCATGTGACATTGGCTAAAAGGAAGGGCATAGTTATCTCAAGTTTTCTTGTGATTGCTATAGGAAGTGCTGCAATTGGCACGGAGGGTCTGTCGAGGAAGACAGAAGTGTATGATTCTGTCAAGGGCCAATGGGAAGCTGCTGAAGATGTGCCTGGGGCAGACTTCTCGCTGAACGATTATCAGACTGGTGTGTATTGTGAGAGGCTGAAATTGCTGCTGTGTGTGGGGTTCATGGTGAATGGTAGGAAAGGCATTCTTGCCTTTGATGTGGAGAAGCGCAAGTGGCGTGAAGATTGGATTTGTCCGTTCCATCAATTGGATCCGGTGACTGAGATTGCGTTGACAGTCTACTTCGCAATCGCTCAGCTTGTGGAGTGCAGCGGGAGGATCTACCTGTTCTCGGAACAAGAGGCCGGGAGAAACGTGAGCCATTGCATTGACAGGCTGGACTTGGAGAGCGGATCAGAAGGGTTTACATGGACACGAGTGGTGAAACGGGAGAGGCAGGGAAACAGAGCTCTGTTGGTGTATCCTGAGTACACTTGTGTGCCGGTGGGGGAGAACAAGCTGTGCATCTTCAATACAATCGAACGGACTGGGGTGATCTATGATATGCTGAAGGATTCTTCAGCAAATACCGACGACTTTGAATCAATTCCTTTACCTCCAAGTGAGGATGGAATTATGTTTCACAGTCTAAACCCTGTGGGGTATGCGTTTGAGCCAAGCTTTGGGGTATCTGTGCCTAAGAATTCTGAGGATCCTGAAGAGCCCGAGGATCCTGAAGAGCCCGAGGATCTTGAAGAGCCTGAGGAGTCCGAGGTGGTGGAGAATAAGGTGCAAGGGAATCTGTAATCGAGGAGGCTGCAGCCACAGTTGAGTGATGAATAAATCCAAGAATTTTATCCAAGTCGCCTGATGAGAAGTTACTTCTATGCTGGTGCCGGAGCATTTTATGTTGCTGCTCAGCTCCTGTTGTATCTACTCTCATGCTGCTTCAGAAGGGGCTGCTGCTTGGATGCTCATGATGGACGTGGTCGTTCCTTGTTATGGTCCTTTCTGTTCACCGACTTCGCTGCTCCTGCTGCTCAGCACCATCTCTTTTGCTCTTCTTAATATCCGATCGTGTTCCTGATCGATCATCTCCTTTGTAGTCACTTTGTTGTGCTCTTCATCGCCTCGGAGTTCTTGTTTATGCTCTTGCTTTTGTGTTTATTTTGTCCTTGTAGCTGCTCCTTTCGATGATTTATTTTCTTTGTGTGTTTTTTGGTTCCTTGGGCTCTCGTATTTTGTCACTAAATTACAAATCATATTCAAGCAGCATGGTGAATACTCATCCAACACAAATATGATCTTTATCTTCTAAACTACTTGTTTGATATAAATTATAATATTTAAATATAGCAAATACATCTAAGTATAAAAGTCCAAAAAGAGCCTGTTAAGAGCAGAAGTATCGAATCATTTATTGCACAATTGTCAAAACATTTCGGGTTTTTTCTTTTCTTTCTTTTCCTTTTTTTTTCCCCCCCTTTTCTTTCTTTTTCTTTTTCTCCACATCCCATGTAACGATCATTTTTAATTGTCTCCATGCTTTCGTATGTTTTGTTTCGACGATATACTTGCTTTGCTTGTGCAGGTTTGTGACTTAAACGTATTCTTCATATAGTTACAGTCACGTTCAGTAATAGATCTTGGTACTGGCATGATTTGGCAACGCCATGTTTCTAAAGCCTGGATCCTTCTGTTATACATATGCTTTATGCGCATCCAATGGGCTAAACAACCCTGAAGATTATTGAACATTAACAGTTATGATGTGTATTCTGACGGTGCACCGTAGGGGATGGCTCTTGAGCCTAAAACGGACCAGTTTATGGATTTGTACTGAATACCGTCTGCTCTAAATTCGTGTTTGGTATTTCCAGAAGCACTATGATCAACTTGTTACTGCTCTTCCTGCTTCCAATAGCCCCCTTGGTATCACGTGACAAACCGTATTATATCTGTTACAACTGTACCAACAGACGAGGGAATGCATTTTTCACTTTTCAAATAGAAACTGAATGTTGGTCGTTTACGTGCCTCGGATATCTAGCTGCCGTCTGGGATGAATTCAGACAGGGAATAAAAGATTATTGGACTCACCACTCATCTTGGGAAGTAAGAAAGATGTTGCAACTTCGGAAGCAATGGTGCAGGTTCCTATAACCGTAGCCAATTTACGAGATCAGCTGGAGCTTGTAGTGTTAACTTAGCCACCTCACCGACTTTGCTTCTGGATAATCATGCTTGAACAACTTGTAGATTTGCGACCACCGCATAGCAATCTACTGTACTCGAGGTTCCTACTACAATTGGAGTTATGTTGAATCTACTCATACTTCCATTGAATTGCAGCTAAATAATCCAGTCGATGTTGCGGTGCAGGATTCTTAAGTATCTTATACTCGAAGAGAATTTTGGCATACCCGTTTAGTGAACAGTAGCATGCAGCACAGTGAAATTCCCAAGTGACATCAACAGCCATTAACGCTTACTGTACTGTATAGTACATTGAGCAAACATTCGTTGCACATTCTGTATCCAGCACCATTCTTGAGGTCAAGAGAAGGTCACCTATGAATGCAATGAGCTTCTGGTGATCATGATACCTACAACTCACAGCAGCTGGTGATGTATTTTTTGTTTTTCCGAAACTCAACCTATGTACAAGTTCAGTAGTTACTGAATCTTCTACAAGAGGACCATGTGCAGCGTGCAGCGAAGGTTGCGTTTAGATGCATCTCTACACAGGATGAATAAGATGATATTCAGCTGTCTAGCAAATTTCTTCTGTGACGTTAACGTCGTTTGATTCTGTTATCTTGCAGAGAGGAGAAGGCGACCCATATGCTAAACTGACGCCAGCACCTTCAGCGACATCTTGAGACTTGAACCTAATTTTCCAACCGAGGTATTTATTAGACCGATTCTTAATAGAATCTGATCTTACTAGAATGGGAAGGCTAGCTACTTCTGTAATGCATCAAATTCAGAAACAAAAACTTAAAAACTTTGAGTCCCTCAAACGTTTGAGACTCTCCCTTCACCTGATTTGGAGGATGGGGTCTTGTTTTAGAGTCTGAACCCTGTCGGGTATGCTTTCGCGTTAGCGATACCAGTTTCGGCAGACGCAGTGAAAATAATGTTGGGGAGAGTGGGAGAGAGCTGCTTGGAGTGGAGATGGCTGTAATTGTAGAAGAGGTCTACCAGAGATTTCTAGTCCTTACACAAAATGCAGAAATTATTTCAAATTGGTACAAACATATTTATTCCAAATTTTATGTCCGAAAGCTACATCAAAGTTTATGTCCATAGCCGATATAAACCATCAGTAAAATAATTTGTTCACAAGAAACAGTGCTCCAAATGTGGATCCAGACATACAGTGAGAATGCAAAAGGCCAGGTCAATCACCCATCATCTCGGGTTCATCCCCTCACTTGCTTTTCAGCTCAGCATAAATTTGCTAGATTTTCCCCAACATGCAACACAGCCAGCGGGAATTACCAAACACAAGCTTCGAAATCTCTAACAATAACTCAGACAGTACATGGAAGAAGATAAACAGCACGTGCTCATTTAGCCATTACATATAAGAAGAGATTCATAATCACTTGTGACCGAATCCAGCAAAACCAGTGCCAGACATCTCACACTTCCTCCACTACGAAGATATTCAGGAAAGAGGTGAAGGTCAGGACACTAGTAGAGAACCTGACGTTTTCCATTTCAAAAGTGTCGCTTCTCACTTGCGAGAACGCGGAAAAGCGCTCTTTTTCTTGTCCTATGTGACCAACTCTATTCAATAGTGTTCATAATCCTGAAAATAGTAAATGGAAAACGTCAGGTTCTCTATTAGTGGGATAGAACAAAGACAAAAAAGTATTTCTAGACAGTAGAGTACCCAAGATTTAGGGCTCAGGATACAAATGAATTCTCCACAATTTTGTGCACCATGAACTGCAGTACAACATTGAATCCCGAAGTTCCTCAAAAACCATTTTTTCACGTTCTTGCACATTCAACAGGGCATTTCTAAGACAAAAGCAGAGCATCATCAATGTGGCAAAAGATCCACTACAAGCAAACCTATCGTTCCTCACTTACTATTTCAAGTAATTTTGTTGAGTGCATCAATTGGGTGAGTCAATTGGGTCACAAAAGACAAGCAAAGTGCCATTTTCCAGGTTTTGCGGTAGTGAAGGGCGACACTTTTTGAGTGAAGAACGACATGTTTGCTTGTAGTGAGATGGATGTATCTTTCATGATGCTCGGCGGAGTGACATCTCACCGAAGAGCTTACTTAAGCGGAAAATAACGATCGGCACCCATGCAACTTTAGGAAGAAGAAGTAGCAATCTCAACAATCTCTTAAACCGTGTACTATGGGTTCAAGCGATTAACCTCGCCTCACTCATTCAAAAGATCTAGTCCCAAGTGGGCGATTATTGGTGGGATTTAAAACCTCACTTATTTATATTGTTGACTTAAAAAATCCAAAATTTTAAAAATTATTAGAAGTATTTATGTTCATTCAAATGAAGTAATTTGACTTGTCAGAAAAGAATTCAGATCTTACATTCCTAAAATGAATATCTCAAAATTCTTAAACTAGGGCACATGGTTGCATGAGGGCTAGTCACATCTTTGAAACAAAGGCGCCGTTATATTGGATTGTTCAGACCTTTTGTTAGGAGAAATACAGAGCATATTCTAAAATAGATCTTTTGTTGATTTCTTCCTTGGATAAAAATTATTATGATATCTCAGGCCCTCTTTACACTACAAACGAGAAGACCAGGAAGAAATTAGCCAAAGGCCACGGCCCACTCTTGAAAAGACCAACTCTAAATTTGACGTCCTTTGGATATAGTGTAAAGTGAGAAGGGGCCTAGAAACATGTGCTGAAATTTTTAATACATTTTCTAATGTAGGGTTATGAAAAATTATTAAAAAATTGGAAATGATTGGCTATGAGAATTTTGGCCATATGGTCCCCCGGATTTTTAGTCAGGCCCACCTCTTTAGGTAGGTCTGACTAAAAATCCGGGGGTCTTCAAAAATGTGCCTTTTTGTTGCCACCAAGGACAAAAGTGTTGTCCATGTCATTTTCTCCTCTTCTTGTCCCTTGGGCTGAAATTTTAGGTGTAAAGTGGCATTTCTTCTTCCTCTTGATTCCTACACATGTGATTGGCTGAAATTTCTTTTATGACGACCTCTCGCCTTTAGTGTAAAGGGGCCCTCAGATTTTGGCCTACAGGTTCAACAGAAGACTTACTCTTCAGTAAGTATAAACTACCATACTAAGCAAGGCAATCGTTCCAAGGAATTTCAATTCCTGAAGTGGAAGATCTTGTTTATTAAAGAATTTAAAATCATCTTGGTAAGTTGATGATGTTGCGCCCAGTTAGTAGACATAAGGTGCACTAGTAGAAATGAGTGTCAACTACATTGAATATGTACATCAAAAATTGTAAATGTGTAGAGCTATTTTAGTTTTCCAAAGCTAATTGGTCGATTTTGTTTTTCGGTATAGTTGTGCACGGTTTTTCTGAAAAGTGAGACAGCTTGCATCCTTGCAGGTGCTTTTTTTGTCTTAGCCAAGGTCCTTTTCCAAGTTGGGATTCCCGTTCCGCACTTTACTTAATTACAATATCATGATCCAGTATTCACAAACCTTGAAATGGAATTAATTGTCAGTGAGTTGCATATTGGGTGTCTAGGATTAGGCTACAATTGGCTGTCTAGACTTGTAGATTGGGTGTTCAGAATTGAGTGCCTAGGATTTTAGCAAAATTTTCCAACTACGTTTTGGTTAATGGCACCAGTCTATCTGCATTGTGATTAATTTATTACTGTTGGCGTCAGAATCAGACATGAATGCCCCTGATCTATTCATGTCTTTCTGTTGGTTGGGACATGCAGCCTGGGGTGGGTGTATCCCACTGGCAGCTCAAGACCCGGAAGCAGGAAGTCCGATATGCATTGTTGTGAATTTGTCACTCATCTAATATAAAAACTCATAATTCCAACCTTCCACACACACAACTAGATGATGATTGCAGTGTGAACCATCCCTTCGCCCTCGACATAGACCATTTCAATATCAACTTCAATCGCACGGGCATGTTATAAATCAAAGTAAATTATATCAAAATAAACATTGTAGTCAGGTTAATGTACGAAACAATTACAGTGTTGTTCTACACTCTCGATTTACTTCTCCTAAAAACAATAGACTCCACATGACGCAAGCCAAAAATACACAAGGTTCGTGGGGACCACAGTGACCCTGTTCACCTTTGTCCCAAGAGGATTCTGCCTATGTCAGGTGCCGAATTGCACCAGAGATTACACCATTTTCGAAACCCAAAATTAGCTGCCATTTTGGTGTAATATTCGGTGTAGTTGGACTTGTTTTCCACTAGTGGTGGAATATGTAGATTTATTATGGATGTTAGGATGACACAAATTGAAATTCGTAAAATTTGATGCTAAGCTGCTATGATTGATAGTGGTGTGTGCATATATAATGAATCATTACGCAAAGCCGTTCTGATTTTTGGATGTTGTTTATTTGGGCTTTGCCTTTCCGTATTTGACTTAGCCTTCCTCCTTTCGAGGTTTCATTTATTATGTTCATTGATTATGATCTCCTATTATTAACCCCTAAAGGACAACTTGGCAAAATGGGGCTTTTATGAAGTTTGGGCATATACCTGCAAATGCAATTTGAACTCAGATTTTATGAAAATTTTAATGAAAGTAGGCATTGATGAGAGCTTTGTGTTGAGATTTTTTATTCTCAATTCCGATGTCAGAGTGAAAAGTTATTTACCTCTGAACTGCAAAAGCTCCTCCAAGGGCAGTAAGTTAGCCAATGAGAATGACAATGAATGCAGCAAATTCTGCCCAAAATTGCCCAAAACTGCCCAAAATTACCAAAATCTGCCCAAAGACGAAACTTGAAATTCCACCAAAAATTCAGATTTTGATATTTTTCAAAAATAAGAATTTTAACATATAGAGAAGGCAGTAGAGCATGTTTCCACTATTTGGATTTTTAATCCAATTTTTTTTCATATGCAATTTTTATTGTCAAAAAACGGCTTTTGTTTGTGAATTTCAGTATACCCCCTAGTGGAAAATGATTTTTTTGGCAACCTTCCACAAAATTTTTGAATATAATTTGTTTTAACACAACTAGCTAACTCACTCTTCTTTGACGTGGATCGAAACCCCCAAAATCCATAATGCAAAAAAATGGTTTTTTGAGCCTTCAAAACTTGTTTGGAAGAGGGGCTGTTTTCAAGCAATTTTGATGAAAAATACCCTCAGAACTTTAGGGGTTAATTGACGTTCTACTTAGGCAAATTTCTAAATTTGGCACCTTTTGAGAGGGATATCCATCATATAAAATCCATAGGAAAAATTTTGGAGAATAATCAGCACCAAGTGTGACAATGATCTTGTATTGTCACTAGTAGAAATGAGTGTCAAATACACCAGAAACAACACCAAGAACAAGCCTATTCTAAGGTTTGAGGAAATGGTGTACATAGAATACTGTTTGGTGTAGTTGGACACCTGACAGTTCTAATTGAATCTGAGAGAAAAGTGGACTTGTGATGTAGGCCATGTTCCACTTTGAAATGCGCAGATCTACCTCCCCTTATGTAAATGTAAGAATCATGGATGTATACTGCAGTGGATGAGGGTTTTTTAATTGCGGTGGATAATTGGTTGAGCCATTTGAGGTTCACTTTGTGCTGTCAACAGGATGGTTCACCATGTGCTGAGTTTCCAGCTGTGAGAGATAAGTAGAGTGAGTGCTTGTTTATATTCTCAAGGAGTAACGTTCTGTGTGCAATGATTGTAGAATATGTGCATCACCATAGATAGCCACAGCATGTCCTATGGCCTTGGCTGGGACCCCACATTTTGACACTAGTTTCTCCACAATGTTCACTTGTTTCTACAACTTGGCTGATGATTGGTTGGCCACATGATTTCTCTTTTTTAAATTACCTCCAAGGTACGACGGATTCACTGAGCGCGAGGACATAAGGGTTAAAGCCCATGTACCATATATATCTTGTCTTTCTATTGTCCAACGACTGTAGACGCAAACCCCGGGCAAGCTTCAGTGCTCCGACGTTACAATTACACCAAAACTAAATCTTGGCCAATCAAGAAACAAGGCTAATTCTGAAGGAACACCATACACATTTTTTTAGTGTTATACTCTGGTATAGTTAGCAGCTCTTTCCACCAGTGTGCAAATTGATTAATTGTACATAAGTTCCGATCAACCTCAACTTTTAATCCTTTGTTCTATCGTAGAGATGTTGTTTTTGATATAAAGCATCCATGGGACCTTTGAAAAGCTTATGGGAGCTTCCGAAATCTAGAAAAGTCAAGGAGAATCTTCCGGAAGCTTATGGAAGTTTCCGGAAATAATTGGATCCGTATAGAATCTTTTGGAATCTCCTTTAGAAGGTTCTAGAAAGTAGTGGAAACATATAGAACCTTCTAGAAGCTACCAAAATTGATATCATTTAACCACTTTTAGCCACCGTTCTTTGGAAAAACTTTTGAGAAGCTTCCCCGTTGTGGGATTGGTATAGATTTTATAGGAAACCCGTGGCGTGGGATGAAGTCCGGTATAGCACGTGTGTGACACAAATATAAGTGTACTTATGTGAATCTAATTTGGATGAGGTATGCCTATCACGAGTGGCAATTGTTTGATTTGAAGAAAGAACCAAAGATAATAATAGGTAGCGCTAATTGTAAGTCCTCTTCTACTTTAAAACTCTTTACCTTTTGCAATTTCTAATTGCTTCTCTGTCTTTGTTTAATATCTTACGTAAGTAATGTTAACTTCTATGCAAGAATCGTCATTAAGATAGAATCTTAGAATTTGCGCTTTCTAGGAACCGGAAACACTACTATCACTATGCTTCCTCTTATCTTTTATATTCCACTAATTTTTTGAGGCATCAAGGATACTCAAAAATTTACTTCAACTCTTATGGAAATGCAATCTCCTTCATCATTATTCGTAAGATCAAGCATAATTGTTTGAATACAAAATCAAAAATTCATTTTATACTACAAAAACTAAACATCATAACGCAACAAGAGAGTAAATGTAGGAATAAAAGGCATCAAACAAAAGTCTAAATTGATCAAAACACAAAGGAAAAAGAAGGTGCCACAAAATTGTAGAAGCAGGAACAAACAAGCGGGAAACACAATGTACATGTCAAAATTAAGTGACTAGTCAACATATGTTGTCTATATGACAAACATGTATTCAAGCGTATGTGGTTCAAAAAGGAGGGAATAGCCTCACGAAGGGCTTGTGTACTTGAGCTAAATGATCACCAAACTACAACAACGTCATCTATCAATGATGGTTCGGTAACGTGCCAACGTTGTTGTATTAATGCTATTTTAGGCATCCTTTTACTCAACTACTTGTCCGGAATTAATCAAAAAACTAGTGAGTAATTTCACATCCTTTCAAAGGATTGAGTCCTTTTCTGATGTTATGTTCAATTGTATTGGATAATTTTTAATATTCCTACTTATTTAAATTAATAAAGCTTAAGATTTTTTTCATCACAATTAATTTTTCATTGCATCCAAAAGAAAATTCTTTTATTTTTTCCTTCCATATTCAAAAGTCATTCTTTAAAAACATTTCAAAGTACAAGTGCTATCCAGAGAATATGAAACCACTATCAATTGTATATATTTTTTATTCAAATTATATTTCATCTATCAAATCATTTAATCTAAATGTTCTTGAAGTCTCTAAACTCAATGTTCAAATCATTAAGTTTTTAGTGTGAAAAAATTTAATCCTTCTTCGATCTTCCTGTACACTAAATTGTAAAATAATTTACAGTTAAATTCAAAGACTTCGATCTAGTTTGTAATATAGTTGTTCCCAAATAAGAAATCTAGCTATTAGAGCATCCCTAATCACAACTCGCTAAGTCCTCCCTCCAAAAGGCTTTAGCGAGGGTCACAACACTACAGCGAGCCAGGATGGCGCACCCATCCCCCAATGGTCACACGCTACAAGGTTCTGGGGTCGAACCCTGGTCCTGACGTGGCATGTCATGGAGAGGCCACCTTGGCTTAGGTCGCACGAGCTGCTGTGGGTCCACTTCATGTTAGTTTGGTTCGCCAATCAAATGGAGGAAGCTTTTGTTGACCAGTTTTAGCGAGCATGGTATTGTCTCGACTCTCCCTACATATATCAAATATGTGGCGAGAGAGAGCCAAATTTGACAATGCCCACCAAGTTCGCGAGCTCGATTCAGAGCCCCCATTGGGACCTCTTTTTGAAAGAGCGCCCGCTGAGCTTGGTTGGTGTGTGTGGTTTGCACAACCATTGGGGATGCTCTTACACAACACAATTCGGTTTGTTGCACTAGTCAACGTGCTCAAGGACATGGGTCCCACTAGTTGGAGTATAAAGCAAAGCATTGCCAAGCCTCGCCACTAAGGGCGGGGCAAAACAGGGGGAGCACGGAGGCTGTCCCGCTGCCTCCCAGCCCGCAGCCTCCCCGTGCCGGCCCCGACCAGGCAGCCCAGCCCAGGCCCTTCTCTCCAGACTGTTCCCTCCTGTTCCCCCCTGTTCCCTCCTGTTCCCGCCTGTTCCCGCCCGTAGGAAAAAACTTAATTGAATTCAATTGTACTATCCTGTCCCTGCGGCGTAGCCGCACTAGTTCCCTACGCCGGAACGGCATCTTAGGGTTGATGACTCCTTTGTCGAATATTCTTCAGCCTCTCTGGGTTGATGATATGTTTTGGTTAGTATTTTGGGAACATGTGGAAGATGCGGGAACAGGAGGGAACAGGCGGGGCGCTGGGTCGGGCCTGCAAGTCGGGCAAGGGCAAGGTCAGGGAGGCTGCGGGTAGGGCGAGGGCGGGGCAGCCTCCGCGCTCC
Source organism: Ceratodon purpureus (assembly GCA_014871385.1). NCBI lineage: Eukaryota > Viridiplantae > Streptophyta > Bryopsida > Pseudoditrichales > Ditrichaceae > Ceratodon > Ceratodon purpureus. The sequence goes on from CM026422.1 coordinate 6,402,434, forward strand.
CCTGTTTTGCCCCACCCTTAGTGACGAGCACTGTCCGGGAAAAGCCGACGGTTAGTTACAAGGCTACTAGATGGATTTTGAAATAGCTGGTAGATTTTCAAGAATGGAGGCAAATCACCGGATCAAATGATTGAAAAATAATTATATTTAGTATTCATAGACATGATATACTGGGTATAATCTAAAAAAACCGGCTGCTTTTTGAAAATAGAGGAAATAGGCTGGTTGGCTCAGAAACCTTCCCGAACAGTAGTGACGAGGATTGCCAAGTTGTCCATTTTCCTATTTTAGCAAGTACACAAAGTCGTCAAGTGTGCACAGACTAAAATTGAAAGCATGTGGTACAGACTCACGCAGCTGGAAGGCTGTGTCTTCCAACTTAGAAAACCTGCACTGGAAGTGCTGAGGCACAACCCTGGAGATCATCACGCACCCTTGGTGCTCGATGCTGGACTCCGATTTGCAACGCACATGACCGCAGCAGGTAAGTACATTTCTCCACCTCACTAACGATATTTGTCGTTTCCTCTGGAGGGATCCTTGTGCTGATAAGCGTCACTAGTTATCATGGTAGATGTGAGGATTTCGGTAGGTGGGTTCTAAGACAAACTGGTGCCTTCTCAGCTTAGATGTGCATTATATCATGTAGGGTCCTTGGGAATGCTTAAATGTTAGACTATTCGGTAATTGGTCGCACGGGAATCAGATACCGACTATCGGGGAGCTTTGATTTGGGTATCGGGATAAATAACCTAAGGGATGAGCAGCTGGGTACTTGTTGCATTTCTCTTCTACAGCGCACAAACCGTCTATTTGTATTGAAATGTAAGTCTTTACAAATGCGTAAGGAACTCTGGCAGATACAACTAAAACCCGAAACCCTAAGTCGGTACAGTTGACAAAACATATCTGTAACAGCTGGTTTTTGTTTATTTGTCCTTAGAGGACATTTGAACCAAGGTTACCCGCGTACGGGAATATTCTCGTGTTATTCTACTGCGAGCAAACTTCGATTACCGTACTTAGGCCTGAAATTTTTCGTCGTCGTTTTTTTTTCCGTGCTTACATATATCCATAATCAGAGTACCTTACAAATGTTAACAGTACAAAAAAATCACATGTATGTGAAAGATTCCGAGACAGCCGCACGATAATATTCTCGTGCGCGGGTAACATAGATTTGAACGCTGGGAAATCAGTCGTTTGCAATAGAAGTGAGATGGTCTGCAACTGGCAAATCCGGGATTGAGCTCTGAGTTCTTTGAATTAACGGTTACATTGCAATGGTTCTGTCTAGTTCTTTTGCAAGAGTTGGTATTGAAGCAGGGCACTAGGTTGGGTGGTGGAGCAACCGTTACGCTGTGGCAGGTTTGGCAGATGAAGGAAGGAGGTACATGGAGCAGATGACCGGGACATGGAAAGTGTTTGCTCCGACCTTATGGAAGTTGTTTGAACACATTTCGCAAGCCACAACCTGCATTTCCATAACATGATCTAGAGGGTATACCTCCATCCAAACTACTGTGGCATGCCCTGACTTTTGATGATCTTATTCATTTGATCGTTTAGTACTATTTTGATCAGATGGAGTACTAAAAATAATAGGCGAACAAATCTAGTTCTAGTTCACAAACAAATCTTCTCTATGCAGGCTGAATTGATGGTGATTCTCATTGAACTTGGATTTAATTAGTGGATCCATTTATCGGCTTATGCAGCTGATACTTGATGCTCAACTGAAGAGAACGTCACGTACCGTGACTGCTCAACTCTTGGGCAGTTGCAAATGGAACGTGGCAATGACATCGAGGGCAGCCTCGCGGATCAACTGGACCGCCTCACCATCACGTTCGACAATTGGAACTCATTGCCTCCCGAGGTTCAGGAGTTGATCCTCGCGTTCTTACCCTTGAACCAGCTGTTTCAGGCCGCCCTTGTTTGCAAGAACTTCCTCAACGTCACCAAGCGCAGATCCTTCCACCAGGCACGGGCTCGTCTTCGCCCCAGGGAATGCTGTCTCAGTCCCCTTGTGTTCTACGCGGAGAGAGACTCATGGCACCTGAGGGGCTTCGACTATGAGAACCGGGTTTGGAGGAAGCTGCCACCGTTCAAGAGCCCGATTCCGGCTCCTGATCCGGACCTGTTCAAGGATTTTCTTGTGGCTGGAGACAAGGGGCTATTCTGTATGAATGTTGGGAAGGCGTCCGAAGCAGAGAAGCTGTACATGTACAATCCACTGTCGGGAGAGGCGTTCGAACTGCCTGCATTGGAGTTGTCGCGTCATCCGGTGGTGATAAGTGTGCGTGTGACACTGGCTAAAAAGAATGATGACATGGTTGCCTCAAGCTTCGTGGTAATCGTGATCGGAAGTGCTGCGATTGGAACTGGGAGTCTGTCCAGGAAGACTGATGTGTACGACTCTGTGAAGGGGCGATGGGAAGCTGGCGAAGATGTGCCCGGGGCAGAGTTCTCGCTGAACGACTACCAGACTGGAGTGTACTGTGAGAGGTCGGGGTTGCTGCTGTGTGTGGGGTTCATGGTGGATGGCAGGAAGGGAATTCTGGCGTTCGATGTAGAGAAGCGGAAGTGGCGCGAGGATTGGATCTGTCCGTTCCATGATCCGGTTGGTGACAGCGAGGTGATGGTGCACTTTGCGATCGCTCAGCTTGTGGAGTGCAGCGGGAGGATCTACCTGTTCTCGGAGCAGGAGGGCGTGATGAACGTGAGGCATTGCATTGACAGGCTGGAGCTGGATAGCGGGTCCGAGGGGTTCACATGGACAAGAGTATTGACACGGGAAAGGCAGGGAAACAGGGGACTGCTGGTGTATCCTGAGTACACGTGTGTCCCAGTGGGGGAGAACAGATTGTGCATATTCAACACAATCGAGAAGAGTGGGGTGGTTTATGACGTGACGGGGAATGAGGGCGTTGCGGGTGAAACGTTTGGGAGCGTGCCTCCGCCTGATTTGGAGGATGGAGTGTTGTTTCACAGTCTGAACCCGGTGGGGTATGCGTTCGAAGCGAGGTTTGGTGTGTCAGCGAGACCATTACCTGGGGCAGACGCAGTGTAGAGAATATGGGAGTAAGTGGGAGAGAAGGTGGTGGAGTGGAGGCAGCTCCTGTGATTTTGAAAGTGGAGGAAGGTCGGGCCTGAGTTTCTACAGTTGGGGCATGAACACTGGACTATCAACTTGGCAGGTGGCAGGCATGGGATTTTACGTGTTTTCTCGCATATGTAGTCTCGTGCATACAGTTTTTTTGTTTGAATTTCATATTATGAATAATGCCAGATTCAGGCTTTGTGGATCCACGGCTTTATATTGTAATGATCGGTAGCACAGAGTACCGGCCTGAGCTGTTGTAGGACGTATACCTACACTGGTCAGAACACGATAGGATTGATCCCTTATAGGTTCGAACGTCAGCTTTTGGATCTGTTTCACTTGACGTGAAGCTTTGATTAGTGTTATACCGAGTGATAAAAGTTTTATAGAGTAACAATTGTGTAGTTCATGGTGTGCAGGGCAATGTATCGTGTGAAGTTTGGTTTCGTGGATATGTTGGTTTCTAGGTTGATATGGGTAGGCGTGCAGATGTTTATAGTTGGAACGGTCTGTGTCTTCTGCACCCTCACCTCCTTCCTACACGATACTTGGATTTATCAGCGAGAGTATGTGTTTGCGCAGCATGAATTTGCTCCTGACTTGACTTCAGCTTGCTGTGATGCGTGAGGAGCAGAATCCGCTGTAAGCTGCAGATGGTGTTGTTGAAGCCTTCAGTGACACCCGATCAGTGTTTCTTAACAATAGGAATGGCGCTTGATGTACTGTGCACAGGAGTTAATCACTGCTTGATATGCAGTAAATTTGATCAGTTAGTGTTGATATCCTGCATGGTACTGTTCATTTGATTGATTTTTACACTTTTTACACATTTTTTTTGGAGTGCTTGATAACTGTTCAGCAGGGCTTTAAGAGAAGTTGGAATGGATACATTTTGTTCTTCCATACTTCTCTAGTATAAATCTGTTTTGTGTCGAGATGGAATTTGTAGGTTCTTCAGCATATATGAAACTTCGTGAAGAGCTGACTCGGTAATGTAAATTTTAATAGTGACTTGTAAGTTGTGCGACCAATGTGGGCGCAAAGTTTCTTCATGTGAACATTCAGTTCCATACAATTTCTGCAAATTAGGGAGTACTCACTAAAGCTGAGTTCACATTGAGTGTTTTTTTTAGTATTGTATACCTCATTCTGGCAGTTGTAAAAGTGCCATGGTAACGAATTTGTCCCCTTTGCATACAACTCAAAATTCCACTCAAGGCTGCTTTGCACCAGAAACCTTGATCAAGTGACCAAGAGGAATCTCAGTATCTGATCCAGTGTTGGATTGTTATGGCATCTTTCTACAATGAAACCTTGGATAGTGGTTCATTCTAAATACCCGTTTGAGATCCACCACTTTTCATAATGACTTTGATTGATTCATTTCACTGAGAACTGTGACGTAATAGTCCAACACTGGTTCAATCTAGTTTTAAGGGCCAAAGTCGTGACTAATCGAGTAGTGGGAGTCACACAAGTGGCTGCCATTCCCTTTCCGTAGGGAAGCCCATTCTCCGAGAATGGGCCTTCTCCATTCCGGCCCTCCCAGGGCCTAAAATGGTGCATTCCCGGAGATTTGTTTTACCTTTTCGTACTCTCGCCTTTCATCGCCAACTTTGGAACTCGAGATTGTCAAGGAATGCATGCGGAGGTGTCACACGAGATTCGTCACGGAATCAATCCCATTTGCTCCAAGTATTAAGGAGGTGCATTCTCTGAGGATGCACTTCTCAGGGAATGCACCCTTGTGTGACTTCCACCAGTGTTAAGGGCCAAAGTCGTGACCACAAGAATAATTCAAAATCAAATTTGTAGGATCCCCGTCACTTTCTGTAGTGTAAGTATTGTATCTATAACCATTCTATATGGTTGTAGATATTAGTGACATACAGTTTTCATTTTAAATGAGAATTACCACTACTGGGAAGGGAGTCCTTCCCCTCCAAAAAAAAATGGAGAAATCGGTAACAAATGGAGGAACTGTTACCAATTCCTCCATTTTTTTTGGAGGGGAAGGACTCCCTTTCCAGTAGTGTACTGGTGGTGGGACTTCTATTCTCAAGTATAGGTGACAACATCATAATTTGGGAAGCATTCAATGGTGTTGGTAATCAGGGTTGAGGCACAAATAAAGGGTAGAATCAGCCTTGAGGTTGTGAGTGATTTGTTTTAGATATGTTGGTGTGCTGCTTGGATGTGGATTTGTTAGAACTATATAATTGTTTTGTTAGTTGGAGATTATTGTTATAAAAGTAGCCACGATCAGTAACAAATCTTAAACTCCGTTCCCGCAGAAGAGGCACTAGTTGTCAGGGTGCACAAATCCGAACGCTACTCCGCGGATGTGCAACCACATCGCTTGCCAACATCAGCAGCGAATCCGCACACTTCTCAGCATCCAGGAAGTCATGATTACTGGATATGTGATTCGCAAGGCCAATGACGACTGGCAAGCGCTCTCCACAAAATCAAGCAAGCTCAACATGATCACTTGTATATTCTCAGATCCTTCTCCTGACCCTGCCATGTCATGGTGGGCGACCTCCAGCACTGTGGATGCGAGCTTCGAATCTCCTCACAGAATCATGTTGGAACTAAGTTCCTTTAGTTTGTTAGCATCTGCACAGAACAACACATGATATGTATTTATGAGTTGTAATATCATAAGAAATTATATCATCGTGAAACGAGCTACTGCAAACTTAAGACCAGTAAAATGAAATGGACTCTTATGTGACTGCAATGAAATAATTACGTACGAGCTCGACTGTAGAGTTATATAATCCATGGCCAAGCTCTGAAACTATGGACAGGGTTGACGCATTAAAGTCGGCTCTTGTGGTAGCGAATTGCCCGATCAAGTGCAAGCTCCTCGATCCATCACATAGTGGGACAAAATGTATAAAACCCACGTGTATAGAACTCTGAAATGTGAAATATCCGGCTGTATTGACTGGGTAGGAGTATACTAATTAACATGCAATTTAGTACATGGAATTGCAGTTGTGTGACTCTAAATTGTCTTCTTATGCTCGCAAATTCCATGTCATTAGAGGCGAGAGTACTGCTGTTTAGTGTTTGAGTTGGTTCCCCCGGGGGAGGGCAGAGGGCTTCGCCGGCCAAGGAGGTAGTGCAATACCAAGGCAACACGCGCAAGTCCGGGTAGCAAGCTACCGGGTGGACTCGCACCCGAGAAAAATCAGATTAATATCATGAGGCTCGATGACCCTCGTATCAGATATTAAACTGATAAGCACAGATACTACACTTGATCTTGGCCAAAAGGCCGAGAATGGTATGTTGCTCCAATCTCGTCCAGCCCATCTTGTACCTCCAGCCTCTCCCTCCATCTGCTCATCCTTATGGCGCATTTTACCACAAGACTATCCGACATCCAACAAATCAGTCTGAAATTCAGCCAACATTGAAAATCGCCCATTAATGCAATCATTAGTATGCCGCATCTCCCAACCGTGAGTGCCCTCAAGTAACCTTATTCCGAGGAGGCACAAATTAAATTACTAACTTCTAACACTGGGGAGGGAGTGGGAGGGAGTGGGAGAGAAGGTGGGTGGAGTGGAGACAACTCGTGTGATTGTGGAAGAGGAGGAAGGTCGGGCCTGAGTGTCTACAGTTGGGGCATGAACAGCAGACTATCAACTTGACAGACGGCAGGCATGGAAAGTTGTTTATTTCATTGCTTTGATATCAATTTGTTTTTGTCCTGTCAATATACAGTAGGGTTGTCAATGCATTAGGGGAAAAATGAGCTCTCCAACGGGCCTTGTAAGGCAGCCCGGATTAGGTGGGCTGCCTGCCCAAAACCCCCTCTGTCGCTGTCAGCAGGGGTCTGAAACGCTGCCCGAAGCGGACGGACGGGAGTTGCGTGGCCGGATTTTGCCTTGTTGGCGAGAGGGCGTGGCGGTGGTTGTTGAGCGCCAATCCTTGGGATTTATTGCTCGGCGATTAATGAAGTGCCTCGATCCGCTGCCTCGATCCACGGATTGTCAACTTCGAATTGCTGCCACAACGGTCTGGGCGCGATGGCGCCACCGGCTCTACGCCGTTCAGCACCAAGAAAACGAAGCGCCTTGTTCTGCTTCAAGCAAGTCGTTGTTGGCACTGTGGGACGCACAATCGTATGTGATTTCCGGGAAAGATTCCGAGTGGCGATGGCGCCCCAGACCGGAGGAGCAAAATTGAGATTGCAATTCATTTCTTGGCAGCGTCCGCTGGCAGCGACGGCGGCGAGGGGTTGTTCTCAGTCGGCGACCAAGGTTTCAACGAAGAGATGAAAACTGATGTACTTGAAGGGAAGGTAAGTTAACCTAATTCGATAAACCTTTGTGGGGTGTTCAGGGGCTACTGGGTTTTTGAGCAATTTGAATTTCGATTTCATTAGCCCTTGCTGCCACAACGGCATAAGGCAATGTAGGTTTCGTGGTCGATAGCGCTTGTAGATGCCACGCAGGTCTATCGAATTAGGTTCGGAGTATTTGAGGTTGTGAATTCAGTTTTTCATTGGGTGTAGGAGGTGTCCGAAGATCAGAACAAGTTCTCTCGAATAACAGCAAATCACCAAGTGTGACCAGGGGAGATTCAATCAAGATTACCGACTGTAGGGTCCACGATGGCAGCAAGGGCTGAACGAAGCAATCAGTACATTCCCCACTTTGCACTGGACACACGCTATGCCCCGGTCATGAGACGAGGTTCTACGCAAGTGGAGCTGTGCATGAGGAGCTCGTTTCCAACACGGAGGTTGCGTGGAGACACGAACATTGACTTGTGGATCAATGGAGACATTTACCCTGTTGACCCAATGACAGGGAAGCCACCTCCAATCAAGTCGCTAAAAGAGTTTGTTGAATTCATATGTCATGGAGAGCAGGGTCTTCGCGGATATACGCACAGGCTGCTGGATCATTGTGTACATGGTTCTACAGAGGAGGAGACGCGGATCCAGTTGGCACAGTTGAGCGAAGAAGTGCTTCAGCTTAGAGGCGAAGCTCTGGCCAGCAACTCAAGGGCAGCCCAAGATGTCCAATTGGGGAGAATGCGTTGCCTTGAGTTAGAGAAGAAATGCAGGGATTTGCAAGCTGAATTACAGGCTGTCCGTGATTGCCATGCCCAAAGGGTGGAGCAATTGGAGCGCCATGTGCGGGGTCTCCAAGAAGACGTTGACCGCTGCCAGCGGAGGGCCAGCTTCGAGAAGGAGACCCCCATGGGCATGCGAAATAGGAGGAGGGCTCTCAGAGGGATTCACGAGTTAAAACCTGGATCAGGTGGATCAAAAGCAAGAGTGAAGCTTGTGCGGACAGTGCTGCAACCAGATGTGGTGCAGTTTGTTGTCGAAAGGAACCGAGAGAACCGGAAGTGCTCTCGACTGCGGGGGGATAAAGAGTCCCAAAATAGGACTGCAGTAGCACTAGCTCGAATTTTGTCACGGCATGAAGGTGTAGCGCTCGCTTCTCAGCCTGCAATGGCACATGTTCAGTCAGATATTGCGAAAAATGTGCTCAAATCGATTGGTAAGAGTATTGGACCGGACAAAATTCTTGCTGCTTGCGACCAGGCAGGGGTTTCCCATCGGGGATATGGTGCTCTCTACAAATCTGTGAAGGCTCCCATTGCTGCTCTGAACAAAGGAGTCTCCGGGAGTATTTTGCCGAGCCCCTATCACGTGAAACTGCTTCGGCAGGAGTTAAATGCAAACCTGCCACAGTATATTGGCGAATACTACCATGCTGAAGGTCGACTTACGCTGCCAGCAAGTTCTAAGAAGAACAAGAAGTCCGAGGACATGGTAAAGGAAGTCGTTTTGACTGACAAGAATTCCCTATTCACAGACCTTGAGGTGGTCCAAAGGAGCATGGTGATCTTCTACGGCATCACGGAAGAAGGTAACGTAATCACCTCAGACTGTTGTTTTCAGAGTTTGCTGCCAGCAGGGTTAGTTATCAATTAACCGTGACTTACACATCCACTCGCCATGTTTCCACAGAGTTAAGAGGGGCACCGCTGGTATTTGTCATGAAATTGGACGAGGCCGAGATTGTCAATGGCAAGAAGTTTGAACGGGTCAGCATCACATTGATGAATAGGGCGCTCGACCCAGACATTCAGAGAAACCATGCCCTGTTTTTCTCAGTCCAGTCGGAGCAGGAAATCTGGCCAGTGGCAACCTTTCAAGTGGAAAAAGAGTCCTACGAAGTTCTGTCGTGGATATTTGGGAAATCCAAATTTCCATCTGTGATTGCAGCACAGTCCAGTGGCGAGAAACTCACGGTCCCTGAAGTTGGAGAATTCCATGTGGAGTGGCAGTCTTCTCCCAGGACGCCCGGTGCCGTCGATGCGAGCGGGGGATGACTGGAGGGTGGCTTGGGCAGTGGGGCTTCGACCTTGACTCCAAGGCCGCGGAGGAACTACGCCTCACGGAGGAGATCCTTCTGGCCGAGCCCGCTTCACCACGTGCTGGCAGCAAGAGGCCCGCTGCCCCCTCAGTGGCCGCGCTTCCGTGGAAGAAGGCCAAGGGCGACCAAGGTTTGTGGCCCCTCATCCCATCTACCCATTTCTTGTTGCCTGCCTTGCTGTTACATTTACATTTTCTTGTTTTCTAACTCTTGTTTGTTGCCAGCAACTGCAGAGGATGCTCTCCCCGACTCAGACTCCCTGGCGTTCGATCCCACGCAACGCTCTCCTCAGGAGACCCAGGCAGCCCTATCTGGAGATGGGAACAAGGACTCATCCGCCACCACGCAAGGACCACCTGAAGCAGAGAAGAACGAGGACGACACCAACATGGAGGGACTGTCGAGCCTTGTTGAGGCAATTGCCACAAACGCAAACGTGGAGTAGATTCCCACCTTGGATAGTTTTGTAGGCCGGGTTAGGGGTTTGCTGGCAGCGACTTCTGGTCCGGACTTTTATGGGCCACCTTTCTTAAACTTTTCCGAACTTGAAAACAATTTGCCTCTGGACTGCCATGTCTCTTTGAAAGATATGGCATTCTTGTAACCCTTCCTTTTTATTCGCAACTGTATTTCTTCTTTATTGTGGACTGCTGACAGCAAGGGCTGCTCTTTAGCCGCCATTTTTTTTTTCTTCTTTCATTATTCGCCACCATGGTCCCTTTCAATTTTGGCCATTGTTGTTATTTACCATCTGCGACCTACTTCATCTCTTATGTACAACTGTTTTTTATTTTTATCTTGTTCTATTAGAATCGAGCGTGGTTCTTTTTTTATTTGCAACCTTCATTTTTTCGTCTTTGTTGGCACCAAGAGCTGCATTGTGCCCGCCGTTGCCAGTTCAGAGCACCAGGTTCACGAAGGAGCCAGCCTCTTCGGAGGAAGTAACAAACTTTACATTCCTTCCTAATTACTTCATAATTGTCAAGTGCCAAACTCCATTTTGTGCCTCTGAAGGGTCATGTGCTCTATTGTATGCAATTGTTTTTCTTTTCTTATTTTGCGCTGGCAGCAGGCTCCAGCGTCAATGGCGCCACCACAAGTTCGAAGCAATTTTGCGATTCAGACCCAGGCCCTCTGAAACCCCGGCCATTCTTCAGACTTCTTGTATTTTATTCTATTTTTCATTTTGCACCCTAGGATTCAGCACTGGTAATTGTAACTGTTTTTCTTTTCTATTTCCGCTGGCAGCACGAAGATCAAGGGTATTCACAAATTTGCCTCCATATAACACGTTAATACAGGATGTCCCACAGAAAGTCCTGAATGGTAAGCAAAACCACTACCTGAACTCGCTAACGACTTCGCGAAGAACCTAATGACTTCCCACATACTGTGACTACCCATCCCCGAAATCACTTTTCCTACAGCTCCACAGTCTTCATCCTTTTGGGAACCGTGACATCCGCAGCTGTAAGGTGTCTCTCATGGCGCTGGTTGATCTGCATCCAACAAATCCTGTCATTTTCGTTTGCTGGCAGCAAGGAGCTCTGAACAGCCAATTCCCAACACATCAAAACGACTACATGAATTCGGCTAGACTCGTACCTTTTTCTCACGAACACCGTTTGCCTCTATCAAAACCAGGTTGTACTGCCCAGGCACGTCATCTCCAAGTGCCATTGCAATTTCGTGCCGCAGGTGGGATACTGGCCAACCCTTGCCAACTTCGAATGTTGGCAGCAAGTTCCCCCTAAACATACAAGACACTTCCACCATCACCTCCTCTGGTAGGTGATCCAAGGCTTCCCACTGACTGTTGGCAGCCCCCCTATACCTTGTATACATGAACCTGGTGTATAATGTTTGTCTTCCCACGTGATAGCGGAAAACAATGCTGGTCCTGTTGGCAACGCACTTGATGACATCTTGGCCAATGTGGAACTTCTCGTTCCACCCTGGGTTCATTAGACTGCTCAGCAGAGCCTCGGATGGACTACTCAAAACAAACAATGTAGGTGTCCGCCTAATGCTGTCAGCAGCTACCGCAAACAAATCAACCATAACATGGATTGGCATAAACCATTGCTGGTGGACGAAGCTGCTACCAGTTGTTGCTTTCATAGCATTTGCAAAATCGAGAGTGAGCTTTGTTCTAAACGCCTCAGATGTGTGCATGTCTGGCAAAGGCCACTCCACATCGTTGAACCCTGGAAGCGGGAGTGCTTCAACCTTCCCGTACAGCGTGTCACCTGTTGGAGGCAAATACAGACCACCAAGGAAGAATGTACCTATGTCCAGCAACTCCGCGTGGCTCTGTCGATTCCGTGTTGCCTCCCCAATCTCAACATGGAGCACAAGAATGGGACCAAGGATAGATGCGGGATGTACCCAATCCTCCGAAACCGACGCGTACAGGTAGTTTGCCATTCCCAATTTGGTTGCTGCCTCCGCAGGATCCAAGCGCAGATGCCTTGGTTGATATGCATGTTGCACAAGCACCTTATCGAGGTCGCATGCTCCATGCTCCGTGGAGATCCAAGAGAAATCTCTGATCTGCGCTTTGAAGGCCCCCCGAAAATTTTCTCCACCATGTCGCCTTGCCTCTCTACCCCAAGGCCCATCCGAAGCTGGTTGCAGCATAACCCATGAATCACGATCCACCTTCATGGGGATCCAGTTGCCCTCCAAGTCTTGAGTATTATGCAGAATGACACTCTGTACGAGGGAGTTTGGCCGTGAAGCCATACCACTAGAATGCATGAAATTTTCGACTGTGAACTCAAAAACTTACAAATGGTGTCGTCGCTGTCATCATCCGCCAGAACTACACGCTGTCAACAAACCCTCCGCCATCACGAACGGCTGAAACCTGCGTCCACGGCCTCGCAACCAAGGTACGACCTACCCTAAAACCTCATCCCGAAACCCCAATTCCCAACTCAGGTACTCTCTCCAACCTATGTGGATGGCAGACCGCTGGCAGCGTTGGAAGACCACTACAGCTAAACCCTAAATCTCTACTGCACAATGCGTGACCACCCACAACCCAAATCGAACAACTTCGCCCAGCCTTTGGAGGCCTCCACCGCTCCATCCTGCTTGACAACGCAACAACGACAACTCTCTCAGGGGAACGCATGAGGTTCGGAATGACCGTTGGCAGCATTTCGACATCAACACCTTGTGCACGTTGCATCTCAAAGGGGGAGCGGCAATTCGATTTCGGTAGGTGGCCTGTGGAGTCAGTTTCGCAGGCGTTCATAAAGCCCACCACCGCTGACACCCTTCTGCAATGCTCGAATTCCGTGCGCGAAGAGGCTCCGTTCTCGACCTGCGGGACTACACGCGCGGGGGAGGGAAGCCTTCCTGCGCGACCATTGGCCGGACCCCCCCATTCGCGATTTGGCTCGCTTTTGGCGACCTGCTGGCACAGTTGGTGCCAGCAGGTAAAGTGCACGGGCATGCCCAAAACTTTGGCACGGAAAGCATGGAAAAGGCCCGTTGGAGACCCCAAACTGCTCCTAATGCGGTAGACTGTTTCAAGTTGGCTTGTAGCTTCTTTAGTTAATTTGATTTGCATGTGTCTTACCAATCTTACTTTAAGGAAGTCTTTCCTTTGAACTTAATAGTCACATGATTTGTTTGCATTTAGAATGGTCTTATCTAGGGGTGTTATTTTCAAGTTCCTTTTTCTACCAAATAGCTATATTCGTTTTATCTATGTCATTTTATTGATGAATACCTTCTATATTTAAGCTTGCACTATGCACACCAATGGTTGATGGTTTGGAGATGTTATAGAGTACTCAAATATGGATGAATCTCATACATGGATTGTCATCTTGTCATTAGAGCGTTGGTGTCGCAGTCATAGTTTTGGTGGTACAAATGAAGTGCTCGTGGTAAAACTTCACTAGCAGATTATTGCTACATGTAGTGTGGTCGTCACAAGTGCAGTGACATCATTGGTACACTATGCATGCGTCGCAACTTGAAATATCTTTAAAGGATGAACAAACAATGGCTCATAGTTTGGAGGGATGGAAATGGTTTATTGAATGGATTGTGGACTTGGTCCAAAATCGATAGCACTTATTGCCAAGAGAGACATCGTTGATACACTATCCATGGCTCACAACTTGAAATATCTTCGCGGATGAACAAACAATGGCTTATAGTTTGGATAGATGGAAATGGTTGATTGGATGGATTGTGGACTCGGTCCAAAAAGTAAATGAAAATGATGTACATCTTTCAACTTCATTTCTTCCTTAATAGAAAGTATGGGGCGTTTAGAAATAAAAGTAGTTTGAGCTAATGAGGAATTATGTAGAAGTGTGTGTGTTTCATTTTACAACTTTATAAGCCAACTTTTTGGTTTTTTTATTTTATTTTAATTCTTTTTAGATGTATAACAATGTATTTTAAGGTGATTTATGATGATTTTTAAGGCAATTATAGTGTGTGTAGAAGTAGTAAAGTGGAATAGAATTTAGTTTAACATATATGTGTGTTGAAGTGGTAAATTGTTCTTCACATCTCATATCAATTATCAATGCAGTTATCAATTATCAATGCAACTACTTTTGTCCAACTACCTTTACAAAATCATCACTTTTACTCTGCAATCTTCCATTATTTGGATTCTTTCATAAAACCACTTGTCAACTTAAGTTGCTTCTCCTTCTATTATTTCAAATATTCTTTTAATCTTGTTATATCAATCATGCTTCTATTTTATTGTCACTTCAAGTTCAATGATAAATCCTTATAAAATCATCGGTCATTTCAATTATTCTTCTAATTTTTAAAAAAAAATTTGAGGCAAATGAACAAACTCCAGTATAGAAGAAAAAGTACAATCCTCATCGAATTTTCATCATGGACAAAAAAGAACCAAAAGAAGAGAGAAAGAGAGAACACTAGTTAGAGCTAGTTGGAGATAATTCCACCTGGTAGGATGAGTATCCATCTAACAGTAAGATTTGTTAAATATCTCATAATGTTTCTAATCATCCACCTAGAATCATCTACTTAGAGTCAAAAGCTTTCAATAAGTCTTGGATATTCTCTTTAGCTTTTGTCCTTGAAATGGCTTTGATGGTCTTCTTCCAAGCTATGCGTCTATAGTCAAGAAGAGAGATCCTTCTTCTATAACTTCTGCTCAATTCTTCTAAAATTTCCAATCATTTTTGTGATGCTTCCAATCTTCTGTCACTTCACTTGCAGCTTGAATCTTTTGTCAGTGGTCACTTCATGAGTGCTTTCAATCTTTTGTCATAGTCTTGGCATGCTTCAATTCTCATGTCACCATGCTTTGGTCTTCATAGAATCTCCAGTCATTTCAGAAAGTCAACGTGTGCCTTTAATCTTCTATCAGAGTCTTAACATGCTTCAATTCTTCTGTCACGTTGATTGGATCATCATAGGATCTCCAATCCTTTGATTCACTCTGGTTGTGTCCTGAATCATTTGTCACAATCTTGACATACTTCATTCTTCTATGACTTTACTTTGATCCTCATAGAATCTCGAGTCATTTTAGTTACACTTCCACTCTTATAAAACTTCACTGGTGCCCTCACTATATTGTCACTATCTCAAACTTACTTCAATTCATACAAAATGGTTCAGCTTCCTAGACTAATTTAAAATTATTTATATTCTTTAACAACCTCAATTTAACTTTATTGCAACTATAGTTTTAGAATCCATTGTACAATCTTATGCTAATGCAATTATAAACTTTTATTATCTAGCAATATCAATTCATCCTAACAATGTTAAATTATTTCCTATTACCATAATGAAACTCAAGAGCTCGAAGCAAGAAATAGAAGCATCCACCACCAATGTCCGCTGCTACTCCACTAAACTAATAGTTTGAGGGGAGGGGGGGGGGGGGTGGGGGGAGACATAGGGCTATTTAATTGAGAATTGGGGTGCTTTCCGGTTAAGGTTGATTTTAATCGAAGGCC
This sequence comes from Ceratodon purpureus, assembly GCA_014871385.1. Classification (NCBI taxonomy): domain Eukaryota; kingdom Viridiplantae; phylum Streptophyta; class Bryopsida; order Pseudoditrichales; family Ditrichaceae; genus Ceratodon; species Ceratodon purpureus. The sequence goes on from CM026422.1 coordinate 6,417,931, forward strand.
GCATAGGGAGGAGCAGATGAATTGGAAGAATAATACTCAATTTTAGTCCTTCCAAGAGAAAAAATTCTTTACTTATTCTTCTAGACCAAAGTTGAAAACTACACTACAAAACTCAATGATACTTCTCCCACCATTGACTAAAGTTTTGTTTTTATGCAAACAAAAAATTGGATGATTTCTCTCCATTATACACAAAATTTTTTAGACCCTACATTTTCCATAGTCCAAATTATTCTTATGTTTCGTAATCTGGTTTATTTTTATTTATAAATATTTCCAAAATATTCTCTTTTTACATCTATCTTGTTCCCTGTTTTTGTTTTTTCATTTTATTTTATATATCCTTTTTCAAATAGATGATACAAACTAAATAAATAAGTGATGTGTAGCAAATTCATGTAGATTTTAGATGAACTCATTATAATTGAATGAGAATCTACATAATATTTGAATGAAAAAAATAAAATATGTTAACAAGGTTGAAGATTTTGACGATAAAGGAATGAATTTTTGGATTCACATACAGCTCTTCTAAAAAGTATTTTGCTAGTTAAACATAAAATGGAAATTATGGATTCTCAAATCTAATATAATATGAACTAGTATATGTTCCAATAGCTCAATTTATATCTTGATAATTCAATCCAGTCTCAATATTGGAGTTTACATTTCAATAATCTACTTTGTTTTAGAATAATCTATTAATTTTTAAGGTAATCAAATTTATGTCATAAGAATCCAAGTTATGTCAAAATATTATAATTCATGTCAACAAATTTGTAGAATATGCCAAAAATTTACAATTTGGATCAAAATTATCCAATTGATATAAAATAATATAATCTTTGTCTCAACAATTAAATTTGAGTAAAACAAAATTTAATAAGTTTTTTGACAATTGAATTTATGGAATGAAAATGTAATTCTTTCAAACAAAAAAAATTATAATAAAATATGTCAACTTATATAAAGATGTTATAATTTTTTTAAATTAATTTGATTTGTTTAAAACGTATCATTGTTTTAAAAAATAATGTATTATATGCCAAATTACAATAATGAGTTCTAACTTCTTTTCTATTTGAATATGGCATTTGAATAATTTATCCAATCAAGTATCTATTCAAAAATAAGATGGCATAAATTTGTACACTAACTAATAATTGCAATTAATCCCTAACCCTAAATTTGATAAGCCTCAAAATCGCCAAAAACCCTAAAAAACAGCGACGCTATCTTGTGAGCGGTGAGCGGTGAGCAGTGAGCGGTGAGCACTAAATTTTCAATTTTTTAGGTAAAAATTTGAAATGTTTTTTTTTTTTTTTGAATTTTTTTGAGAGCAATCAAACAATGGTGAGCAATTTAAGACTCTTCGTTGGAATATATGAATGCAAATACAGTAGACCCTATAACCGTGGAATCAATCAAATGTGAATGGTTGGATGGGAAAGCTTACTGTTCAAGTCACATACAGAAAGTATATCCAATTTTTTTTTAAAATTTTTTTTATTGCATTTTTTTGGTCGCGGAAAGGAAGAGAAGAATATTTCCAAGGCATGAAGGAATATTCCCCTCTCGGATCCGAGAGGGGAATATTCCTTCATGCCTTGGAAATATTCTTCTCTTCCTTTCATTTTACGGCAAACACATTCGAGAGGTGGACAATATATAAATAAATAGTGACCTTTGTTTATGTTCTGCGGATTCCAAATCCATGACAAAGCCAAAACAAATCAATTCCGCTATTCATATAATGTACTCTTGAACTATATTGGTCACTTGATTTCATAATCTAACCATAAGAAACTACTGAAGCGGTTCAGCAACTTTGGCCATCTCCAGAACACGCATAACTTCGTTGAAGCTGAAGCTAGGGGCGTGCATAAAAGTATCAACCTTGTAATCCATCTCACATAGATAGCGGAAGATATAATAAACATGCTTGCAGTACTTCCACTGTCCTCTTTTGCCAAGGGTTTCCGAAGTCATTTTCATGAAGTCGGGGCAAGTACATCCAGGGAAGTCCGTGATGGTGATACAATATATGGTTTCACTTGGACTCTTCAAGGAGATGACGCAACCAAATCCTGGATATGGAATCGATGTAACACTTGTAATCCAATAGTTGTTCATGAGACCCGCGCTGCTCCACTTGTTGCGGTGGTCGGAGGTAGGAGCGTCAGAACTTCTCCTGATGGCATATCCGTTCCGAGTCGTCGGATGTGTATCCGGATCAACAGGAACCGGGAAATGACTCCTTGGAAGCGGCATATTAGCAGAAACCTGGAACTGACGACGAGGTGATAGTACTCCACGTTGTTGGAGTTGGAAGCCGGCCTCTTCAAGAGCCAAAATCTCTTTGATGGTCAAGTTCGTGCCCATTTTCACAGGCCAAGTCTGCGGGATAGATGGCCAATCGATCACAAACGACTTCTTTGAGCCCTTCACACATCTATTAATGTCATCGGCGCAAAACCAAAAGTCAGTAGAAATCTGGCGATCGGTTCTAAACTCCTTCTTCAGCCCTACATAGGTAGGAGCAGGCGTACCATGTGTACCTCGGCGCACTCGGGTATCGCACTTCTCATTTGTATGAGCCTGCATTGCTTGGCATTTTCGGTTAGACTTGCCGGACAGTCTGGCGATGTGCCACTTAGACGGGTCGCAATCTGTCTCCTGCACTGAAGTAGTGTGTTCAACACCGGAGTCAGGTTGAGAAAGGGCCTCCTCAATGCGTGCTCTGGTGGACCTCGTGCCATCACGAGGAATGGAATAATTCACTGTATCATAGCGATGCGAGTCATGACTTGAACCAGGCGGCAAATCTAACTTCCGTTTCGTAGATCCAAAGATCTCTGCACCTTCCAAGCCTCCTTTCTTCGTCAGTAAATCCTCGGCTCCCGGGTAGGAATTAACTGCCTCAGCAATCAACTTAGGGTCACCAGAGCGTTGAGCGTGGCGTAAACGAAGTTCTGCTCTATCCGGACCTTTACCGCCCTTTCCACCCTTCAGCCAAGACCGGTAACTTGTGATCTGCATGAAAGCTCGGATCATATCATCCACTGTTGCCTCGTACAAACAGGTCATTGTATTTCCTGATTGTTGAAGCCATCTGTTATGCACGGTTTCCGCAAGGTTGCAGGAAGGCATGTCGGCTCTCTCGTCAAGGGTAAGATCCTGGGAAATACAATAAAATAAATAATGTCATTTTCAGGATTAAAGATAAAAAGCAAGGTATACTAATACTTCATGGAAGGTTTAGAGATGAATGAACTTACAAGCTGCATCGAGCCTCCCCATTGTCTATATCGATAGTGCCAGAAAACCATCCAATCATTTAGATGACGCCTTCCTTCTTCAGTTGTAGCGCCTGACGAAAGCCACCACCCGCGGATGACGTTGTATTGCGCTTCTGCTTCCTCCTGGGTCTTTGCGTCCTTCCATACTTTGCACAAAGCTTTGTGCTGGTCTTGAAAGCTTGGCAAGATATTCCGAGAAGTAGCCCTCTGAAGGCACTTCGTCCAGTGGAAAAGACAAGTGCGCTCCCGTTCTTCCATAGGATCATTAGGGTCTCCATTCCCATACACCTTCCGAACAGCGTGCCAGTTGGCTCCAGCATTGTCAGCCATGAATCCTTTGAAATTAGTATTTTCAAGGCCGTTCTTGCGCATAACTTCATTGAGCTGGAGCCAAAATAACTCTTGAGCAGCAGCATCTTCGGATTGCATGTCACAAAGGGCAATTGTCATAACTTTACAATACTTACTGTCATAAACGTGGCATGCCATAGTGGTCCAGTCAGCTACACGCCTAACATGGTCGAACATGATCCAACAGTCTTGAAGATCACCTCCAGCCTGCATGCGCTTCACCAGATCCACACCGCTTCCTGGACGATCAGTGGACATCTTGAACAGAAACACCTTGCCTTCATTCTGTCCAGGGAACTGATTACGGTGGATGAAATCAAAGTTGGAGTAATCCTTCAGCTCCAGGATGCTATCTGTGACTCCTCTCCCTTGACGGAAAAACCTCTTCGATCCAGAAACAAAATTCCGTATATTCGGAGAAGAAAGAGTCTCAAATTGGTCCATTACAGCATCCATAGATGCTCCCCGAAGATGACTGCCTCCAGCAGTAGGACGGATCAGAGCATCGGCAAGGTACTGCTTGCTGGCCGCTAGAACGATAGCAGAGTTTTTGGCGTTAGGTGTCCTCTGAACCTCCTTAGCTATGCAGTCAAACATGATATCCATAGAATCTTGACATCTGCCTTGAGATACAGGATGTCTATGACGTCCTAAATGAATCGCGGCACGGGTCATATCATTGTCTGAAGACGATACATGATAGATCCTAGCCTCGCACAATGCTAGACAAGTAGGAGGTGTCTGACATACTTTGCATGCTAAAGTAGATTTCTCTGTGGGGGAGCCTCCCACAGTGAAAGGTACTAAAGCTACGCCTGACCATTCAGTGCTATTTACCCTCCCATTATTCCGGCAGATGTAATCACAACTCCTGTTGGGACATTGTAAGTGTCCAGTACAGGATGACTTACGATATGTGAGGCCGTACTCGTTCTTGATGTTTGTGGTCATGGTCTTGCACCAGGTGTGGCCATCATACTGCTTGCTCATCCCGTCCATTCCACCTCCGAATGGATTTGGAACTCCTTCTGGTACAGGGGGCAGCTCGAAAATCTTGTCTCCATCGTAAACTGGCGGTAAATACTTCACCTGTTCATGTTCAATAGTGTCGAAATCAATCTTCGATAATTCTGATCGGGAGCCCCTTCTTGATGCTGTCATTCTGATGGAAAACATAATGCTCCTGTTTTTTTTGGAAGCAGGGTGAATAGGTGGACGCCCTGTAGACAATGACGCAGACATAGAAGAACGACTACCCTGTCGAGATGGACGACCTGAGTCCTGGGATCCACGACTCTGAAATGGATTTGACCTAGTGTCTCCTAGCTTGATCTCACTATGAGTGTCATCATCCGAGTCACTCAACAAATGTACTGAGTTGTCACTGGGTTCAATTTTGACAGATGCTAGACCAGGAACTTGAACTGTTGATGTGGAAGGGGGAGGGGTCAAAAGAACAGTGGACTCAGACATCTGTGCATGTGATAACCCATAAACCTTGAAAGTTCCAGTGCTAAGAGTCCAGACGTAACCATCGGGTGTACTATCCTTCACTTGAAATACACACTCAAGAATCTCACCATTATCATCAAAGATCTCTTCTTCCACGTAAATAGTCCCAGCTCTAAACCCAAACCTGAGGCTAAGTAATCGCTCCTCCACAACTACCTTATTGTCTGGACCTACAGACATCACAAAAGGAATACCTCCATCATGAGACCGTAGAGAGGCCATTCTAAGTGTACTATAGAAGATAGAAGAAGTACAATCATGCATTGGAGAAGAGCTTGTGCAAGTAGAGTGTAAGAAGATGTGCTTGATGTGTTCCAGGTTGTAGAGATTATATAGTTGTTAGTGGTTAGTGTGGTGGGACAGCTAACATACTCTAAAATGAAATAGGATGTACTCGCGATTTCACCATGACCTGTATAGCTTAATTTAAGTTGGAATGTATCTGACAAACTGAAATGCTAAGGCGGCTGAGACCGCCAACCACATCATGTTTAGCTAATACTATTACCTCATTCAGCAGTGAAATTCAACCGTCACAGATGTGCACCAATATATTTATAACAGTTAGCCGTCAATGTGAGCGTGACCAGGGCAACTTTAATTTAAATGGTTATTTCGTTTGGAGGCAGAGTTCCATAACTTACTTTAAAAATAAGGAGAGATATCATACCAGATCAGTGAGTGGTGTTCACTCAAATCAACATTAGATCATGTCATTCCCTTTACAGACTCTTCATAGATTTGATGGCCATTCTAATATGGTCTTCATCTAACAATTTAAATATATACTTGGACTGCTATATATAACGACGATACTGACAGGAACATTAGCAATCACAGAATGCTCATGCATGTATTATAGGTATGGGAGGTTTAGGGCAGTAAGAGTCCACTATATAACTGGTACTAAGCACTTGTCAATTTCAAAGCATACGTCTTAGTTAGAATTATGTTTACGGGAGAGCGTTACTGAGACCTATGAGGGAAGAGGAAGTTTCAAGCCCAAGCGTGCCCAGGGCTCCTAGATCATGTACGACTAGAGGTAGAGGGAGAAGGCGAGGTTCACGTTTTAGTAATACGAAGCAGGTGGCGGCCCAGAAGAGAAGGAAGGAGAAAGTCGCTCTTACCCGTATTGCAGAAGTCGATTATAGTTCAGATGATCCCAAGCATCTCAAAATCAGAGCATTGGCTAGTATATGTCAGGTATATCAGACCATGCTTTTTGCTTTGTGTAAATGACTAACTTAACTTAGTTTGGAATATTTCATTATTTTTTTTAATGAATTAAGGTTGAATTTTAATTTTCTAGTCTAGTGGTCAGGGACACTGAAAGAATGTGCACATATTATTGGCAAAAATCTAATTATTAATTCACAACATCCACGTCAATTTTAAATGTCGAATGGTTTGACTTGTAGTTAACGAGTACTCTCAAGTACTTATCGTTGACTTTCGGGTTTAGGGTGCGAAGGAGGGTCTGCAGGAGAGCTTGCCGTCGGGAGGGGTAGGAGGCGACGCAGAAGAGAGCAGCGACCCCTCGAGAGTCGTCTTCAGCAGCATCGGTCCGCCCGAATCGGTAAGTGCCAAGGTTCTGACTTGGACTGCTTTGCGTGGAATTTAATTTCGGATATTGCCTAATTAGCTCATACGGCTACCTTCATTTCCTTGCGTATCATTGATGTCTCTCACTCGGTAAACCCTAGAATTGCTGGCAGGGACTTCGGGAGACGAGTATCGACGACGAAGCTGATTGCGAATCTTTGAAGACGGGAGACCTGTTTTCGGAATCTCTGCACACGGTCTCCGAACAGCAGGTAAGCCTCTTCAGGATTTCACGTTCATTCAGATTGCATTTCATGTTGGGTGTTCGAACTTTATCCTAGCTATGTTATGGAATCACGTAGATAGGATTCCTGGCTTCCATCACAGCGGCACTTTCTCAAAGTGCAACCCCAGTTTTATTTATACTATCACATTTGTGAGAGCAATTAAGTGAAGCCGGACTCTGTTTTTAAACATCTGATCAAGCTGCTGAATTAGACTAGGCCTCGGCAACAAGCTGCGTTTTGAGCTTGGAAATGAGCATGCAGTCAGTGGCATGCTCGATTACAAACACCAGCTTTACGTGATTCTATTTTAACTACAGAGTGCTGGAGTTATGGACCGCGTTCGAGGGTCAGCATCGTCTGAGCAGCAGGTCATGGAGGTACGCTTGCTGAACCATGTGACTTGAATTTAGCATAGCTTGCTCTTTCTGTGCGCATTTTGTAAATGGAATTTGGTTTCATGTAGAAGAGCTGCCTGTAATTCAGTCGAAAGATAGACTGTAGGTGCGGAAATGTATGCTGTGAGCCATTATCAGGTGTCCTAGTCCTTACTGTTGTACAATAGAAATTTGTTCGATAGCAGCAGAATGATATGGTGATTTAATTCTGGTTTGTGGTAATGATATAATATCTGCTTAGCTTCGTAGAAACTGAGACTTTGATGGAAAGCATTCAATCCTAGTTATTTCTCTAATGTTTGAAATGTACTTTGGCAGGGCCTGAGCTGTGGAGAACCTGCACAAGAGGTACACAGTCCGTCTTCAGCCATGGATCACGGGGATGGTGGCTTGGCCGAAGTTGAGGACCAACTGCGCAGAGCAGTGATAGGCACGTCGCATATTGCTTTGCAAAGTGCGCTTGACATGCCCGGTGTGGAGATCGATGTGCCTCTATGTCGGATGATTCCCATGAAGGACGTCAGGGAGCCTTTGAAGAACGACATTCATAAGCTGAAGGCCGAGTTCTCACATGGATACAAGAGGGCATCATCATGCTTCTATCTTTCACTCAAGAGTTTCAGAATGGAGGAATGTAGTGTTTCTCAAGCAGACAGAGCATCATGGTCAGAGCTATGGCAGAAGGAGGATGAAGAATTCGAGAGAAGATTGTCGGCAAATCCAGCTTTCCAGAAGTACTCCAACAAGTACTTCTACGTGTGGGATGGAAATCATCGCCACATTGCGTGGACAGAGAGTATCAACACCATTCGGAAGCATGACCCCTCATTTCATGTTGCTGTTCGATCGGTTATCATCAATGTCACTCCTGCAAACTGCAATATGCTTTTGCACGCCATGACCGACTGGAATAAGTAAGTACATGTTCTCATGATGTTTCTAATACGGCTTTTGAATATATGTGATTGGAGTTATGGTTGCGCACTGTGGCTCATGTTTGTAAGCTGCTCCAACTGGTTGTACTAAGGTACCTCCCTTGGTGGCTTTTATTTTGTGGTCATGATCTGGATCAAAGTTATTTGCTTGTAAGGTTGGTTGTGCTTTGGTCAAGTCAAGAGCTCCAGCGTAAAGCCAGATCGAAGGTATTTTTATGTTGATTAAATTTTAGATGTGGGTGAGGCTCCGTAGGTCATGTCAGTGAACAGCTCCTTCTGGTAGGTTGGAGGATTAATATTTTTCTTCAGTTTGTGCAATGTTAATTGTACAGCAGTAGCGTATTTTTTTTGTGTCGTTTTCTTAAAACAGTGATCCCCAAAAAGGAACCCAGAGTCACGGCATATTTTAAAATCTTTTATTTTCAAGTTTATTTGTTCCATGTGCCTTCTAACAGTACATAACTTTGTTCATTTGGATGTATGTATACTTCCTTATTTAACATACAAATTATTGATATAATGTTTTTAAATGAATATTTGATTCAGGAAAAATCAAGTGGACCACGTTGAACAGCATTGGACACACGAGGTGAAGCGGGTCCAACAACTAGGTTTGCTGAATTTTGATCAACTCAAGGGTCTTGTGAACGAGGAGGATTTACAAGCCAGCATAATCGAGAGGGCACGGTCAAAAAGCAGAAAATGGTTTCACCTCACGAATGATGCATTTATCAACTTCCTATATGAGGTAAGCTACTCTTATTATAATACACTGATTTTATTTAAGAGCTGTTGTGTGTTAAATAATTGACATTTCATTTTTATTGATTGAAGAGGGAGATTTCAGCGGCTCAGGAAGAGGCTATTCGTGGCTATAGAGACACACTCATAACAGGCACTGGAGAACAAAGGGCAGGAAGTGCATCTGAACTAAAGGCGATCGCTGCTAAGGCAGTAGATAAGAAAAAGACTTCGCTTTCTACCCGTTTGGATCGGTTTATTGCTATAGCCAACTCGAGCAATGGAGAAGGATTTTTAAAAGAGGTATGTCCGTATGTTATGCTTTTTGTTTTTTAAGGTACATGCCTCTCAGTGAGGCTCAGATTGTTTGTGTGGAAGTTGAAAAAAAGTGTCTCGCAAGAACACCCGTCGACCCCCTCTCGGATCCGAGAGCTCCCCCGGCCTTCGTGTTATGGTTTGCTTTTTTTGAGTTTGTGTGCTCCAGCATTTGCTGGAGCTTGTTATTTTTTTTAAACGTTGGTGTAAGAAGCTGCGCTTCAGGTTCATTCGCTGCGTCTGGCTATGCTGCCTGCTCATGCAGGCAGCGCATGGTCATAAGATGTACAGGCAGTCAGTGGCATGCTGGCTGCTCATTGCAGCATTGAGGCACCGGGGGTGTGTGCTCCACCAGCTGGTGGAGCTTGTGGAATTTTGATTTTGGTTGCTTGACTGTCTGGGGCCTTGCGGGACCTTGGCCGAATCTTCATTTTTGGAGTGACGGTTGGAAAAAAGTGACTCGCAAGAACACCCGTCGACCCCCTCTCGGATCCGAGAGCTCCCCCGGCCTTGGTGTTTTGGTTTGCTTTTTTTGAGTTTGTGTGCTCCAGCATTTGCTGGAGCTTGTTATTTTTTTTAAACGTTGGTGTAAGAAGCTGCGCTTCAGGTTCATTCGCTGCGTCTGGCTATGCTGCCTGCTCATGCAGGCAGCGCATGGTCATAAGATGTACAGGCAGTCAGTGGCATGCTGGCTGCTCATTGCAGCATTGAGGCACCGGGGGTGTGTGCTCCACCAGGTGGTGGAGCTTGTGGAGCTGTGATAATTAAGCTTGACTGTGTAAGGCTTTCCATGACCTTGGCAGAATCTTGAGCATATTCGGCTCTCGGATCCGAGAGGAGGATCTCGGAGAGATTCCTTTTTGATGTGGAAGTTGAAAAAAAGTGTCTCGCAAGAACACCCGTCGACCCCCTCTCGGATCCGAGAGCTCCCCCGGCCTTGGTGTTTTGGTTTGCTTTTTTTGAGTTTGTGTGCTCCAGCATTTGCTGGAGCTTGTTATTTCTTTTAAATGTTGGTGTAAGAAGCTGCGCTTCAGGTGCATTCGCTGCGTCTAGACATGCTGCGTGCTCATGTGGGCAGCGCATGGTCATAAGATGTACAGGCAGTCAGTGGCATGCTGGCTGCTCATTGCAGCATTGAGGCACCGGGGGTGTGTGCTCCACCAGCTGGTGGAGCTTGTGGAATTTTGATTTTGGTTGCTTGACTGTCTGGGGCCTTGCGGGACCTTGGCCGAATCTTCATTTTTGGAGTGACGGTTGAAAAAAAGTGTCTCGCAAGAACACCCGTCGACCCCCTCTCGGATCCGAGAGCTCCCCCGGCCTTCGTGTTATGGTTTGCTTTTTTTGAGTTTGTGTGCTCCAGCATTTGCTGGAGCTTGTTATTTTTTTTAAACGTTGGTGTAAGAAGCTGCGCTTCAGGTTCATTCGCTGCGTCTGGCTATGCTGCCTGCTCATGCAGGCAGCGCATGGTCATAAGATGTACAGGCAGTCAGTGGCATGCTGGCTGCTCATTGCAGCATTGAGGCACCGGGGGTGTGTGCTCCACCAGGTGGTGGAGCTTGTGGAGCTGTGATAATTAAGCTTGACTGTGTAAGGCTTTCCATGACCTTGGCAGAATCTTGAGCATATTCGGCTCTCGGATCCGAGAGGAGGATCTCGGAGAGATTCCTTTTTGATGTGGAAGTTGAAAAAAAGTGTCTCGCAAGAACACCCGTCGACCCCCTCTCGGATCCGAGAGCTCCCCCGGCCTTGGTGTTTTGGTTTGCTTTTTTTGAGTTTGTGTGCTCCAGCATTTGCTGGAGCTTGTTATTTCTTTTAAATGTTGGTGTAAGAAGCTGCGCTTCAGGTGCATTCGCTGCGTCTAGACATGCTGCGTGCTCATGTGGGCAGCGCATGGTCATAAGATGTACAGGCAGTCAGTGGCATGCTGGCTGCTCATTGCAGCATTGAGGCACCGGGGGTGTGTGCTCCACCAGCTGGTGGAGCTTGTGGAATTTTGATTTTGGTTGCTTGACTGTCTGGGGCCTTGCGGGACCTTGGCCGAATCTTCATTTTTGGAGTGACGGTTGAAAAAAAGTGTCTCGCAAGAACACCCGTCGACCCCCTCTCGGATCCGAGAGCTCCCCCGGCCTTCGTGTTATGGTTTGCTTTTTTTGAGTTTGTGTGCTCCAGCATTTGCTGGAGCTTGTTATTTTTTTTAAACGTTGGTGTAAGAAGCTGCGCTTCAGGTTCATTCGCTGCGTCTGGCTATGCTGCCTGCTCATGCAGGCAGCGCATGGTCATAAGATGTACAGGCAGTCAGTGGCATGCTGGCTGCTCATTGCAGCATTGAGGCACCGGGGGTGTGTGCTCCACCAGGTGGTGGAGCTTGTGGAGCTGTGATAATTAAGCTTGACTGTGTAAGGCTTTCCATGACCTTGGCAGAATCTTGAGCATATTCGGCTCTCGGATCCGAGAGGAGGATCTCGGAGAGATTCCTTTTTGATGTGGAAGTTGAAAAAAAGTGTCTCGCAAGAACACCCGTCGACCCCCTCTCGGATCCGAGAGCTCCCCCGGCCTTGGTGTTTTGGTTTGCTTTTTTTGAGTTTGTGTGCTCCAGCATTTGCTGGAGCTTGTTATTTCTTTTAAATGTTGGTGTAAGAAGCTGCGCTTCAGGTGCATTCGCTGCGTCTAGACATGCTGCGTGCTCATGTGGGCAGCGCATGGTCATAAGATGTACAGGCAGTCAGTGGCATGCTGGCTGCTCATTGCAGCATTGAGGCACCGGGGGTGTGTGCTCCACCAGTTGGTGGAGCTTGTGGAGTTGTGATGATTTTGCTTGACTGTGGATTTATTTATTTTTTGTTCTTGATTTCTTTATAATTCTCATCAAGCCTGATGCTCGGGATGTCTTGCATTACTGTTTTTACTTTTGTTGGGGCATTGAAATTTCATATGAATGAATAAATGTATTTTTTTAAACCTATAGGTGTTTCAGTTTGACTGTATTACTTATCCAATTATCTGACTGAAATGTATTTGTAATTTTGTTTTACAGATTATTCGGCACTTTGACATTTTTTATGCGGATCCAGAGATGACTCCAGAAAAATTGCAGCTCATTGCTTCAGCTAGGGTGAGTGCCAAGCATAAGGAGAGGTGGTTGAGGTGGTGGAATATGAGCAAGGAGAGTAGGCAGGAGTACAACTTTCCTCCACATCCAGCTTCAGATTTAGCTCTCAGGCCTTGGGTGGACCAAGCTGCTTTCTGGGCCGGGGTAAGTTTCAATAAGTTAAGCTTTATGAATTTGTTTTACAATTGTTGCCTTTCTCAATGTCACATTTTGTTTCAACCAAAAAAATGTCTTGTATTCTTATATGTTTTGTAATTGATCATTTTTGCAGTTAGAAGAGGAGGCAGTCATTCGTTATGAGAAGATTGTAGAGGAGGATATCATAGTTCTGAGGACAGAGGATTTACCTAATCCTGTAGATGATATTGGCTCATGGATTGAGGCTCATTCCATTACTTTGTGGGGCAAGGCCTTTAAATCATTTTTTCCCAAGGCTGGAACTTATACCAAGAAAGAGCCATTTCTTCATCAGGCTGGTGCTGAGAATGCTATGAAGCGGGCAATTTTGAGGTATTTCTGGAGGGAATTGGTTGTAAAGGGTGCCATTGACAGGAAGGATATTCCACAACGGTTTAAGAAGTGGGTGGATGTTTCTAGTAGTGAGTGCATTTTTACAGATTATCAGAGGAGGCATTTTGGAGCTCCTCATCTCCTTCAGTGTCCTTGGTACCTCGAGCTCAAGGAGAATGATCAATGCCCGGGGGAAGAGAGAGGTCTTAAGGCAAGTTGTGAGAATTTGATGAAGCAGCTTGTGGATGAGAACATGGTGGGTTTGGAGGAGGATACCTCGCAGGTTGGTGATGATGCTGCTCTTTCAGAGAAACAGAAGAAGAAGGTGGCTGAGAGGAAGGCAAAGACAGAGGCTAAGATGAAGGAGAAGGAAGACAAGAAGAAGGAGAAGGAGCAGGAAGCTAAGCTCAAGAAGGAAGTGGCAGCAAGGAACAGAGAATTGGCCAAGTTAGTTCTGAAGGAAGGGCCAGAGAAGTTGATGTCTCATGTTGGCATTTCTCCTTCAGGCAGTAGCATGCAGGCTGCCATAGTTCCTGTAACTCCTCAGGTGCCTCTTTTTTCTACCCCCATGCCTTCTCAGACTATCTACACCATTCCATGCTCGCAGTTGGATGAGGTAGACACTAGTGTTGAGATCATCAATGATTGCCCTATGGGCATTTTGGATTTGTTTTCTTCTTTATCGGAGGGGGATGAGCCTGAGATTTGGAGCAAGATCAAGCATTGGATCAAGGGGAATCTCGGTAGCAAGGCTAGGGATTTTGGGGGTGAGGAGGCTGAGGCTGCTGTGGACCTCATCATTTTTGATGTTCCAGAGGATTTACCAGTTCCAGGTTTAGGGCAAGATGGTGAGATTCCCTCCTGGAACAAGCACCCCAGGATTCCAGCAGGGAAAAAAATGGAGTCTCCATGGATTAAGGCCCATTTTGAGTTTGCTATGTAGTTTCTGCAAGATGATGGAGCTTTGATTGTTTTTTACCCTGATTCAAAGTTCATTTCGAATGAGCTTATTTCCTGGGCAGAGTGGGCTAACTTTCAGGAGGAGGCCAAGTGGTTTGCAATCAATGGCCTTCCATTGACTATTCCAGACCGTTATCCACGGGAGCACAAGACTTTTATGGTCAAGTGCTTCATCAAGATGGAGAATGCGGAGGAGGGTGTTCCGAGGTCTAAGTTCCAGTTTCATGATAGGGCTGAGCTTGGTGCCCAAGGCATCAAGCTCTCCACTGATGGTCACTGTACTAATTTGATTACTGCAGATTCTCTGACTTATAATTCAGAGACTGGTGAGCCATTCAGAGGAGCACGGGAGAAGACTTCTAACCTCTTGCAGGCTCTAATTGATTTGTGCACGGTTGAGAATGACATTGTCATGGATCTCACAGCTTCTACAGGTATTAATTTGTTTTTTTTTTTTGGTTTAAAAGTATTCTGTATTTCATTTTATAATTTTTACTTATATTTTGGAGCTCTAATTTCTGTGCAGGTGCCTCCATTCGAGCATCCAAGAGTCTCCGGCGTCATGTCATAGGCTTTGAGTCTGACACCACCTTGTACAATCAAGTGTTGTTTCCTCTTCTTCCAAGTACGGAGGAGGTTGAGTCTACTCCAATTCCTGTGCCTTCACCGAGGAAGAAACGTTCGGTTGAGTCAGACGATGAGCCTGAGAGGAAGACTGCCCCCAAGCGTTCTTGTAAGTAAGTCTTTACATTCATTTGTCATTAGTTTATTTTTTTAGAAAAATTTAGCTCAGTATTTATTAAACTGTGAAATTGTCATGTGCAGTCGGAAGAAAGCGTTGAAGAATGACATTGGTGGCTCTATTATCTCGCGCCATCTTAGCAAGATAAGGAGTCCACTTAGACCTTTAGAGCTTCCTCATTATGCAGAGATGCAGGCTCAAGCTTACTTAGCTGCTCCTTCTCCATCTATTTCATCTGACAGAGATAGCATTTGTCGTGATGCTGAGATTTATCTTGACATAGCTGCAGAAGTTGCCAGAGTGGTATTATCTAGTGATAGCGATTCTTATGATGGTTGGATTGGTACTGGTAGTGATGACGAGATGTCTACTTGATCATTGCGTATTTACTCTATATTGTTATGTTTTCCCTACTTATATATTATATGATAGCTTTGGCTTTGGATTTTACATTTTGCCTTAACCTCACTTTAATCTACTTTTGTGTGAATTTCTCTACCGGCCATATATTTTAAATTGACTTCAAACATGATTGAATTATAAAGATGGTACTAATTATTTTAAAAGTCGAACATTCCTTGGTTACAGCTTGAAGGCATCACAATAAAATGTGGTTTTCTTAAAACCTTTCTCATGTATTTTTCCCTTCCCTATTATGCAATAACCCTTATTAATTCCTTTTTATGTTTTATCTTTAATTTTAATTTTTTTTTTTTATTTATTCGTTGTTTTTCTTCTTGCGTTGTTTTATTTATTTTTCTTTCTTTTCTTCTTATTTTCCTTCATTTTATAATTTTTTTTTCCCCATTTTCCTTTTCATTATATATTTTTAATCTTTTTTCTTTCTTTCATTTATTTATTTATTTATTTCTCTTTTCTTCCGTTTCCTTTATTTTTATTTTTTTCCTCTTGGTCTTCATAGCTTGGAATTGATAGGATATATGAAAAAATAATCACAATTTATACGGGTATGAATTGGGTGTAAATTTCTACATTTATCAATTTAGAAGCCATTCTTTTGGGAATGTACCCTAAAACACCTTCCACGGTCATAGGTCCCCTATATGCCATGTCATACAAAATCATTTCAAAATATCAAATAAATAGTCAAAAAATTGAAAATTTAGTGCTCACCGCTCACTGCTCACCGCTCACCGCTCACAAGATAGCATTCCTGCCCTAAAAAATGGCCTCTTTTAACACATAATGTAAGTTTTCAAGTTTTGATGTATTTTGGAAGCAATTAACCAAAGGATTTAGTACCTTACTTGTACATGTATATGTACCTCAAATCTTAGATTCAAACTACTTATCCTTTGTGAAATCATAATCTTCAAAGTTAGAAAAAAAGTTTTATTTCCTTGTTGCAAAATAGGTTTGAAGTGTTTTGTTAGCAAGAAGAATCAATTCCAAAAGTAAATTAGACTTGAAGCTCTTCAAGTTCTTGTTTCTACGTAAGGTTAGGAATATGTCCATGCACTTTCTACCCTCTTACTAGTGTAAATCTTAGGATTTCAGGTTTGGTGCCAGGGTGGCCAAAAAGAATACATTGGGTGCGAATTTTTGGCTTCATTAATTTTTTTTATGGAAAAGTCTTTTGGCGATCCTTTTTTTTTTCACTAGTTTCGGGCATTATGTAGTATTATGTAACTGGATGCCTCAAAAGTGGGGGACAAGGCCAACTTATTAGGGGAATGATGGCTCCATCCAAGTTACATTTTGGGTAATTTCTGGCTTCGATCAATCTGTGATTTAAGGACTTTGGAGCCAAATATAACAAATTGCTATTCTTATTTCGCCTTTTGGCAAAATTTTGCCACCTAAAAAAATACTCCTTCATACAACCTACAAAACCTAAAGAAATGCTTGTTGCCACCTAAAAAAATACTCCTTCATACAACCTACAAAACCTAAAGAAATGCTTGATTTTTCACATGGATGATGGAGGTATGCTGAAATTCAAATACAAAGGCTGGTCTTTGATAATAAAAAAGGCATATGGAGATATATTGGATTGAAAATCCAAGCGGTGAGATTATGTCTTCAAATTTTATTTACATGTACAAAAAACAAAACTTGAAAAAAAAGTAAAATCTCAATTTTTGATAAATTTTTGAAGTTGTGTAATCTAATTAATTTTCAACAGGTTTAGAGGACAATGAGCATGTATTGCAATCACCAAAGTTTGGGTAGATTTCAGCATGCCCTAATAATGTATTCAAACTTTGATTCCAAAAATCTCCTAAAGTATGTGTAATTTTGAAGCATGAATGGTCGTATTAGAAAGGTATGGAAAAAATCCTCGAGTTGAAAATAAACCAACTTCATTTGATCTATATTTTGTAACTAATAGTCTGACTAAAGTCAAATCGACAACAATATGGTTTGATTTCAACTTTAGGGATTAAATGATTTTTTTTGGAATAAAAGGTTCAAATGTGCATTGATGGATTATGAATTCTCATCCATTTCTATATTTTTAATTGGTTCTCCTCTACAACCTACTGGTGAAAAATATTCAAAATCGGGTTGCAAATTTTTCAATTGAATAGATTAAACTCAATTGCATGGCAGCCTACAGTTCAATTGAAATCTTCCAACTAAAAGTTAAAAATCTCAATTGGCCAAGTTCAACTCAACTAGACTGGACTCTTCGTACGGCCCCCCAGTGTAAACAATCCTACTGACTCTACCCAAACAACACTTCGATATCAAAACTCATGACTGTAACACATTTCCAACCACCAAAATGAGGTTCAGAATCCTAAAAAACACTACATTTGCAAGTTAAGAGAGTACTCCCTAACCTACCAGTTCAAACTGGGAAGAAACAACTACCACTATGATAGTCATTCTGTCACCATCGAGTCATGATATTAGGCATTCTGTCAACATCTCCATAACTTCACTTCGCCGGAGTACAGGCATTTGGTTCTTACTACAAGAGATTGTACTGTACAGACACACACAGACAATTTGCCACGAAATCATCGCCACAGCTGCAGATAAGAATGAAGTGTACGTCTGTCTGCGGTCTGTGTGGGCACAGCCAAGCCTTGGGATCGAGGCTAAAGGTAGGAGCTTCTTCGCATCAGGTTTCGCAGTCTCCATGCCCATGTATTGGATCCATTCCTGGTCACTACGCGAGCCGCAACAGCGTCACCAGACGCAGGGATGTGTCTGGGACACACAAACTTCTTGCGGTGGTACGTTGTGAGTTTCTACTTTCCTTTATTTTTCTTAGTTGCTGTGCTTGCTAACTGCAGGGAGGGAGGTGGAGAGTAGGGTTGGTGCGCCAGGATAATTTTGGAGATTTGGGTCAAGCGCAGTGGGTCATTGCTTCATGTCAGCAAAATAAATCTTAAAAGATTGGGTAGTGCTCTTGGGTTTAACCCTAACTGGGTAAGCCCTAGAGGTATGTCAGATAAACATGTGTCTAGTACTACCGTAACGGCGGTCCTGTGTCTTTACTATCATCATAAGTAGATCCTCATTTTGCAATTTTATTATATTATTTTAAGATGACTCATTTTGCAATATTCTGTTTTACAGTTTGCTGGCTTGATTTGGTTTTGTTGCACAGGTTTGTGTTCAGCTGAAGAAATAGCACTAAGTGGTGACCCGGAGACGACATCTGGTTGACGCGGTGTTTTGCAACTTGCTGCTGAAAGCATAGTTTTTCTGTAAGCTTTGACATATAACTTATTACGAATACGTTTCAAGCACTGCTTTCTTTGTGGTGGGGTTACGTGTTTGTTCATTTCCTTCATGTAACGAGTGGTGCTCTCATCTCTTGATGAGATTTAATAATCGGAACAATAACTACTTCACGTTTATTGAACTATTCATATTTACCTTTAAATGTATTTCTAGGGCAGGCGAGAGGGGCTCCAGAATTACAAACCTTGCTACTCGAGTTGGATTGTTGGATAAATTCGAAGTCCGTATAGTTTGCAATTCCCTCTTCAGTACTGGCAGCCTTCCTGTTCGCTTCTCCAAACCCAAAAGGTTTCGACAGCATCTGTTGAAGGACTCACCAGTCTCTGATTTCACTGCTCTTGCAGCAGCTGAGAATGGAACGTGCCAATGACATCGAGGGCAGCCTCGTGGATCAACCGGGTCGCCTCACCACCACGTTCGACAATTGGAGCTCATTGCCTCCCGAGGTTCAGGAGTTGATCCTCGCGTTCTTACCCTTGGACCAACTGTTTCAGGTCGGTCTCATTTGCAAGAACTTCCTCAACGTCACCAAGCGCAGATCCTTCCACCAGGCACGGGCTCGTCTTCGCCCCAGGGAATGCTGTCTCAGTCCCCTTGTGTTCTACGCGGAGAGAGACACATGGCACCTGAGGGGCTTCGACTATGAGAACCGGGTTTGGAGGAAGCTGCCACCCTTCAAGAGTCCGATTCCGGCTCTTGATCCGGACGAGTTCAATAATTTTCTCGTGGCTGGAGACAAGGGGCTGTTCTGTATGAATGTTGGGAAGGCGTCCGAAGGAGAGAAGCTGTACGTGTACAATCCTCTGTCAGGAGAGGCATTTGAACTGCCTGCATTGGAGTTGTCTCGGCATCCGGTGGTGATAAGTTTGCGTGTGACGCTGGCTAAAAAGAATGATGACATGGTTGCGTCCAGCTTCGTGGTAATCGTGATCGGAGGTGTTGGGATTGGAACCGGGAGTCTGTCCAGGAAGACGGATGTGTACGACTCCGTGAAGGGGCGATGGGAAGCTGGCGAAGATGTGCCCGGGGCAGAGTTCTCGCTGAACGACTACCAGACTGGAGTGTACTGTGAGAGGTCGGGGTTGCTGCTGTGTGTGGGGTTCATGGTGGATGGCAGGAAGGGAATCTTGGCATTCGATGTGGAGAAGCGGAAGTGGCGCGAGGATTGGATCTGCCCGTTCCATGATCCGGTGGGTGATAATGCGGTGATGGTGCACTTTGCAATTGCTCAGCTTGTGGAGTGCAGCGGGATGATCTACCTGTTCTCGGAGCAGATGGTCAAGACGACCGTGACCCACTGCATCGACAGGCTGGAGCTGGATAGCGGGTCCGAGGGGTTCACATGGACAAGAGTCTTGACACGGGACATTCAGAGAAACTGGGGTCTGCGGGTGTATCCAGAGATGCAGGGAAACTGGGCTCTGCTGGTGTATCAAGAGTACACGTGTGTTCCAGTGGGGGAGGACAGATTGTGCATATTCAACACAATCGAGAAGAGTGGGGTGGTTTTTGACGTGACGGGGAATGAGGGCGTTGCGAGTGAACCGTTTGGGATGGTGCATCCACCTGATTTGGGGGATGGAGTGATGTTACGCAGTCTGAACCCGGTGGGGTATGCGTTCGAAGCGGGGTTTGGTGTGTCAGCGCGACCAGTACTTGGGGCAGAGGGAGTTTAGAGAATGTGAGAGAGTGTGGGAGAGAAGATGGGTGGTGTGAATGCAGCCCGTGTGATTGTGGAAGTGGAGGAAGGTCGGGCCGAGTGTCTACAGTTGGGGCATGAACAGGCCGAACAGCAGTCTATTAACTTGGGAGACTGCAGCCATGGGATTTTACGTGTTTTCTTGCATATGTTGTCTAGTGCATACAGGAAATCCATATAGCACAGAGTACCTATAGGCATTGATATGTTTTCAAAAAAACCGGTTGGCTATATGTTTTTAACAAAATCGGTGTTTCAAGGTAAGTGGTTAAATTTTAATTTTTGGGGAGGAAAATACTACAAGTAGCATAGTAATAAAAAAGAATATAACAATTTGATACAAATATAAGGAAATATGATTAGTGTGTTTTTAAGTGGAATTAATATGGCATATCCGTCCATGCTTTGTGTGTGGACCTTGGAGTCCCACTATTGAAGCAGATGGTACAACAACAAAGCAGAAAATATGAGGTCGTCCAGGTTTCCGAGTTGTTCAATGATACAATCTCACCATTTTGCAATTACAAGTCACAAGAAATGTTGTTGTACTTCTATTCTGCACCATCATCACTCCGTCCGATCTCTGAGACACCTGCTTCTCAGATAAGTCTCCATGTAAGTGCAATCCTACCTCATTGATTATGTAGTGGTGTCTGGTTCAAGAATGGTGCAGCTGAAGAAGACATCTCCCAATAGTTATCCTGAGAGTCACCGTAGGTTTGAATGGGAATATTCCATTGCGTAACCAACAAGAATATTTTGAAAACAAGACATTTCAAAGTATTCTCATCATTTGAGATTACTCGTGTACATTAATTCCATGCAAAATAATGGATTCCTTTACGGTTTTGCTCACTACAACTACCATAACCAGCCCAAGGACACAGCTCATTCTAGTTGAAAATAGATCTAAACCACAGTATACATGCACATCGAGAGAAAGTGCCTCTTTTCAAATGTCACTCCAACTTCACTTCGGAAACACAAATGTTACAAGTATCCGAACATTGCAAAGCACCGTGACAAACTTAGGATACACTATAATTAACTAGAAAAAGAAAATACGACAGCAAATTGCACTTCCATATTTTCAATAAACAGCAATCTCTCATCCGTATAATGGTATACATTGCAGGAGATAATCTTCACAGCCAGCCACCTTCAAAGGTAGTCCATGTGTGTATGAAAACCATTCTTTACATAATACATCCTACAATGCCGATGTACTCTTGCCCTAACCTGTGATTAATATACAATACAATATATGGCATTCTGATTCACACACAGTGAACCCCAAATACTAACTGGCCATCTCCACACCATTTGGACCTGCCAATCAAATTCCTAGTCTGCTCGAGCAAGCTCTAAAAACAAATCTCTTATCATCACTCCAAAAGGGTTTCAAAGAGTTTCTATACATCCAAACACGGGAAGATGGCCTAGAAGATTACTTCCCTGATAACTCCCTTACAACCGGGTCGGTGACTGTAGTTCCATGTATTTTTAACTCCAGGGCTCAGTGCTTCAAACCGGCTGTTCCTCACCCTGAGAGATTACAAAACAGAGAGATCCCAGGCTCCAAACATCTAGAAGCAGAATAACAAAAACTGTAGAGCACATTCACTTGAACATTTCAAGGTACATGTGTTCCCGAAATCGTACAAGTACAGAGTACCGGCCTGAGCTGTTGTAGGAGGTATACCTACACCGGTCAGAATACATCTGATTAAACCCTAATAGGTACGAACGTCAGCTATTGGATCTGTTTCACTTGACGTGAAGCTTTGTTTAACTTGTTATACCGAGTGATAAAATTTTTATAGAGTTTAAAATTGTGTAGTTCATGGTGTACATGTCAATGTATCGTGTGACGTTTGGTAAATCGTGGGGTTGTTAGTTTTTAAGGTTGATATGGGTAGGCGTGCAGATGCTTGTAGTTGGAACGGTCTTTGTCTTCTGCACCCTCACCTCCTTCCTACACGATACTTGGATTTATCAGCGAGAGTAAGTGTTCACGCAGCATGAATTTGCTCCTGACTTGACTTCAGCTTGCTGGGGATGCGTCAGGAGCAAAATCCGCTGTAAGCTGCAGATGGTGTTGTTGAAGCCTTCAGTCACACCCGATCAGTGTTTCTTAACAATAGGAATGGCGCTTGATATACTGTACACAGGAGTTAATCACTGCTTGATATGCAGTAAATTTGATCAGTTACTGTTGATATCCTGCATGGTACTGTTCATTTGATTGATAGTTACACTTTTTCATTGGAGTGCTTGATAACTATTCAGCAGGGCTTAAAGAGAAGTCGGAGTGGATACATTTTTGTTCTTCCATACTTCTCTAGTATCAATCTGGTTTGTGTCGAGATGGAATTTGTAGGTTCTTCAGCATATATGAAACTTCGTGAAGAGCTGACTCGGTAATGTAAATTTTAATAGTGACTTGTAAGTTGTGCGACCAATGTGGGCGCAAAGTTTCTTCATGTGAACATTCAGTTCCATACAATTTCTGCAAATTAGGGAGTACTCACTAAAGCTGAGTTCACATTGAGTGTTTTTTTTAGTATTGTATACCTCATTCTGGCAGTTGTAAAAGTTCCATGGTAATGGATTTGTCCCCTTCGCATACAACTGAAAATTCCACTCGAAGCTGCTTTGCACCAGAAACCTTGATCAAGTGACCAAGACTCCAAGAGGAATCTCAGTGACAGTTAATCCAATATTAAGGGCCAAAGTCGTGACCACATGAAAAATTCAAAATCAAAATCAAATTTGTAAGGTCCCGGTCACTTCCTGTGGTGTGAGTATTGTATCTGTGACCATTCTAATATGGTTGTGGATACTAGTGTATAGTTTTCATTGTGAATGAGAATCACTGGTAGTAGCACTTCTATCGTCAAGTGTAGGTGCCAACATCATAATTTGGGAAGCATTGAATAGTATTGGTGATCAGGGTTGAGGCACAAATAGGGGTAGGATCCGCCTTGAGGTTGTGAGTGATTTGTTTTAGATGCTGCTTGGATGTGGAGTAATCACAACTGTATAAGTATTTTTTCGATTAGAAACTATTGTTATTAGAGTAGCCAAACTCCATTCCAGCAGAAGGGGCACTACTCGTTAGGGTGCACGAATTCGAACGCTCCCCGCGGACGCGCAACCACATCGCGTGCCAACATCAGCAGCGAATCCGCATACTTCTCAGCATCCAGGAAGTCATGATCACTGGATATGTGATTCGCAAGGCAGGCCAATGACGACTGACAAGCGCTGTCCACAAAATCAAGCAAGCTCAACATCACTTGTATATTCTCAGAATCTGCTTCTCCTGACCCTGCCATGTCATGGTGGGCGACCTCCAGCACTGTGGATGCGAGCTTCGAATCTCCCCACACAATCATGTTGAAAATTTAGTTTCTTTGGTTTGTTAGCATCTGCATAGAACAACACCATATGTATTTATGAGTTGTAAAATCATAAGAGATTATATCATCGTGAAACGAGCTACTGCAAACTTAAGACCAGTAAAATGAAATGGACACTCATGTGACTGCAATCGTATTACGTACCAGCTCGACTGTACATAGAGTTGTATAATCCATGGCCAAGCTCTGAATCTATGGACAGGGCTGCCGCATTAAAGTCGGCTCTTTGTGGTAGCGAATTGCCCGATCATGTGCAAGCTCCTCGATCCATCACATGGTGGGACAAAATGTATAAAACCCACGTGTATAGAACTCTGAAATGTGAAATATCCGGCTGTATTGACTGGGTAGGAGTATACTAATTAACATGCAATTTAGTACATGGAATTGCAGTTGTGTGACTCTAAGTTGTCTTCTTATGCTCGCAAATTCCATGTCATTAGAGGCGAGAGTACTGCTGTTTAGTGTTTGAATTGGTTTCCCCGGGGGAGGGGAGAGGGCTGCGCCGGCCAAGGAGGTAGTGCAATACCAAGGTGACACGCGCAAGTCCCGGTAGCAAGCCACCGGGTGGACTCGCACCCGAGAAAAATTAGATTAAACCGGTAGTCCCCCACTCACTGTGATGCCTTGAGAGCTCCGAGGGTGGGCCAAGGGCGATCAGATTGAGAAATGAACAGGCCAGCAAGAGGATCAGTGTGCAGAAGAGAATGAGCGTGAGCAATCGAGTGAGCAGTGTGCACAAGTGAGAAATGGGAGCACAAGTGAATTCTTTAAGTACTGTTATGCATCGCAGCCACATGTGAATGCAAGTAGTGTGCACTTGCGCATTCCCGAGTTGCACAAGAAGACACTCCACGGATTCACTATAGCAGAGAGACACCCAACTTCCCAATTTCCAAGCAATGTTCCCCAATCCTCAATGCCTCCACAAAAATGGCGGCATGTTGTAAAACCCAAAACACAAAATCGGTGGCATGCTGCATTGCTTTGTGATCCACTAATCACAAAAGGAGCGAGTATTAGGCTCCAACGTTCCCAGCAAAGATCAGACGATCAAAGACTAGAAATTGCACTCTAAGGGCGGCAAGTTTGAACTAAGAAATAATTATACAGATATGGAGGAGAACAAAGAGCGATTAATGCGAGATTCGGAGGAGAGGAGGGAGTGATCAATGCAATATCGAAAGAGAGAAGCTTGCGATTAATGCATAGTACAAGGAGTTATGAAGCAGCTAAGAGCCCCTCCCCTTGGGCTTAGAGTTCACTAATTAGACGGTGCAGATGTCGCCGCCTTGCTCTCCCCAATTGACGGCTGGAAGTCCATGTGGGAGTGAGTGGGGTGTCTCGATTCCAGATGATGCTCATTGCTCTCAGATGTTAAGTCCACGTAGCTGATGTGCATCCCAGGTTGAGTCCATGGTTGTTCATAGGACCTCCCCGTCCGGTCCGCTCATCCGTCCGTTAGGGGTCAGGGACTCAGGGTAGGTCCGTTTGACCAAGACTTAGGGTTGAGCGTGCCAATCTTGCATATATTGAAGATTATCTTGCACATATTGAAGATATATACCTATTAATTTTTTTTCTAGGGGACCGCTATGTCCGAATCTCCGATAAATGGGACAGACCGGTCCGTCCGACCGTCCGAAGTGCCGTCCGGTATGCCAGATTTGGCCCATGTCCGTCCGTTAAGACAACCCTGGTAGGCTGGTCGAGTCATGAATACATCCGCGAAATATCTCAAATAGGCCTTCCTTTTTTACACGGGGGTGTAGCTCATGAAGTTTTTTAGTATAAGTCCTGCAAAATTTAGCCTGTTTCGGGAAAGCTGGCCGAGAGTGACATCGTTTGTACACTATGCATGTATAGCAACTTGAAATATCTTCGCGGATGAACAAACAATGGCTTATAGTTTGGACGGATGGAAATAGTTGATTGGATGGATTGTGGACTCGGTCAAAAAGTAGATGAAAATGGTGTACATCCTTCAACTTCATTTCTCCCTTAATAGAAAGTATGGGGCGTTTAGAAAATTAGTTTGAGCTAATGAGGAATTATGTAGAAGTGTGAGTGTTTCATTTAACAACTTTATATCATATATGCCAAGTTTTTGGTTTTTCATTTTATTTTTTTAATTTTAGATGTATAACAATGTAGTTTAAGGTGATTTATGATGATTTTTAAGGCAATTATAGTGTGTGTAGAAGTAGTGAAGTGGAATGAAATTTAGTTTAACATATATGTGTATAGAAGTGGTAAATTGTTCTTCACATCTCATATCAATTATCAATGCAGTTATCAATTATCAATGCAGTTATCAATTATCAATGCAGTTACTTTTGTCCAACTACCTTCATAAAATCATCACTTTTACTCTGCAATCTTCCATTATTTGGATTCTTTCACAAAACCACTTGTCAACTTAAGTTGCTTCTCCTTCTATTATTTCAATTATTCTTTTAATCTTGTTATTTCAATCATGCTTCTATTTTATTGTCACTTCAAGTTCAATGATCAATCCTTATAAAATCATCGGTCATTTCAATTATTCTTCTAATTTTAAAAAAAAATTTGAGGCAAATGAACAAACTCTAGTATAGAAGAAAAAGTACAATCCTCATCGAATTTTCATCATGGACAAAAAAGAACCAAAAGAAGAGAGAAAGAGAGAACACTAGTTAGAGCCAGTTGGAGATAATTCCACCCGGCAAGATGAGTATCCATCTAACAGTAAGATTTGTTAAATATCCCATAAGTAATCATCCACCTAGAATCATCCACTTAGAGTCAAAAGCTTTCAATAAGTCTTGGATATTCTCTTTAGCTTCTGTCCTTGAAATGGCTTTGATGGTCTTCTTCCAAGCTATGCGTCTTTAGTCAAGAAGAGAGATCCTTCTTCTATAACTTCTGCTCAATTCTTCTAAAATTTCCAATCATTTTTGTGATGCTTCCAATCTTCTGTCACTTCACTTGCAGCTTGAATCTTCTGTCACTTCACAAGTGCTTTCAATCTTCTGTCATAGTCTTGGCATGCTTCAATTATCATGCCACCATGCTTTGGTCCTCATAGAATCTCCAGTCATTTCAGAAAGTCAACATGTGCCTTTAATCTTTTGTTAGAGTCTTAACATGCTTCAATTCTTCTGTCACCTTGATTGGATCATCATAGGATCTTCAGTCCTTTGAGTCACTCTGGTTGTGCCCTGAATTGTTTGTCACAATCTCAATGACATACTTTAATTTTCTTCTATGACTTTACTTTGATCCTCATAGAATCTCGAGTCATTTTAGTTACGCTTTCACTCTTATAAAACTTCACTCGTGCCCTCAATATTTTGTCACTATCTCAAACTTACTTCAATTCTCACAAAATCATTCGGCTTCTTAGACTAATTTAAAATTATTTATATTCTTTAACAACCTCAATTTAACTTTATTGAAACTATAATTTTAGAATCCATTGTACAATCTTATGCTAATGCAATTATAAAATTTTATTATCTAGCAATATCAATTCATCCTAACAATGTTAAATTATTTATTGTGACATAGGGCTATTTAATTAAGAATTGAGGTGCTTTCCGGTTAAGGTTGATTTTAATTGAAGGCCGCATAGGGAGGAGCAGTTGAATTGAGAGAATAATATTCAATTGTAGTCTTTCCAAGGAAAAAAAATTCTCTATTGTATTCTTCTACATCAGAATTGAAAACCACACTACAAAACTCAATGATATTACTTCTTCCACACTACAAAATTCAATGGTGCTTCTCCCACCATTGAGTGAAGTTTTATTTTTATGCAAACAAAAAATTGGATGATTTCTCTCTTTTATACACAAAACTTTTTGGACCCCATATTTTCCATAATCCAAATTATTCTTATGTTTCATAATCTAGTTTATTTTTATTTATGAATATTTCCAAAAGATTCTCGTTTTACAAATTACATCTATTTTGTTCCCTAATTTTGTTTTTTTATTTTCTTTTACATATCCTTTTTCAAATAGATGATAGAAACCAAATAAATAAGTGATGTGTAGAAAATTCTTGTAGATTTTAGATGAACTCATCATAATTGTATGAAAATCTGCATAATATTTGAATGAAATTAAAAAAAAGAATTATGTTAATAAAGATGAAGATTCGACGATAAAGGAATGAATTTTTTGATTCACATATAGCTCTTCTAAAAAGTATTTTGCTAGTTAAACATAAAATGGAAATTATAGATTCTCAAATCTAATATAATATGAATTAGTATATGTTCCAATAGCTCAATTTATATCTTGATAATTCAATCTAGTCGCAATATTGGAATTTATATTTCAACAATCTAATTTTTTTAAGAATAATCTATTAATTTTTAAAGTGATCAAATTTATGTCATAAGAATCAGAGCTGTATCAAAATATTATAATTCATGTCAACAAATTTGTAGAATATGCCAAAAAATACTATTTGGATCAAAATTATCCAATTATAAAAAGTAATGTAATATTTTTATTAAGAATTTGAGTTGTATAAAAAAAATATAATTAGTTTTCTGATAATAGAATTTATGAAATGAAAATGTAATTCTTTCAAAAAAAAAAATTATAATAAAATATGTCAACTTATAAAAAGATGTTATAATTTTTTAAAATTAACTTGGTTTGTTTTGAAATGTATCATTGTATTAAAAAATAAAGTATTATATGCCAAATTATAATAATGAGTTCTTTTCTATTTGAATATGGCATTTGAATAATTTATCCAATCAAGTATCTATTCAAAAAAAAGATGAGATAAACTTGTGCACTGACTAATAATTGCAATTAACCCCCTCAAATTGGAAGGCCTCAAAAGCGCCAAAAACCCTCAAAAATGGCCTCTTTCAAAACATAATGTAAGTTTTCAAGTTTTGATGTATTTTGGAGGCAATTAACCAAAGGATCTAGTACCTTACTTGTACATGTATATGTATCTCAAATCTTAGATTCAAACTTCTTATCCTTTGTGAGATCACAATGTTCAAAGTTAGAAAAAATGTTTTTTTTCCTTGTTGCAAAATAAGTTTGAGATGTTTCATGAACAAGAAAAATCAATTTCAAAAGTAAATTTGACTTGAGGCTCTTTAAATTCTTGTTTCTAGGTAAGGTTAAGAATATGTCCATGCACTTTCTACTCTCATACCAATGAAATTCCAAGGATTTCAGGTTTGGTGCCAAGGTGGCCACAAAGAATACATAGGATGTAAATTTTTGGCTTTGTTAATTTTTTTTATGGAGAAGGCCTTTGGTGATCCCTGTTTGTTTTTCACCAGTTTCGGGCAATAAGTAGTATAATGTAACTGGACGCCTCTAAAAAGGGCGACAAGACCAACTTGTTAAGGGAATGATGGCTTTATCCAAGTTACCTGTTGGATAATTTTTGGCTTCAATCAATTAGTGGTTTAAGGACTTTGGAGCCAAATATAATAGATTGCTATTTTTATTTCGCGTTCCGAAAAATTTTGCCACCTAAAAAAACAGTGCCTTATACAACCTATAAAGCCTAAAGAAATGCTTGCATTACGTGCAAAATGGGGTCATGAAAAGGCCGTGTAAGCCTGCCCTTTCTAGGTGAACTCCCTACTTTGGGCACCTCTGCCGCTGGCAATGGATGCCAGAGTTGCTGCCCGCACAGAACTGCATGGCGCACTCACAACAAAGGTCCTCGGAATATTAGTTGAGACATGAATGTCTTGGCTCGGGGTTTGGTCCCAAGTGGGCAGATGGTGTCAGCCCGACGCTGTAGCTTGTGCCCTCCACACGCCTCGCTCGGAGGTCATTGGTTTGAGCCTCCGTGGCGGTTGCTGGCACCACGGTGGTACAGGACGTGCCACGTCAAAAAGTACGCGGGCAGCGCCTGTTTTTTTCTCTCAGGTGCCGCTTACACGGCCTTTTCATGACCCCATTTTGCACCTAATGATCAAGTGTTCAAGTCTTCAAGTGTTTGCTCTGGAATTGTCTGATGAGCATCTGGTAGGCAATTACTCTTATCCACATGGAGGTATGCTGAAATTCAAATACAAAGGCTAGTCTTTGATAGTAAAAAGGCATATGGAGAAATATTGGATTGAAAATCCAAGCGGTGGAATTTTGTCCTCAAAATTTATTTACATGTACAAAAAAAACACAACTTGGAAAAAAATAAAATCTCAATTTTTGACAAATTTTTGACAGATTTTGAGTACAAATGAGCATGTACTACAGTTTTGGATAGATTTTAGCATGCCCTAATAATGTATTCAAACTTTGATTCCAAATATCTCCAGAAATATGTGTAATTTTGAAGCATAAATAGTCGTATTGGAAAGGTATGGGAAAAATCCATGGGATGAAAAAATTCAGCTTCATACAATCTATACCATTTGGTAACCAATAGCTTGACTAAAGTCAAAACGACAACAATATGGTTTGATTTCAACTTTCGGAATTAAATGATTTATTTTGAATAAAAGGTTCGAATGTGCATTGATGGATAATGAATTCTCATCCATTTCTATGTTTTCAACTGGTTCTTCTGTACGGCCTACTGGTGAAAAAGATTCAAAATTGGGTTGCAAATTTTTCAATTGAATAGATTAAACTCAACTGCATGGCGGCCTACACTTCAATTGAAAACTTCCAACTGAAAGTTGAAAAGCTCAATTGACCAACTGAACTAAACTAGACAGTCTCCCTCTACCCCCCCGTGTAAACAACCCGACTGACTCTACCCAAACAACACTTTGATATCAAAACTCATGACTCTAACAAATTTCCAACCACCAAAATGAGGTTCAGAATCCTAAAAAACACTACATGTGCAAGTTTAGAGAGAAACAAAACTCCCTAACCTACCAGTTCAAACTGGAAAGAAACAACTACCACTATGATAGTCATTCTGTCATCATCCAGTTTGAAACCATGATAATCATGATATTAGTCAGTGTGTCAACATCTCCATAACTTCACTTCGCCGGAGTACAGACATTTGGTTCTTACTACAAGAGATTGTACTGTACAGACACACACAGACAATTTACGACGATATTATCGCCACAGCTGCAGACAAGAATGAAGTGTACGTCTGTCTGCGGTCTGTGTGGGCACAGCCAAGCCTTAAGATCGAGGCTAAAGGCAGGAGCTTCTTCGCATCAGGTTTCGCAGGCTGTTGGCCTGCTTCTAAGGGCGAGGATTTCCATGCCCATGTATTGGATACATTCCTTGTGTCTGGGACACACAAACTTCTCGCGGAGGTACGTTGTGAGTTTCTACTTTCCATTATTTTTCTCTGTTGCTTTGCTTGCTAACTGCAGGGAGGGAGGTGGGGAGGAGGGGTTGGTGAGCCAGGATAATTTTGGAGATTTGGGTCAAGCGCAGTGGGTTATTGCTTCATGTCAGCAAAATAAATCTTAAAAGATTGGGTAGTGCTCTTGGTTTTAACCCTAACTGGGTAAGCCCTAGAGGTATGTCAGATAAACATGTGTCTAGTACTACCGTAACGGTGGTCCTGTGTCTTTACAAGCATCATAAGTAGATCCTCATCTTGCAATATTATTATATTATTTTAAGATGACTCATTTTGCAATATTGTGTTTTACAGTTTGCTCGCTTCATTTGGTTTTGTTGCACAGGTTTGTGTTCAGCTGAAGAAATAGCACTAAGTGGTGACCCGGAGACGACATCTGGTTGACGCGGTGTTTTGCAACTTGCTGCTGAAAGCATAGTTTTTCTGTAAGCTTTGACATATAACTTATTACGAATAAGTATCAAGCACTGTTTTCCTTGTGGTGGGGTTGTACGTGTTTGTTCATTTCCTTCACGTAACGATGGGCGCTCTCACCTCTTGATGAGATTTAATAATCGGAACAACAACTACTTCACGTTTATTGGACTATTCATATTTACCTTTAAATGTATTTCTAGGGCAGGAGAGAGGGGCTCTAGAATTACAAACCTTGCTACTCGAGTTGGATTGTTGGATAAATTCGAAATCCGTAAAGATTACAATCCCTCTTTGATTCCCAGCAGATGTTGACCTTCAAGGTATGTTTTGCTCAGAAATCTGCATCCCGAGGATTACGACCCTTTCCGATCTGGCCATCCACAGCTTTGACTACGATGTGAACAAATCTAAACGAGCAATAATCGGCTGAACCATCTGTTTGAACTGATTCAATACAGACTAAATTCTGGGTCCCTACCCATACCGAAAAGATTTCGACAGCGTCTGTTGAAGGACTCACCAGTCTCTGACTTCACTGCTCTTGCAGCAGCTGATAATGGAACGTGCCAATGACATCGAGGGCAGCCTCGCGGATCAACTGGATCGCTTCACCACCACGTTCGACAATTGGAACTCATTGCCTCCCGAGATTCAGGATTTGATCCTCGCGTTCTTACCATTGAACCAACTGTTTCAGGCCGGCCTCGTTTGCAAGAACTTCCTCAACGTCACCATGCGCAGATCCTTCCACCAGGCACGGGCTCGTCTTCGCCCCAGAGAATACTGTCTCAGTCCCCTGGTGTTCTACGCGGAGAGAGACTCATGGCACCTGAGGGGCTTCGACTATGAGAACCGGGTTTGGAGGAAGCTGCCACCGTTCAAGAGTCCGATTCCGGCTCCTGATCCGGACCTGTTCAAGGATTTTCTTGTGGCTGGAGACAAGGGGCTATTCTGTATGAATGTTGGGAAGGCGTCCGAAGCAGAGAAGCTGTACGTGTACAATCCACTGTCGGGAGAGGCGTTCGAACTGCCTGCATTGGAGTTGTCGCGTCATCCGGTGGTGATAAGTATGCGTGTGACACTGGCTAAAAAGAATGATGACATGGTTGCCTCAAGCTTCGTGGTAATCGTGATCGGAAGTGCTGCGATTGGAACTGGGAGTCTGTCCAGGAAGACTGATGTGTACGACTCTGTGAAGGGGCGATGGGAAGCTGGCGAAGATGTGCCCGGGGCAGAGTTCTCGCTGAACGACTACCAGACTGGAGTGTACTGTGAGAGGTTGGGGTTGCTGTTGTGTGTGGGGTTCATGGTGGATGGCAGGAAGGGAGTCCTGGCGTTCGATGTGGAGAAGCGGAAGTGGCGCAAAGACTGGATCTGCCCTTTCCATGATCCGGAGGGTGATAATGCGGTGATGGTGCACTTTGCAATTGCTCAGCTTGTGGAGTGCAGCGGGATGATCTACCTGTTCTCGGAGCAGGTGGTCGAGACGACCGTGACCCACTGCATCGACAGGCTGGAGCTGGAGAGTGGGTCGGAGGGATTTTCATGGACAACGGAATGGAAACGGGGAAGGCACGGAAACACGGGACTGCTGGTGTATCCTGAATACACTTGTGTCCCAGTGGGGGAGAACAGATTGTGCATATTCAACACAATCGAGAAGAGTGGAGTGGTTCATTACATGTCGCGGGAACAGGGTTGGATGGGTGAAACGACTGGGAGCGTGCCTCCACCTGATTTGGAGGATGGAGTGTTGTTTCACAGTCTGAACCCGGTGGGGTATGCGTTCGAAGCGAGGTTTGGTGTGTCAGCGAGACCAGTACTTGGGGCAGACGCAGTGTAGAGAATGTCGGGGAGAGTGGGAGAGTGGGAGAGGAGGTGGATGGAGTGGAGGCAGCTCGTGCGATTGTGGAAGAGGAGGAAGGTCGGGCCTGAGTGCCTACAGTTGGGGCATGAACACTGTACTATCCACTTGGCAGACGGCAGCCATGGGATTTTACGTGTTGTCTTGCATATGCAGTCTAGTGCATATAGTTTTTTTGTTTGGATTTTATATTATGAATAGTGCCAGATTCCGGCTTTGTGGATCTACGGCTTTATATTGTAATGATCGGTAGCACAGAGTACCGGCCTAAGCTGTTGTAGGAAGTATACCTACACTGGTCAGAACACGATCTGATTAACCCCTAATAGGTTCGAACGTCAGCTTTTGGATCAATTTCACTTGACGTGAAGCTTTGATTAACTTGTTATACCGAGTGATAAATTTTTTTATAGAGTTTAAAATTGTGTAGTTCATGGTGTACATGTCAATGTCTCGTGTGAAGTTTGGTTTTGTGGGGTGGTTAGTTTCTAGGTTGATATGGGTAGGCGTGCAGATGTTTATAGTTGGAATGGTCTGTGTCCTCTGCACCCTCACCTCCTTCCTACACGATACTTGGATTCATCAGCGAGAGTATGTGTTTGCGCAGCATGAATTTGCTCCTGACTTGACTTCAGCTTGCTGTGATGCGTTAGGAGCAAAATCCGCTGTAAGCTGCAGATGGTGTTGTTGAAGCCTTCAGTCACACCCGATCAGTGTTTCTTAACAACAGGTATGGCGCTTGATGTACTGTTCACAGGAGTTAATCACTGCTTGATATGCAGTAAAATTCATCTGATTCAGTTAGTGCTGATATCCTGCATGGTACTGTTCATTTGATTGATAGTTACACATTTTCATTGGAGTGCTTGATAACTATTCAGCAGGGCTTAAAGAGAAGTCGGAGTGGATACATTTTTGTTCTTCCATACTTCTCTAGTATCAATCTGGTTTCTGTCGAGATGGAATTTGTAGGCTCTTCAGCATATATGAAACTTCGTGAAGAGCTGAGGTAATGTAATTTATACATGACTTGTAAGTTGTGCGACCAATGTGGGTGCAAAGTTTCTTCATGGGAATATTCAGTTCTATACAATTTCTGCAAATTAGGGAGTACTCACTAAAGCTGAACATTGAGTGTTTTTTTTAGTATTGTATACCTCATTCTGGCAGTTGTAAAAGTTCCATGGTAATGGATTTGTCCCCTTCGCATACAACTCAAAATTCCACTCGAAGCTGCTTTGCACCAGAAACCTTGATCAAGTGACCAAGACTCCAAGTGGAATCTCAGTGACAGTTAATCCAATATTAAGGGCCAAAGTCGTGACCACATGAAAAATTCAAAATCAAATTTGAAATTTGTGAGGTCCCGGTCACTTCCTGTGGTGGAAGTATTGTATCTGTAACCATTCTAATATGGTTGTGGATATTAGTATATAGTTTTCATTGTGAATGAGAATCACTGGTGGTAGCACTTCTATCGTCAAGTGTAGGTGACAACATCATAATTTGGGAAGCATCGAATGGTGTTGGTGATCAGGGTTGAGGCACAAATAATGGGTAGGATCCCCCTTGAGGTTGTGAGTGATCTGTTTTAGATATGTTGGTGTGCTGCTTGGATGTGGATTTGTTAGAACTATATAATCATTATGTCGATTGAAAACTGTTGTTATTAAAATAGCCAAACTCCATTCCAGCAGAAGGGGCACTACTCGTTAGGGTGCACGAACGCTCCCCACGGATGCGCGACCACATCGCGTGCCAACATCAGCAGCGAATCCGCATACCTCTCGGCATCCAGGAAGTCATGATCACTGGATATGTGATTCGCAAGGCAGGCCAATGACGACTGACAAGCGCTCTCCACAAAATCAAGCAAGCTCAACATGATCACTTGTATATTCTCAGATCCTTCTCCTGACCCTGCCATGTCATGGTGGGCGACCTCCAGCACTGTGGATGCGAGCTTCGAATCTCCTCACAGAATCATGTTGGAACTAAGTTCCTTTAGTTTGTTAGCATGATCTGCACAGAAGAACACATGATATGTATTTATGAATTGTAAAATCATAAGAGATTATATCATCGTGAAACGAGCTACTGCAAACTTAAGAACAGTAAAATGAAATGGACTCTTATGTGACTGCAATGAAATAATTTCGTACGAGCTGATCGACTGTAGAGTTATATATTCCATGGCCAAGTTCTGAAACTATGGACAGGGCTGACGCATTAAAGTCGGCTCTTGTGGTAGCGAATTCCCCGATCAAGTGCAAGCTCCTCGATCCATCACATAGTGGGACAAAATGTATAAAACCCACGTGTATAGAACTCTGAAATGTGAAATATCCGGCTGTATTGACTGGGTAGGAGTATACTAATTAACATGCAATTTAGTACATGGAATTGCAGTTGTGTGACTCTAAATTGTCTTCTTATGCTCGCAAATTCCATGTCACTAGAGGCGAGAGTACTGCTGTTTAGTGTTGGAATTGGTTTTCGGAACACATGTAGCAGGGGTGACCCCCGGCCATGGCCCCGGGGCAGGGGGAAATTCAATGTCTGCAAGAAATTGATGTTATAGGCATGGTTCAAATGAATCTTTTGAGCCAAGCCCTACTTTTACATCATCAATGCCATTGACTGAAGAATTTGAAGAAGGAAAGAAGATTATGAATTTTTTACATATAAGCATGATGTGTTGTTTGCCAAATCCAAAATCTCGACCGTCTATAAGAGTTGTAAAGCAAGTAATTAAAGAATTAGAAAACTTGTCCAAATTGAATAATTCGATAACAATGGTAAATTTGATTTCATATTTACCATTAAAAAGGCCAACCGACCGCTATTCACTGATAGAAGTTGATACATAAGCAATTCAAGACAACTCCAATAATTCTTTAAGTAAACATCAATACTAGTCTCATAGGCGGAGGACACAATCACCTTTTACATCAACAAGAATGGAACATGCTCTTCCTTAGCTAAGTTATGAGAGAGGAAGCATGACTTGTATCCACCAATATGTTGTTTTATATTCAAATTTTTATTTTTCTTACTTTATATTCTTGGGAACCCTTTTAATTGAACCACCTTTTCAATCTTACAACTTCCATTCACCACTTATAGATGCATGGAGTGTGGTGCATTCAATGTAAATATTTTGTCATTTTTTCACTGAAAATAATTTTTTTCAATTTTCTTCTTCATAAAAAAATGTTGAGAACTTTTTTGAATGGATGAGAGATGGAATAAAATTTTAAGTAAACATAGTCAAGAATGATCTCATAAATATTACTTACAACATGTCAACTGTTCTAGTGGATTCTTGATAAACATTGAACAATAATTCACGAGGTATCATCTCCTAAAAAATTCATTTGTAAAATGTGTGATCTGAAAAACATACTTTTCATTATTACATAACCAATCTCCAGCTCAATATGCTAAGAAATAAGTGGATAAAAATAGATGAAAATCGATCCAATTAGACTAAGGCTATTGTCTATTTGAACCAATTATTCAAAAGATCTTTCATGTTGATTTCAACAAGGTCTGTTCATCACCACCTCCTAATTACTGTACTTCCTTGCCTACTCTTCTCGAAGACTATTCTACCATTGTAGCAAGGTGATTCTGTTCTACCATCAATGTTAATAACCATGCTATAAGATCATTCTATTATACTTCTTTGTGTCAACACCTAAAGTAGGACTTGACTGCGTTCCTCTTACTCTTTACTTATACTATGTTTACCTACTCCATACTCACCTACCTTAACCACAACTTTGTATTTGTTTCCACCAACCCTTAGCTCAATATTATTTATCATTAACTAAGAACTTTGACCCTGATATTAATCAACTTCCAAACTTCTTCAAATGTGCTCAAGTTCAGTGGGGATGACAATTGTATTAGGGTTTGTGGAGGATGAGCGTGCGTTCTCCACATTGCCACAATTGGGTTAATAAAGGCCAAGCTCCGGAACAAGCTTGGAGAACACCTGCCGTTGTGTGTTCAAATGCTCACTCAGAAGTTCTATACTTTGAAGAACTTCCTGTATACGCAGGCTGTCCAGACATGGCGAGCTAACAAGCAAGTCTAATATTGGCATGAACCTTCAGTGAATTTATAAGTGTTGTCAACTGTGGTACTGAAAACCAGGAAAAATCCCATCCTGTGCTAACCTATGAGCAAACTGGAAATCACACGATACCAAATACACTTGACACAAGGTTCCATCAATAATATATTTTTATTATCATTTCAATCACGATACATTTTACTCTGTTTTCCTCCTTTGTCCTCTCTCCCCCCTTGCTACTTATCTCTTCCCTCTCTGAATCCAGTAACCAAACGGCAGTTATTGCTCAATTTAGTTTGGCTAACTGTCAACCTCTCGGGTCTCATCAGCATATGAACTTCTTACGTGGCCGCCACTTCCTTCCATCTGGATTCCTGTAACATTGCTGTCTATAACGAATTGGACGGGAATTATTTCATTTAACATTTCCTCCCCAGGTTCTTGATCGTTTTTACGGTCAAGAGCCTGCAAATGATCTGAATGAAAATAAAACTTCATCTTCGATCCATTGTCTGGCTTAATAATATTCGATCCATCTGGGGTACTCAAGGAATACGAACCATTATTAAATTTTTCGTGTATCACATACGGCCCCTTCCATTTAGGCCTGAACTTTTGGCCGTGTTGTTTCATGAGCCAGCTATCAACTACCATAACTAAATCACCGGGTTGAAACTCAATTAAATTCTTCAGTTTGTCATGTCGCAGCTTACGTTGGACTTGTTCTTGTGAAGTGCTCTGAATCGGCCTTCATCTAATTTTTCCAAAGTTAACAATCGCTCAGTCAATGATTCGGCTTCGCCCAAATCGTGTTCCAGAGCAAGTCTAAGTGAAGGAATCTGAATTTCGATAGGCACCACAGCTTCTAATCCAAAAGTTAGCTGAAAAGGTGTGAACCCCGTGGTCAACTTATGTGTGGTCCGGTACGCCCATAAAGCTTCTCCAAGGTGTTCATCCCAAGTTCTCCTTTTGTTCAAAATCACTTTAGCAATTATCCCGGCCAATATTCCGTTAGTTTTTTCTACTAAACCGTTGGCTTTAGGATAATAAGGTGTTGTTCGACGATGCTTGACTGACAACTTCTTGAGCAAGCCGGTGACTATACCTCCCGTAAAATGTGAACCTTGATCCGTTACGATTTCCAATGGAATTCCATAACGGCACACTATTTGGTTGAACAAGAAATCAACAGCTACTGCTTCTGTATTCTTTTTTGTAGCGCAAGCTTCCGACCACTTGGTAAGATAATCAGTTGCGACAATAATGTATTGATTCTTTTTAGAAGTTTTAGGCATTCGACCCATAAAATCCAAACCTCACTTTTCGAACGCACCTGTGGGTAAAATCGGATGTAACTCCGTATGTGGGAAACTTCTCTTTCCGTAAGCCTGGCATGATGGACAAGTTTTACAAAATTCAATAGAATCTTTAAATAACGTAGGCCAATGATAACCTGCCATTAGCACCTTCCTGGCCGTAGCATCTCCAGAAAAATGTCCTCCACAAACGCCTTCATGACACTCTTGTAATACTAAGCTTGCTTCATCATGTTCTACTGCTCTACGAAGCACTCCATCTCGTCCTGCGCGGTATAAAATATTATTGATCATCGTATAGGGCATACTTTTCCTACGAATCACTCTTCTTTCTTCACTGGTTGAACCTTCTGGGAAAATGGCGTCCACGAGGAACTTTTTAATTTTATCATATTCAAAATTAATTCTTTGTTTATCCTCTTCAACAACACAACATTCTGCATCATCGGACAAAACTCCTTCTTCCGAGCTTGAGTGATTACACAATTGTTGAACTAGCTTGGCGTGATTAATTCGTTGGCTCCTTGGTTGTTGAAAGATAAAATCAAATTGTTGAAGCGAAGCCAATAATCTCGCTGTTCTTCCAGTCGGGTCCACTTGCTGCATTACTTGCCTTAGAGCATCATGGTCAGTTTGTACAATTATTGGAAAAGAACAAGCTGACAAATAATGTTTAAATTTCACCGTCGAAAATCTCAAAGAAAGAAGTGTTTGCTCAGCTATTGTGTACCTGGTTTCACAGTCATTTAATAACCTACTAGCGTATTGAATAGGATGTGCTCTACCAATTGAATCGTTCTGCAGTAACACGGTAGAAATTGACACTGAACTAGAAGAAGGATTGATAATAAATGGTATCTGCCAATTCGGTTGCCGCATCACTGGGTCACTTGTTAATTTTTCTCTAATATATTGAAGACTTAAAGAACATTCTGGTGTCCACAGAAAAGGAGTTGTCTTTCTTAATAAAGAAGTGATTGGCTTAGCCTCCCCGGCTAAATCGGGTATAAACCGATTATGGTATGTAGCCATTCCCATGAGAGTAGACACCTCAGCTCGATTTTTCGGTTCCTTTATTTCTAATATTTTTCGCACTTTCTCAGGATCAACACGAATACCATTTTCAGAAACCACATGCCCTAATAAGTTTCCTTCGTGAAACCCAAACCGACATTTTTCAGGACTTAATGAACAACGAAATTCTGACAACCGTTGAAATGCTGCTCGTACTAATTGTGGATGATCAGATTTACTTCCGTATATAGCAAAATCATCCACATATACCCTTATGAATTGACCAAGATACGGTTCAAAAATTTTCATTTGAACCCGTTGAAACGTACTTCCCGCGTTACATAAGCCGAATGGCATTCTCAGATAAGCAAAAGTCCCCCATGGAGTCGTAAATGTTGTTTTGTGTACATCTTCATCTCTTATTTTAATTTGATGATAGCCGCTGTAACCATCGCAAAATGAATACATTTGATGACCCGCTACTTCGTCTAGTAATTCGTCAATGAAAGGAAGAGGTTGGCGATCCTTTTTTGTAACTTTATTTAAGGCTCTGTAATCAACGCATACTCTCCATTTACCTCCCTTCTTTGGAACTATAACAACCGGCGAGACCCAGTCTGCATTCTTTACCGGAATTATAAAACCTCCTTCAAGCAACTTGTCAATCTCAGCTTTTAAAATCGAAGCTTTTTCGGGAGCTAAACGTCTTTGGCGAATTCGTACCGGTTTTGCACCCTCTACCAGATCGATATGGTGCTCTTCTAAAGTTATACTTGGCAAGTCCTGATGACGAGTAACAAATAAATATGCGAATTCACGAACAGTCTTTACTAACACTTCCTTCTCATGTAAAGAAAGCAACGGTCCAAATTGAATTTTCTTTAATATTTCTTCCTCTTTACCGGTTTCTGATTCGCTATTAAGTCGTCCAGTTATCACTTGTGGCAGAACTTCAAGCGCATAAATTTCACCTTCTGTTTCACTGGTGGAGTCAGAGTCTGAGAAGTCAGTTGTCCAGTCAGAATCATAATCTTCATCAGATGATATTTCGGGAGAGCTTACTCTCCTCTTGCCATTTTTATCATGTATTACCTGCACATTGATTCGATGTGGCCTTTCACCAATTCTCATGAACCCACGACTCCAATAATTGACGGCTTTGACTCCAATTAGCCAAGGGCGTCCTAAAATCATGGGATATCCATCTTTTTTATCAGCAATAGATAAGACGTGTATGTCAAGTTTTACCACTACTCCGTTGACAGTTACCGGTAATTGTGAAATCATACCAATTGATTTTACACATCTCTGATCAGCCACCTTTAGTTTAATAGATGAGCCTTTATCTGTCGATAAACCTAATTCGTCAAACAACCACTTAGACATGACATTAACTGAAGCTCCCCCGTCAAGTAAACATCCTTCAATTTCGTGTCCCGCGATTGAAGCTGTTACTTGAGGTGCCTTCATCTCTTCATTCATTTTTTCCGCTATATTTACTTCGTTCATCCTTCTTCTGGTGCTAATACCTTGCCTTAATTCTCGACGAAGAGAAGGGCATCTTGCCACCAATTGCCCGATTGTGATGTTTGCTGACTGCTTACTAAGATCTGCGACGATAGAATAATCAGCTTGGTCTCTACTCAAGAGCAAGTCATTGATTCCAATTTTTCGTCGGGATCTCTTACTTCGAGAAGGTCCTTCGCATTTCTTTGATTTTGCACGTTTCTGATATGGGGTAGAATCCATTTCCAGATCTGCTAAGGCTCTATCCCGTTTAGCCATCATAAGTTCATGTTCTGGGCTTTCCTTGTCCGTACTCATTCGTTCCAGCATATGGATTTCTGCTATTTTGACATCAGAGGCGGTGGGAGTTACAGGTGTGTAGCTCTTCGTTTTTTTAGGACAATCACGTTCGTAATGCCCACGTACTCCACAACCGTGACACGCTACAAACTGCACTGCGCGCTGTAACGACGATCGTTCTGCCATGGGGCTCTTGGCTCGATGATCTGCCTGTCGGTCTTGTATCAAATATAGTTTCATTTCTTCCATCATAGATGTCAACTTCGAGATGGCATTATCTCCAACAATCTCTGGTTGCGTACGTGAAGACGAGCTCTGGATTGAGTTGTTTCCTGGAACAGGAACACTTTCACTTAACTTAGTAGGGACTTTCAAGGTGATAACATCAGGAGAGGACAATTCAGCAAGATTATCTTCTTTTTTCTGCGCCCATGCTAAAGCAAATTCCAAAGTTTGTGGTTCTTTCCAAGAAACTATCTCTTGAATTGACGGTATCAACCCCCTAATGAATGATCTTAGAACTTGTGCATCTACACTTGCGGTGTTTGCTACCACCGTCGCAGCATCTGGAGCAACTACTAACTCGACACTATTAGTCCTTTGACTTCGAAGTATCCGAGCTCGTAATTCCTTCAGTCTGGTGGCATACTCCCGTACCGATTCGGTCGCAACTCCCTCAGAATTGCGCCCTTGACGCATTAAGTTCAACTGGTTCATTAGAATTTGATAACTCTCTTTCTCCTGGAATTCCCGACAAAGAGCTTTGGTTAGGGAATCCCAGCTCCTTTTCGTCTCTTCCGATTGGCTTTCATACCACCACGCAGCCTCATCTTCCAAATGGATGGGCAACAGAGATAACCAGGCTGCTTTTGTTCGGTCACCATTGGTCATGCAAGCTCGTTTAAATTGTCGCAAAAATTTTTCTGGATCTGATTTACTAACACCTTCGAAAACAGGAATAGACACCATAATTAATAATTTTTTTTTTTTAAAAATTTTGTCAGTGTGGTTCAGATTAATTGCAAATTTGTAATATATTCCAATGTACTATGTAGCTCTTGAGAAACCAATCACTCTTCAACTCTCCAATCCGAAGCATTGCTCATTGCTGCCATATGTTCTTCTATCTTGTAAACGCCACTCGGCCAGTGCAGCTATTCATCCACATCCTACTTGCCAAAATCCTGTGCACGCGCTCAGAAACCCGCAGCTACTTCACGCTTTCCATCAGAAAGCGCCCAGCTGCATATCAGGCAAGTCGCCAGCGTCCCGAATCAGCTTCACTTCACTCCAGCCAAGCGATTGCACATCGTGCCGAAACCTCCTCTGTATACCGGCAACACCATCGAGCTGTTGAGTATCACTGTGCTGGCGTATCTCAGAGCTGCAGATCTGCGTATCCTTTTCTGTGTTGATTTGTCTGGAAATTGTGGTTACACCATCGCTCAGCAATCTGCGCTATTTCATTCGATCGCTAATGAGCGATTAGTGACAGTGAACGCTGCCATGGTCGACGCAACGCAGCGACGTCGATGTGCTTCATGCAGACATGTGAATGCTTGCACCACGAGCCCGTCTTTCCGCACGTAACATATCTCTGCATGTATGTTCTGCACTAATGCATGCAATCGTTAACGGAGTTGAGCTTTAATTTCGTGATCAGCACTAATTACAAGACCCACCTTCTCTGTAGCAAGCAGTGCGGATTCAATTCGCAGTAACAATAATCGTAGCTGCAGTTTCAGACTTGTTGTGAATAGTGATGACACTGTCGATTCAAAACTTTGGTTCTCGGTCACTACATAGTTCGTTGCGTTATCTTCCTCGTTGTGATGGAGACTACAGCTGCATATTAAGTCTTCGCACAATGTCGGCTTCTAAGAAAAGTGATTGCAGCTCGGTAACTTGAATGCATGTTGATACCGATTGCACCTCGTTAACCTGCATGCACGTAGAAACCAGTTGGTTGCACCTTGTTAACCTGCATGCGTGTTGATTCAGTCTCAATAGCCCAAACTCCGCGACCGTTAAATCTTTGAATTGCCGTCTACGATCCTCCCCGATGCAACCTGGAAAGCTCGTCCGCTTCTTTGTTTTGATGTCTCGGTATATGTGAGAAAGAAATAGAATTAAAACTGGATTTCAATTCTTCTACCGCTTGGTTAAGTGGCTGTAACTTTTCAGACTTGACTTGCCATTCTCCTGCAGCTTGCATGCAGACCAACCTGGAATC
The DNA here is from genome assembly GCA_014871385.1 of Ceratodon purpureus. Lineage (NCBI taxonomy): Eukaryota > Viridiplantae > Streptophyta > Bryopsida > Pseudoditrichales > Ditrichaceae > Ceratodon > Ceratodon purpureus. Next base: position 6,461,512 of record CM026422.1, read on the forward strand.
ACCAACCACCTTCAGATCGTTAATTTGCTTACCTTTTGCGATTTCTAAGCCTGAGATGAGTGCCGCATACTCAGCTTGGTTGCAGGTAAGGCCCGGCCCAAGGTCCTTGTGATATCTTTCACGTTTCCCAGTTTTAGTTTCCAACACTATGCCTGCTCCTGCGTTGTCTTTTGTAGACGATGAACCATCAAAATACAAAGTCCAGGAGTTACAAGCTTCGCTCATCTTGGAATCACTCTGCTGACGTAAAGAACCAACGAGTAGACATTATTTCAACTTCTCATTTAATGTTGACGAAGAATAGAGTCTAGTTTATAGAATGCTTCCTCTGCTTCAACTGTCCAGGCAGCGAATCGGATTTCTCGAGCAAAAGGTATGAGCGGAGAAGTCAATAAATAAAAATCTTTGATGTTGTGTCGTTGATAATTAGCTTGTCCCAGCAAGATTTGTATTTCTTTCCACGTTGGTGGAACGTTCATTCCACCTCCCATAATTCAGTTGTAGATTGCAATAATAAACTGCTGCCCCGTCGATTGCATTGCACTGACACTTCGAGGTCAGTCACCAGTCCATGCTTTTCATTGAAATCTGAAAACTTGAGTAAGAACCAAGACGAAATACTCAGATCAGTTCATTCGAATAATATTCAGTGAACGGTTTCGCAAATTCCGCACCTCATTGCCTTTTGAAATTCACGAAGACTAGCTAATCAAAGCTCTTGATAAAGAGGAGAAGGCTCGGCGAAAGAACCCTGTTCTGCAAAGAAAAAAGAATTTATCTCGTCATACTGTGTCAAAATCTCACGGCGACCTACAGGTACGTCCAAAACTTCGGAGGAACCTTCTTCCAAATGTGCAGACACTTGTAACTGATTTTCAACTTCCCTTACGATTCTTCGGTCACTTATAATGACCGATCCGTCGATTATGCTCACGACACGTTCTGCACCCCTTTCTTCGTCGATTATGTTCACGACACGTTCTGCACCTCTTGCTTCTTCAACATGAGCTGCTTCGAGTTCCTCTCTCTCGGAATGCCTTTCTCGCGAAGTGCATTCTTGACACATCGTGACACATTTCAGCGCTGCTGTAACATAATCGTTCTGCTCTGCGATCCTTTGATTACATATTCAGCAATTCAATTTGTTTCTCCGGCATTGGTCGCAGTACCTACAACGCTATTTCTTCACGTGAATCTTTGATCGATCCAACGTCGACCACTTCTATGAAACCTCCCGAGAGCCAGTTCCATGCTGCATGGTTTGTTCACGTTCAGTCTCTGTTCATTTCAGTTCGGACAGCTGCAGCATGAACGGAACAAAATTTCATGAACACGCACAACCTCATGCACTCAGGATGCAAGATCAGCGAACACATGTAACCCCAACCAAATATTCGGCTCTCACCCTTCACGACAGTCGCTGTCCCGGCAACGGAACCAAATGAAAACCAGGAAAAATCCCATCCTGTGCTAACCTATGAGCAAACTGGAAATCACACGATACCAAATACACTTGACACAAGGTTCCATCAATAATATATTTTTATTATCATTTCAATCACGATACATTTTACTCTGTTTTCCTCCTTTGTCCTCTCTCCCCCCTTGCTACTTATCTCTTCCCTCTCTGAATCCAGTAACCAAACGGCAGTTATTGCTCAATTTAGTTTGGCTAACTGTCAACCTCCCGGGTCTCATCAGCATATGAACTTCTTACGTGGCCGCCACTTCCTTCCATCTGGATTCCTGTAACATTGCTGTCTATAACGAATTGGACGGGAATTATTTCATTTAACAGTACTTTCTTAGGTTGCAGATGTAGGGTAAGTGCAGTTGTAGGCGAGCAGGGGAGTTGTAGAGGTGTTTCTATTGTGGATGCCACTCGAAAGAAGCTTTGTTGTTGTTTGTAGCTATAGAGGTGTAAAAACCTTAGTGTCGTTAATATGTAGCTTGTGTGGCAACTTGGTTTGGTAACTAAGTCTTACTGTTTCCATCATCTCTGCAAGTTTGGCGAGATCCAATGAAAACTTTCATTTGCACCATATTTTCTCTTGCTGTCTTGTAAATCTATAATCATGGATGTAAATTCAACTTGGTTTTTAATATTGTCAATCTGGTTCAACAAATGTGGTTTTGAAACTCTCCCTTTGCTGGGAATTCTAGCCCTTGCGGTGCATTGAAATAGCCAAAAACTTAAATTTTTACATAAATTGTAGCCTTGCACAATTCCATTTGTGAACGACAGTTAGCCTACAATTTCTCCATGTCATTTGATTGTATCGCCCGGGAACTGCATTTCATTGCATTATGTAGCCACGTCAAGTTTCTTGGGAAAATTTCAAAATAGGTTGAATTACTACACTGTCGCTGGGACTGTAGTCTGGAGACTTGGCTTTTAAAAAACAATTAATCATCACTACTAGAGAGGGCTTTTTGAAATTTCAGTCAGGTTCCTACGATGCTAATTTTGGATGTAAGTTTTTGAAAAATCTTATAGACGTAGGGAATTACAAGAGCTTTGCGTATATATGATTTTATTTTGCACTAGACATTAGAAATAATATGTACTATGGTGCAAAAGCGGGTTTTCCTACTTCTTGAGCAGCTCCAAAATTTTGATCCTTCAACTATCTTTTGGATTTTTTATGCAAGTAGCTTATATAATTTTCTTTTAGATTATCAAAAAAAAAATTATATTGTTGAAGATTTTCATTCTATAAGGAGCCAAAGTTTTCTCATCTTTTTTGGTCAAGCTGAAAAAAAAATCTTTATGATATAAAAGATAGAGATTTTTTTTTCTTTTTTTGTTCTTTTTTTAACTTCAAAAATAGGCATAAACCTTTGTTTTGACCGCATGGTTTTGTGTTTCAACAAAAAATGATTTATCAAAAAAATAGAATGCATTGAGTATTAGCATTAACATGAACCCATGTTTTGTATACAAAATTTTTCACAATGCTACAGCCTATCCCTATTTGTTAAAACTAAAATTTGATGCACAAATAACTAACATCATGTACATCATATTAATACAAAACCCCCAACTTGTAATGCGCAAAAAATTTACACAATGAGAAGTCAAAGTCTGATGATTTTGTTTGAAAAGAATATAAAAAACTATTTTTCTTACTTCAAACTCTACAATCTTTTAATCCGCGCGGTCAGATATATTGAAAAAAACTGCGTCGGATAGCATCGCTGGTTTAAATTGAAACTAAAAAGAAGATTGATTCAACCTTAAAATTGGATTTTTTGTTAGATTAAAATACATGATCACCGTTTAATAATTGAAAACTTTGTTTTAAAGTTTTGGCAAAAAATTCCAATATCATGAGGACGAATTTTAAAACTTAGAAACGTTTGGTGATTTATAGCAAGAGTCACCAAAAGCAGACAACGAGACTAAGACGAACAGTCTAGATTGTGCAGTAATTGACACAAATTGGACAACACAGTAGTGACTATCCTACAAAATTGTACTGACAGTGTGCGCCATCACCTGCATGGCACAGTTGCGAAGGAAACTCCTCAATCACGAAGGAAAAACTCTGCATCCGATTCGAGATTCTTCACATGCTGAGGCTTCAGCGACACAAAGATGTTGAGGAAGCCATCGCCCTTGTCGGTCGGCAGCATGAAAATGGAGCCTTCGAAGGGATTGTTTCCCGGACCACAGAACACAGGGTGTCCGGATCCGAAGTCCAGGTTCTTGAAGCCCATGCGCGCCCACGACGAGACCGATACGTCGTGACCAGCGCTCTCCGCCCAGTTCACGTTCATGACGAGGGGATGCGGGTGCGATTGTGCGAATGCGAGGAAGTTGCGGTAGTAGCTTTCGGAGAATCCATGGATCGCTTCTCGGATGACGTTTGCGGAGTACGAGAGAGCGTTTTGGACAATGTCATGGGATGTTGATGAAGCGCTCACGAAGCATATTGCATTGCCGAAGTAGCCCTCGGGAAGGTTGGGTTTGAGACGCTTGCGCATGTCGAGAGTGGTGAGGAATTTCGTGGGAGTGTTTGCGGGGAGGTTTCTTGCTTTCGTGACGGATCGCCAGACGTGCGCGTTGATGGCCTCGAATGTGGTGAACGTGCCATGCTCGCCGGCGCCTACAGCCAATTTCTTCACGCGCCTGAGCTGCTCGGGCGTGAATAAGAACATCCGCTCTGTAGGCCAGGATGTGAGGTCGCCATCGGGCGTCACTTGCTGCACACTGACGAGAGATCGGAGCTCTTTCGGGTGAAAATCTGGATCTGGAGTTGTTTGTACTTTGAGCAGAGTCCGGTCATGGAACGGCGGATTTGACATTTCTAGTCCTCTCGCCACTTCGGACCATGAGGTTAAAAACTGGTTGACTGAAAGGCCATCTGTGCACGCGTGATTGATGGTGGTTACCAAGGACACGCCTCCGCAGGCAAAGCGAGTTACCTGAGTATAGAAACACAAAACAAGAGCCTCTTAAGCACAAGTCTCAGGCGATGTCATAGAATCAAGTATCAAATCCCAAATGAATTAGAAAGTGAGTATATATACATACTCAAACTGGGTCGTACCTGAATGTACGTAATTGGAAATTCGGTGAATGCCTCCCCGAAGCCCACGGGCACTGGATCCAGCAGCTCCGTGTAGAACTTGTTCGGCGTGAAGCCATCAAACTCGTTCAAGGTGCCATCGACTGTCGCCTCGACAAACCCCACCCCTGCGTTGTTGCAAAGGAGCTCCAGTTTCCGGTCACTCGATCGCCTCCGCAGTCGTCCTGCTGCAGGGTAAAACTTCGAGAGTAAGCTCGACAAAGAATTCTTCAACAGCTGGGTTGGCATGACCTGATGCAGAAGACTTCTCATGATCAATACGCACATCTACACGCGATGTCCCAATGAAATCCTATCCCATTGACCCATCAACAATATAAGGACGACCTCTACAACATGATGGATCACTCAATAAATTATATGCAAAGATGAAGTTTACGACGACACGACTACATCAAGAGCACGATTGAAATGCATGGATTAGCTGAAGATCTGGTGACTGGAATTTGATGCAAAACAGAGCACCTAACTCCAGCAGACGTTCATCAAGACGCCTGATCAGATAAACTCAATTCCTAGTGTGATTCAAGAATGCACTGGTCAACTGAGAACTTTGCAATGGACTCGATTTGAAAAGAGTCAGAGGACAAATTGCAGGACATCATGTAGTCTTTCAAGAAACCGTAACTTACCTCTTCGCCGTCTTCGCGAGCCTTATAAAACACAAGAAGCGGAAGATGGCGCGGCCGGACAATATGATCGGCACCAGACATGTACATCACATGCGGCTCACATGGCTCACTCGGATAAACTGTCGACACATCCCTCCTGATCAGCTTCATGGCGCTCAACTCCACGAGTCAAACACAAATTCCGACGTCCACTCCCGCCACCTAGTGATTCAAAACTCACTCGAGCTCAGCTTTCACTCCATGAGATTTCAGTTTTCCTCCAGGCTGATGACCTCGCTTGTGTTTCTAATGTCACGTTTTTCAAGATGGGGTGAAGCTGGGACTTGGGGGTGACGTTATATGATGGCAGATAAGGATGTAGCCATCGATGATACCAGAGAAGGAGGGCGTGGAGAAAGGCGAGCCCGAGGGGCAGCGATGGAGGAGGGTGGACCACGTAATAGAGACGGAGATTGAAAACAGAGTTTGCAGCGAACATGTACTGGAAGTACGGCCTTCAAGTGGCACAATGGCATGATGTCCTTCGACATTATTGATCTATCGTATTATAATGGCTTGAAAATGAATTTGATGGTTTGGCACTGTGTGAGGCGTGGTCATGCGTAAGCCCAGCAACTTACACTGCCACAATTATTAATTTGATCAGGTTCAAACGGATCGCAGAATCCTGAGAGGAGTCCAGACTCCAGCCATGTTCATGTCCAAAATGTTGGTTGTCCCTGACGGTAACTTTCAGGACCAGCAAGACAAGGTGTCAAGGTCCACTCGAATGCTGACATTGTAAGTCCGTGACAGGATAGAATTGAAGAGACTACCGTATTAGACCTACAAATGTACGTAGTGATCGATCCGTGATCGTAGGGGACAAGGACGGTGACACCAATCTTGCAATTACCAAGTGAAAGATAGGTATGAACATACCACTTAGTTATCAATGTAGCAATAGCCAGAGGTCTATTGGTGTAGACAAGTCTAGTTATTTATATCCTTCCCTCACTGATTTTGAGTGGCAGACAAACTTACTGGGCAGAAACTCCTGCTAAATATCTGCCATTCTCGTCAGCGACTCTTATATACATCCACATCAATTTCATTTGAGAAATTCAAAGCGGAACAGTTGAGACTCAGGTCTTCAGATAGATGAACACTCCAACTTTGATCTACTGTATTGGTTTGTTGAGTTCTATAAACAGATGCTCGTAACTTGTAAGGCTGTACCTTGTCCGGAGAATGGCACTGGTTAACCTCATCCTCATGAATGCAAAAGAGACTTGCAATTGCACAGGAAATGCACATCCTGCGTAATAATAAGGTGAATTATTGATAAAAGTTCAATATTAGATTAAATTACAGTACTGTGTTGATGAGTCTTCTTATCTTGGTGTATGCAGAAGCTAATACCAGTTAACTGGGATCTTCCTACTAACCAAGATGCCCATATCGAGCCCCAAGATGCGTTGAATCAACAAAAGGAATTATTAGAACACATCGAGAATAGCAATCACGAATTGCATTCAGATTCGACAACCTTATTATATTGCATTCAACAATACGAATATCTATCACAGTTCGGTGAAGTGTTTTCTCATTTTCAGATTATAGACTTTACATCCAACAACCAAGGATCTAAGTCGATGGATTCCATATACCACCAGCCTAATATTTGCCTATGCGTAAGGTAACTGAACCTGGTCTGGCTTTCGAGAATCGCTCACTAGTATTACCTGTTGTATACAAGAAATTATGTTTCTGTTCAGGGGGGGAAGCACAATAAAGTGGACCACCAAGTGCAATATGTGATCACTAGGAAGTGAATATGAAGTGTGCTATTTTTTATAGCTCAAAGCTGATTTTGAGCATTTTGGTGTAGTTTTTGAGCATTTTAGTCACTTTCTAAGGTGTCATAAGGTATCTTATACACATCTCAATGAAAAAAACATCTTCAATTGAAACTTTATTTGACCCCTAGTTCTAAATCATGAAAATGAACTTTTCCAAAGTCTTGATTTCTTCATTTGGGGTCCTCTATTGTCTTTAGAGGATGTTTTTTCCACTTTAAAAAACAATTTTCGGTGAATAAAACCTTACAAAAAGTTTCACCAAAAACAGTGTTTTAAAAACGTCCCGGGGATACTTTTCGCCAATCTAGGATTGCAAACACGGCCACCCGGATCATTTCTACAAGCATAATGTACAAACAAAGGGCCCCACAAAGTCAAAAGTGATTTCTGTCAAAACTATTTCGATGTAATACGGTCACTTTTCTAAAAGATTGCATTCACTTTGTTCAACTTTGTCGTGTTCATAGATGTGTCTCAACTCAACAACTACGAACCCAAATTTCAAAAGTTGTAGTACATCAAGTCTACTTTCCGTATCCTAAACTTAATTTCCCGTCAAGAAGTTTTAGATGCCACTTTCTAGCGTGTTTACACAACAGGCTGAAATTGGCAATGAGCTAAGCACTTTTGTGGTCCACTTTATTGTGCTTCCCCCCTCAGTACAAGCACTGTTCGCAAGAATAGGAATAGATTAGGGTTACTAAAATTAGATGACCTAAAGTGGTCGCCGCCCTGGCTCTGCCCTGGCTCCTGTATAAATCTCTTCCTCTGTAATCCATCGCTCTCTCTCACGAGCTACTTTTCTCGATATCAACATGGTATCAGAGCTGTTTTATTGAAAAACAGATCCAAAAGTCAGTCTCCCTTCCATTTCTCAAAATGGACTCTACTCTAAGAGACATGTCCGACTCAACGAAGCTTGAGGGACAGACTAACTATCTCCTATGGAGCTATAGGACCAAAATGATTCTTTTGCAGGAAAAGTTGTGGTGCTTCATAGAGATACCTGCTAGCAGCGCCGGCACCAGCTCTGGAAGCAGCTCCAGCACCAGTGGTGCAACATCGGGACCTGCCAACTCCGGAGTAACCGCAGCCGCTACAGCCACCAGCACTCCAGCATCTGCGCCTACACCTGCTTCCGCACCACACGAGGCCGAGCGCAAGATTAAAGCCTGCAGAGTCATCATATCAACAGTTAAGGATCACGTTATCCTTCACATCCTTCATTTAACTGACCCCTTAGAAATCTGGAACAAGTTAAAGACAATGTACGATATTCAGTCTCCATCCCGCAGATTGGCATTAAAGGAGAGACTCTACTCACTTCGTATGCCAGAAGGAAAGACGTTAGACTCACATCTGCAGGATGTAAATTCGATAGTCACCCAGCTAGCTAGTTTAGGAGTGACAATCCATGATGAAGACTTAGTAGACCAGATGTTGTCCAGTTTGCCCAAAAGGTGGAGCACATTTAAAGCAATACAACAAGGTAGAGAACGGAGCCCCACCTTCTCGGAATTGCAGGGATCCATGCTGCACGAAGAAAGCTCACGGCTGACTGAGAGGCGCGAGTCAGACGAAGTCCTGTATACACAGCAGTCTGATACACATCACCGCCAGAATTCTTCCAGAGGCGGACGTTTTGGCAGGAGGGGCCGAGGTCGAGGCAGGAGCTCTCACGGTCCACGCACCTGCAGACGCTGTGGCTCGACAACACACACTGAGGCAGACTGCGAAACCACGAAGATAGAAAGACAAATCCGTGATCTCCAGGTACAACTGTCCAAGCTCAAGACTACTCATTCGACATCATACTCATCTATAGATATCTTACCAAGTGATGAGTCTGAAGGCGACGACATCCAGGCAGCTCTAAACGCGTGCATGTCCGCATTCACAGTAGACGAGGAACCCTGGTTCCTCGACTCTGGTGCCAGCTCGCATGTCACCGGGAGCCCTCACCTGTTCACAGACAAGTCTCATTCCTCTATCACTAGCATTAGAACCGCTGCAGGTCAGGTTCTTCCTGTAGTTCACAAGGGAAATATTAGTTTCTCTGATCATGAAGTAAAAAGTGTGCAAGACATTCTCTACGTCCCAGGAGTGAAAACTAATCTTCTATCAGTCGGCCGGTTTGCAGACTTAGGACACACCATTTGTTTAATTCAAACAAATGCCTCATCTATGACACTTACAATCCCAAGGCTGTGTTCTTAGAAGCTCACCGCGATCCGCGCACCAAGCTGTATCGACTAACTGCGAAGCCTGTCACAACACAATCAACAGCCCTCTTAGTTAGTACACCATCAAAAGTTTCCATCGAAACTATAGATCTCTGGCACAGAAGGTTAGCTCATCTTAATCAACAGAGCCTCTATCACTTATCCAACCGAGGATTAGTAAATGGGATTCCCAGAATTCCGAACCTGAAACGGCACTGCATGAGCTGCATCTTGGGAAAATCCCATCGACAACCATTCCCGAAGACACGCTCCACCTTTTCCGCTGCTCCTCTCGAACTTGTGCACAGCGACCTCTGTGGCCCTCTCTCTACACCGACATTGACAAATTGTAAGTATATCCTAACTTTCATAGATGATTTTTCAAGAAAATCATGGATTTACTTTCTTCAAACTAAATCTCAGACTCTAAGCTACTTTCTACAATTCAAAGCCTTGGTCGAAACACCTACCAGGAAGATTCAGAGCCTTCGGTCTGACAGGGGAGGCGAGTACCTCTCCTCCGAATTTGATCAAGTCTGCAAGGCCCACGGTATACATCATCAGCTAACAGCTGGATACTTCCCCCAACAGAATGGAGTAGCTGAGCGCAGAAACCGTTACCTGCTGGAGGGAATTAGAAGCGTCGCCTCAGGCACTCGAATTCCCAGGTTCTTGTGGGATGAAGTTGCCCGTACCGTCAATTACATACAGAACCGCCTGCCTTGTAGGGCGCTCAATCTAAAAACACCTGAGGAAACCTATACAGGTCAGAAGCCGAATATTTCTCACTTACGGGTAATCGGCTGCCTTGCCTTTTGCCACATTCCAAAGGAGAAACGATCTAAACTAGACCCTAAAGCCATAGCTACCATCCTATTAGGCTACGATGAATCATCCAAGGCTTACCGGTATTATAACCCCCTGACCCGTAAAATTCTCCTCAGCCGCGACGTTACTTTCGAGGAGTCTCTATTCGTGCTAAATCCTCCTCCTACACAAAGCCAACCAACCTTGTTAGAACAGGTCGATCTCTCTCCTCAAGAACCAAATTCTTCAACTGCTCACCCAGTGTCACCTGACCTTTCTACTACTCAACCCCTGAGCTTACCTCCATCAACATTCCCGGATGTGCATCCGTCTTCTCCTCCACGGTCTCTCACCCCTACGCCACAGCCACCTGAAGTGTCAGTAGATTCTCCAGTAACTTCACAACCTGTAGAGCCCCGTAGAGGAACACGGTCTCGAGCTCCCAGCATTAAGCTGGGAGATTACTTCGTATATCTCACCCAAGATTCTCCGGACTGCTTCACCGCTCTCGCTGGCTCCTCAGACTCTGTGTCTCATCAGGCTCAAAGTCCCACTGACACGTTAGAACCTACATTTCAGCAAGCCATCCGAGATCCAACCTGGGCTGAAGCAATGACAAAAGAAATGGATAGCATTTACAAGAACCAAACCTGGAAGTTAGAGTCCTTACCTCAGGGCATAAAGCCAATTAGCTGTAAGTGGGTATTTAAAACCAAACCCGGGCCTCCCGGATTTCCTCCCACTCGCAAAGCAAGGTTGGTCGCACGAGGATTTCAGCAAAAACCCGGCCTGGATTACCAAGAGACATTCGCCCCTGTTATAAAGTGGGTCACCATCCGTGCAACGGTTGCACTGGCTGCAGCAAATCAGTGGGACGTCCATCACATGGACGTCCGCACTGCATTCCTCTACGGAAAATTGAAAGAAGATGTCTTCATGCTGCAGCCGCCTGGGTTCATCGTTCCCGGCCAAGAAGACAAGGTGTGCCACCTGTTACGCTCCCTCTATGGTCTCAAACAGTCTCCACGCGCCTGGTATGAACGGATTGATGCTTCTCTCCGTCAAGTAGGGCTGCTGAGAAGCTCCTATGATCCTAACCTGTACTATCTGCACAGGAACCACCAGATACTATTAGTGATGCTTTACGTTGATGACCTTTTCATCACTGGAAGCTGCGGAAAACTAATACAATGGATAAAAACCTATCTTACCGAGGAGTTTGATATGATAGACTTAGGAAGAATACAAAAATACCTGGGCGTTGTCTTCGAGTATCTCCCCGACGGTATCCTACTCCATCAAACTCAGTATGCACTCTCCATCCTGCGTGATTTCTTACCCACTGAACTCCAGTCCTCTAAGGTTTCCCTTCCTGCCGGACAAATCCTCACCAACGAAACAGGAACTCCCCCTGTGGATGCAACACATTACTCTCAATTAGTTGGTAAACTAATTTTCTTGACAATTACTCGACCAGATCTCTCCTACGCCGTCAACCGTGTTGCTTCCTTCATGGCGAGCCCGCAGCAACAGCACCTCGACTCAGCAATCCACATATTAAGGTACCTGAAACATACACCCGACCATGGTCTTTTTTATCAGAAAAATAAACCGATCACATTAGCAGGTTTCACTGATGTTGACTGGGGAAGCTGCACGGATACAAGACGAAGTGTAGGCGCTTACTTATTTCAACTCTCTGGCTCCCCGATCAGCTGGAGCAGCAAGAGGCAGCTAACGATATCCAGGTCTTCAACTGAGTCGGAATACCGCGCCCTAAGCGACGGTGTACAAGAAGGCGTCTGGATCTCCAGACTCCTTACGGAGCTTCAAGTACTTCCCAACCGTAAAATTCCCCTCAGCCACAAGACAGGTCCCATTACCACAGAGTTAGAAACCTCAGTTAGCATCCATTGCAACAATCAAAGCGCAATAAAATCAGCAAAAAATCCGGTGTTCCATGCCAGATCGAAGCACATTGAGATACATCACCATTTCATCAGGGAGAGGGTGCTAGGGGGGGAAATAGAATTGCAATTCATTAGTACCGCACTCCAGCCGGCTGATATTCTCACCAAACCCCTGGGCCGGATCAAATTCGAACAACACAGACAGGACCTGAACCTCCTCTCTCTATCTCTTCTCAAATCTAAACTCTGCAAACCCTAACCTGTTAAGTAGCACTGCGCCTCCTCTAGCGAACCGAAGGATCGGAATTCAGCCCCACGAAACCTGTGTACTTGTAATTTACACTTCTCCCAGCTTGTAAAAATTCCCACGATTCTTCCCCTACGAACAGCGTAGTACTTCCCTAAAACCCTAGGTTTCACCTCTTGATCTCGGATCCTCCAGCAGTCTTCAATTCCCCTCGCTGCTTGCGTATCCCTCATAGCAATCGTACCACCTATACGTTACACACCCTGATTAGGAAACCCAATAGCAAAAATTAGAATTCGTGCTAAATCAAAGCAAACGCAAGGAGTCTTACCTGTTTCGAAGTTCAATTGGAGCAGCTCCAATTCGGCCCTGCCATCTCGCTCTCCATCAACATCTTCGACTGGTACCAGCTGCCTCGACACCCGAGCGTTCACCCACGACACAATTCCTCCAAAGACGCAAGCAATCAACCCTGCAACGGCCCAAATCATCATCGCAAGATAATCCTACCATGTTCGATTCGGTTGCCGACAAAGCATCTTCTCGCTCCTGACCCTCGACATCGACAAAATTAATGAGAGCAAAAACAAACCGACAATGCCAATCCGACAATGCAGTTTGAGAGGGGGTGTTCGCAAGAATAGGAATAGATTAGGGTTACTAAAATTAGATGACCTAAAGTGGTCGCCGCCCTGGCTCTGCCCTGGCTCTTGTATAAATCTCTTCCTCTGTAATCCATCGCTCTCTCTCACGAGCTACTTTTCTCGATATCAACAAGCACAATGCACTTCTAACTTTTGTCTCTACACAATGTGCTTGCGAAAAAGTAAATTTTGACGAAGTAAGGCAGATTCTCAAATTGTCACTCACGTCCTGCCAATATGTTGTTCTCAAGAAGGAAAGAGAGCTCTACTTACTAGTCATGATTTTCTCTTATTTTGTATCTTGATTAATACAAAGGATTCAGTCCCTAAAATTGAATGCGATCAGGCAAAAAAGGTGGCAAAGGTGGGTAACATACTAGCAAAGTTGTCGTCTAGTATGAATTCCTGAGCATGTCACAGTACATCCGGTTTCCTTCCGGTGCTATGATCATCTAGTCCTAAATTCAACGAGTCCGAATAAGGGGCTTGTCATGTGCTTACTCGCTATGCTAAAGTCGAAAGTACACATACTTTCGAAGGCTTGTCATGTGCTTACTTGTTATGCTTACTCGTTATTCTCTGCTCATCTAGCGATATTGAAGGATTTTTTTGCCACTCCGAAACCATATGTCAATCTGGAAGGGGATGGGGACTGGGTGCCGCAGCTCTTGTCGTCATCTGATCTGGACTCTCAAATGGCCATGCTTAAGATGGCCATGAAGAGTAACTCCAAGGGAGTGCTTACCCCACATTTACTGTCAATACCATGACAAAGCTCTGGCAAATTTTGGGCTCAAATGCTTTGCTATTGCATGCTTTTCTTGAATATTTTAAGGTTGCAAAGACTCGAAGTTGCCTACGACATTGCTTCCACTATAAATTCTACACCTTTGCTACCACATGCCCACCCTCCCCCTTGAGTCTGTAGCTGCACTACTCGCATGCAATAGCTGCTATCTTAGTTGGGCCTCCTACCTTTGCATAATAAGCTATTAGATCCTCTGGTGCTGATTCATGGTGGACTCATGCTATGGAAGAGGAGATTGATCCCTTATCAAAGTTTGGTTTCTCCCCCCTGCCATGTTTTCCTGGAGAAGATTTTTGGGATGAAAGACTGGACATTTGCTGTACAATTTATCCGGAGCAAAAAATATGTTACTGTGACCGATGATGTCTAACATCACAAAGAGCAACACAGCATCGCAAATACTGGATGCACCACCAACTTAGAATTGTACCAGGAGGCCATTAAATATTGTTGCTAATCACTTGCAACGTGGACAACAAGTCAGCACGTAACTGGTATTATTCAGTCAAATCGTCCAGTAATCTCTGGGAACTATGAATACTTTACAATCAATGTTCTGCTTGGAATATAACGAAACCCGTCAATCGACTGCCCTACAACTCATTTTTCAAATTTCCTAACAGAGCTTGTGAGGATCTAATCTGGTCTATCAAGACTTTCATCTCAGCCGCAGCTACCGAGTCTGTTCGAAGACTGAGCTGCTGATACAACTTTAAACACAATGTTTCAGTCTCAGATATGGAAGCCTCTAATCTAGTGAGTGTAGTAGTACTTTCCTTCCTGAAAGACTTCCGAAAAGATGGAAGTGACGAAACACTTCCATCGCTAAATCGCCTACTCTTTTCCCTGTCCGGAGTGAGTACTCTGTCCAAGCCGCCACTACCTGCATACATCAACAGAGAAGTGCATACTTGGTAAGGAAAAAAAGAGAACGAAGAAAAGGGCTAGACTTCTGTCAACTGTACGTCTACGTAACCACTATTGACCAAGATAGAGTCAAGTAAAACTAGTATATGTGTGTGACAAGAGCTAATTGTAAAAGTGATAGTTATGTTTCCCAGCAGAGTATTTATAGATAATAAATCAAGAGCCTAGTTCTCGTGATATTTATGCGTTGCTATACTTGCAACCTATTCCGCAACCCGGTTTCCTAACTTAGGTCACTCGGTTCAAAACACTTCCAAGGCAAACATAAATGGCATGACAACAGTTATTTAAGCGCGTCGTACCAAAATGTGTTAGTTGATCAATAGCACTATGGCCAATAGTTTTCTGTAACTGGAGAAGCTTCAAACCGCCAGCAGCTATTCGACTGGCTGACTCAATTTCTGACTTAAAAAGTTCCACCATGTACTCGACTTCACGTCTCGTTGCTTCGACCTCCACCTGTAATCAAGGCATGGACATCAATCTAGTGATAAGCAGAAGATTTAAAGTAAGCATCACTATAACTTCAAGTCGTAACTTCTAGAACGTTGCTACACAAGTGCAAAAAATGCAACTAAACTATCTGTCAATGCGCTAACCCAGATGTGTCCCTCTTGCTCACCGGTTCTCTAACAGCAGCTTTGCAGATCTTCACTCCCCATCCTCCCATGCCGATACCAATCCCATCCTCATCTTCGGTCTCTTCCAGTTGGATCTCAAAATCAAAACCACTCTTGCTTGTCACGCTTGGATCTGCAGCAGAAAATGCTCCTCGGTGCAAAGAATCTAATCCCCTGTCGCTGCTATTCCTATCTAAACATACATCGTCTACTCCGTAAACGCCAGCCGCTAAGTGCGCACCGTTTTGCTCATGCTTTGCAAAGCTGGAATATACAGAATCTAGGCCTCCACAATCAAAGTACACACTGCTCCTCACTTGTAGATCTTCTACAGCATCTCTGACTTCATGTGAAGGATTGCCAGTGAACCGAGGCTTCAAAGCCTGCAGTCCCTCGATTTGCATCTGAAAGTCATAAACTCATATCAGTGAGTGGCCAAACTCGGTAAACTGATGGTAACACAAGCTTTGACATAACATAAAACAAGGAATGGATTTTAGCGGGTGTCATTAGTGGGTGAGAAATTACTGTAGCCTCACTACGATGACCAAATGTCGAAGGTAGTTGCAAGCTACACTCTGCTTTGTACCGTAGTGAACATGAAAAAAAAGATCATCCTGTTGCCTCTTGTATTTACCATCGTCCACAGTGCAGTGCAATCAGTGCAGTTGCAATTCCAAATACGAGCACGGACATGAAGTACTCACCACCAAACTTTGAACAGGACTAGATCTCGTTCCATGTCTTGCAGCTATTTGAATTCCAGCTTCCTTTGTACCCTGAGCTTTCAAACTCAGGCAGCGAAAAGTGGAATGCCAACACCTGTCCTCACGGAATGAATGTGAACCCTGTCCTCCAGGAGTTCCTTCAGGCCCAGAAACGCCCTCTGCCCCTTCTAAGGCAAACAGCCAGTCAAGTAAATGGATCTCAAATTCAATGTCGTCTGGTAGGCCAACATCCCAAGTAGGCTCCTGCACTGTCGTCTTTCCTTTGTCACCTGTAATTTAAATGTAACACAAATTGATTAGACAAACACAAAATATTTTAGGCCGATTAATCTGGTCTAAAACAACTCACTACCATAATGTCTCGAAAAATCCTAGAGCCTCGCACACTTTTCTTCTGGGAAAAAAAAAAACTATTTACATGAATGAGGATGTTAATTTACCTTTCTTTGATGCTCCAACATCAGGTTTAGGCCTAAACAGGTTTGCAAGGGAGCCCCTTGACAAACTCTTGATCACCTTCTCAACTTCAGGACCAGGGCCTCCATCAGCATCAAATACACCAAATCGATGCAACAGTGCTTCATTGTATGCCATGCCCCCACCAAGCCTAACTCCACCCACTTTCGCAACTACCCTCAAACTGTGGCATTCAGCATCCTGCTCTTTGAAAGGAATGACGTTCTTGACACTGATATCAAGAAAGGGCAACCTTTCCAATGAGGACACTCCATCCACTTGACCTCGTCCAGTTGGGGCCATACTACCCGGCTCCTCGCCTATCCAGAAAACACCACGCATCTCTGCCAACCCTTGCCTAGATGCAGACCTTTCTATCCCTCCTCCCAGCGGTGACAGTTTCAGGGGTATTGGCCGCAATAAAGAATCACCAAATGAACCGCTGGAATCCAAACTGATAGAGGTTCTAAGTGGACTGTTTGAAGGGGATTCCAGAGCAGAAGCATCGAATGAGTCTCTTATTCCTGGTATATGGGTTAGAGGACTTCCATAATGCGAATCTAGTACTCCAGGAAACGACAACTCTGTTTCCACACAGTCGACGCGTATATCTCGCCATACTAGATTCGAAGATATCATAGCTGCAGCTGAAAGTGTTTGGTGAGTAGCGGTGAAATCTATATCCCTGCTTGAGATCTGAACCAAAGGAGGCCCTTCGGTGGCAATTTCTCCAGGAACTGACTCTAGAAGTTTCAATTCCAGTGCTTTCAAGCTCAAGTACACTGCCATATCAGAAGGCACAATATCTGCAATGTCCTGGATTGATTCAGCTCTTTTCAGATCCTTGAAAGAACTCGTCCTGGATGTCTTTTTCTGTGTCACAGGTTTCAATTCTCGAAGAAGCATATCACTCACTATTCCCAAGTATGAGTACATCTTCAGCACAAACAAAAACTGCTCACTGGATGTGTTAGACACATACTTTTTGCATGCAATGCCCAACCGGACGATCCCACCTGCATCATGCATAGCCGAACTTTATGAGCAAAATAAACACACCAATTTTCTCACAGTTTCCAGTAGAGAGACATAAAACAGTGAATTTATGAACTGTCCAACATTTATGCATATTTTTGAATCTCAAACACATAGCCTGTCAAAAATGTCTGACCTGGAGGAGGAACATCAATTAATGGACCGCCATCTGCAGTTGCCATGGCAACCTCTAGATACGGCTCATTCATCTCCACACAGCGCCACAAACCAGCGGCCCAGTCACCAGCAACCTCATTCTGGGAGCTATCATCACAGCCGTTTGTTTCAAGAGCTATGCTCAAGTGAGACGCACGCATCACCCACCTGGTTCAGCAAAGAACGATTTCTTAAAGAAACAAACATAGGAACATAGTAATCGCTGAGTAGGAAATTAACGATCAAAGGATTTCTAGTTGAAAGTGGTGCAAAAAGCTGTAAAAATTTTAAGAAAAGTACAAAATCATGTATCGTATAGACAAAGATAATCAGATACAAAATCAAGTTCTGAGTTCTAACACTCAAACACTCTGGTTATTCTTCTCAACTGCTTAGTTATGGTTTCTATTCAATAAATGACTTCAATTATTCCACAACACACTTATAAAAAGACCAGTAAATAGTACCTTTGCTGGCTTGAATCAACAGGTTGACCCTTCCACATGGTGAAGCACGCAGCGTCCTTTTCAAGGTTCAATAATTTGAAGCCTAGAAAAGGGCTTTGAGCAATCATAAATCCCTCAACATGAAGCCTTGCTCCTGTAAAGCCGCTCTCTTCTTCCGTTTCCTCTTCATCCAATAGTGCGGCATTTAAGGGTACAGTAAGATCGAACTCCTTCAGACTAAAATGCATTGCATTAAGTGACTTTTCAGGAAGAACTAGGCCGGGCTCTACATTAATCCCATCTGACAGGAAAGAGGCTATTCGTAAGCAGGTCTCTTCCTGAAGGTTAATCTGCCAACCACGAGACACACATCACAATTTAGACGAGTTGCACAAGACCACAATGCATCTACAACAGTACATTGGCACATGGATGTTGTAGTCTGATATTAGGCCATAATATTCATGCGCTCATCCAAAAACAATTAGTCTCTACGGCCTCATCAAAAACAAAAAGGTCAGTAGCAGCAAGTAATGATGTTAAATGTGAAAATCTTTGTCGATTTCTTGTTTGGAATGCCCTCTCTAAAGATCTTCTGATTCAATTGCATAACTTCTCTTTAACTAACGACACCCTAGGTTAGACGATGATCAGAAGCTAGTACCTTCAATGGTTGGCATTGAACGACAGTCTGTGAAGCCAAATTCGGAGGAGCAGGAGCAGGTGCAGTTTGTACAGAGTATACGCATATCATGGGTACATCCGCAGCTTGAGGCATGAGACTACTTTCCAAGGGATATATTCTCGGCCATAGCTTGTCACTAGCTGGATATCAGATGCGAAAGCAGAAAGTTAGGTGTGGGAGAGGTCCAGCGATGAAAGACCGATGCCATTGAATAATAACTGGCGCCACCCCGACGCAAGTGCAGTATGAAAAAAACAGATGCTGGACAACGTCCTTCATAGTAATTGTTAGCAGAACTGTAATGTCAGCATATTTCAGGATCTTGTGAAGGATTATACTAGCTTCTTCTCTTCCAAACATACTTCAATCATTGTCTAAGTTCGGCGCACTAACCAAAAGAGGGTACATATGGAGGAGCTGTAGATCCAGGATTTCGCATACTCGGTTGAACAAGAGTGCACGAAGGTTGTGTAAATGTGTCCCTGCAATACAATGACCAAATAAGTGCTGGGTACACGAGAGTTGTCCTCGAATTAAAAAGCCGTCTTCTTTAAGGATATTGAGATAAAACATTCACGATGAAACATGGTGAAGACACTACAGAACATGTATGAATACTAAAAATAAACTAGCTGCACCTTAGAAATAGACAACCGATGATGATACGCGACATTGTACGCATGCATTCTCCATCTGCAGAGCTCGCCTGTCACAAACATCCCCAGTAGACACATGAGTGTAAGAGAGAGAAACTAAGACTAGAAAATCCTGTGCAGCTGAAACTTGGCAAAGATCGGTGGCAAGTTGGTGTTCAACATACCCGCACGTATTGTAGAGATTGCAGCAGAAATTCAACTTGAAATTCTGCACAATCCACACGTTTGTGTAAATTTATCTCGAATAGATGCAAATTGGCTGAGATGGTAAGGCGCTATTTACTGTTTGGTGGTATAACTTACATTCAAACACTCTTCAATAAAGAGGGAAATGCAGGATCCGTCATGCATAAATCAAGATAACAGAAGGAAAAATAATGAACAACTTCACTCACCAGCATCTTTTATACAAAGAAAGATGTGGTCAATTCTAACTCCAATCATTGATCTTCCAGCTGCTTCTGACTGCAAATTTACAGACATGTCAAGGCTTATAATCCAAGTTCTCGCATGTGAACGAGTTGAAAGGCGAGAGACGATTGACTTGACATCACACGCAGTAAAGTGCTCACTTTACAACGACATTGAAAGCCTTGTTGAAGCAGATTTTATTCCTATTTATACATGTTGTAGCCAGAATCTAATAGTAAAGCTTCGTAATACCCTCTCAGCAGGCAAGGCAAATGAACAGCAATGGAATGACCAACTCAAATCATTCGCACCTTTTTAGATCTCACACCTTTGTCTCCTCTATTCATGCAGACATAGACTCCAGTCATGAAGCGCAGCAATGCCCTCAGCCCTACGAAGATTGCATAAATGAGTTGCAAGCTTAATATTCAAGCTCAAGACATCTAAAAATTGACCCAGATCATCCTTGATTAGACTAACAATACATTTGAAAGGAATCAAGATAATCAATAACCATGTCTGAGAACCAAGTACAATCATATCGGATCGAAGAGCTGATAGCAAAAAAGAACGTGATTACAAAGACAGGTATCTGAGGCATACCAGGTTCACTAAGAGCTGGAACAAGAATATCGGGAATATGCAGTTGCACCTCCAGTCCAAGATTTGAGTTTTGCTCTGATCTACATATGGTTATCTGCAACCAAAATTCCCACAATCGCTGATTACAAGAGGCCCAATCAACGAAAAAAAAACGCCCAGTACAGTATCTAGTCCTTCCACCTTGCTGAACATCACAGAAAATAAATCTATTGTAAATAACCCACAAAAAAATACCCTCCAAAACTAACAATCCGCAGAAGCAGACTGAGTACAAATTCCAATTCTCATGAAAAGAGAAGAAGAAAGATCACTAGATCAGCATTTCTGTTGAGCAAAAAAGGCAGGAAGTCACATTTGCAGTTCCAGATATGCTGTCCAGAAACCGCTCCCCACCAAAGAATAATCTCTTGGCACCATCTTTATCACGTGAATCGCTTCTGGTCATTTTCATGAATTGCTCATCAGTGAACATGTCTGGATGAGGAAGAAGATCGACTGACAGCGATTCCCATTCTAGTTTCTGCACCCGTCAACAAAATATGAGTTCATACATTTCGGAAAATCTCAAATACAAAAAAATGATATTGACGTGATGGCTGAGGTGAGCTTTCGAGAATCACGTGTACTGACTGTAAGAAATTGATCCAGAAAATCTTAACGTCAATGTGTGGTCTTCACTGTCTAAATAGCACTCACAAAGTGCTAGTTACTGAATAAGATGAGGTTAAAGAATTGAGGCATTCACCTTGAATACATAGATTGCCTTCATACCATTGTTGAAATCCCTCGCTTGATTAAGAGGCACCGCCTGAAGCCCCCAAGAAAAGTTTAAGATAACAACTATTATTGCCAGGCTGAGAGATTTGTTGTAGAAGTGAAAGTGGAAGCCACACAAGTGCTAACAAAATCTGTGACTATGTACTGCAAGCAATAAGGAAAAACCAATAAAATTCAAACCAAACACACAAAAAGCACTTCAGTGATGCAGAAGTAGGAACTAGTCCAGAGACATGAAGTGGACTATAAGTACCTTCCACTGTTCATTCGTGGTGTATAAGTACAAGTTGCGCATGGTCAAAGAGGCCAGCGGAGGTTTCCTGTTTGCAACACCCCGGCCAAAGGCAAATGAATAAAAGTAAGCTTAAGTACCACACCAAGCATGAGATAACTACTACCGAATGTGGCAGGCTCTGCGGTATTTTCAACACTGAAACGTAAGGAATACCTACCAAGTTGCCCCTCCTTCTGTGCTGCTTCTGCCACCCCGAGTTTCCAGCATCAAGTTGACAGTGGTCACATGTATGGTCATGCCATCTGCAAGCTGAAAGAGGCTCAAACATTTAAGAACATATACCTAGCCTTGATCGAAGAATAACAGTGTTCGCATCACACCCTGAGGAACTAGAATACCTCTGAATAGTATAACGTACAGTAGAGTGGATGTCGGTATACAAACAAACAAATACTAATGAATCAAGGGGTAACAGGCTCGGATGACAAACTGCATTTTGACTTCACAGAAACACAGCGAACTAAAACTCCAATTACCTTATCTGCGTATCCATAGCTAGAGCTCTTGGTGGACGAGGTAGGTGCAGCCCTGCCATTCAAGAATAACATAAAACATAAATTGATGCTGACCAAAGATAGCACGATGGTTGCTGAATACAATAGCTTATTGGCACCAGAGCTTCAAATGAACTTGTGAAATCGAAGTTATCAAAAAAAAAATCCATTCACGAGCTCAGAACTTACTCCGGCGAGGACGATGCCTGGTCATGTGGTGTCTCGGCAAGAACTAACTCCAGCTTATCTATTGCCACCACAATAGGTTCTCTATTCACATTGGACAACGAGGGTATCTGGAGACATAAACAACCATGTAAGCTGTACAATATGTCCATTTCTATCCTCCGTAGTGGCCACCACCTACTCTAGCTGAACATCGCCATGCGTTGACAGGATCATACCTTTAGCTCGAGCTTCCCGACCCGTGCCTCTGTGACTTCCAAAGTTGGTGGAAGACCGATAGCTGCGTGTAGTACGTCTCCATTGAGATCTGACATCCATTAACATCTTTAGATTGCGTCCAGACAGGAAACATTATTTAGCCCTATTAATGATTCTTCAAGAATTCACACAAGCATATATATATATATATATAGACCTTTTTCAATTCTAGAGATTTCAACCACATGTCGTCCAATTCTCACAACAGCCCATCCACGCTTTAAAAGTCATAACTCCAAGAACTGGTCTCTAGAATGCTCAAGAACTTTAATGTGCTAAATATTTTATGCAATTTTTATAATCAAATATTCAGACAAAGAGTGCAGATTCTACATTCGTTTCCTAAAGATGCACCATCGTACTCAGAAAAACTCAAGGGACTGGGAATTTAGAATCCAAGCTCTGAAGCTGATAAAATGGAAATCCCTCAAAAATTAACCAATGTTCACGCAGCAAATCCACATACCGAGGTCCGAGAGCTGCACACTGCGCCCTCGAAGCTTGAACTGATCTCTGCTGAAGGTTTTCAGCCAATGCCGCAGCGTCGATTCAAGCGCTCTCAACAACAACGACTCCATTCTCCTCCCCTACCTCACAAACCCAAGAATCTACCAAAAAATTCGAACAGCCTCTTCCACAGCCCCGTTTCAGAGCTCCCCACGACACAAACACCCGCCCTTCTCTAGGGTTAGGTTTGTCACTAAACAACTCCACTCCCAGGCCACTGATCCCTGTCCGTCTCCCAAACCTCCAGCTCCAGCTCCTCATGTTGCACATTCCCAAACCTCAACCCCGCCATCGCTTGAAACCCCCAACTCCACCATAAAACCCACATCACACATCACCTGCCAATCCCAACCCCATTCCCCTGTCCTCAAACCATCTGCACCCCAAAACCCAATTGAACCTCCCGGTCGACCCCCACGCCACCGAAACACCTCCCCACCTGCCACCACCGCTACTCCATCACCCAAAACCCCCTCAAAATCAAACTCCAAACTCCAGCTCCCATCTCAAAACTCCAGATCATCGCCAGATCTCAGTTCCAACCCAAAAAATATTCCTGATTCAGCTCCCACCTCAAAAAATAAACCCAAGTGTCCACACTGACCCATGAGTTGCCAAGTAACACAGACGAACGTGAAGACGAAGGATCTGATCTGCCACTTGACCCAGTCCCTCCCTCACTCCTTACAAACACACACCAAAATACAAAAAGAGAATCCAAGTGTGGAAAAAATCCAAGTGATTGCTGAGTTCCAAAGTGGTGTTAAACTTAGTGCTGATGATCCAGGTAGAGATGATGATGATCTGGTTTACCATGAGTGAGGGAGTGATTGAGTGAGCAAACTGAAGCTTCAAGTGGAGCTTGAGCCAGAGCTTGAGCTTGAGCTTGACCCAGTCTGTGAAAGAATAGAAGAGACTAGTAGTGATGAGTTATAGAGGTCGGGAGCTCGTGTGCATGCGACTGGAATCTGGATGCTCATCTCAGTGATCGATGAGAATCTCAGTGTCTCCGAGACTCACTGCACTGCAGTTTTATAATGTAATGTGATGTGATGTGATGTGATGAAATGTAGTGTAATGGTGATGCACTAGGGGAGTGATTGACTAGGAGGGGGGTTTGGGAGGGGGAGAGTCAATTATGTGTTGGTGTAAATTAGAGAACAGTGGGTGTGTGTTGGGGAGATGGAACTCACGAGGTGGTGCCGACATGGGGACAGCAGCTGGGAGGGCGTGTTTTGTGATATCCGTCTTCAGTTTATACCCTCGTCGGGTAAGGTATGGTATCCGGCGGGTAGTGGTAGTGGAGTCTGGGTAATTGACACACCAAGTGTGCAGTAACCCAAATCAGCCATTTTCTGGCGCCAAAGAGTATCAATTTTAGAGTGCATGGTTAAAGATTTCCTATTTTTACATGTGTTTGTCACCAAAAATATGCTTCCCTTACTGAGTCAATAGCTATTTTTGGAATGAATAATTGTACATTTGAATGAAAGTAATACATAGATTTGGATGAAAAATATTTTTGCTACAATAGCAATAATGGGATGAAACTAATTAGTTGTCAATTTGGCTACTCTTGATCAATGAAAAAAAATTTATTTTTTTTATCATGCAATAAGCTAAGAGATGTATGTGTTGTTTGATTATTTTTACATTTTTGAATTATGGTTTAAAAAACATACAATATATGTAGAATTTGAATTTTTAGATGAAACATATGTTTTTTATAATTCTTCAAAGATTTTGAAAACAAAACCTCCATAACCACACATAGAAGGGTATACAAGCGCTAAAATGACCTTGTGATTGTCATTTTATGCTTGTGCAAGTGTTATGAACTTATTCACATTCAAAATTTTCTTTCTAAATATTGTTCCTTTTACTTTTGAAAAAATATTTAAAATTAATCAACCAATTAAAAAATATTTTTTAAAAAAAATCTATTTAAACTATAACTAAAGCAATGATCTACAGTATACTATGTAAAAGTGTCTTATCTAATTTTATTTAAAAAAAATCTATTTAAACTATAACTAAAGCAATGATCTACAGTATACTATGTAAAAGTGTCTTATCTAATTTTATTGAATATTCCTATAATACTTCATTTTGAAGTTAGAATTTTTAACTTGAAAATTTGCATGTAAAATAAACTTTTGACCAACTAAACATTAGTATTTGTTTCTTTTCCATGTTTAGAGTCCTAAAGTTCTTATCAGGAATTAAAATGTACTACACCAAAAGTCAAGAATATCTACTCTATACACTTTTCCGTGTCAACAATTTACTTTAACGCTTTTACATTTGCACTTCACATAGAAACTTTACTTTACAGCTTAAATATATCTCAGTAAAAGTTCAGAGAAAATAAAAGCAACATGGATTTGAGGTGTATAAAGAGGCAGTGGAGGGAGCTTGAAGAGAAATATATTTTACAGATTGATGAGAAATATATTTTACAATAGCAAAGCGGAGACAATGAAGACGATGACGATGGCCATGTGGGCCATCCTCCTACTGGCCACGCTACTCGGAAGCGGAGTTGACGCCCGGAGGCTCCCCCACGTAGTCCCCAGCGTCGGCGGGTATCAATTTCACTCGGTGGTGAAGGAGTATCCCAACCAACAAGGCTTCGAGGCCAAGCTCGTCGTGCCGGCGTCGCCGTCCCGGAACGACACACTCGGTCGCGACATCGCCTCGCTCACCTTCATCGCCAAGATCGAGAACAGCACGCGCCTGCGCGTCTACATCTCCGACGCCGCTCAGCCCCGATGGGAGGTTCCGCAGAGCATGATCCCGCGGCCGGCGCTGTCTGCAGAAAGTCTAGATTCGACACCTGATCAGTCGCCGGTGCTAGGCTTGACGTACACCACGGAGCCGTTTGGATTTGCGGTGACGCGGATCGCGACGGGGGAGGTTTTGTTTAACTCGACGCCGCCGAGTGATGGTACTGAGGGGTTTGATCCGCTAGTTTTTAAGGACCAGTATATTGAGGTGTCGACGCAGCTGCCGAGCGGTGCTAGTCTGTATGGGTTGGGTGAGAGCACGCGGTCGGATGGGTTGAAGTTGAAGCCGGGGAGGACGTATACTCTGTGGACGACTGATATTGCCGCGCTCATTCCTGACATTGACTTGTATGGTGACTGGCCGTTTTACATCGATGTGCGAGAGGGTGGTTCTGCGCATGGTGTGTTGTTGCTTAATAGCAACGGCATGGAGGTTTCGTACAAGGAGAACTCGCTTACGTATCGGGTCATTGGCGGGGTGTTGGACTTTTACTTCTTTCCTGGGCCGTCTCCGTTGGAGGTCATGGATCAGTACACGCAGCTTGTGGGCCGTCCGGCTGCGCAGCCTTACTGGGCGCTGGGATTCCACCAGTGCCGGTGGGGGTATCGGAACGTGACTGTGGTGAAGTCGGTTGTGGAGAATTTCAGGAAGGCTGGGATTCCGTTGGATACGATGTGGAACGATATCGACTACTCGGACAAGTTTTTGGATTTTACTCATGATGAGGAGAGGTTTCCGTTGAAGGAGTGGCGTGGGTTTGTTGATGAGCTTCATGCGAATGGGCAGCACTATGTTATCCTCGTGGATCCGGGGATCGGCATTGCGTATGACGATTATCAGACGTACAAGAGAGGGTTGGAGCAGGACATCTACTTGAAGGACGACGATGGGACGCCGTATATGGGTCAAGTGTGGCCAGGTCCGGTGGTGTATCCTGATTTCTTGAACCCGAATGCGACGCCGTGGTGGACAAACGAGGTCCAGCTCTTCCATGATCAGTTGCCGTTTGACGGCATGTGGATTGACATGAACGAAGTGTCGAATTTCTGCACGGGGAAACACTGCATTTGGAACGGGACAATTGTTCCAGACGGCATCACGACGTGCTACTTGCAGTGTGAGGAGTCAAACACGAACCTTGATGAGCCGCCGTTTAAGCTCAATCACTTTGGGACAAACGAGAAACTTGGGCATCTCACAGCGGCCATGACTGTAAAGCATTGGGATGGAACGACGGAGTATGATGCGCACAATTTGTATGGCATGTCGGAGGCAATCGCAACGAAGAAGGCCCTTACAGAAGTTCGGCAGAAGCGGCCGTTCTTGTTGTCGAGGTCGACCTTCGTTGGCGCGGGTGCTCACACAGCGCACTGGACTGGGGATAACAAGGCGACTTATGAGGATCTTGCGTACTCAATTGTGACCGTGATGAACTCAGGCATGGCTGGGATTCCGATGGTGGGGGCAGACATCTGTGGGTTCTACGACATGGGGACCGATGAGCTCTGCAGCCGGTGGATCCAAACTGGCGCGTTTCACCCTTTTTCGCGAGCGCATTCGGTCAGAGATAACGATAACAAGGAACTCTACCTCTTCCCAAATACGACTGTGTCCGCACAAAAGGCGTTGGGGATGAAGTATCAGCTGCTCCCGTACTACTATACGCTCAACTACGATGCGCACACGAAAGGGTACCCAATGATTCGACCTCTATTCTTCGCGTTTCCAAATGACCCTAAAACACTCGATGTCTCCTACCAATTCCTCATCGGTAATCACATTCTCGTTTCCCCCGTCATCACCGCGAACGCTACGACGGTGGACGCTTACTTCCCGAAAGGCACCTGGTACAACATGTTTGACCACTCGCAGGTTGTCAGCAAGGGCGAGACTCTCACCCTGCAAGCACCATGGGATGTGGTCAATGTGCACGTCCATGAAGGCGCCATCATCCCAATGCAGGAAGGCGCGTTGACATCAACTGAAGCACGCAAGACGCCATTCACTCTGGTTGTTGCGCTGCCGAGCAACTCTCTCTTGAGTTCTGCATCGGGGGATGTGTTCTTGGACAACGGAGAAGAGATTGACATGGTTGTGAAAGCATATCAGTCGAGTTATGTGAGCTTCAAGGCTGCTTTGAATGATAAGAACGGCACTCTGACTTCACACGTCGAGCATGGAGAGTATGCGCTGAAGGAGGGGTGGATTGTTGACAAAGTTGTTGTGTTGGGTGTGGATTCTGCTCCAAGTGTTGTATATGTGAACGGGAAGCCGAGTCTGGCGAAAGTGATGCACAAGGAGCACAAGCTAGAGCTTTCAGGTTTGGGGCTCCCCATCGGTGAAGAGTTCGAGCTATCGTGGAAATGAGATATCATCTTCAACTGCTCGGCAATTTGTGAGATTCTTTGTATAGGAATTCTTGTTAGAATAAGGTAGTGTACATTTTGCGTAATCAAGATATCATCTCCCGCTGCTCGGCAGTTGGAGAGATTATTTGTAAAGGATTGTTTTTAATAAACAAGATATTCATACACTGCTCTCAATGAAATGGATGATGTCAATGAACTGATGTCAATGACCTAATGCTGTACCAAGGATGAATACCACCACTAAAATAATACATGTACTGCCTAGATAAAACGTCAAAGCGAGATAGTAAGAAACTATCTTGACCTACAACCATGTCCTGCAATTCAATCGTTCTAAGTTTCCCAGATAGTGCGTAACCAAATACTGTATAACCTCTATCAATCTTCAAACCTGAGATGGTTTGTAATCAAATGGTGATGAGATCGGGCACAGTAGCCAGTTTCGCACTCTCTGACTGCTTCCACCGCACTCTTGAGCCACTTTGTGGCGGACGGGCGCATTTGTATCCGGCTCTTGGTGGAGGAGGTGGCAACTTCTGCATTAATGGTGGTGTACTCTCAATAACTGCTAGCTCTTCAAATTCAGAAGCAACGCTGTCCATATCCAGAATCTGTGACGTTTTGCGGAAAGACAAGGTCGATGCTGGCGATAAATCTTCGTTTGGATTCCCATCACTGCAAGAGGAGTTTGTTGAACGACCACTTCCGTTGAGGCTGTCATTGCCCGACGAACTCTGCAGCAAAGCAATGATCCGTCAATTAGATGACTCAGGTCCAGGTTTAGAGTTTAGGTGTAGGATTGCGTACCTAAGTGGAAGGTAAATTGTGCACTTACTGAGAAAGCACCCCAGCTTGACCTTCCACTTGTGCTCGGTGTCTCTGGTTCACTGTTGCAGTGATCGTCTTCGTCAGCCAAGAGTGTTGATGAGTCTTCTCCTGAATCGTGATGAATGCCTATTAAACTTGAAGCGGATTGACTCCGAGGAACATTTGAGTGGTGAGATTTAGAACGAGTGAACATGTGAGATAAGGATTCACTCCCAAAACCAGAAATAACTTTGGAGATTTTCTGTGCGTTTGTGCGCTCATTCTTGTAGAATGCCTCGTCCATTAGTAGATGGAGTACGTGTTTGGCTCTTCTTTGTACAGCTGAGCCCCTGTCAACTCTGCAGCAGGACAATCAGATGAAGCTCAATTTGCTTTGAAGAAAAACTGAAATAAAAAAATAGAACAATTAAGTCCACACAAATTAGAGGCTCCCCCTGCATTTCAACTATGCATAATATGAACAGAAGGAAAATTTTGAATTCAAAAGTGTACTAGTTAGACTGCATTTTTTACATTCACGGTTACGTACTAGTTAGGCTACATGTATTTTTTCTACCAAAAATGTGAGAGCAAAATCCATTTCAATGGACTTCCACCATGTCAGACACAAGTCCTTAAAAGAAAAATTAGCACATTTTCTAGTTCTAGCACACTGCTCACTCTTAAGTTCAGATCTTTTCTTGCGCTTGATGATGCGGGCTTACCCTTTCCAGTCAACGTACACGAAGCGTGCAAATTCTTCGAGGCGCCCTTTGTCTTGACGAAACTCCATCATTAAATGCTCGGGGCCATGGCACAGAAGATATTCTAGAAGAATCAGAGACTTGTGAATCTGTCTCCAGTATTTTTGGGTGTTGAGAGCAAATCTGTACCATCAGCAAAAGATACAGCGATGTTTGAGCTAAAATAAATAAATCCTAGTGCATTCTTGCAGGAAAGAATTTGGAGAGCACAGTTGCTGGTGCATATTTTTCATGAAAAGAATACCTCTTGTGGAGAACGTGAACAATACGCAGATATTCTTCGGAATTGTTGCTACTCTCTGAGATTTCAGCCATCTGTTTTGTCGTTGGACCCCACTCATCAGCATTCGTAGCATCCTCGGTCATTCTGCTCACGTATAAATCAATTCATAATCACATACAAAAGAGTTAATTCACCAAAAAAAGGCATTACTCATAGACTTAGGTTTAACTACAGCAGTTGTGAAATCAAATTTGTTACACGCGCTGTAATTATTAATTGCTCATTTTTCATGAAGATGAGTGTCACAAGAAATGGAGACTTACAATTCCGCAGTGCTGACATCCACCAAAGCCACCCGAGCAATTTTGAGGCTGTCTTTGAGCAAATAAGAAGCACGGTTTCTCAGTCTCTCCATATGGCCCATTCCAAAACCAGTTCGATTATCCATCTTTCCCAGCTCCATGTGTCAAAGAACTACTCTAAACTCATTTCCCATTTCAGATTGCACCCATCACTTCCAGCACATCTTTCTCAAAACCTGATGCTGCTAATTCGGAACTACACTTGCTACTTGACTAGAACGTGCACTGATCAGGACTACATCCAACCTGCATCACAACGCCGTTCACAAGCTTAGAAATCCATAACTCAGCAAATGAGCATGACCACCATAGGAAAACCTAACATACGACCACACCACATTATTCTACAAACATTCTTTGCCCATTGGCCCAGCAATTGGTTTCAACAATTGAGTGCAATCATTGACTACTAGGCCGGCAGAGATGCGCCTCAATCATGTGACTTGTGCACTAAAGAGAACCTGCAATATCAGAAGCTCTCAAAGAACATAGAAAGTCCTTCACTGGCACCTAATTGACCATCTCACCAATAATCAAGCAATTAAGTAAGCAAATTCTTCAACAAAACACAAAAGCGCTACACAAAGTCTGTGCTTCCATGTGAGCTCCCATTATCCGTGAAGCTCCATATCCGTGAGCACATGCAGCCACTCCGTACTAAATGGCCACCACTTTGCTTTATAAAACCCAAATACAGACCCAACTAACCTCAGAAACTAACTAATCAGCAGCCAAAGCAATCGACTCAAATGCTTCATAAATCCATCCTCTGCTTCCAAAAATGAGGGTCATCCTTGTACACAAATTACGCCTTTCGCCTGCTTCCAGTCAAAGAATGAGCATCACTCACTTGAGTAAAACTGCGCAACTCTAAAATTTGCACCACCTGACAACTTAGCCCTCATAATTGTGCAAAAATTATTTCTAGTGCCAGATTCCTCACTGTCACGATTGTGGTACAAGCTTAGTTGAAGACCAGCGTGGACGAAAAGCCTCTTGGGCCTAGTGCTATGGTCTCATACACACGAACTAGCTCGTGAACACACAGCCTAGAGTCAATGATATTGCAAGGTAGTGTTAAGATCACACCTTGGGAGATCTTTTGCAGCTATGAGACCTGATTCTGACTCTCACGAGCTGTGACAGTGCTGTGGTCTCGCATCACCGCATCACCACAGCACAAGTGGTGTGTGGGGATACTTCGAGTGTCGAGGGTGTGAGCATGTGTGGTTCCTCATGACTTTCCTCTCAATCGTTTCTAGTCTTTGCAGTAGCCTGGCATGCTTCTCCATCTGCAGCTCCATCTGCTCCGTCCATTGTGAATCATCTCTCGCTTTCTTTCATTCTTCCTATTTTGTCACATATGAAGATTTAACTTCCATACAGAACTGTGGAACAGGTCAAGCAGAAAAGCCGCTGACGTCTCTCGCTTTCTAAATTTGTAATTTAAAAAAATTGTAAGTCACAAATGCCAAATTATGCTAAATTCATTGCAGAATACAAGAACACGCAAGTGCCTGCCTAACTCCATAATATGAGCTTTTAACTTGAGTTTATTTTTGTTTGATTTTTGTTAAAAAATCTAGCACATGCTGCACAGTGTCTTGATGACTCAGGACAGAGGCCAACATTCAGGACTGGCTCCTGGGGGTTCAGAACTGCAAGTTAAGGGCTGGCTTCCACG
This sequence comes from Ceratodon purpureus, assembly GCA_014871385.1. Classification (NCBI taxonomy): domain Eukaryota; kingdom Viridiplantae; phylum Streptophyta; class Bryopsida; order Pseudoditrichales; family Ditrichaceae; genus Ceratodon; species Ceratodon purpureus. Next base: position 6,493,451 of record CM026422.1, read on the forward strand.
TACAAATTCTGCTCATTTCTTCACATGGATTCCAGAAACCTTGAGTTCCTAAGGTTGGTGTGCCCTTCACTGTTTTGGTCTTCTAAGGTTGGACTACCTATAAGCGCCACCCGACCCAAAATGGCGCTGTCCTAATCTCTTGATTTGTGAAAGGACAGATGTACCTCATTTGTATATATCGCAAATAGGTGAAAACTTACTTAGCAGTTAGGAATTTTGTATAAAATTCAGAAATGCGAACTACATGTTGTAATTTTTTTCAATCCTCGCAAAAACCTATTTCGAATGTGATCATATTTTTATTTCGAATTTACTACTGCTAAAAATAGGTCAGGTCGCTTACGTTGGTGATTTTAGGACACTCAATCTTAAGGGAGAGTGCTCAAAATCGGCGCAGTACCGAATATGGAGCTCTACCAAAAATCATAGGGTACCAAAAACGGACCATTTAAACTACATGGAGTGGAGAGGCGTCAACGTGGATGATGATTGTGTGATCCTTGGATGACAAATGAACAAACTTTGGATGACAACATATAGTAATCTAGTTGGTTTGTGCAATTTAAGGCAAGTCGTCAATTGCCATTAGAGTGTCAATTATGTACTTTATGACTCCAAGTGAGCTTAAATTAGCAATTCATTGTATTTTGTTCACCAACTATGTGAAGGTGATTCAGAATGACGGCGTGTGCATAGCCTCCAAAATTGATGTTTGATTTGGAGGTGCTTTCAATCCTTAGTAGAGTTTCTTGAAGTCAAGAAATGTGACCAACTTATACCATTCACTTTTATGTGTTCTACTAGAGTGCATTTAGACTAACAAATCAGACACTCACAATCATGGATTCACAACTAGATGACGAAAACAATGACCTTGATTTTGAGGGACTCATGCTTCAAAGATCAATTCTAAGATGGCAAAAGGGTTGAATTTCATCATTGCGATTACAAAGTAGAGAAGACATGCACAACATATAGAATTCACGAAGACCCTTGCTAGATAGAGATGAAGCTGGTGGCGATATGCATAGGAATAGTGAAGAGCCTCTTAGATTTCCATTTGGACAAAAAAAGGCTGCAGTGACCTACAACGTCCACATCTAAGGGGATGTACGAACAAAGTTTAGAAGATCTAGAGGTGGGAGCAGCTTCAAGGAGATTGATATGTGTAATAAAGCGGCAAGGTACACCGATGTCAATGCAAGAGGTAAGAATTACTCTCAATCAACGATGTATAGACTTGAAATTTAATCACATACATGACTGAAATCTACATCTTGTACGAAAACGGGTTACAATAGTATGAATTGATTGAATTCAATTATGGAGTTCTTGTCCATGAAGAGAATCAATCTTCAGTTTGACAGTGATGTAAATTCATGTGTGCACATGCTCCATTGGGGTGTGATTAGGACTGATGTTGATTAGGTTATCAAGTTCATGGACCTCAAACCATGTTGCCCAAAATATTGAAGGAACTGAAGTCAAGGTTTGATAAACCATCCTCAAATCCCTCATGAACGTCACTGTGACATATCATATGAGTTCAGGGAATCAATAAACATAACATAATGGGATCGATCCTCACCAGCATCTTCACTTGATCCATGAAGATGTGAATCTCCCTTAGGCTGCTTTCCAAGTATATAATTTTGCATATAGTCTCATCAATTTTAACCTTTGTACGGATCAAGATCAAACGCTAAATAATGCAACACCAATGAAGACATGAAGATGATGAACAAGTGAAGCAAGCTGTGGCCAGTGGATTGAAAAGCATTACCTACAACGAAGTTCTTGGTTGAGGAAGTTATTTTTCTCGTGAGAAGTGCACAGGAGGTTATTTTCTCGTGAGAAGTGCAGAGGAGGTGAAGCCTATATAAGAAGTACTCATGGGATTATGAGGGACCATGGTTGTCATAATGGACCGACCGTCCGTTAGTCCGTTAGTCCGTCATGGTGACAAGACAGACCCCCGTGTCCGTCACATAAGGGCGTTGACCAGTTGACTCACGGTAAGGGTAAAACGAATTTACCTAGCGCTGAATTAGTGCGGGCGCGAGCGCGATTACGGGCGCGAGCGTCCGCGCGAACGCGATGTCACGGGCGCGCGCTGGAGTGCGCGAGAGCGAGGGCGCGTGCGTCGTTCCGGCCGCGCGCGTGCGCCTGCGAACGGGCGCGAGCGTCGCTGCGGGCGCGATCCAGTTGACGGTCGCGAGCACACTTATCGGGCGCGGTCATGTGGGCCCGAGCCTGGATCGGGCGCGTGCATTTGGGCGAGTGCGCTGCATCGGGCGCCGGCGGTCGGGCGCGAGCGCTGCAGGTTAGTAGGGAAAGAGCGACATCGGGCAAAATCATAAATGACAAGAGAGGGCATGTATTTCAGAAGAGGGCAATTGGGAAGTGCAATGTTTATTGAAAAGTTTTGCAAAATTGTGGCAGTAAACCACTTACAAAAAATGTCCCCTCTTATGGAGAACTGAGAATATCACATTGTTGTCACTACTTGCCTACTTCTAAATATGTTTGCGATAACAACACTCTGGGATTTGGAAATTGTAGGGAGGGGCTGTTAGAGTAGCGTGGACCAAACGCAAGGTGGAGCGGCTCTTGGGATCGGGATTTGTGAGCTCCTTCAACACCACCGCAAATCTAGCCTTCCCCGCTGTATCCTTGAAAAGGTCGAAGTCGTCGTCGTTATCCCAAATCTTATTTGCTACCACTCCAACCGAGTACGCATCGGCAGCCTGCGTATATAGATGTCTCCTCCTTACAGTTTCATAAGAGGTCTCCGAATTTCGCTTACCATAAGTGTACCACAACTCCGGAGCCACAAAACTACCACGTTCCTTGAAGGCTTCCGTACGCGCCTCATCACTTGGGTAACCGTACCTTGAAGGAGTTGTCTCACACACCCGACTTGCAAGGCCCCAGTCGCATACTCCAATGTAAACCTCGCTCACTTTATCCTCTGGGAAGTGAAGCAAGACATTTCCCGGGGAGATGTCATTATGCTGCAAATACCCCTTATAGACCCGGTCCATAATACAGATGAGTGCCCAAGCTAGCTTGGCCCTATGGGTGCGGAAGGCCTTAACACGGTCACGTGTTTCCATGGGCATATCGATCTGCTTGTGGATGTTACGGTTCTGAGTACCCTCACCGATATTTGAATTGAACTTGTGCAGAAAATTCTGCAGGCAATCCCCATTCCACCAAAGCGTGTAGGCTTCCATCGTCCAGTCATTGACCGCAAAAAACTTAATAACGCCGGGATGGTCAATTCTGCAAACCATGGCTTCTATTGATGTCTCGTGCCGCTTCTGGGTCTCGTCAGGAGCCTTGGACGTCTTCCCCGCAAAGACACAAGTCTCAGGTATGGTTTGCATGCCAACAATACGTAATTTTCGGACTTTACCATAACCGCCTTCCTTTGTGCCTGACAGGGGAACCAACTTGACCCCTCTCGGAACTCCAACCACTGCTCCCCACAAGTACTTCTCCATTGCGCTTTTCAGTCCAGCTTCAAGCCATGGCCTCGCCCTCGTCTTATTATTCGAGAATCTCGCGCACGAATCCTGGACATATTTGAGCTTCTCTATCTCCTCCTTCTGCGCCCGCGAGTAGCCCTCCTTTGGCTTCTTGTTGACACACTCAAAGACATGCACAATGTTCGTAGTGTTTGTTGTTATTTGTTGCTCCATCCACTTAGGGAAATGAAAGTAATGAATACAATCATTATATCTCTCGGAAAGGTCCAGCTTCTTCCACAAATACTCTTCCATATGGGTCTTCAAGTCCTTAATTCCGGTCTCCCCCTTCTCAACGTATGTACGGGTAATCATCTCCCGTTTCCGACATCCGTACCACTCCAATGCTAGCTCTCTAACGAAATCCTGGTACCGAGGAGGTGGGTAGTCCGGGTCCCTCTCACTCGCCGACTTACGGTTCTTCTTTCCCGATGAGCTTGATGACGGGTTTGAGCCTGTAACGGTCGGTGCTGTGGAGGTTGCCATCACATCCTCTACAGGAGCATCAAGATCTACGTAGGCAGGGCGTTTCCCGGATCCGCGAGAGACCGACATAGTTGGAATAATGAACTGGACACACAATAAAAAAAAAACCAAAAGATCCCCCCCACCCAATCTGGTTGCTCCCACTTCCTGCAGTTCCAAGCAGAGCACGTGGAGTCACGGGCTAGGACAAGGAGCCACCTGGAAGAGGAGACTTTGAAAAGTAGAAAATAAGGGTTAAGGGGCGCCTTTTATGCTCCCCTCGGCTGTTCGCGCCCGTAAGCGCGTACACGCGCGCGCACAGGGCCTCCACACGCGCCCGTCCGCATGCGCCCGTCTGCACGCGCCCGTCCACCGCGTTCGCGCGGGGGACTGCCCGCGCCCGTGCCCGCGTGTGCGCGCCCGTGCCCACGTGCGCGCCCGTCAGCCCACATCGGGCGCGCCCGACGCCGCAGGCGCCCGTGCCCGCGTGCTCGCGCCCGTACCCCTGCGCGCGCCGGTTATCTGTACGCGCGAGCACGCTGTACGCGCCCGTGACCGTGCACGCGCCTGTCCCCGCGCACGCGCCCGACACCGTGCACTCGCCCGCCTTCCTGTACGCGCCCGTCCCAGTGCACGCGCCCGGATAGGCAGCGTTACATACACTGTACAGGTTCGGTTACGGTATACTCGTATATTGAACAGAATACCAAAAAGATTCACTGCGAAATTACTCAATGGAGATATATTAACCGCATTTAGCGCACAAAAATTAATACAGAGCACAACCATACAATTCCTTCGAGTGTGAGATAATGAACTAGGTTGACTCTAAGTAACAGTATAAGCCTACGTAATAAGAAGGTGCTACCAAAAAAAAAAAAAAAACATTAAGAATAACGTAGTATTTTTTTTGGTTTTTAGCCGGTAGATTGTATGTTTAGATTTACTGCTACTTCATGCGCTAAAAAGGTGACCACAGTCTAGACTCTCCTTGCTTTGCGGGGCTTCTTCTTGCGTGAAGATTGTCTTTTCCGAGCTACAGTGGGCCCCAATTCGTGCCGGATTATCACATCTTCGTCATCTGGCGCCTCATCGCAATCGGGGTCTTCCTCCTCTGAGTGCTCGTTGTCACCTTCATCCTCAGGAGCTCCGACCACTGGAGCTTGTACCTCTCCTTCCACCTCCGATGTAAGATTGCGCACTTGCACGGAAACTTCACCCGTATTGCCATCTCTGGCACTTACTAGGCGCTTCATAGGCCTCTCCTTTCCGGAATTACCGATGGCTGTGATGCCATCCTCAAAGTTTATGCGTGTGCGAACAACCCCAGTTCCAGAAGAAGGCCCCCCTTCAGTGTACCCTGTATAGAATGGAAGGGGATCAGGTCCAGTTTTTTTGCTTGACTTTCGTGTTCCTCCGCGGGGTTCTTGTGATGGTGGTTTCCTAACAACCTTGGCTGTGGACTTCTTCGCACCACGTTGGGCCACATTCTGTACGGCTTCGTCTATAGCTGGCGCCACTGGGACTAGCTTGGCGGTGGAGGCACCACGCCGACTACCACTAGCTCGATTGAGTGGAGGCCTCGCCGCTGCTGATGATCTAAGGAGTCGAGCTATTTTTGCGCCCATTGAACTTGTGGGCCTCCGAGCCAGGCTTCCATCCACGATTGTATCTGGTTCGATACCCCCCGTACCAGTGGGTTGCGATGGAGCCACAGTCTGTGCGGGGATTGCGTGCACAGTCCTTCTCTCGTGAGCAGGAGGAATCTCTTGAAACAAGCTTGAGTCGCCTTGTGCCGGAACGGTTCCCCAGTTGCCCTCCCCACTAACGAGGCCGGTCCAATGAGGTCCATCTACAGCCCGTCCATGACTTCCATCACCCCCTTCGTCACTGTCCTCATCATCATCGCCAGCATGGATATCGTTGCCTAGATGGTCCTCGCTGGATGAATCATCTGCAACCCCGTCATTGTTCTCAGGATTGATTTGGACTGGAATAGCATCTCTTTCGTCACGAGCGCCTCTTCCTTCTGCATTAGCCGCTTCATCAAATACCGGGAGCGTGGGTAATTCGTCTCCATAGATGTTCATGTCCGGGTTTCCCTGGTTATATTCTGGTTCATTGTTGAAGTCGTACTCATCACCGTTATCATCGTGGTTGTTGCGGTCACGCGGATTGTTGCGGTTAGCGTCACCGCGTCCGTTGCCATTACCGTCGTTTTGCCCATTCGTGTTAACGTCGACGTTATCATGTCCCCAGACATCATCATCCCCACTGCCTGCATGGTCAACTGGTATGTAATGATTGTCGTCATCTCCTTCCTCTTCGCTTGGATCTCTCTCCGGATCTGACTCCTCTGACCATGCATTGTTCTCGTACCATCTGAGGGGGTTGGGCTTTGGGCGTTCGCGGAGGAGTCTGCTATTCGTATAAATGTACACCAAGGCCTCAGACTTCTCTAACCCCACGCGGTTGCGTACCTTGTTGTGGACAAACGAATACATGCTCCAATTCCGTTCACACGATGAGGCGGAGCAGACCTGAGATAAAATGCGCTTCGCAATGACTGCCAATGGTCCCCCTCCAATCCTCTGCCACCATTGATGGGGTTCCAGATTCAAACCTCTGATATCGATGGTCACTTCGGGGCTGTAAGGGCCACGTCCCTCGTCGAACTCGATCATCTCTTTCATAAGATCGCCAAATGGAATTCCCATTTGGCCACCCACCTGACGAAACACCCGATTGAGAGCCGCCTTCGCTTCTCCTATGACTTGTAAGCCCTTATGCGTTCTAACCCAAGGGTTCAAGAGCGCCGCGGCATAATGAAGATCGGTATGCATCATGTCCCATCTACGGTCGAACCGCAGCTCCATCCTTGTTGCCATGACAGGTGGGAAAAAGCAAGGGGATCCTCGGAGATTGTACACGTGATCCTTTAGGTTGCTCATTGTAATCCATGCCTTGCCCATTGCCGGCTGGCTTCCATCGAAGGTCCTGAGAGCTACTAGGGCTGGTTTCACTAGGTGCGTGAAGTTGTCACACTGATGCCAGAACCCATCGTCACGAATTGTTTGACGCACTACGCTTGCGCGTGCATGATTACGCACCCCCTCGGTTTGGTTGAATAAACCGTCAACATACTCGTACCACTCCTGTGCCATGACCACTTGCTCCAAAGCAAATTTAACCTCCATAAGGCGCTCTATCATCAGATAGTTACAAGCGAATCTGGTTTCAGCGGGAACCACCAAGGACAACTTCGGTTCAAATTTGCGGAAAAGGGCCATGGGAACATGATGTCTCCGAATGTAATGACACACGTGTTTAGCCTTGGCGACCAAATCCTTCACAAAGACTTCCTTGCCCCAGTCCTCCATAAGAAGATCTAGAATATGGGCACAACAGCCCTGCTTGTACATGTGAGGAAACTCCTCCAGGATATTATCCATGGCGCCAAGCATGTTGGCTGCATTGTCCGTGCAAATCTGGACAACATTCTGAGGGCCAATTTCTCGAATATATTTCTTCATCTCCCCGGCAATATATCCCATTGACTTCTTCTCGCCAGTCGTATCAACAGACCCAAGAAATACATCGCCTGCCGGACATACTAGCATGACATTCATCAACGGTCGGCGATTCACATTATCCCAGCCATCGGAGCATATGGTACCCCCGTATAACTCGGTCGAGGTTTTCGTACGTTCATCAATCTTTGCCTTGATTAACTTCTTTTTTTCCTTGATGTGCGTTGTTCGCATCGCGTCATAGGAAGGAGGACTGTAGTTAAATCCGGCAGCCGCGGTTGTGGTCACCGCCTTAATAAATGCTGGGTGCTTGGCCACGTTGAATGCGACGTTGGCTTCGTAAAAGAAGGATGACCACAACATGTCCAGCTCCTTCCGCTTGGCGATCTGGAGTACTTCACTCATGTCCTGTTGCCGCAAGCTCCTAGTGGTATTCGAACCGGCCCTACTAGGTGCAACACTGGAGACATTTCGGTCCTCTTCGGAATCATTATACGAGGGTTCGGATCCACCGTACAGAGTGCCGTGTGTGGAAGCACTGGATGTTCCACGTTGAACTGACGCGGGGAACGTTGGCCTGATACCATCCACCTCCTCCTGTGTCAAAGGGCCGGGAATCTTTCCAGCGCAAAACTGAAACTTCCTCTTCACTACGGTAGGTGCCTTTTGGCAAACCCTCGAGAGATTGGACTGGTCCCAACCATAATGCTGAAAGCACCTATGCCTCACGTACGAAAACTTGGTCCTGCAATACACACATTGGGCTACCTTATGTGACAGTGACCCTTCCTGGAACTTGATCGAAAACCATGGTGCCCACTCTCTCGTACCGAGTCTTGGAATGGCTCTAGCCGGAGCAACCACTTCAACCGGTTCAACCGCTTCATCCGGATCCATAGTGAATGATTAGGGAAGTATCGGGACTAATAGGACCAGTAGTACCAAAAGATTATTATCTGAATAACTTAGTGTGTCTGAAAAGTGCTTGACACATTGATTTATGGAGAGAAGAATTTTTACATTCCCCCCACCCAAACCAAGTGTCTCCCCAAGCTAACAGTTTCAAGCAAGGAGCCCTCAAGGAGACCCAGGACATGAAGCACGCAAGGAGGTAAGGTGGATGTCAAATCAAGGGGGCAGTTTATATACTGCCGCCCTCGACCGGGCGAGTACTGTCCGGACGGGCGCGACCGAACGGGCGCGCGCGCACCAGAAGATCGGGCGCGCTCCGAGGCGAACGGGCGGGCGGGCGCAGGTGGGTGCGCGCGATTGAAGGCCGCGTGGCGGATAGCGCGCGCGGTGGAAGACGGGCGGGGGCGGGCGCATGCACGCGCGAGCGCTGGATCGCGAAGCGGGCGGGCGCGGGCGGGCGCGGGCGGAGAGCGGCGGGCGAATGCCGGCGCGGGCGCGCACGGGCGGAGAGCGGCGGGCGAATGCAGGCGCGGGCGCGCACGGGCGGTCGGGTGCGGGCGCGATCAAACGGCCGGGATCGATTTGGCCACCTCAATTCAACGAGAAGGAGAAACAACGAGAGGGAAAAATGAATAAAATTTAAATAAATCAAAGTGTGTAAACTACATACACGTGCACATCTACATAAAAAGGAATCCTATTTAAGTGAAAAGATTGAGAAACATGAGAGTGCGGGAGGACTACCCACCCCATTCACACATGTCTAAGAATTGGAGCAGGCTGTCATCTCGCCCTTTCATGTTTCTGCCCACCCACTGGAAGGTAAGTCGTTTTAAGCTAACCTCAGGGAGTGTTAACTTAAAATATGGGATAAATTTTACTAGTTACTGCACTAATCCAGTTGAAACCCCGAGCGCGCGCGCAGGCGGCGTGGGGCGCGAGCAGGCGCGCGCGAACGGGTGGGCGCGAGCAGGGCGAGCGCAGGTCGGGGACGACGCGTGCGCGCGTCGAACAAGCAGGCGCGCGCGCGTACTTGCGGGCGCGGTCACGAGTGTGCGCGCGCGCGCGTGGGCAGGTTCAGTGGGTCGACTGCGGACACCACCGCGCGGGCGCCTGCGGGCGCGTTCGGACGCGCGCGATCCAACAGGGCGCGCTCAATGAAGTTTAAAAGTCGTAAGTTCAAAAAAAGAAAAAAAATAAAGCTTAAGGGAGAGACTGGACTACACTGAAATACCATACATTAGTATGGGAGATTGGAGTACCCAAAAGAAAAAAAAAAAAAAAAAAAGTAAACGAATAGGCATTCAAATTTATAAAATGAAGAAAAAAATAAAAAAACAAATTAAATAGCATAGGAGTATTGAATAAAAATAAGGCGGGAGGATGGGGGAGATGTGGAATTATAAAAATGAACAAACGAAATGAGAGAAGGAATTAAATAGAAGCATAGTGTTCAACGAAGAGGGAAAAAAAAAAAAAAAGGAATTAAAGAGCGTAGGAGTATTGAATAAAAATAAGGCATGAAGATGGGGGAGAGGTGGAATTATAAAATTGAACAAACGAAATGAGAGAAGGAATTAAATAGAAGCATAGTGTTCAACGAAGAGGGAAAAAAAAAAAAAAAGGAATTAAAGAGCGTAGGAGTATTGAATAAAAATAAGGCATGAAGATGGGGGAGAGGTGGAATTATAAAATTGAACAAACGAAATGAGAGAAGGAATTAAATAAAAGCGTAGTGTTCAACGAAGGGGAAATAAAAATATAAAACAAATTACAGAGCGTAGAAGTATTGAATAAAAATAAGGCGGGAGGATGGGGGAGATGTGGAATTATAAAAATGAACAAACGAAATGAGAGAAGGAATTAAATAGAAGCATAGTGTTCAACGAAGAGGGAAAAAAAAAAAAAAAGGAATTAAAGAGCGTAGGAGTATTGAATAAAAATAAGGCATGAAGATGGGGGAGAGGTGGAATTATAAAAATGAACAAACAAAATGAGAGAAGGTATTAAATGAAAGCGTAGTGTTCAACGAAGGGGAAAAAAAAATATAAAACAAATTACAGAGCGTAGAAGTATTGAATAAAAATAAGGCGGGAAGATGGGGGAGAGGTGGAATTATAAAATTGAACAAACGAAATGAGAGAAGGAATTAAATAAAAGCGTAGTGTTCAACGAAGGGGGAAAAAAAAAAAAGGAATTAAAGAGCGTAGGAGTATTGAATAAATATAAGGCGGGAGGATAGACTAGAGGTGGAATTATAAAAATGAACAAACAAAATGAGAGAAGGTATTAAATGAAAGCGTAGTGTTCAACGAAGGGGAAATAAAAATATAAAACAAATTACAGAGCGTAGAAGTATTGAATAAAAATAAGGCGGGAGGATGGGGGAGATGTGGAATTATAAAAATGAACAAACGAAATGAGAGAAGGAATTAAATAGAAGCATAGTGTTCAACGAAGAGGGAAAAAAAAAAAAAAAGGAATTAAAGAGCGTAGGAGTATTGAATAAAAATAAGGCATGAAGATGGGGGAGAGGTGGAATTATAAAAATGAACAAACAAAATGAGAGCAGGTATTAAATGAAAGCGTAGTGTTCAACGAAGGGGAAAAAAAAATATAAAACAAATTACAGAGCGTAGAAGTATTGAATAAAAATAAGGCGGGAAGATGGGGGAGAGGTGGAATTATAAAATTGAACAAACGAAATGAGAGAAGGAATTAAATAAAAGCGTAGTGTTCAACGAAGGGGAAAAAAAAAAAGGAATTAAAGAGCGTAGGAGTATTGAATAAATATAAGGCGGGAGGATAGACTAGAGGTGGAATTATAAAAATGAACAAACAAAATGAGAGAAGGTATTAAATGAAAGCGTAGTGTTCAACGAAGGGGAAAAAAAAATATAAAACAAATTACAGAGCGTAGAAGTATTGAATAAAAATAAGGCGGGAAGATGGGGGAGAGGTGGAATTATAAAATTGAACAAACGAAATGAAAGAAGGAATTAAATAAAAGCGTAGTGTTCAACGAAGGGGGAAAAAAAAAACAGTGGGAAAAAAAAAAATAGTGGATATAAATCAGCTGAACTCAGGCGCTTAGAGGATCTTCATGTGACTCTGGGTCGACATGAAGATTTACTACCTTTAGTATATTATAAAAATGAACAGACAAAATGAGATTACGAGTTAAATAAAAACGTAGTGTTCAAAGAGGGGGAAAAAAAACAATTAAAAATTTAGAGAGTGTGGGATTATTTAATAAAAACAAGGGGATACGATGGGAGAGTGGTGGAATCATAAAATATATTTGAGTGATGTTGTTGGAGTGCTTGGGCGCGTGCAAAACGGGCGCCCGCGTTGATGGGCGCGAGCGCGTCCGGGCGCGTGCAAATGGAACGAGGGACTGAATGGGGAGAAATTACTTCCATGACATGGTTGCAGTGCGCGCGCGCGAGTATTGACGGGCGCGCGCAATCGGGCGCGCGCGAAATTGGGCGCGAACGAAATGCGGGGGACATTGTGGGGGAGGAAGAGATTCAGAATCACGCGACCGCGCGCGCGCGGTTGGTTTGACGGGCGCGATCAGGACGCGCGCGCGCGTACGGGCGCGGGCAAATGGAAAAGAGAGTTTGGGGAGAAAAATTAGTCCCCCACCCAGGTTGCAGTGCGCGCGCGCGTGCACTGTCGGGCGCGCGCGAAATCGGGCGGGCGCATGCGGAATCGGGCGCGAGCCAAACGACGGAGACACCGTCGGGTGTTCCACATTTCAGTATCCGTTCGCGCGCTGTGGGCGCGACGGGCGCGAGCACTTCGCACGCGCGCGAGCAGTTCGTGCGCGCGCGCACGAGCGGGCGTAATCCTGGTTTTATTCTCGCTGGGGCAGGTTCGCGCGCGCGCGAGTACGCACACTACGGGCGCGCGCAAACGCGCGCGACCATGCGGGCGGGATCAGAGTTCAAATCCACGTAACATAAAATTCAGTCCATAAGTTAAATACACTTACAATAACTTAAGTTCTCTTAGCGTGACTTAAATCCAGCAAGAACCCCAGCCCCCGATCCCCGACTCTGGCCTATCACGAGACCCAACCCCCTGTAAATTAACTCGAACCCTGTGAATCGGAAACGGGTTTTTTGGAGGGCCCGGAGTTAGACAGTCGGTAGCCGATGGTACACACCTCCAGGTGTGAAGGGACCCTTAGCGTGACTTAAATCCACTGTCCATATTAAACATTTTGGTGTGCAACAGAGATATTTATACACTTATCATACGATGGAAGGAGATGAGACAACGGGCGGAATGAACAACATGATTGGCAATCCAAAAAAGAGAGGCCAATGTATTATGAAGGGAGCATAAAAGCGTCTTGAGAATCACGACAATGATTTACAAAAGCAAATTATCATCCATTGTTTGAGTTTAACAAACATTAAACATGTGAATGTAATCCCAAACCTATCCATACCCCTATGCCATCTACATGTATTTATATTCCGATATCTTTTTACAAAACGTGGTCTTCACTCATGGATCTCCACGACGTCACGTGCCCGGTGCAGAGGAACTCGATCCACCCTCATCGTGTCGAGCACGAGAGGTACCTGCTGCACTACTTTCTGCCCCATCGTTGGCGATGAGTTTCCGCTTGGCAGAACGGGTTCTCTTCGCTATGCCATCTCCTCCAAGCATTGCTTCCATGAAGTTGTTGTTGCGCATCCGACGGAGCACTGTTATGACCTCCGGAGCCACTTCAGCACATAGGAAATCCACGGCTTGATTCTTGAACAATATATCCCATTCAGATTCCGCGGTTTGTACTTCCTCAGTGATCCGGAAATCCTCTGCAGTCATGTCGTGCAACTCCTTGATCTGATCCGCAACCAACTCCCCTTTGGAATTCCACTTAAATCCAAGAGGATGGGGGCCGTACTGGAATGTACAAGTTTGAATATCCCAATACCCATGTAGCACTTGGTACAAGAAATTCCTCCTTCCCTCGAGTTCCTCCTCCGTCCCGCCCTTGATGAGTTCGTGGCAGATCCGTACAATCTCCGCAGGTTTCTGGTCCCACCTCCACTGATCGCTCATTTGTTTAATATAGGACAGGTGCATTCCCATAAGCCAATTCCAAATCAAGTCTTCACCCCACTTGTCCGGAAAGTCAGGAGTATTTTCCTTATTTAGCTCCCAATGCGGTGGCATCCAATTCACTAGGCCGAATTGCTCATAAAAACGCTTGTGTAAGGGGGCCTTACATACTGCACACTTCCGACGTATCAAGGCATGGGAAATCAAGCATTGTGGATGATACATGCATTGACAGGATCCCAATTGCCAGCCCCCCTCTGGCCCAAATAGATTGGTACAAATTGCACAGTGGGTTCCATCCAACACATACTTCGCTGGATTGGGCCAGAGCAAGCTTGGCTTTGCATTTTTAGCGATCTTCTCATTGGATATGGCGGTCTTGTACTCCCACCCCAACTGCGTCCAATCTATTGCTTTACCAATCATCGGTAGGCTGTCAGGGAACATTTCATTTGGATCTGCCCACGAGGTAAGTCCGAAATCTCTCTTGGAGTTAAGCTGGAGGTAGTCGCGGTCAATCCTCTCGAACTCAGCGCGCATCTGTCTGAAACGGTCGACGTTCATGATGCATGCAATCTTCCATTGGTGGTACTGTCTGCTCATCTCGATCAGATACTTTCTGAGCATCCCGTTGGTAGCTTGCAATTCGGAGACAGTGGGTACTGATGGCTGTTGAAATCCCAAAGAGTCCTCCGTCTCTTGAGAATCTACGAACATGATTTGCCGCTGGGGGGGTGCATCACTTGACTTGATGACGCGAATGGAATGATTGGCTTACGGGGAACTCGGACCGGGGTATCTTCCAGGAGACCGTGCGTGGCCGATTCAATGATGGCATTAACGTCTTCCTCGTTCATTCCAGGGCTACCAGGGATTGGAGCTTGGCTTGCTTCGGGTACGTAAGTCGGAGTCTTCGCAGATCTAAGTTGCGAAATCTCTTCATTCTGCTTCCGTATAATCTCATTCATCCTATCAGCTTCCTCGTACAAGTTCTGGATAGTCTTCTCCATCTCAGAAATTATTGCATTTTTTCCTTCCAGCTCCTTCTGCAATGCATCGACTTGCAGGCCCTGGGCATCAGCGGCGGCTATTGTAGCCTCCAACTCATCTGCAAACCCAGTGTCATCATCTTCCATTACATTGCTCGGGCCCGCAATCTGTGGATTCAGTACATGAGGAGCTACATCAACATTGCTCGGGCCCGCAATCTGTGGAACTAATATTGGAGGAGCAACATCAACATTGCTCGGGCCCCCGACGATTGCTAGAGGAGCCTGATGAGGAATACCCGGTCCAGTAGGATTTGCAGGCGGTGCACGATTCCTCGTCGACAAACAGGCAGCTAGCTCAGGATCCTTCTTTTTTAACCGTGTGATTCTAGCACTAGTCGCTGCTCTTGTCTGTGACTGAGGGGGACGGTCTACCGTACCATCAGAATCACTATCCTCCCCTGAGTCACTCCATTGAACAGGCGCTTGATCCTCAGGATCATCCAAGTATGCCCAGTCCACACCTGGGAATCTTAGGACCCCTGTAGGTATCGCCATCTCATGTGGACGCCGGTGGACGCTAGGAGTCAACCGTATGGTCCTCCAATCCACCTGCCTATGAAGCACTACCTCGGCATATACCATTCTACAAATAAAGAGCGGAACCTCATTTCTCTCGTTCATCGCCTGGTTGTATGGGACCTGCCACACCTCCAAACACCGCCTCCCGAACTGACGGTTCTTGCAATATTTCATGTTCGCCTTGTTTGAAGTACGATTGTTATTATGACGGTGCAACGGGAATAACTTCCCAATGTGGCACCATTCAATGAATTGTTCACACGTTGCTAGAGTCCACGGTTGCGATGCAGCTTCCCACCCTCTGAATGCCAGCTTTGCTGGATTCAATAAGACGTGGACCCTCTTATGTTGGAGGTTTCCATGCCTGGGCCGTCCCGCATCCTTTTGCTTTTTCCTCTGCTCTGCCGCCGTGAGTGCTGGTTGTTGCCGTTCCATGTCTGCTCGAGGTAGATCGTTCTTCGAAGTCTTCCGAAGGTGCAAAATTAAAAGCCTACGACTACCCCAGAACCTCAATCACATTTACAAATTATAAACATTTACAAAATTCTCAAATGTAATACACAGACACCATAGAGTTCTGGAGAATAAAAACAAGGACACGTGTCAGAGTGCTGGGACCCACCTGAGTACCACGCAATCAGCTACCCGGGGGCTGTTGAAGGCAAGGTGCTCAAAGGGGGGGGGAGTGCAAAATGAGGTGGGAAATCGCCCTTTTATAGTCACGGGCGCCAGGGAACGGGCGCGAACAGCCTGCTACGGGCGCGAGCGGAAACCCGACGGGCGCGCGCGGGCACCGACGGCGGGGTTTCGGCCGTGTATCCGTCCGCGCCCGCGCGGATATCAACGGGCGCGAGCGGTTCAGTGGCGGGTATATGACGGGCGCGCGCGGGTTTTACCGCGCGCGAGCGGGTACCGACCCGGTCTTCGTCGGGCGCGAGCGGGCGTCGTCCGGGTACCGAAGGGGCGCGCGCGCGGACGTCGACGCGGGCGCGCGGATATTTTCGGGCGCGATCCGAACTGTACGGGCGCGACCGTCGGGCGCCAACGCTGAATGGACGGGCGCGAGCAGTGGGCCAGGACGGGCGCCACCACAACCTAGAACACTGTTAAAAATCAGAGTAACCAAAGAGGACTTGCAAATTCAGAGTTAAAAAAGAATACTTTATATATTTTGGAAATGTATCACTTCATTGTAATGTCGATTACAGAGCCATGCACTCTAGGTACCGGTCCTCTAGGTCTTTCAAGTGCGTCTCGAAATGGTTCGTTTGAGCACTAGAGACAATATTGGGGACACAAAGTATTGCCATCTCCTTCTTCAGTTCTTTGATGAGATCGCCAATCTCACAGTCAAGTTCTTCGACAGTCGCTTGGGTTGCCAACTGCTCTTCAGTGGTTGGAGGCAGAGGGCGTCCATTCTCTGCGTAGGCCACCAATTTGTCACGGCGAGAGATCCAATCCTCGAAGAACTCAATCAGTTGACGGAGTCGCTCCAGCTTTGACCAAATAACTGTGTCCGTTCGCTGTGCAGTGCCCGGTGGAGTAGCACCATTCGTTAAACTCATAATGGACTTGATTTGTTGGCAATTGCAGGCGTTGGAATTCATGTTGGACGGTACACCGAATGTTGAGAAACCCACCGTAGCACTAAGCAATCAGCTACCCTTGGGCTGTTGAAGGCAAAATGCACAAAGTGGGGGGGTGCGAAATCAGTGGAGGAGGGTGGCAATTTATACTCACGGGGCCGACAGTGTGGGCGCGAGCAGGTTGGGCGCGCGCAGGCTGCTACGGGCGCGAGCATGTTACGGGCGCGGGCGACCCTGATTGGGCGAGGGTAATCGGGCGCGATCACCGCGCGCGCGCGAGACTGACGACGGGCGCGATCACAGCAAGCGCGCGACGGGCGCGGGCGACCCTGGTCGGGCGAGGGTAATCGGGCGCGATCACCGCGCGCGCGCGAGACTGACGACGGGCGCGAACAGCCACAAATGACCGGCGCGAGCAGGCGCAAAGACGCGCGCGGACACGACGACGGGCGCCACCCATGGTAAACAGTAGTAAACTGTGAGGACAGTAATTTTGCTCGCGGTCGGGAGCCCGTCCGATAAGCGTCCGTCCGATAACCGTCCGTCACGTTCGTCACGTGACTACACGACAATTTTTTGGCCCGTCCGTCCATTATGACAACCATGTGAGGGACGATTTGATCTCTTGCTAAATCATGTGCCGGAGAATTGTAGAGCTGCTAGTTTTGCAACTTTAGAGGTGGCTCACGAATGCGGAGGAGGCATGGAGAAGTTTGTTTGGAAGATTCAAGGGCTCAAAAGAGATCTACAGATCTTGCTTGACGAGGAGAAACATCGACGCTCTCTTCGACACTGCAACGCCACACCTGGCGGATCCAAACTCCTGGATGATGGCTGCAAAAATTCACAGGTAAGAAAGGTAGTGGGAAGTGTTACCATGTACTATCAGATGTCGGAATTTTGCTTTTGTCATAGTTTTTAGATTTGTCGTTGGGAAGATGTGCATAGAACCATTCATGTGTCGTCTTCGTAGTCGTAGTTTTAGAGCTTCAAAGACTTGATTCATTCACCACTAACAAAAAATGTTGTGAATGTGAAGAAGCCGAAAGCCAAGTCAAAGAGTACTACTTCCCAGAAGCCAGATGACGTCGGAGATGGAGACTGGTTGAAAGTGTTTAAAGACAAAGGCAGGGAAATGGATAGGGAAGAAGGCTTCTCATGTTGAGCTTGTTTGATGGAATTGGCGGTGTCTAGGCTGCACTTAAGCGTATGGAGATACCCTTTGACGGCTACAGCTCCAAAGTGGTTAGTCCTTGGTGCATTGCAATAGAAACTCTACTTTGTGTTGTACTAGTAAGAGTCATGGTCGTTCTATCTGAGATCAAATGAACCTCTAGATAGATGTCCACGTTGTAACAGATATGGTTTGATTTTTTGCAGAGTGCGCCAGCAGTTGAAGTCGTGAAAGCAAGGTTTCCAGAGGTGAAGCATCTTGGCGGTGTGACCAAACTTCAGAGGTCGGCCATTCGTGGTGGAGTTGATTTTCTTGTTGGTTGGTTCCCCTGACAAGACCTCAGTCGCATGGGCAGAAGAGAAGGGTATGTTTTCCGCACTTGCCCATCAATCCGTCACATGTCACTCGCAACTCATCCGTGAGATGTGCAGTTGGAAGTTGAAACTTGGCATGGTTGCTAAATTATGCTACTCACGGCTATGATGCAGGCTTCATGGACAACGCAACAGGGTGTTCTTTGACTTTCTTGAAGCGATGAAAATATTCCAATCCAAATGGTGACACATACTAACATGCCTGTTGAATTCGTTGGCCGAGGAGGTGAATTTTCCTGTGAGAAGTGCGAGATTATCTTCAGAGATGATTGGCGATAAGTGGAAGACTATCATCATATGTGAATCACAACAAAGATTGATCTAATATACCTTGTTGTTGTCAATTTCCGATGTAATTATGTTCAGAAGAGACTACCGCAGTTTGCTCTTGCATAGACCAGAAGTGCGCATACAACAAGGCTATTGGTATGAGTTGGAACAAATGCATCCGCACAATCAACAATATAAAGCTAGAAATATACTTGAAGTCCGCTCTTGAGGAAAACTACCATTATCCTCAACAACAACCTCCAAGATTTGGCGCCCACGCAAGCGTTCTTGGCATCCTCTGCAGATCAATAGCCTATCTGATTCATAGCTCCTACTAGGTCGCTCGCTGAAGAAAATAGCAATGTTAGTAACACCATTTGCGAGAAGGAAACCTATGCAAATATTAAATGGTGGAGCGTAGTAATTGATAGGAGTAACTTACATCAAAAGAAATCTTCCATGGTGAGAAGCAGAAGATGAAGAGGATGGGGCTATAGCAATCAACATCAAAAGTGAAAGTCAATCTGCAAGGACTATCATAAATATGTGAAGTGTTTAATGTATCACCTTCACAATTCTTCACTCAAACGTCTCTATGTTGTATGTCTAGGTTGTGGTAAACTGCATTACAACAAATCATAAAGGTCAGCAATTAAAAGACAATATGTCTTCAATGGTGGAAAGTCTGCTCAACCTCCAAGAGCAGCACGCACTACTAGACTTAGACAAAATGCAAAGAAGAACGGCAACTGGTCAAATGAAGCATTGGAGCATGCAATGGCAGCCATAATCGATGAGGGAATGAAGATCAAGGAAGCTTCTTGACTATATGGCATCCCACCAATCTCGTTAAGAAACCACTTGTATCGCACAATTGTAGAAAGACAACGAGGTATCAGCCCTAAGTACTTTGAAAGCAAATGAGGAGCAAAAATTGGTAAATCATGTTTTCCAAATGCAAGATCTTGGAATTCCATTGACTTCTACAGAGGCACGTCTCAAGGTAGCAATGGCTACTCAAACCAAAAGGACTCCATGGAGTGGCATAGTTCTTCTTGGATCAGGTTGGCTACGACACTTCAGACTTTGACATCCAGAGATAGCTACCCGTAAATCCTAAGGTCTGGTGGTAGCACCTGCAAAAGATTTGTGCTCTAATGCTGCAGCGTCCTAGTACACAAATATGGAGTATTTGTACAATATGCACAAGTATCTACCATCACATATATAGAACTGCGATGAAAGTGGCGTTCAAGCAGGTAAAATTCAACACTTCTGGTCCAAGAGGTAAAATTCCTAATTGCTACATTGTGAAAGGGGAATAACTTATAAAAAACACTATCGAGAAATGTAAACTATGTACTTCTATGGGCATTCAGCCAAATGCGTGGATGACGTGGTACTTATTCGAGAGCTAGCTCTCACACTTTGTGAGATGTCTTTTAAAAGGCCGTGAATTCTCAATAACTTACATAGACACATGTTTGTGTTAGATGGTCACAACTCAAATGTAACTCTAGAGATACCAAAGATTTGTATTAAGATTGGCATTGACCTTGTTACCTTACCTTCCACACAAGTCATGCTCTGTAGTCACTAGATCTCACATACTTTGCACCATTCAAAAATGCTTTTCGCGATATTTAGATTAAATGGAGCCGTACGACTACAAACAAAAATAAGGTGGAAAAGCATGAATTATGCGAATGGACCTCACAAGCCTTGGAAAGAGCTTTGACAACAAAAAATATACAAGTTGGGTTCAAAGAATGAGGGATTTGGCTACTTAATAGGGAAGCAGCTTGTCGCAAAATGGGGCCGTCTATAGCTTTTTAAGAAACTGCTGGAAATGAAGGAGATAGTGCAGATTTGGAAGAAGGTGATCAAAAAGACACTACTATGAGCCAAAAAGTTAAAGTTGACAATAGAGATAAGTTAAGTCAGAGTACAGGCTTAGAGTTGGACGTAGTTTTAGGCTTGGAGGGAGCCTCCGATGTGCTAGAAGTAGTTCTACAGGGAGCGTCGTGCGGCAGGAGCGATGAAGACTTGCCACCCTCCTCGCTACTCCTACAAGACACAAGCAACTTACAAGAACCTCAGTGTTACATTCATGTTCTTGACGAAGAAGAAAGTACATATGATGCTTCAAAGAGAAACATAAATATTGATCCAAGATTCCAACTTCAAAGAAAGCCTGCAAGAGCAAGAAAATAAAGATTTCAATGAATTCCTTCCGCTCCTGAAGATTATTCTTGCAAAAAAGCGAAAGCGGCAACATCCTCTTCTTGACTTTACAAAATCTATTATCTTAACATCTGAATCTTACTCTTTAGCTTGTGAATTGCTCTTGAAGCAGAGGCAGGAGAATGAAGATGTAGCAAAGCAAAGAGCGGCTGAGAAAGAGGCAAATAGAGAAAACAAGCGCAAAGAAAAAGGAAAAACAGCGAGCAGCTGTGAGAGGACGCAAAATTGCAAAGGAGGCAAAGAAGTTAGAAAAAACACGGTTGGAGGTAGAGAAGCGTGCCTCTGGAACATTTCAGCATGGTAGGCGACCACTAGTATGTGCAATGAGCAATCAAGAAGCTTCTCCTGAGGGCAATGTCAGTCCATGGTGCATACCAATCTCTCCATCGCAGGTTGCTAGAGCATCAATATCCTCAACTAGAGTCCAATGGGGGATGGCAAATGAAGCTGCGCAAACTGCTATTGTATTGGCAATGAATGATGCTCTATGGCTACCTTCACCAACAACATCTCGTGCATTCTCAAGAATAAGAGCATGAGCTCCCAACTTCAGCAACCCTAGCAGCCGATCAAGGCCTTCATACACGCTGCAACATCTCCATCTTGTTTCTAATCTTGTCTGGCCATCTAACATCTTCAATCCAATGTTCATGTTCTTGCAGATGCAAAACGGTACTAACTGCAATGGTACTCAACAAACACAGAATACGCCAAGCACAAACACAGAATGTGGCTTATAGGTGGGTAATTCTAGATTTAGTCGTTCACAATGTCAGGTCAGACCTCACGTAGTTCATATGCATATTGGTAATCTTTGTGGGAGCATGAAGGAACCACATCTGGTAGTATTTGTGTTTTTATTAGATTTCCTTGATCACTTTTGGATCAACTATGGTCCACTAAAGTACACCTTATCTCTACTTTTAATAAACACACTTGTCTAGTAGTAGTTTAGAGACTTTTCCATATTAATAGGGTAATGTCTGTCCACTTCCACATGGACTCTACTCACCAGATGAGGGACTCTATGCAACTTTTTATTTATATTTCTTTTATATTATATACATACTATTAAATCATAAACCATGAAGGACGCCACTACTTACATCTGTAGCCATCAACCAAAATTGATTCCAATTCGAAATCACTCTATATTCAAAGTTTTGAAATTTGCGCCATTATTGAGTATTTTTCCTTATGTTAGTTGGTGCATAGCGAGGCCATGTTGCATCCAGACCTTAAATGATGACATCACAACTCAAATTTATGCAACCAGGTCCCATGAATTTAGACCATGACCATTGTTCACGCCAACGGTCACGCCAATGGGGGGTTGGACTAAAAGGAAATTGGTCGGTTATCAGCTAAAGAATCAAGTGGAATCTCTTGGGCACAAGAAGGTTCTCCAAACATACCCCCAATTTCCTTTCGACAAAGTTAAATCAACTAATGATCAAGCGGATCAACTCCAATCTATTGTTTGCTTGATTACACCGGGAAACGGGGTCCTCCGTGGCAGCCACGGCTGCTTAAATCCAGGCGAACGGTTAGGTATGTCTGGCAGGAGGTGGATTAGGTAAGTTTGGGGGTGGTGAATAGAATAAAAAACGTCCGGTTAATAAAAACAGAATATGAAAAAAAATCTGCGATTTGCAGAAAGATTTTTGAAGAAGGGTAAGTAGGGCAAGAGTCCGATATAGGTTCAAATCCGGACTATCTTCGGGCCTGAAGACATGCACCTTGTTCCTGGAATAATTTTTTTCACCAATATTGCAATCAAAAGGTGCAGGATATTACGGAAAATTGAGAAGATACATGTGTAGACATATCAAAATTATAAATCTCACTTGATTTGTACCACAAATGAGTGTTCGATTGAGTCTTTTTCCAAGACAAAGGAACAGTGTCTTCGTTCCGTGATTCTAAAAAAAAAAACATTTGTGGAGATTGTAGGAGGATGGGTTTGTCTTGAAATTTTGTGAGGAAGTAGACATATGTGTTTGGAACAAAGATTTGGAACCCACAGTAAGAAATTCGAGCGGGTGAAATTGTAAAGCTGCATAAAAGTTCTGGTTTTTGGGCTTTCAGAAACACACTCCGAACATGGTCATTTTGAAGTCAGATATGGTCGAAGCAAATTAGAATGAGCATCTTTTACAAAGGTGTGGGATCATAATTGAAATCTGTCAAGTGTGGTTGTATTTGCAAAAAGTGCAATAGTATTTGCTCGAAGTGAGTCCTCGAAGGAAGCTTACGGAAAGCATTGGGCATTCAATGCCACTATATGAGTGACTGCTGTGAACGGGAACCTAAGATTGGGAACACGTGTGCGCGGGTGTGGGCAAGGCCTTATGTGGCAAGTCTAAATGTCTCAAAATACAAGGGGACCCATTGTAATGTGGCTTGGCGAGAGGGATTTGAATTACCAGCCGGAGGATTTGGTACACCTAATCATAGCTGGTCATGCATAACTACCGCAGATCGGTAACGGCGTCTGATGATGGAGATTGATGGATGATGGGGATAGGTGATGGGAGGCTGTACATTCAGCTGGCTCTAAGGTAGAGAAACGAGAAGTGGTGAAAATAAGGTGATTTGACAAGAAGAAATAGAGTTAGAAATTATGTAAAAAAAAAATTGAGATGAAGAAGAAAAAATGATGAAGAATGCAGCTTGTTTTGTATTTTTATTCTCTGTAAATAATTCTCTATAATTTCTCAATGTAGGAAGTTCATCAAACGCCCTTCTTGTATACTAGACTCTTCATGAACCAAACGTAATGATATTGTAAAACGGTTTACTAACATCACGGAAAAGCGGACGTAAGACTTTGGCTAGTAAGACTTTTATATCTTCTTAACAAACATCAAATTAGCGCCATTGGGACATGCATTACTTTGATGTCAATTTGTCGTGTCACGACTTTCCGTGATTTCTAGTTTTACCCTGTTTGTGGATTAAAAGTAGTAAAAATAATAAAAGTTAGTATTTAGTTAGAAGCTATTGTAGACATTAGGTTTGATTGTTAGAAATAAAAATAGTAAAAAAATAAAAAGTGTTAAAGTAGTTAAAAAGTGGAAATTAGAGTAGGTTTAAACCCGCTGCGGAAAGGTGGAAACCCGGGTAGATATCCGGGTTAAGGGAATCCGGGCCTGCACCCTGGACCTCAACCCGCAGAGGGGACCACGCCTCCAATCCACGATTAGGGTTTTGGCCAAACCACATAGGGGTCAAGCGAGGGTTAGGGTTCCTCTTTTTGTCTTGGCAGTAAGGTCGTAGTGGTCGGAAGGGAGAGAGGGACGTCGCTAGCCGCCGCCATAGGGAAGGGCGATTGACCCGCGACGCCGCAGGGAGCGTAATCCTGGAGGCGGAGACTGGGCAGCAACCTCCGCGGTGTACAGGTGGTAGTGGCGCACAGTCGGTAGAGAGTTTAGAGCGCAGTTTGGGGCAGCAGTTTACGGGCAAGAGGTCCAGTGTGGAGCACGGCTCAAAGGGGAGATTGAAGCTCGGAGCGAAGGGAGTCGTCCACCTTGGCTGGCGACCTCAGACAGTGGACTGCACCAACCGGAGAGGGCCGCGGCGCATGAACAGTAGGAGCGGCGGACCAACCAGGGCGAAGAGAAGCTGCGGAGCGCGATACCGCGGGGCAGATTGTCCGAGTGGAGGCGAACTGGCGACGCGGTGAGCGCGGATAGCAGGCCGCGATCAGATTCCGGGCCGGAGGCGGAGAATCGACCAAGGGCGATGGCGACCAGGAGGCGGACAACCGAGAAGCCGGTGGCCCTCCGCAAGATTCCGGTGGCGATCCCCATCGACAAGGAGGCGAGCAAGGAGCTCGAGGCGGACCTGAAACGGATGGGCTGCTTCGGCCTATTAGGTAAGTCTTGGAGGGTCCGCAGTGAGGGTATGGTGCGAGAGTTGGTCACGGGGGAAGTGGACAGCATCTATGCTTCCACTGTCCGCGGCCGCCCGGACCGCTGGAATGCAGAGCTGTGGAGCAGGGTTTACGGGTTTCAGAGTGGAGGAGAGGGGATGTCCACGAAGAAGGATGACTGTACGAGGGACAAGTTCTCTCAGAAGCTTGATTCCAAGTACGGTTACTTCGTGAAGGATTGTAAGGATCAGAGGGCTCGGAGGGTGTTGTCCTTCTTGGTTCCCATCCTCAGCCCGGAAAAGCCCTACAACGTCACTCTGACTCTGGCCACCACTCTGATCCTTGCGTACCAAGGTGAGAAGAAGGTGGACTGGGGGATGTTGATTGGGGAATTGGTGCACCGGCTTGCGGCCAACACCAAGCGCGGCCAGCCCTCCTATGTGGGGCCGTTCTTATTTCACTTGTATGAGCGTGGGAGTTTGCTTGCGACCGAGGAGAAGGCTTATTGGGAGGAGCAGCAGCTCATGTATGAGCTCAACACCACGGACTCCGAGGCCGAGGTGGGACAGGATGAGGAGATGGTGGAGGTCAGCACGGAGGAGCGGCCCGCAACCCGGAAGCGGAAGTTAGTAGAGGGGAGTCCTTCCGCGCGGACCAGGTCAGCCACAAGGGCTATGGAAGGAGGGTCAGCTGTTGGGGAGAATCCAGTGGACGCCGTTATCCGGGACCAAGGTGGCGCTTTACGTCTTGGACCAGGGCAAGAAGGTGGATGCAGCGCTGATGGCGATGAGGGGTCTCGTGGATGGCTTCACCGAATCCTTCAAGACCCTGTGGGCGTCAACGGAAGATGAAGACACTTCTTCAACCCATTCTGACCTCCCTTCGCAGGATCAGATGGCCGGTAGGGGAATAGGGGAGGAAGGACAGGTACCGGACCACCAGGAGGCGGAAATCGAAGACATCACGGTCCTCACAGCCGCGGTCCGCGATTCCACACCCTCGGTCCGCGCTTCCGCGCTCAAACCAGTAGGGGAGGCTATTCAGGGCAGTAGCCACGTGGCAGATGCCACGCCCCAAAACCTTTTCTCGTCCTTTCAGGTGGTGGCTCGAGTGCCGCCGCCACCTTCTCCGGATGGTGGGCCAGGTGGGCCAGGTGGGCAGCCACGTGCCGCAACTGCCGCGGATCTCGAGCACGATCGCCACTTGACTCCTCCCTCGGTGACGGAGAATGCGGAGGTCGTGGGTCGGTCCGGCGAAGAAATCGGGCCAGGTGTCGAGACCGGGACGGTGGAGACTCCACTTGCTCCACTGGCGGCGGTGGGCCGAAAGGAGAAGCGGCGGCTGAAGAAGATGGAGGCCAAGGAGCGAAAGAAGAGGGGTAGTACTTAGGATTCTAGTTAGGTTTAGGTGCAAGTTGTTGAGGCAGGTAGTTAGGATTAGTTAGACTTTATTGTTTTTGTCTTTTTCCTAGTTTCGGGCCTTGACTCTTCGGGTAGCGGAAAGTCAGTCTGCTGCCACGTGGCCCGTGATTCTGATCACGCGGTCCGTGGCTCAGTAGTTTAAAAGGGAGAACCCTTGGGGTTTTCTCTCACCATTTTGCGATGTTTGTGTTCTTTTGTTCAATTCAGGCTTTATGTTTTACTCCACTTTTGTCTTGAGTTGTTTTCTTGAGTGCATGAGCAAAGTGAGTGGTCCCTCCTTCCCATTCTTGTTGTTTCCGAGTTTGCACCGGTCCCCATAAACGCTGTGTAGGTTAGTTAGGCTAGTATTCCGTGTTAGGTCAGTTCGGGCTGTGAGCCTCTATTAAGCAAGTTTTAAACATCCCTAATTCAAGCCGTTGCTCTCATGCAAGGGGGTACTTGGTGAGCTAGCAGCCGCCCCTGTTTAGGATTGGTGTACTTGTTTAATCGGTTCGGTATCACCCCCTGTGCGGAAGGTGTTAGACGGAGGAACACTAAGGGTGGAAAGGAGGAGAGGGCGGAAAGTGGAAGTGGCAGATACCAGACTTGGGTGCGGAGGGTGTACTCCGGCTCGAGGATACTTGGGGATTCGAAGGGGGTACTTCGGTACAAGGATTTGAGCTTCACCATTTCCACAATCCACCCCAACATCGGAAACGTGGAAACGTGGCCCTATTCTGTGTGACCTGCGGAAAACAGCATTTGTACCCGTTGTGAGAGTAGTGGTCCATTTCCGCATTTCCACCCCTTCTGGGGGAGTGGTACGAGAATTGAGTGGGACAGTTTTCCGCGAGAAGGCTGCCCCCATCGAAACACCAGGCGGAGGGAGTATTAGAGTAGGAGTACGTGAAGTAGGGAGAAAACCCTGACAAATCAGTGGGCGAAATCCCCGGAAATAACTACAAAGTCTCTTTGAGCATTCTAGCTTAAACCGCTAGAATTATTCCGGGTACGGAAATCGGTTGGTGACGGAAAGGTGGAGCAGCAGTGAAGATTCCACTAGTAATCCCGGAGATGCTGTCATAGAGTAGCTAACTGCGATGGATCTTCTGGGATGTCTCTGTGTACATAGTGATGGGCTCTAGGATCGGGATTCTGGACCTATAGTTGTGTAAGATAAGGTATGGTTCTTGTAGGCTTTGGGATTAGATAGTGTCCCACTTTCCACCTTTGGATAGTGGAATTTTCCGTGATAGGTAGTATCCGGGATTCCTCAATCCCTTAGATTTTGTAGCCTTGGGTGTTTCTTGTGGTTGTGTTTGGGAATTTTATGTGTTTCTTTTAGATTATCTCTTCTCTCAGTTGTGTTTACAACCGCAGGTTCTTCGTGGGAACGAACTTGGCGCGGTTTTAGCGTGTTACGCGTTATTTAGGTTATTTAACTGAATACGTTACCACCGTGCTACGACATATGTCTTTTTGGCGCCGCTGCCGGGGAATCTGTTGAAGTTGTTCATGACTTGAGGAGAGTAATCGTGTAAATACGGAAAACCGTGTAGATTCCGTGATTCCGCATGAGTCACGGAACTGCAAGTACTTCTGGAGTGAGGAGATCTGATCGGAAGAATAAAGGCCAGAGGCGGCCCAGCGAGTTTGCATCACCAAGCGTACCTGTTCTTCCTAGGCGAGATCAGATTGCCGCGGATACGGAGGAGGACGCGGTTGTGGTGGAAATCGAAGACGATCGCGGAAACCTGCGTTTTCCCGCATTCGGCGAGGCAGAAGAGGATATCAACGTGATGGCACCGGTTACGCGTCTCAAGTATTCAAGATTCCGTGGAGATGGTAACCAAGATGTTGATGACTGGTTTGGAGAGTTTGAAGCAACCGCTTTGGCTAACCAAGAAGATCTACCTGCTAAAAGGCGGATTTTCCAAGGACTGCTCAAGGGGGAAGCTTTGAAGTGGTGTTAAGATGTACCGGATACCGTGAGAGAGGATTGGGAGGATTTCACGGACCTCTTTCTCCGCACTTTCCGCGAGGCAGGAGGTGAAGCCCGGGCCTTGGGAAGGTTGAGCAAGATGACCATGAAACCCGGAGAGTCGGTCCGCAGGTATGGGCAAAGGGTAAAGGGGCTTATCCAGAAGCTTACCACTGACATTGCTCAGAGTGTGCAAGTGGAATGGTACGTGGCGGGGTTTCCGGAGGAAATGGGTTTCCAGATTCGGCAGTCACGGCCCGGGACGCTAGCACAAGCGATGGAGGCGGCCCAGAATTACGAAAACTCGGCCCAGTCCCTGAGGAAGTCCATGAGTAGAAAGAGCATTAAGGATCGTGCTTCTTCTAGCAAGAGTGGAAAGAAACACCGAAGAAAGTCGAGGTACTCTTCGAGTTCCTCTTCTTCTTCGTCGGACAGTTCTGCATCA
The DNA here is from genome assembly GCA_014871385.1 of Ceratodon purpureus. Classification (NCBI taxonomy): domain Eukaryota; kingdom Viridiplantae; phylum Streptophyta; class Bryopsida; order Pseudoditrichales; family Ditrichaceae; genus Ceratodon; species Ceratodon purpureus. The sequence goes on from CM026422.1 coordinate 6,521,889, forward strand.
TCTCCTGATACGGAAACTTCCAGTGACGGCCGGGAGGATACGCCGCCAAGGCGGTCCGCTTCCAAGCACACGGACCGCAGCAGCCACGGAAAATCCAAGGAGGTGAAGGCTGAGAAGGAGTCCAATGAGTTGATGAAGAGTATGTTACAGTCGTTGGAGGCCATCAAGGTTAACCTTACTGACCATCGTAAGCCGAGGAGGGCCATTCCAACAGTGCGGGCCAATATATGGTGTACCAAGTGTGGGCAGCCGGGCCACTACACCCACGAGTGCAACCACCCGACACTAAGGAGGGTGCAGTTTGTGGACCAGGAGGGAGGCGTGTTTTGGACGGAGGAAGTCGAAGAGGAGGAGGAAATTCCAGCAGTGTACCAAGTCATGGCGAATGCTGGGAGAGGAATCTCCTCTGGATATCGGCCCGTGAATCCGATTCCACGTCTAAGTGCGGGAAGGGGTTACCTTCCTCCAGCAGCTCCAAGGTACCAATCCTATTATGATCGCACTGTAGGTGCTTGTTTTAATTGTGGATCACCTGAGCATTATGCCAATGCTTGTCCCCATCCTAAGGTTGGAGGCCAAGGGGCACCATTGGTGCTACCATGCCAAAATTGTCGCCAATATGGTCATGCTATGCCCCAATGCCCCGAACCCCAACAACCTAGGCCGGTGTACAAGCAGGTGGAAGTTCCACCTCGAGAGCAAACCGCTCTCAACTATGGAAGGACAGATGGGGTGGAAAATCAGAATAAGTGATATAAGGGGGTGGAGCTGCTGCGAAGAGCGGAAACTGTACCTGACAAGGTTGCGGATCCGGATATAGGGTATATCACGGAAATTGGCCCGCACTCTTTCAGGGAACCAGTAGTAAGGCGAGTAAGCACCCGCAGTTCCACCCGTAACAGGAAGGAGGAGAAGAGAGCTTCCCCTCGATCACGGAGACGAGAGGAGAGGGAATCCACTTCCTCTTCCTCTGAGTCACAATCCCCCATAGTCAACGCGGAAAAAGGGGTGGCGAACCCTTTTCCGGATATCAGTGAGGAAGTTCGACAGGAACTAGAGGAAACCGAGGAAGTTGTGGTTGAGCCCACTAAGAGAGTTAGATTTTCAGAGGGGACCACCACCATAGCGGAGAACAGGCCATTACAAGTGGATGAGTATGACATTCTCCAAGATATCAAGGATCAGAAGGCCAACGCCACTATAGGTCAATTGCTACATGATAATACTAATTATCAGAAGCAAGTAAGGGAGGCTTGCATCAGACCTCGTCGTAGGAGAATCCGCCTTCCACCTGTAGCGGTCAACTTTTCCGCGATAGAAGATTATGGTGCTCCCGAGATAGCAGTGGAAATAGATGGGTGCATGATTCAGAATGTACCTGTGGACGGAGGTTCAGGAGTGAATCTTATGTTGGAAACCACGGCCAATGACCTTGGGTACACTGTTTTTGAACCCACCATCCAAGTCCTTAGGATGGCGGACCAATCTCGAGTGGTACCGTTAGGAAAATTGACGGGGATTCCAACTAAGATAGGGGAAACCACGTATCCACTAAATTACGTGATTCTCAAGATAGAAACCGGTCGGCCTTTTCCTTTACTACTGGGCCGCCCGTGGTTGTATCTTGCAGAGGTCCGAGTTGATTGGGGAAAGAAGGAGTTCACTTTTGGGAATCCACCTTTTCCCCTACCGTGGAAACATGAAGAGCATATGGGAGAGACAAGCGACACGGATGGATATACATCTGATTGGTCCGATCAGAGAGAGGAGGATTCCTCAATGACATACTTGGTGAGGAACTTCAAGGACCAGACCGAGGCTGACTACGGATTTCCAGAAGCGGTGGAAGAACAAGGAATGGTGGAGGATATCACGGATATCCCGGAAACCAGTACTGCGGAAACCTTAGCTCCAATTATTGAAGATAGGTCTTTGGGTGAGCAATCTTTTCCTCTTACTCAAGAGTGGATTCATCAGCAGATCAATGAAGGAGGTTTACCCATTCAGGAGGGGGAAAATATCCATACTCCTCCTCAATGGAGTGAACTTCCAGATTCCGTGATTGATGGAGCGGACAGAGTAAAAGCGGTGGTGTCTCCCGAGGATTATGAAGCAGTGGAGGTTCAACCCGGAAAGAAGTTCCACCTCGGTAAGAATTTGTCTGCGGCGGAAAGGGTGGAATACATCAAGTTGCTTTCCGAGTTTTCCGATGTTTTTGCTTGGGAGACATCTGATTTGACAGGGATTCCTACTTCACTTGGGGAACATGAGATTGATCTGATGGAGGGAGCTAAACCCGTAAGGCAGAGGCAATACCGCCTCAATCCCAAGTATTCCGCGATGGTGAAGGAGGAATTGGAGAAGCTAATGGAGGCGGGATTCATTTACCCTGTGAACAACACGGAATGGGTTTCCCCTATAGTAGTGGTTCCAAAGAAGGTGGGGAAAGACGGAAAAGTTAAGATCCGGGTTTGCCAAGATTTCCGCAAGCTGAATGCGGCAACCAAGAAGGATTATTTTCCGCTTCCTTTCATAGACATGGTCCTCGACCATGTAGCGGGCCAGGAGTGCTTCAGTTTTATGGATGGATTCTCGGGGTATAACCAGGTTTTCATCCGAGAAGCGGACCAGCTCAAAACCACTTTTACTACTCCATGGGGGACTTATGCCTTCAATAGGATGCCATTTGGGTTGTGCAACGCCCCTGGTACCTTCCAACGTCTTATGATGGACATCTTCACAGATTTCCTCCAAGATTTTCTTGAAGTATTCATTGATGATTTTGCCGTGTTCAGTAAAGCGGAAAACCATCTGGAGTACTTGCGGAAAACTTTTGTGAGGTGTAGGGAAACAAATCTCAAGCTTCATCCCGGAAAGTGTTTTTTTGGGATGCTATCTGGAGTTTTGTTGGGGCATATCGTGAGCAAGGATGGACTCCATGTAGATATGGACAAGGTGAAGGCTATTCTCCAATTGTTGGCACCAAGGAGTGTAAAGGAGATTCGGGGTTTTCTAGGGTGTGTGGGCTACTATAGGAGATTCATAGAGTTCTATGCCCAACTCGCCTCTCCTCTCACGGAGTTGTTGAAGAAGGACGTGGAATTTGTGTGGACCGCGACGCGGCAAGCGGCTTTTGAGAAGCTGAAAACCAGGCTAGTTTCCGCGCCCATTCTTTCCCCTCCTAGGTGGGATCAGACTTTCCATGTTACACTTGACGCATCTGGTTGGTGTCTAGGTGCTATCTTGTGGCAGGAGGGTAAAGATGGTGGGGAGAAGCCAATCTACTTTGCAAGTCGGCAGATGAGTGCAGCGGAAAAGAATTACACTACTACGGAAAGGGAAGCCCTGGCCGTAGTTTACGCTTGTAAGAAGTTCCGCCATTACTTGTTGGGATATAAAACCATTTTCCATACGGATCATGATTCCCTCAAGTATTTGGTCAACAAGCCAGACCTCTCAGGGAGGATTGCAAGGTGGATACTATTGCTTCAAGAGTTCAACTATGAAGTTGTTGTGAAACCAGGAAAAGCCAATCAGAACGCGGATTACTTGTCTAGGCTGCGAGGAGAGGAAACGGCCCACGACATTGAAGCGGAATTTCCTGACGAGTTCACGGAAGCAGAAGAGGAAAAGGAGAAAGAGGGGGACATCTCAGAAGCGGAACCAGTGATGGAAAGCGTCAAGATTCCAGTCGTGGACGGTCTTCATGGTTTCCGGAATTCGGAGCGGTCCGTGTTCAGAGTGGAAACAGAGGAGGACCCAGAGTTCCGCGAGATCAGGGAATATCTTACCTCTCATACCTACCCTCCAGGCTTGGGTAGAGAAGAGAAGGTTGTGTTTCAGTATAAGGTGGCCCCTTATACTCTTATTAGAGGGGTGTTGTTCAAATGTGGACCAGATGAGCAACTTCGGAGGTGCTTAGAACCGGGAGAGCGGAAACTGGTGATTAGGAGTTTGCATGAGGATCCAGTGGGTGGACACTTTGCGGTCCAGAGTACGGTGGGCCGGATTCGATCAGCAGGCTACTGGTGGCCCTATCTCCGAAGGGATGTTAAACTCTTCATCCAAAGTTGCGATCCGTGTCAGCGAACGGGGAATCCCAAGACACGGAATCACTGGCCACTTACACCAATAATCCCAATAGCCCCTTTTGAGAAGTGGGGAGTGGATTTCATTGGACCAATTCAGCCCTTGACAAGGCTGAGGAAACGGTATATCATTTTGGCAACGGATTACGCGACCAAATGGGTGGAGGCGCGGGCCACTGTCAGAAATGATGCAATCACTTCCGCTTCTTTCATTTTTGAGCAGATCATGATGAGATTCGGATGCCCCTTGGAGCTTGTCAGCGATAGAGGTACGCACTTTTTGAACGAAGTCATTTCAAACCTCACCACCAGGTATGGCATCAAGCATCGAAAAACCACCCCATACAATCCCAAGGCCAATGGACTCACGGAAAGGGCAAACGGAATAGTGGGCAACATTCTTACCAAGGTGGTTTCCGCCAACAAGACGGATTGGGATGAGAAGTTGTACTCTGCTGTTTACGCCTACAACACTACGATCAAGACCACCACAGGAAAGAGTCCTTACTTCTTGGTCCACGGGCAAGAGGTTATTCAAAAAGTGGAGACGGAAGTGGAAACTCACAGAATTATGGCTTTCCGCCATGGGCAGAGGGTGGAATCCGTAGAGCGCCGTCTAGAGGAGGTGGAAGAACTGGAGGAGGCCCGAGCGGAAGCATTGCAGCAGACACGGAACATTCAGGAGAAGCGGAAGGAGAAGTTCGATGAGAAGGTACCAGAGGACAACGGAATCACGGAAGGTGGAATGGTACTGCTCTACGATAGTCGTCTCAAAACTTTTCCGGGAAAGTTACAAACTAGGTGGGTGGGACCCTTCCTAGTACACAAGGTCTACGGCAATGGATCCCTCCAACTCAAGGAACTCACAGGGGCGTTATTAGCTACAAGGACTAACGGATCCCGGGTGAAGTTATACCGGCCCACGGAAAGCTCGGACCACGATTCAGGTAATGATTCTGAGGCTCACGGGGACGCTCGCAGTTGAAAAAGGGGTAATGTCGTGTCACGACTTTCCGTGATTTCTAGTTTTACCCTGTTTGTGGATTAAAAGTAGTAAAAATAATAAAAGTTAGTATTTAGTTAGAAGCTATTGTAGACATTAGGTTTTATTGTTAGAAATAAAAATAGTAAAAAAATAAAAAGTGTTAAAGTAGTTAAAAAGTGGAAATTAGAGTAGGTTTAAACCCGCTGCGGAAAGGTGGAAACCCGGGTAGATATCCGGGTTAAGGGAATCCGGGCCTGCACCCTGGACCTCAACCCGCAGAGGGGACCACGCCTCCAATCCACGATTAGGGTTTTGGCCAAACCACATAGGGGTCAAGCGAGGGTTAGGGTTCCTCTTTTTGTCTTGGCAGTAAGGTCGTAGTGGTCGGAAGGGAGAGAGGGACGTCGCTAGCCGCCGCCATAGGGAAGGGCGATTGACCCGCGACGCCGCAGGGAGCGTAATCCTGGAGGCGGAGACTGGGCAGCAACCTCCGCGGTGTACAGGTGGTAGTGGCGCACAGTCGGTAGAGAGTTTAGAGCGCAGTTTGGGGCAGCAGTTTACGGGCAAGAGGTCCAGTGTGGAGCACGGCTCAAAGGGGAGATTGAAGCTCGGAGCGAAGGGAGTCGTCCACCTTGGCTGGCGACCTCAGACAGTGGACTGCACCAACCGGAGAGGGCCGCGGCGCATGAACAGTAGGAGCGGCGGACCAACCAGGGCGAAGAGAAGCTGCGGAGCGCGATACCGCGGGGCAGATTGTCCGAGTGGAGGCGAACTGGCGACGCGGTGAGCGCGGATAGCAGGCCGCGATCAGATTCCGGGCCGGAGGCGGAGAATCGACCAAGGGCGATGGCGACCAGGAGGCGGACAACCGAGAAGCCGGTGGCCCTCCGCAAGATTCCGGTGGCGATCCCCATCGACAAGGAGGCGAGCAAGGAGCTCGAGGCGGACCTGAAACGGATGGGCTGCTTCGGCCTATTAGGTAAGTCTTGGAGGGTCCGCAGTGAGGGTATGGTGCGAGAGTTGGTCACGGGGGAAGTGGACAGCATCTATGCTTCCACTGTCCGCGGCCGCCCGGACCGCTGGAATGCAGAGCTGTGGAGCAGGGTTTACGGGTTTCAGAGTGGAGGAGAGGGGATGTCCACGAAGAAGGATGACTGTACGAGGGACAAGTTCTCTCAGAAGCTTGATTCCAAGTACGGTTACTTCGTGAAGGATTGTAAGGATCAGAGGGCTCGGAGGGTGTTGTCCTTCTTGGTTCCCATCCTCAGCCCGGAAAAGCCCTACAACGTCACTCTGACTCTGGCCACCACTCTGATCCTCGCGTACCAAGGTGAGAAGAAGGTGGACTGGGGGATGTTGATTGGGGAATTGGTGCACCGGCTTGCGGCCAACACCAAGCGCGGCCAGCCCTCCTATGTGGGGCCGTTCTTATTTCACTTGTATGAGCGTGGGAGTTTGCTTGCGACCGAGGAGAAGGCTTATTGGGAGGAGCAGCAGCTCATGTATGAGCTCAACACCACGGACTCCGAGGCCGAGGTGGGACAGGATGAGGAGATGGTGGAGGTCAGCACGGAGGAGCGGCCCGCAACCCGGAAGCGGAAGTTAGTAGAGGGGAGTCCTTCCGCGCGGACCAGGTCAGCCACAAGGGCTATGGAAGGAGGGTCAGCTGTTGGGGAGAATCCAGTGGACGCCGTTATCCGGGACCAAGGTGGCGCTTTACGTCTTGGACCAGGGCAAGAAGGTGGATGCAGCGCTGATGGCGATGAGGGGTCTCGTGGATGGCTTCACCGAATCCTTCAAGACCCTGTGGGCGTCAACGGAAGATGAAGACACTTCTTCAACCCATTCTGACCTCCCTTCGCAGGATCAGATGGCCGGTAGGGGAATAGGGGAGGAAGGACAGGTACCGGACCACCAGGAGGCGGAAATCGAAGACATCACGGTCCTCACAGCCGCGGTCCGCGATTCCACACCCTCGGTCCGCGCTTCCGCGCTCAAACCAGTAGGGGAGGCTATTCAGGGCAGTAGCCACGTGGCAGATGCCACGCCCCAAAACCTTTTCTCGTCCTTTCAGGTGGTGGCTCGAGTGCCGCCGCCACCTTCTCCGGATGGTGGGCCAGGTGGGCCAGGTGGGCAGCCACGTGCCGCAACTGCCGCGGATCTCGGGCACGATCGCCACTTGACTCCTCCCTCGGTGACGGAGAATGCGGAGGTCGTGGGTCGGTCCGGCGAAGAAATCGGGCCAGGTGTCGAGACCGGGACGGTGGAGACTCCACTTGCTCCACTGGCGGCGGTGGGCCGAAAGGAGAAGCGGCGGCTGAAGAAGATGGAGGCCAAGGAGCGAAAGAAGAGGGGTAGTACTTAGGATTCTAGTTAGGTTTAGGTGCAAGTTGTTGAGGCAGGTAGTTAGGATTAGTTAGACTTTATTGTTTTTGTCTTTTTCCTAGTTTCGGGCCTTGACTCTTCGGGTAGCGGAAAGTCAGTCTGCTGCCACGTGGCCCGTGATTCTGATCACGCGGTCCGTGGCTCAGTAGTTTAAAAGGGAGAACCCTTGGGGTTTTCTCTCACCATTTTGCGATGTTTGTGTTCTTTTGTTCAATTCAGGCTTTATGTTTTACTCCACTTTTGTCTTGAGTTGTTTTCTTGAGTGCATGAGCAAAGTGAGTGGTCCCTCCTTCCCATTCTTGTTGTTTCCGAGTTTGCACCGGTCCCCATAAACGCTGTGTAGGTTAGTTAGGCTAGTATTCCGTGTTAGGTCAGTTCGGGCTGTGAGCCTCTATTAAGCAAGTTTTAAACATCCCTAATTCAAGCCGTTGCTCTCATGCAAGGGGGTACTTGGTGAGCTAGCAGCCGCCCCTGTTTAGGATTGGTGTACTTGTTTAATCGGTTCGGTATCACCCCCTGTGCGGAAGGTGTTAGACGGAGGAACACTAAGGGTGGAAAGGAGGAGAGGGCGGAAAGTGGAAGTGGCAGATACCAGACTTGGGTGCGGAGGGTGTACTCCGGCTCGAGGATACTTGGGGATTCGAAGGGGGTACTTCGGTACAAGGATTTGAGCTTCACCATTTCCACAATCCACCCCAACATCGGAAACGTGGAAACGTGGCCCTATTCTGTGTGACCTGCGGAAAACAGCATTTGTACCCGTTGTGAGAGTAGTGGTCCATTTCCGCATTTCCACCCCTTCTGGGGGAGTGGTACGAGAATTGAGTGGGACAGTTTTCCGCGAGAAGGCTGCCCCCATCGAAACACCAGGCGGAGGGAGTATTAGAGTAGGAGTACGTGAAGTAGGGAGAAAACCCTGACAAATCAGTGGGCGAAATCCCCGGAAATAACTACAAAGTCTCTTTGAGCATTCTAGCTTAAACCGCTAGAATTATTCCGGGTACGGAAATCGGTTGGTGACGGAAAGGTGGAGCAGCAGTGAAGATTCCACTAGTAATCCCGGAGATGCTGTCATAGAGTAGCTAACTGCGATGGATCTTCTGGGATGTCTCTGTGTACATAGTGATGGGCTCTAGGATCGGGATTCTGGACCTATAGTTGTGTAAGATAAGGTATGGTTCTTGTAGGCTTTGGGATTAGATAGTGTCCCACTTTCCACCTTTGGATAGTGGAATTTTCCGTAATAGGTAGTATCCGGGATTCCTCAATCCCTTAGATTTTGTAGCCTTGGGTGTTTCTTGTGGTTGTGTTTGGGAATTTTATGTGTTTCTTTTAGATTATCTCTTCTCTCAGTTGTGTTTACAACCGCAGGTTCTTCGTGGGAACGAACTTGGCGCGGTTTTAGCGTGTTACGCGTTATTTAGGTTATTTAACTGAATACGTTACCACCGTGCTACGACACAATTTGATGACTTCCTAATAATGTCATTTTTTGGCCATATAACATTTACTACTTTTATGTCAATTTGTGATACATGAAAAGTTTCAAAGACATCAAGTAATCAAAAAACTAAATATAGTGTTACTTCAAAAGTCTACTTAACATGCATTTTTTGAGTTACAATAAATAAATAAATAAAGTTTGTTTGAAATTATAAATAAATATTATGAAATATAACCTTTTAAATGAGGTTTAAATAAACCAAGAGCTTTTTCTCCAGCTAGGGGGTTCTAGTTTTATTTAATTGTAAATATGCCAAAATAATCAAAAAATAAAGATGTTTAAATATATAAAGATATTGTGAATTTAACTATTTTAAAAAAAAAATTAAAAATTTTAAGGAGTAATATGTAGATTACAATCAATTGATCTTGATTATGTACATTTGTTGAATGGTTTTTCTTTATTCTAATTTTTTCTTTTTTTAACTTTATGTTTATTTAATTGTACTTGTTTAGTAGATTGTAATTCCTCACTATCTTCAACAATGCCTCTAATGTACCATAAACTATCTTTTTAACTATTTATTCCTTCTGCATTTATTACTTGATTTTTCAATCTTGTGATTAAACATGATTTATTGACCAAAGCTATACCAATTTTACAAATTTTTTCACTCAGAGTAATTTCATTAAATCTAAGAGTACCATGAGTCACATGTTTACTTCTCAAATATATTCCTCCTACATTACTTGTTTCCAAAATATAAAAAAGATGATGTAACCCAAAGTTTCCTCCATTTGGAAAACCTTGTGTACACCATGTTATGATAGATGATGTCATATCCAATTTATCAAAATGGGATTGAATGAAAGAATTTTTGGAAACATGCATTTGGTGTACATTAATTTTAAAATTGTTCAATCCTATTACAACATATCTGATTGGATAAAATTGTAGGACAAAAAATGAACTACCCTATTTTCTAAATTTTGAAATGTTTGCCCAAATACTTAAGGCAACACTATCTCCTTATCCACAATATGCATGTTGAAGTTCCAAGCTTAGTTTACTCCTATTATACGTAACAATATTGCCTTATGATTCTTTCCAATCGTGTGCAGAATATCCATGTGCTTTTGACACATATTACCTTCTTAAAGAATTAAGTCGTTTTTGCCAACATAAGGCACAACCATAAAACATGCATTGGCTTCATCTTTCACTTTGGCATATCCTAAACCTTCCAAATAATTTGTGATATAAATTTAAAATATTCATATTTTTTTATCAATGTATGTAAGTACGGTTTGAGCATATTTTGATATTAATTTTTGTGTACGTTCATAAAAAAACCGATTTTTTTTTTAATCAATCATTATAACATTACAATGCAATGAATGTAAAAAACCTTTTGTCAACATAGTCTTTTCATTGATGTGTGTTTTTCACTAAAATTAACCACTCTAACACCCATGCCTTATCAAAGATCTTTTAGAACTTAAAAATAACAGCAACTGTAAATAACATACTAAAATCAAAAATATTATACCAATGGGCTTAGAGTAAAATTGTACTTTATCTTGATATTGTCACTAAATGTATTCTTTGGTTGTAATCAAACATTTTCCATATGTTCAAATAATATATCTTCCAAATTATTAATGTTGTTTTAAAATATAGATAATCCATCCAAAATCATCATATTTTGATTAATATATATCATAACAATACTTTAAAGAAAAACGATATTTGCAAGCGTTTATATATTTTTGGTTTTTCCAATAAGGCAAAGGTTGAGAAGATTCATCCTCATTTTGTGATTCTTGAGGAATTGTTGAATAACAAATGTGTATATTCATAATTTCATTTAAATCAAATTTTGATTTTAATTCAATTTCCATTTGTGATTTTCCTTTTACTACACATTGGACCACCATAAAAGGAAATTTTACATCTTCTGAGGATGTATAAGCTTTGCAACCTAAAATAATAGTATGAAATTCTTCAATACTTATTTTACATTATAATTAATTTAACATCATAGTCATAAGGTTGATCTTGCAAATATAGAAGTGTAATAACTTGATATCACAAATTTTTGCATAACCAAAAATTCATAATTTATTTGTAATGCTCAGAGTACTCCAAAGTTCTCTTTTGCTCACATATTGGATATACAATAGGTTGTTCACTCTTTGGCATATAATACATTCTACCTTACTTTGTAACATGGCATTACATTGTGCATGACTACTATAGTATATTTTCTTGTTTGGCTTGGCCATATTAAATTATTTTAACCATTAATAGGAATATTTTAAATATTTTTAATTTTTTACTATTTCAAAATTTTTAAACTTTCGTAGAAAATATTTAGTATTAATGAGATTTTATTGCACCTTGACAATGCAAATTACACTAAATAAGTAAATTAGTGTTAAATAATTATAAGATTTGAGAATATTATAAATTTTTATTCTTGACAAAAAAATTACCAAAGAAATTGACTCCAATACTGTTGAAAATCTCTATCTTGACCAATATAGAGATTAAAAAAGTTGGTCAACTTTAAAAACTTACAACATCTTTATGTAAATTAATGTATCTAACACCAATCTACCTATTTAATATCTTAATTTCAAAAAAAAATTCTTACCATATTTATATTTAAGAGCATTTCCACTGTACATCAACAATTTTTCTAATTTTATTGAATCTTTTTTTTATGAAATTCTCAAATTAACATGGAATCTTGATTACAAGCTATTTTAAATTTATTTGATCTTTAAGTTTTTAAAAAAATGTATATATATTGTATTATTAACTATGTTATGTGTAACATTTCTCAATAGGTAATAATTCTAAATTTCAAATATTACACTTATTTTCCTAAATTATCAGTGTTGCCTCTATCAATTGATTTTTATATCAAGTATATGCCAACCTTTATTAACTAACGGTGTCGTAGCTTGAAATCTTTTTTTGATAAAAAAATTATATCAAACTCATGCATGCTAAGACTAAGATGATTGCTTAACACAAATATGCCAGCAACAATTTCATTATCATATTTTAAATAATGCTGAAAACCTCCAAAATATTTTTCTGTTGAATTTCTTTTTGTAAAGCATTACAGAGGCCTCAAAATCTGCCTTGTTAATGTGAAGCTTGATGTAAGAGTTTTTTAATATGTGAAGTTGATGTACGTGTGCTAAAAATTCCTCTAAGCCAATGGCTAAGCATTCCATCAGTTCAAACCGGTCTCAAAAAAAAGTTTTAATTGAATCTCCAAACATATCCAATTGCCTCCAAATTGTTGACGCCATACTATCTCCAATGCCTCTGATAGCCTTTAATGCATCGTCGGATTTGTTATTGTAATGATAGCTTACTATATTTACTCAAGACTCTTTCTCCCTTATGCTGTAAAACCGTGGCTCGTGAATTTATCATTCTCTCTTATTGGATTACTTTGATAATTTTATTCTTTGAAAGAGGAGTTTTTGTCATACATATTAACTACTGCTACCGTTATTAAGTAATTAAAACGAGAATCTTTTCAGATATTTGGTATATAAATCAATAAAAAATTTTAAACAATATATCATCTAAACTTATGATGTTGTGCTTTAAGATAAAATTACCATCTTATAACAACATAGCTGATGTTGTTTTCATATACATCTTCCCAAATTTCTCTATATTAGATATTATTTTGTTAAAGAGGGATTTGGTTATATGTATTATTTTGGTTATTTGGAACAATTGAATATCCTATGTCAATGCGCATATCTACTTGGATCTTAAACTTTTGTAACACTAAAAATTCAAAATACCTTTTACAACAAAAATACTCTAGAAACAACATACGGAGTTACTGCATCTTTTTTTTTGGATTCAGAGTTTTGTTTAAAAAACTTGAAAATTTGTTAAAAAAGGTCATCAAATTCCATCAGATAATCTATCTCAAAACTTTGCGCTATTGTCATATTAAATACATATTTGATATGGTTGCAAAAATCAACATCAATATTTCTCATGCATAAAGAACAACATATGCGGTTAGCAATCTCTATAAGGAGTTTGCCTAAACACACCTTACAAACTTTATGACACAAATTTAAATGCACTTGTTGTTTTTCTAAAATGCTAAGTTTCGATCTTTCTAATGAATTGGTAATTTTTTTTTGAAAGTATGCATTCTGTAAGGTTTTTCTACAAGGTACTATATACAACTTATCACATCTTTTTTGGATATGCTCATTGATTTTACAAACCTTCACTAAAAAATCGTACATTAATTCTAAAATGTTTCAATCATCAATAAATTTTACGTATATCACTTCTTGATACTTACGTTTTTTATATGTGACATCATGATGTTATCATCCATTTTAATAATAAATAATACTATCTAACATACAGTCCAAAAATTGACGCATAAAAAGTCTCAAAAATCTTCAAGCACAATATATACAAATATGCAACCCATGGATTATTATATATAATTGTGTGTTTTACTTTTACTTCAATCTTCTACTTTGATTAAATCTTTTTACTTTAATTAAATCTTTTTACTTTGATTTTAATAATTTACTTTTATGCATTCAAAGTATTTGAGATCTTATAATTTTTAACTATTTTTTAATTTTTGAGTTGCTTTTATTTTTTTTATTTGTTATTACAAATGATATAATAAAAAAAAATCACTCTTTTCAACTTTTAGGGATAACTTTGGTTACTTGGGCTACTTGGAAACCCCAAGTAGACCATATTTATATAACTTGGTTGATTTTATTTAGGTTGATTCTTTTTATTTTAAGATGGTTTTATTTTTTTATCACAATATTATAAAAACTTTCATTCTTTTCAACTTATGATAAAAAAGATAATAAAAATATGATGACAATATGATAAAAAATATGTGTGTGAAGATGTATTTCAAGATGATAATTTAGTATCTACAACATCAACATCTATTGTGATATTTGATAGTATTAAAGTTACTTTTAATACCAAATACCTAGAATTGAATCATATTATTGTTGTTTATATTCCAAATATATTAATCAAAGACATATATAAACTTACTTTCAGATTAACAATTGTTTATTATGAAATGGCTCCTCTTTATGGATACAAAAGTAAAAAAAAAAAGGTAAAAATTCACAACGAGGATATTATAACAATATGAGTTATGGATATTCTTTGAAGGGAGGGCTAAAGCTACAGATAAAGTGATGGTCAATCTTTGGACCAAATGTGGACATTGTGGATTTCCATACGGTACTTGCAATTTCCTCTTTAATGTTCTTGAATGCTTTTTCTTCATGTAGTCTTATCTTTGACGAGTGATATGGAACAATTATAAGGACAATTTTCCTTTCATTGATATTTGTATAAATTTCAAACTAACAATGCACATGGTTTGTTTGTGAAAAGTGGAAAATATGTCCATTGGACCCTACATTTTGACACAAGAGATAATCCAACAGAAAATTATACATTAGGACTTGCTTGTACAAACAAAATGTGGTTGAAAACTAGACTAGAACATCAATTGATAGCTCAAACTGATAGGCTTACGGGAATTCTATGTAAAAAGTACTAGTACTTCATAAATCCACATGATAATCATGACTCATGGAGAATAAACTTTAAGGTGAAGTTTATGGTAGATTTATAAAAATGATAGTGTGCCTTAAGCCAACATATGTGTTTTTTTTTTCAAAATTATAATAAATAAATATAAAATTTTATAGTGGATTGCATGGTTCTCCATTTCATCTTTTATAGCAATATGAATAACAGAGGGATTTTTTTATTTTTTAAAGAAATTAAAATAAATCGGGATTTTTGAATCATAACATTTCAGAATTAAAAATCAATATTAAACATTTTGAAAGAATTGTTGTGTGATTTAATAAATTCATGTTATGTTTTACCAGTGTAGTTAATTCAAACAGTTGGCTCAATGAGCTCTCTCCTTAGCCCATAGTGGAGGTTCTCATCCTCCAGCTCCACAGTAGCATCTTAACATTTGTCGATTCCTCAAAAGTCAGGCCTCTTTCTATTGGCACATTCTCCTCAAATGCACCTCCAAGGACATTCTCCCAACCCTCTAAACCATTATCATCATCTAGTATCATGCATGTTGTGCAAAATGCAATAAGCAAACATGATGTTTGTAATTCCCTCCATCCCCCATTAGCGGCACCAATTGCAGATAATGGCAATCTGGGCTTGAAGAACCACAAGAACCTCTCCACATCTTTCCTGCAAGATTCCTACATCTTTACAAAAACCTCCTCTTCTCATCCTCATGGTGGTGAATGCTTTGGACAAAGTAACTCCACTGTGGGTAAATACCATCTCTTAACAAATAGTAGCAGTTGTATTCCTAGCCATTGATTTCAAATGTCATGTTGCATGATGTGCCATTGAGCAAGTCATGGATCAATGGAGACCTATCTAGGACATTTAAGTCATATGCAAAAGATATGTGCCAAATGTGCAAACCCTGATCAACCACAACTTCTAGAATAATGGACTTTCTATTCTCTTTGTTTCCAAAATCACCCTACCAGGCCGCAAGGCAAATTTTCTACTTATAATGCATGCAATCCAAGGAGCCAAACATATTGGGGTATCCATCGGCCTCATTGACGACAAGTTCTTGCTAATAATCACTATAAGAAACCCGTGTTTTTTGTAACATATTGTTTTGTGACATCCATATGTTTTCATGTTAACCATAACATCAAAAGCAACATGTAGACGTCAAAAGATTAACGTCTACATGTTGCTTTTGATGTTATGGTTAACATGAAAACATATGGATGTCACAAAACAATATGTTACAAAAAACACGGGTTTCTTATAGTCAATCATTGTAGGTGGATTTTTGCAAGTGTGGCTCCCCGAACTCCACCCGCACTACAGCACAGAAGCTCCCCATGCACTCCATTGTTATGGACGCACTAGTCCGGCATTAGCCATCATGGGCATCTACACATATTCCAAGCGCTAATATCTGCACTACAGCGATGATCTTCTGTTGTGAAGACAACCCTATCAAGACATCTGAATCCCTCTTCTACACAAAATAGTCATCTCGGGCACACCCTCTCTTCAGAATGTAACAAAAAAGTGACTTCCTCATGCAATATTGATGCCGAAAAAGACGGGGCCAAAAGTAAAACGATCTACAAAATATTCCTTAAACATCTGCTCACCCTATCCCTCTTAATATTTGCCGCCCTACCTTGCCGTGAACCACCCGCAAAGGATCCTCATTGATGAAGTTCTGCAACTAATAGAAGGCCATCCCCATGTTCACCTTATCCTCCTCATCGTCCTCCAAAAAACTCTCCCGGGCCTTTCCCAACCTAACCCTCGAAGCCTCCATCAGCCCACGCAAAAATAAATCCTAAAAAAATCTAACAAGCTTTCTAAAAATTTTCACTAAAACGTTGATCAAATATTCCTTAAATCCTCGTCAATTCCTTCCCTAACTTCTCTAAACCCTCTAGAAACCCTCCTCAACTAACCTCCCTAAACTTTCTAAAAACTCTTTCAAAACCTTTCAAAAATCTAAAGAGAAGTTATCTAAAACCTCCTTTAAAATTCCCCTAAAACTCCTTCTAACATTCCGAATGTCAACCCAAAAGCCTACCAATAATATGCCATCCCTCCCAAACCTCCAAATAATTTATCTAAAACGTACCGAGGATCACCCAAAAACTTCCTAAATGCCTCTAAATTGTTTTTAAAACACCCTCTCTAAAACCTCTTAAAAAATTACTTTTAAAACACCCCTAAATCCCCTTTAAACCCCTCTAAAATCTTACATGCACTTCCTATATCTCACCTCCCTACCCTCTTCCTAAGAACAATAAAAAAAATAAAATTAGAAACTTCTCAAAAGCCCCCTGAAAATAAACCTCAAAAAATCATTGCATAATTGTGAAAAACAAGTGCTCACAATTTTTGTGAAAAGTGATAAGGAAGGGGAAAGAAGGGAGAAGAAGAAGGAAGGTGGAGGGCGGAGTGGGAAGGAGGAGGGGGAAAATTAGAAGTTGCAAGGAATTATGTATGTTGAGGAGGGCCCTCCCCTACTCGCCACGTGTCCCGTTGAAGGGAGGGGACCAGTGTTGGACTGTTATGGCATCTTTCTACAGTGAAATCTAGGACGGTGGTTCATTCTAAATACCCGTTTGAGGTCCACGGGTATCTAGAATGAACCACTGTCCAAGATTTCACTATAGAAGATGCCATAACAGTCCAACACTCGAGGGGACCTTGGCCCACTAGGAAAGGTGGAGGGAGGGCTCGCGGCATGGAGCGTAGGGCACTCGACATGCATTGGCAGCCAACCTCCGTTGAAGGGAATCGGTGGTCATGCCCTTAGCCTTCAATATAGTCAAACTTCAATCTACAACTCAATTTTTTGTTTTAGATTTGAAAAATTTATTTTGAAAATACTTGTTTTATATGAATAAATATATGTTTACTATAATCCTGAATTTTTTGTAGTATTCTTTTGGGAATTGAAATCATTGTGATTTTCTTAAAATTTTTGTCTTAAAAATTTTATACCAATTACAATAAGTATCGAATATTGATGGAATTTTTACAATGGATGTAAACTTCAATTTTAAGAATAAATTTGATGTTACTCCATTGTATAGATAATTGGTGTGAAAGATCTAAGAATTAGAATTTTGATGAATTCTAAGATGGGATAGAAAGAAAACTTGATTATTTTGAGTTTTCGGTTTGATTCCCAAAAAAAATGATTTTTTCATTGTGAAAAATAAGTTCGACCACATAAAAGCCACTTTTAGACCTCTTGGGCCTTGACGGGTTAACAACCCTTAGTAGTTCTAAAAAAACCCATATTTATAAGGGATTTTGTCTATAGGTATTTTGGTAGTTGCACAGCTCTAAATTTGGTTTTTATTGTTTTAGAAAATATAGCTTTCAATTCTCCAACTTTATTCATTAATATACAAATATAGTTCTTTATAAATTTTTTATTATTTGCATTTGAGACACATTAGCAATCAATATGTAGTCGCTTAGGCCATAAAAGATTAAATTGTAATGCTTTGGAATCTAAAGAAAGTAGCTTTTTAGGGATTTACCATTTAATTTTAGACAAACATAATAGGTCAACAATATCTTATGTAACCATACAAAAAAAGAGACAATATATGTGGTAAAGATTAAAAAAATAATTAGGATAATTAGACGGTTTGGAATGAAATACATGAACAATATTTGGAATGTACTTCATGCAATTAAGTACTAATAAGAGAGGATCTTGAGTAAGACTTTGCTAGTAGATTTGGCAACCTTATTGATTTCAAAAGTTGAAAACTAATGTTTTGAAGTACTTTGCGTGATATTCTATTATTTGTTTAAATAATTCCATTACAATGTAGAGGCTCCACAAAAGATAGACTTCAAAGTGCAAAAAATGCCACGTATTTAAATTAGGGACCGGTGATTAGGCGTTTTAAAGGTTAAGGTAAAAATTTTCCAACATAAATCAATGATTATTATCATCATTTTTAAACTTGAAGTGAATTCATTAAATTTAGATTTCCATTATGCTATCAACCACCAGATCAATCTAAAACAGATTAAACTGAAGGAATCTTTTGAAACCATAAAGTCTTTCTTAGTTAGTTAGTTAAATTTGGATTTGGTTCATTAGTTTTTTGGATTGGTGCATGGCCATACATGGTCTAATCTCAAGGGGTGATTACAGGTAAAGATTGCTTATTTCCTACGTAAGCAGACCAGGCCTCTGAAACATTGCAGCTCCTAACTTATTCTCATCAAAAATATTGCCAGGACCTGGGCCATGAGATCAGAACCCAACTGCTGCAACATGCTCCACCTCCCCACATGCACATCCAGTTGCAATATGTACAGTAAATCCATTCAAACGACACACTGAATGATAAACGGTTTCCTCTGAGATCTCAAACTGCGAATATTTATGTCCGAGCAAGGGCACCAAACTTCCAGATTACCAAGTGATAAGCACGAATCATCTTCATTCGGAACAAAACCAAAGCGCGTGCAACCAACATCTACGACTTCAGTCTCCCCACCTGTGGGAGGCATAAACCTCTCAAATCTCCTCCTTCTCAACATGCAACCCCAAATGAGCTCAACATCTATCTTACAACCTGAAAAATTATACTGAATTCCGAGATGTTGCGTGGATATCGTATATGCTTACTTGTCTGTCTGCAAGGCTGCGTCTTGAGCTGCAACCTCCAAATAGACCAGTGCCCCTGTTCGAGGAGCTCGTTTAGAAGCGTAGAACCCGAAGCAGTCATTCTGGAGCAGCACTGATCCATGCCTGACCATCATCTTCGGTGCTGGAAGTTGGTGGAGATTGTGCAGATTTTCTGGATACCAGGTTGGTTTTAAGATGGGGTGTGGTGATTATTTAGTGGTGCTGGTACTGCTGGTGGTGTACTCGTGCGTGGCGTTCACGGTGGTGGAGAGTGCTGTCGTTCCTTTGCCAGAATCGGTGCTTCGGTGGTTTGGCATTGCAGGAGAGGAGGCGGGTTCTTGTGGTCCTCAACTGGAGATCGCCACGCCTGCTTGCAAGGTGGTGGAGACCAGGAAGGAGTATGAGCTTCGGAAGTATAATACAGAGGTAAGTCTCTTGGATCCTGGGGGTTCGAGAATCTTGTGGGCGTTTTTTGGAGTATGTGTGTGGTTTTTTGTTTCTACCTGTTCTTCATGGTGGCAGTTTGTGAGATGGATACCGGTGTTGTCAATTGCTGTACTCATCATGTGTTTGTTAAAAGTTTGATAAATTATTTTGGCTATGGCGATGTATAATTAGTTGATCTCGTTAGCGTGGGCAATGCATGAGTAGTGGTTTGCGATGAGTCACCTTCATGTATACGTGACTCGTGAGTATGTGATGTAGATCGTGTATGACCTTGGTCAAACGGTATGAATTAGTGGGTAGTAAATGCTGCATGGAAAGAGGTGCTATGTGTACTGTTTATGATCAGAAATTGCTGCTCAAGGGTTCATGTGCTCCGATGAGATGCGAATTCTCATCAAGTTCTGAAGCGAGTATATTAGTCTACGCCTTGTAAATGATATTTTAAGGAAATGACATGCGGTTTGTTGAACGATGTGATGACTTAAGAATGATATAAATTCCTCTTCAATATGAATGACTACTGACCAGGGCGTATGGAACACTTTCTGTATGCATTCCTGGTTGAACTTGGAGAAATCGTAGGTTAACTTGGATGTATACTTGCTCTGAAGTGGTACTGATATGCTGTGTGTTTGATAGATATGGGTGGAGACATTGGTTGGGAACTCGACCTTCGAATCAGCAACTTCCACAGGGTTTTATCGCTGCTTTGATTTCATCTCTGGGAAGAACTCCGAAGGGATGAAGATTGAAATGACTAGCCCAATTCATATTACTCCTGCCCCTCATACTAACGGTTACAAAGTTGCATTCTTTGTTCCTAGCAGGTCAGGTTTTTGTGGGCTTTTTTTCTTAATGGTGTCGTCATGATCACAAGTGTATTTTGTATCCCCTCTCGTACTTCAATTATGATGCTTCCGCTTTCTAAGATACATGTCAAATTTCGTGTTTATCATTCTGTATCAGATTCAAGGCAGTCAAAGATCTGCCTACTCCGCAAGATTCCGAGGTTCATATTTATCAATCCAAAGGGGCAGTGAAGGCCGTCATTGGCCCCTTCGGAGGATTTCCCAGCGATAAGGACTACGAAGCCAAGGCCGCAGAACTCAAGAAGGCTCTAGACAAGGATGGTCTGAAGTATGATGAGACGACAGTTTTATATGCTGGTTACAGCAGCCCTTTCCAGTTCCGGAACCGGAAGCAGGAGGTGCACGTGAACGTCGTTGCTTAGATTTTGGACGGTTTGACTGCGTAGAGAATCTCTTGATTTTAACAGACATTGTGAGCATATGCGGTATTTCTTTTATCATTTTTGGCTAATTTTGCGAAACATTCGTGTTTATTTATTTATTTGAGAATTCGAATGTGCAGAGTAGAGTTTCTTACACTATAGAACTTGGTGATCAATCGAAGACATTCACTCCCTAACGGAAGAAAGATTGTTGCCAGGAACAATTAGACTCGTTTAAACTACTCTATGCCAGTGTCGAATTGAAGTAACCTTCTGAGAGGTAGCTCTTCTCTCCTCAACAAATATTACTCACCAACTGGTACGCTATTCCTGTTAATTTTTTGATTCTCCACATCCCTCTTTTGGTGAACTGTAAGCCACCTCTGTATTGGATCCCCAAGAGCATATGCGATTTATAAAATCCACATTAAGGTCATAGATTCCCTTGGTTCCCCCAAACTACTCTCTTATTGAGCATGAGAAATTTCTTCTGCTAACAACTAGAGGTTCAGAAGTGATTGTACCACTTACCGGTAGAGAAACTGGGATCAAGTTATTTGCTAGGCCTTGTTTACAGGACCTGTGGCTCAATTTGACCAGAAGCAGTTATGAATGCCTAAGTTACCCAGTATGATCCCGATCATACTGTATGCAGCTCTGCTGCACCTGGTCTTTTTGATAACGACGATTTGTTTCATACCATCGAAGGATGGAAACCCCGGAGTATTGTGTATCATCGGTTTGATAATCTGACTTCTGCCTGGTCTAGTTTAATCTAGGCGTAACATCGCTGCTAAGTTCTTACCCAATCTTTCAATCGGAACTTGGCTTGTCAAGGTCTAACTTCTAAGTACTGCTTACAGGTGTCCCTGTCAAGACTTAAATCTTGTACAAAAGTAATAACATGACTTGTATGCATGATTGTTGGACGTGGCTACTTTGGTCTATGTGCGTGACAGTTGAATATAACAGGTGCCTCTTCCGAGTCTCAAAAGGCTTGCAACTGTCCTGGATGTATTCTTTCCTGGTTGTAATCTTTCAGAAATTAATCTTTCGCTTGAGCCATAAAAAGTTATAATAAAACGCTGGCAACTGTCGTTCTAAGTCGTAGAAGCCTCGTTTTTCAACTTACAATAATATGGTCCTTGACAATGAGAACCTTGATGGACAACTGCAAACAATGAGGATTCAAAATGCTGGTAAGAAAGAAGCACCAGCACCAAAAACCACCACTTTTGGAGCCTTTCTGCTGGTTGAATGGCACAAATTGTGTGAAAAAAAATAATACAAAAAGGTTGGGTAATCATAGAAAATATGGATAAAATATTTCGTTTTTAAGGAGTTTTGCTGTATTTTTTTGTGAATTTTCAAAGATATGAAAGCCAAAGTTTTGTGACCATTACTAGGAGTCAACCAAGTTTTGTGACCATTACTAGGAGTCAACCAAAATCATGTGCAAAGTGAATCAAAAATAAGGAGTCTTGTTGATTTAAGCTACTTCCATGCTGCCACTTGTTGATTTATGCTACCCTGGTTATGATACACCTAGGATCAGCAGTTGTCCTTCCAGTTAGTGGTGCTCCTACCTTAGCTCAATCCAGGATTGTTTCTGGATGTTCCATCACTCCTATCTTCTACTCTGTCCCTTGGCAGAGTGTTTTAACCCCTTTTGCATCTTCGTGTTTTGTATACACTTGTGTATTCAGCGACTGTTTGGTATACAAGTGGGGTTTCAGAGACAGTAAACTGTCCATTTAGGTTCGTGATTTTTTCCTCAGACAGACGGTGAGTTGGGCGAGACGTTGTTGGTGGAAAAATTGCAAAAGCAGATTGCAACAATCGTACAGAAATTAGAGAGTGCGAGGGGGGGTGGAAGTGGGCCGAAGTCTGGGTTGCGTAGATTCTGGAGAGTAGAGAATCCCAGATCGTGGGTGCCGCCGTCCGGATAAGGGGGAGGGACCCGAGAATGTGACGCAGCCGTGCGGGTCAACCGGTTGGAAGGTGACCGGCGTGGCCCGGCGCGGGGGGGGGGAAGTGATGTCACAAGCGCGACCAGACCCGCGACGGGGTCGCGAGAACCGCCAGGGCCGATGGGGGTATCGCCCGGGTTTTCCCTGTCCCACGACAAGGCATTGCAACTGCCGCGGGAAGAAAACCAAAACGTGACAGCATAAGGCGAAACAAAAGTTTTGCACATGCACATATAAAACAAAAGATTGCGTCTACACGGTGGCGCAGATTACAAACGGGAGTTCCATGAATAAGTACGAGGGCTACAGTTTCTTTTCTCTGTGTTCAAGTTCGCCTAAGCCATTTCACTCCAAACACTCTAACAAACTATAAACATTAGAGCATATCCATCTCAACTGTACACGGGAAAGAGAGTCCGGGGATTGGCGAGAAGGAATCGCCCCAGCTCAGTGCTTCAAGGTGAGAGGGGGGAAGGAGCACCGCTGGCCATAGCCGCCGAATCCAAAATGCACGTCCCTGAGCCCTCACAACTGCAGAACGTGATTGCACCTTCACCTCCGATGTGGTAAACTTCTCAGCCCACCTCGACAGCTGCTGCTCAGAGCTTCAGCACCTCAAACTCCAGTTCACCTGTAGCTGCGAAAATGAGGGTGTCACCTTGCTTCAGATGGTTGAGTGCCACGAAGTCCACCCACCCTTTGGTGAAGTGACAGAAAGTCTGTACGCGGGAGAAGTAGCGTGCTGACTTCACAAGCACCGTCTCCACAGGGCCGGCGAGAGTGTACCACGGTCCATCAAACTTCTCGTCTCCGACACTGCGCCAGTAGGCCGTAGGAACATCCTGACATAACAACGCCGAGGGTCAGCAGCATTCAGAGGGACGACTCGTGACTCACAACATGCGACGGGCAGGTAGAGGGAGCTAGAGCGGAACACATTCACAGAAAGAGGAAGCAAATGAAACAGACAGCTATGGACATGGAATCTCGGTACTTTCACTTACGAGGCGCGTGGACTTCAGGGGTCTGACATGGCAGGCGCGGAGAGTCTTCATAAAGTGGGGGCGGACATCTTCGTACGGTGGCGGGGGAAGAGGCTCCTGCGCTGGAGGAGTGCCGTCGCGGTGGATGGTGACGGCCAGTGTTGAGTCGTCCACCTTCTCAAAGACGAGTATCGCCGGAGCTCCTACGTTGTTATCCGCGAGGAACTTGCTATAGCCATCACCGACGGACACCCACGTCCGGGTGCAGCACGAGTCACCAGCTACCTCGAAGCGGACCGGCCATTGCGTGGGCTTCGTGATGGATATCATGAGCGAGCAGTCGCAGGTGGCACCCGGCCAGCCGGTCCGTTTGGTGAATACGGGCGGCACCTCCTGCAAATCAAACCCCATCCCCCCCGAGACCCCCCTCCCCCCCCGGAATTGGCAACTGAATTGAAGCACACACGAATCGACTACTATCGGAGCTTGCGAATTCAGGGCCCAGGTGAGCGGAAGGAAAGGGAGGAGCAGAGTTCGTAACTTACCAGCTGGCGAGACTGTGCGTTCGTGGTGAGGGCGTCGGTGAAGTACCAGATCGGCAAGTCTTCAAGCTCGGCAGCGACCCGAGATCGGAGCTGGTCCATTGCAAAAGGAGAGTCTACAGACACGCAATGAGGGCGCTTCAGCGGCACAGAGCAGAGACGGTCCGATCGGAGGAGTGGGGAGAATGAAGGGCGGGGAGACGGGCAAGACAAAAGAGATGGGCGCCGAGAGAAGAGGATGCAGAATTCTAGCACTGAGTCCGGGACAACGAGCACGGCTATGGCAATTGGAAGGGGAGGGTTAAGGAGGTACCAGAGATTTAGCCGCCATGGGAGTAATGCCAGGGCTCCAAGTGGGTCCCCATTCACGGTACCAAGCCTTCACCTCCGCAATGATGACCTCCTCGCAGTACTCGCCCGATCTTCATGGCGGGATCGCAATGATTGCAGCGTATCCAGGTGACGGAGACCACCTGCGAGAGCAAAAAAAAAAAACACACCTCACGGCAACGGATTATGTCCGTACCCCCGCAAACGACTAGGAGCCCACGGGAAGCCAAATTGGGGACCAAATTGGCTCCACTGCGAACACGATGAAAGCAGCGCAAGCCCCTGAAGAACACGGAAATATAGCATGTAGAAGTGAAGTGGAATGAAGAGAAGCAAGGGGAATTCAACATGACGACGACACGTACGTCCGTCGACTGCACATACAGAAGATCAGAGCCTACTGAAACTCGGCCAACAGGGAACATGACAAAGCACACAACGGAAACGGATTTCACAGCGAAGAAGACATCTACCAACGTCTCCGACCGAGACAGAGATACCCATCAGAAGGAAAAAGTAGCACCTACGAAAATGTGGAACAAAGACACGCAACCAAAATTGAAGGTAACATGGACACCATACTACGAGTAAAACCCACCTGCTCATACTGGAACCAACGATAACGGGGCACCTACAACGACGTGGGACAAAGCCACGGAAACAGAGACGACGGTAACATGGACAGCAGACTAGTCGTGGAACGAAGACACGGACACTGAAAAGAAGGAAAACTGGGCACCTACGACCGAGTGCAACACAGGCGGACAAACATAATTGAAGGAAAAGTGGGCACCCACGGACATGTGGACCAGATGCAGGGAAATAAAAGTGAATAAACTCTGGACATCTGCCAATGAGTGCATACCAGACGCGGAACCATAGGTTGAGATACAATGGGCACCTAACTCCATGTCTGCCCCAGACAGGGAGACCGACATGACTGATAACTGGGCAGCGAGGTGCGCACCTGTCCGGGACCTCCATGCTAACCCCGCGGCAGAGACGGGCGGGGGGGATGCCACGAACAGGCCGGCCCAACTCGAGGAGCCGAAGTTCAGACCAAGCGCCCTCGAGAATTCAGAGCAAATAAGAGAGGGGTCACTGACGGGGAGCGAAGAGAATTCGGGGCTGAAGTGAGGTGATACCGATTCAATGACAGGGGATAAAGCAGACATCGACATTATGAAGCGAAAAAAAAAAAGAAGGATCCGAAATCAAGAGCATCCAGATACATATACGAAACCCGAGTCCTTAGTGCATTTACAGAGAGTTCAATGTCCCGAGGAATCTGAAAAAAGGTGTGCGACATGCTCTACAGTAGACTACCTCGTTCACAAAATTCAAACACTCCTGCATGTGTTCATGTAGACAAGAAAACCGAAAGTGATCCTAACTTCGGCAAAATTGGGCACCAACCCCCCGATGTGGCGCTGCTGAAGGAATATCCGCCCTGTGCTCTCAAATTGAAAAACGACGACCACCGGAGGGAGAGACGGTCTGCGCTACCGGGTCCATCGCAAGCGACTCTCCTTCGGCAATCCACTTCGCCAGCAGGTACTTCGCATACGGCATTCCAGCGTGGGCCTGCAAAACGCGGAACTTCGCGATTAGTCAGCGTTCACGATTTCGGTCGAGAGACTGGTGATGCGCGAGGTAGCAGTGCTCACGGCACATCCATGCGGGACCACATGCAACACAATGCCACCGCTGGACATGCCCACAGATCACGCAGCGGCGCCGAAGGTTCGATCTGAAGTGGGCGTGCGTCTGCGGGGGCCGTCGGTACCTACGCACGGGGACTCCACCGACTCTTCCCCTGGCCTGAATGGCGGACTCGACCAGATGCATGCCCACCGCGATCTTGAAGGCGAGGTGTGGCTTCGCTCGCAGACCAAGCCCCTCCATCTCGCGAACCCAGGTGACATAGGCATTCACAAGCGATTGGTCCACAATGAAGTGAAATATCTTCAGCCACCACTTGTGGCAGCGTAATTGCGACGAGTAGCTGCCACGCAACTGGTCCGTGACGTCGACCCCACGCATGTACTCTTCGTACTGTGCATGCATGGGGGACGACGGGACAATGAGGCGCTCTCTCCGCCCTTTCTCGCGCCTCAAAACAGAGACGTGAGGAGCCCACGGTGGCGCAGCTGTACTCAGGAGGGTCACGACCTTCGAGTCCTGCCAGCTGACAACCCCCATCTGCCGGTGCACATGTGTTCGGATGAGCATTGACCCACGCTCCTCCTTGACAACGGTCCTGTACAGCCCACCGGGTAAGTTTTTTGAGGTCTTTCTCACTGTTCCTGTGGCCCAAATACCCTTCACCATCAGCTCGTGGAAGAGATTCACACTTGCAAAAAGATTGTCGACCACGAGCACATGCCCCCGCCCCTCCAGTCCATGAACCATACGTTCCACGACATGATAACCGAGACCATGCTCGCCCACACCAGTCCCCTCCCCGAAGTAGACCTCGATACGCCATACGAAACGACTCTTGGAAGAAGCAAGTACCCACACTTTGATGCCGAACCGTACTGGTTTATCAGGCATGAATTGCCTGATAAAGCAGTACTTGCCCTTGTACGGTATAACGCACTCATCCACAGTGATTTCCCGCTCCAAGTTGTAAATGGACTGGGAGACCTCGACGAAGTTCTCCACCAGCCACCGAGTCTTGGCGATCCTATCAAAGCGGCGATCAGTCTTGTCCCGGACCAGCTCAGAGTTGTCCACGAGGTGCAGACAACGGAGTATCTGCTGCCACCGCCGCAGGCTCATCACCCGGGATATCAGCCGGCAGTAAATAAAGGGCTCACTGAGCATCCAGTAATGCTTCACGGAAGGTAACCTTTTGCACCCCATAAGGATACATATCCCCAACCAGCCCCGGATGTCACTGCGGGTGACATCAATCCAGGTCGGCCCTCCCTTGGTGCGCACGGGCACCTCTCCCTCAGGTGACAACACCGCCCTAGCGTACCTGTTCGTCTCCAGGGCAATTCTGTCCACGGTAGTGTCGCTCCAGTAGAGGTTGAAGACTCGGTGTGGTTCGGGAACAGTGGCCGTTGATTTGCTCTTCAGTCCGGGTGGCGGACCGGTAAAGTTATCCCGACTCCCTATGAAGTCCACGCGGCTAGAGCTCCATGACTCCCTGCGGTAATGCCCCGCCAGTTGCGACATTGTGAGACGCACCGGAGTGAAGGACTCCTCTGACATGCACCAGTCCTCCAAGCCGGCCACCTCCTCGAAGTCCTCTTCGTCGCGGTCAACTTGGTGGTCGAAGTCGGAGCCCCCAGATTCCGCCATGTCTTCGAACTCGGGCCACCACTCGCGGTCACTGGAATCCACCTCCCCGGCCGGCTGCTCCTCCGTTTCCTCATGCCCTTCATCCTGGCTGTCATCCGAGTCGACTACAATCTTTTTTCTAAGAGTCTGCATGTAATCGGGGAGGTCGTGACTTACCTTGGGGAAGGTCATCCTCGCAGTGGAATTCTGCGTGCCGTCCACTCCCTCCTCGTCGCCGGGCAGGTCATAGTCCTTGATGGGGACGCCCCGTGGCTGACTTCCCCACTGAACCCCGTCTCCATTCTCTCCAATGTGCTCGGTTTCTCCCGGCTGCCCTCCAGTCCCGTGCGAAGCCCCTCCATCTCGCCTGCTCCCAGTCACCGTCCCCCCTGAACCGCCAGCCCTCATGGGCGAGAGAGTCCGTGTCCTTGGGCTGAAGCAGTGCTGGCGTTTCTGCCAGCCATATCCATGCCCCTGCTCACTCCCTACCGCGCGAATGTCTGGTCCGTTGGCTACTCGGACGTCCGCTTCCTGCATGTGCCTCTCACGGTCGTAGCCACCGAGGTCAACTATGACCATCTTCTTCCCCGTTCCAATATTGACTCCTTCACCGAGCACATCCCCCTGGGTCCAGGAAGGTGTATCCCCCGTGTGGAAGGAATACGAACTCAAGAATCTGTTTGGCACTAGAACCGCCCACCCGAATCGCTCCGAGCTCCACTCTCGATAGACCTGCGCGAACTGTGGCGGAACTTCCTCTTGGTGGTGCGCCCGCGGGCTGTCCACTGTTCCGCCCGGATGAGTTGCTTCGAATCCTTGTGTTTTTCGGATCCCTTCGCAGGATTTCCAGCGCTCATCCCTGAAGACGTGCTCCCAGAGGTTGATATTGCACGTCTCCATGCTATCCACGCCATGCTGCAACTCCGGCGCCAGAAATGCCGCAGCCCCGTCGTTATCCGAGTCGACGTGAATGTCTGCGAGCACCTCAAAGATCGCCTCGTCGTTTTCCTCCTGCCTCCTGTACTCCGCGATGAGGGCGCCCTTCTGTCTTGTTATCACCCCATGGGTACCGTTTGGGATGATCCGCTCTGGTGCCCATCCCTTCGGTTTCCTGGGCTTCATCGCCTTCCCCTTACCCTTCGCCTGCTTGGATAGCCTCGCTTTCCGTTTCTTCGCTGCGGAACAGAGAACTCCAATGAATGAGATACTGAATATTTCACCTCCGCATACCCTCCCCTGGACAGAGACGCAATTGAGCAAAGCCAAAAAAAAAAGAGCAGGGATCTTACCCAGTGGCGGCGTGGGCGACGTTGGCGGTGGAGGGCCAAACGCACTTGGGGAGTTCGACGGCGGCATCGGAGTTTGCGTCATCTGTGGCGCTACCTCGGACTGCACCTTCCGGGGTCGACCTCTTGGTCGGGGGACTGGTGTAGTGCACTGGCCGTAGGCTCAAAGGTCGCTTCCTCCACTGCCATCCCCCGCCATGGTAAGCGCCCCCGATCCCGGCATCACCTGCAAGAAAACGTTATATTTTACGATCACTGACGTCCACCTCAGACAGCATCCTGGTTCAAGGGAGCAGGTCCCGGAATTCACACAGAAGTTGCCCACTGACCTGTTTCTTCGCTCGCGATTTCCTTGGGGGTGCGCACTTCGGAATTGGCAGCCCCGTTTGCTGGAGCTGCGAGCACTCGACCCCGTCCCCCACTTGGTACTCTGTCTCCAGAGGCACCTGCAGTAGAAATGACGTGGATTACTATCCCCGCACGCACACCATGACACACCCATGTGCCTTCCGCATATACAAGAATTACAGAGCAAAAAAAAAAAAAACACGCACGAAGTCCCTCACTAACCGTCTTCTTGATTGACGGCTTCCTCTTCCTGCCTTGCTTGGGCGGGGGCTCCGTTTGCCCGGCTGTCTCCAACAACTCGGTGAAGGTCTTCACCACCTTGGCCCTCGCTTTTCGTGGCGTCCCCTTCTTCGTTAAGGGGACATTGGACGGCACGATCTCTCCCAGGGGGACCCTCTGTTTTGAACGTAGGCAGCGACATTGCCGGTGCTCCAGAATAAGTACATCAGCGGATTTAGCCGCAAGCGAGCAACAATAGAATTCCCCGTCATTTCCCAAACCCCGACACGACTACTTCGCACATGGTCATGTCAAAACCCTACCATGAACGTGAAGAAAGCATTCATAGCTTACAGAGTAAGTCACGTACCTGGGGGGCCATGGTCGTCGTAGCCGTCAGCAAGTCGCATTCCGAAGGTTGGCTTGCCTCTGACCTCTCGGACATGGCTGCTCTCGCGAGCCTCTTCATGGCCGACGTCAACCGCTGAAGGGTAGTACTGGTTTCGAAGTAGCTCCCTTACAAAGTCCGGGAATTGCGTTCTCTCAGTCCAACCCAAAATCCTGGCAGCGTGCCGATACCAGAGGTAGCGGCAACGTTCCTGGTGTCCGAATGCTCCCTTGCGATTCCACCGAGGAGGTCGTGGCTGCGCTTCAAGGTACCGTGAGTCCAGCAGCGCAATAGCCTTTCTACTCCCCTCCTCAGAGACTCCCTGAACCCTAAACCAAGTAAACAATTCCCCTTCCACTCCTGAAATCCCCTGCGCTTCCCCTTCTCCCTGGTTCGAACCTGAATCGCCCATGACAGAGGATACTGAGCTGGGGAAATTGCACCTGCATATAAACTCGCAAGCGCTGTCACATCTCCAACCTCTCCCCACGCTTTGGGACGCCGCCGAATCCAAAATCCGCCCCACTCCGCTGTCCTTCTCCTCCCTCCGCCGCAATCCATCTCAACGCCTCCGCACAACCACGACCCCCACTCCGCGCAGGCACAACAGAAACCAGTAAACTAACACCCCAGGACCTCCACAATCCATTCCCTCGTCAAACCGTATGAGGGATCCAAGAGGAGACGATGATGAAGTGGAGCGGGTGACGTAGGCAAACTGATTTTCCTACCTGCCGAGCCGGTGACACCCGCCAGGACCCCATATACCCCCCGCCTTCGGAGTAACGTACCCTCTGTGTACACCCGGGACCTCGATACGCTGAAATCCGCCACTGTAATTGCCCCCCTGGTTACATACTTCGTCCAAAAATTATGGGAAAAATTCTAACATCTCCACAGAACCCATGCCCTGAACTTTGTAGTTCAATGTCTTACCATTCGATTTTTTTTTCCAACCTCCCCGGCCTCTGAAGTGAAGACCGTAGGCCATTCTAGGCAGAAGATGCAAAAGGGGTTAACATTTGGTCTTCCCTATCTGGAGTGCCACTGTATACTGGAAAGTTGAGATTGTCACCTAGAAGACAGGACTTCTATCTCGGTAAAGATCTTTTCAGTACAATTTCAAAAGACTTGAGAATCGAGATAAGTTTGAATAAAAAATAAAATCAAGTATGACTTGTACAAGTATGACAAAATATTCACCGTCCCTGGCAGCCATATCACCGAAATTTGTACAACTATCTCCTGCCACTGAGGAACCTTGAGCACTCTTCCTGCCACATGATGCCAGCTTTAGTTTCAGATCTTTCGGGTCTTGTGATTAAATGCAAATAAGCTGTAACTTAATTAGTTGTAGAAAGGTATTGGAACTACTCATCCTCACATATCAGGGGAATGTATCAAGCATGCCGTGGCACTCGTTTCAGCTGAAGTTGTAACAAATCGTATCATTTTCTGCACACTACAAGTACACGTGAAATGCCACTCCCAGCAAAATAAGTTTAAAACGTAGTAGGTTGAGGACCAGTCATGTTGTCTCTTTGTTGGTGAGTGTTCCTCCGTTGGTCTACTTCAAAGGATCAGGACTTAGGTGGATTATTCTTGATTCATGGACAAATATAGCAGACATGGGCTTCATGTGGCCTTTGGTGCAGTGGCCCTAGACTAAACCAAAGCACTGTTTCTAGTAGCCATGAAAAAATTCCATTAGCCCAGTCCAGAATCCAATACTAGGAGTTTGATGTAACTTCATGGGAAATAGCTCAGAGGAATGGGAATATTGATGACTGGGCAGGTCCACACAATGCTAAGGTTTGTGAGTAACTAAACCAACTTGGACTCGTAAGCTGTTACAATACCTGAAAGATTAGAAGCTGCTTGAGCCGTAGAGCAGAGTGGGCATTCGGCACCTGAATCATCCCCACGGAACAATATCAGCAGAATCCAAAGCGATATCGGACAGTAGCAAATCTCTCCTGAAGACAGTCTCGTTTCCACGAACAGAGACGTCAGGAAGTTCGAAGCACAAGGAGTCAGGCCAGAGGCAGAGAGTCAGAGCTGTCACATTGCATGTTGACTATGTATCAGTTAATCCTTGATCCATGCCCAATCTCTGGACGTACTGGCTACATCCCCAATTCATTCTAATCTATTTCTTGAAAGCAAAAAAAACTAGTTGTGTTCATGGCTCCCCAGACTGATGTGTTGTTGAATCCCACTTGTTGCCGGTAACTGGCATATGTTTGCATCTAGCCTTCAGCAGAAAGTTGGGTAGAGA
Source organism: Ceratodon purpureus (assembly GCA_014871385.1). Lineage (NCBI taxonomy): Eukaryota > Viridiplantae > Streptophyta > Bryopsida > Pseudoditrichales > Ditrichaceae > Ceratodon > Ceratodon purpureus. Next base: position 6,554,359 of record CM026422.1, read on the forward strand.
TTGTACCAATGTACCACGAGTACAAGTAGAGTTACCATTGCTGGGTAGAACCATGAGGGGTTCTTTTTGTTGAGTGCACAGGTACTTGCAGACAGACCTAGAATTTGTACATTACAGACAGGCCTTGTACACAATATTACACTGACCCTGGTTGGTGTCTATCAGTGATCACAGGCTTCTAGTGACAAAATTTTCTGCAAGTTAGTGGACGTTCCTGTCTTGTCCTCTCCTCATTTGCAGCCTAGAAACAAGCAACCTGAAAGCTAATGAAGCTGATCAGTGTTTTTTTTATGTTTTTTTCCTTGAAGCCTAACTGGCGACTTGAAAAATATTGGGAAAGAATATTTGGCGAAATCTTAAGCTTACAATCATGTTTTAATAGAATTTCTCAATATTTTGGTGGTCTTCTTCACATAATCTGGCTATCTTCACAAAAAATGTAATGAAAATATGGCGAAAAAAGTCAATTTTTTCTCAATTTTTTCCTTAACAAAAGAGAAATGCCATATTTTGTAGAGAAATCTGGCGAAATATAGCCACTAAAAAAAACGCTGAAGCTGATCTAAAGCGATGACAGAAAAAACATTAAGAAAAGTTACTGAAAGGTGTCAGCCGGAGCAGGTGGAATTGTACTACACTTTCCGACCCCATTCCGACAGCCCCTTGTCGAATCCTTCAAAGCCTGGCAATCTTCGCCTAATGGAGTGCAAATTACAAGTGCAAAATGAGACCACCTCGGTCAAGGTGACAGAGTGCAGATTGCGGCAGCTCCTAGAGATTGATTATAATGAACATATCTCTCTTTTATTTGAACGGAAACCATAAAGGACAATGATAGGCTGGCTGTTTCAATTCGTGCCATACCCTGGAGTCTGGGGAATTCAAATTCCTGCGCGCATCTGCGGACACTGGCATGGAGTACTCTCTGTTGTTCATCTTGGGCAACGTTGAGTAAGAAGAAGATAACTTAAAGTGAAGTTTGCTCAGGCTGCTGCCGAATCTAGGAACCATACATTCACTTGCTGGGCTGTAATATGGGAGCAAGCTTGCAGCTTTACTTAAGTTAATACACTCATGCTTGGAATTCCGACTTGAGATGAGTTGTGTCCCAGCTCGTGTTACAGAGGAGCAGTTCTGACCCATTGCTTCCTGACGGTGATGATCTTAACAACTTAAAATTTCAGGCCAAAACAGAATTCAGCATGCTGAAGATGTTTTGGCCATGCTTGTCTACGAAAAATGGTGGACTGGAGCACAGATTTGAGCACTTACTCAAAACCTCTACTCTAAACTAATTGTAGTTAACCCCCTAAAGTTTCTTGGTGTTTTTGGAACAAAAATTGTTAAAAATTGATTCTTTTTAAATTCAGGTTTGATACATCTCGATCTAAGCATTTTTTAGTAGATTAAGCTACAAGATCTTAAATTAACTTGACATACTACTCATATACCAAAGTTTTATAGTACTTGTTTATTTTGTAGGTAATACGTCTTTATACGAGTTCAAATGGTAGTGGTTGTTTGTTATCAGTAGGTCTTTTCATAAGGGCAATGTGCATGAAATATATGCTTGCATTAACATGTATGGCTTCTAGTATTTTTCTTAGAACCACTTCCTCTTTTATTGAATTGTAGATATTAATTTAAATGATTTAGATCTCAACATATATGACTCTTTTAGTGCATGGGGTAATCACTAGCAATAGTACTCTATTCCATTCTTATCTTTGTATGTCTTTGAGTGGATATTTGTATTTTGCTCATCGTGATAAAAAAAAATGCTTCAAAATGGACCTTCAAGTTCCCAGACAATTCCATTGTCAAAACTCTTCAACTTCTGTCAATTTGTACATAAGACAAGGATTCACGTACAAATTGGGCCACATAAGTCATGTTTTTCTCTCTTCTCCTTTGTATACTAACTAAGTATTGTACGGAACATAAGCAACTACAAATTGAAAGTCCATACCCGGACGTTTTTTCCTTCATGTTTTCTTCTCTCTTTTTTCAAGTTTAGTTGTTCACAGTGACACTTTGAGCCTGTCTGGGCAAGCCTATATTTTCAAGGCCCAGGAATTGAATCAATTACCTTTATTGTTACATGCAGGAGAGGAAAAGGCTTAGTGAAGACATACAGGCAGAGAACTTGTTAATACCGCATTCTCATGAGTCCACCTCAGCAAGTCTACACGTATTTGGGCTTTGCCAATACTGATATCGAGGGATTTTAGATTCACTAAGAAAGGGCTTGGACTGTGCATCAGTAAAGTGTTTCCAACACATGGAAGTCATTTTCCTAAAAGTCGACATGACAAGGATGATTTTTATTTTTTATTTATTAAAACATTAGAAACACATAACACATGACTTAGATGATTTTGATACAAAATAAACGATGACTTTTAGACTAAAATTCATGTCCATGATGTGTAACCTATTTCTAAATAAGAAGAGAAATTTGGTCTCTAAAAAAGACCAACATGAATCAAGTGTCTATTTGTTTCACCTGTAAACGACAAAGTATTTTTCTAAACAAAATTTCAAAATTCAAACACTTTAGCTCATGCCTTTGTTTCAGTTATGTACTCCAGTGCAAAGCTTTTTGGTGTCGTCTTTCCTGCAATGAAATTTTCTTTCATTTATGTTAAATTCATACTAACACAATGAGTTCTTCTTTTTAAAATAAAATCTATCCAAAGATACAAAATCTTTCCAAAATCTAGATAAGTAGTTGGTACCAGCAGCGTTTTTTTTAGTGGCTATATTTCGCCAGATTTCTCTACAAAATATGGCATTTCTCTTTTGTTAAGGAAAAAATTGAGAAAAAATTGACTTTTTTCGCCATATTTTCTCTACATTTTTTGTGAAGATAGCCAGATTTTGTGAAGAAGACCACCAAAATATTAAGAAATTCTATTAAAACATGATTGTAAGCTTAAGATTTCGCCAAATATTCTTTCCCAATATTTTTCCAGTCGCCAGTTAGGATTCAAGGAAAAAAACATAAAAAAACACTGGGTACCAGTTCTGTTTATCACGGTTTGTTTTTATTATCTGTACATGTCATAAGTAAGTATTGCCTTGGAATTCATATTTACTGCTAAGTCCTGATATCTGACAATACGTACAGTTACTGATAACTTACAATTTGTTCAAATTGAGACGTAGTACTTACATACTGCAATACTATGAGTGCTTCAGTACCAGATGCACAAGTCCACAACTTATTACACCTGTACATGTCTGTTTTCACCTAGTATTGAGTTATTACTTAACATTCTGTATTTAATATCCAGTTGGGTAGGCAAACTTAGGTAATTTTCTTGTTCTTGTGGGTAGTTATTTTAACAACAAAATTTGTTTACTGCTGAAACACCTCAGTTTTATTGACTGCTCACAAGCTGATTTAGAAGGAATATATTTCAAAACACTCTTTTAGTAAACCATCTCAAGTTGTGAATGTAAAAATGAATGGGACCTGGGTTTTCCCCTTCATAAAGCTTCATAATCTCCAATGTCTTAGTCCAACGGTGCAATTGAAATATACGACTGCACTACTACCGTAACATCATAGCACGTTTGCCATCTGGAGAAATTTTATTTTATTTTTCCTAAAAAAGAATACGCTCCGCCTCTTAAAAACTGAATTTCTCAATTTTTGTTTTTAGTATAAATCAGTAACTACAACCTTAAATGGTTTAGAAAGAATAAAAAGTTGCAGAAACTAATTTATTCTATTTTCGTTTTTTCCTTCGTAATATTTTGTTTTTAGAATTATTTTTGTGCAAACCTGATATGGTACGACAGTATATATTGCCCGGAATTCAGGATTCAAAGTTCAGAGTCCTGTTTCAAAGAAGGAATTTGACACTGCTGCAGTATGATTGCCTCGTGAGTAATGACTTACCACGCTTTCGATGGTACGAAATACAGACGTATTCGCCGCCCTATAACGACTCTTCACATTCTCATGTGTGCACTGCCAACATCACAATTCAGAAACCAATTAGAAAATTAAGGACATTTTTATAAAAAAAATCATTATTCATCCCCAAAAAAATAATGAGGACCACATTGTCTGCCCACTGTGTTTTCTCTAGCATTTTATTTACTTAATTTTGGAACAAACGTAATGAAATTCCGTTGCAAAAGATCACAAAACAGAATCACTCCACTGAAATCAGACCAGGAGAACTGGCCTAAATTCTAATATAGTACTAAGTTATAAGTTCATGCCTGGTTGAAATCTGTTTAACAATTTCTGCAATAATATGGAAACATGGGAGTCAACAAAACCAAACATGGGAGTCAACAAAACCAGATCTTATAACTTCTGTATTCTAATTTCTAGCATACATTTAACATAATCTCAACACAAACGACGTCATGGAAGGAGTAAGGTTTAGTGCAGAGTAAGGCAATATCTTCACCGTTTCACTCTCGTGGTGACATCATGAGTTACACGGCGTCTGTATGAGAGTGCTAGTAATCGTGACGCCACAGAATCAGATCATTCTGGGGTCAAACATTCTTCACATGTTGATTGCTGCTCTATCACCAAGTTGCAATTAAAAAAATCTACCTGGCCCAACTCTCCTCCCACTTCGGAAGGCCATCATTGGCTCATAACGAGGTCTGCACTGAAGCTCCAAATTTTTGAACCGGGTATATTGTAGCTAGTACTCGAGAAAGTGAGAGCTGATCATTTCATGAGGCTACTGCACTGTTCTCTGATCTGACCCAAGTTGTTCCGACTGGTTTCAGGTGCAGCTCTGATCGATTAAATTATCACCGGAGCGAGTAAAAAGAAAAGAAATTGGTGCATGATGACTAGATCTGGAGAAGTGGCAGATGATCTAGAGTGGGAGTTACAGTACAGCAGAGTGACTGCGCAGCCACGGTGGTGGCATGGATTCCAGGAGCCGGCCATGTCAACTTTTCGTAACACCCTTAATCCACTCTTCACGAGCTTCAGGCTCGTGTTCCGCAGTCTTTCTTTGCGTAGAAACTAGAAAGACTGGTGGCTGTTAGGAAGAGCGGATGTTGTGTGTCAACATTTTAGCTGCAAGCTAGCTTCCTTGCTGTTCGTGCGAGTCTGGAGTGTTGGTCTAGATAATAGCATAACAGTTGCACAGGAAGGTTTTTTGAAGCGTGTGGGAGTAGTTTTTTCGTAAAGGTTCGAGGGTTTTCTTCGGAAACATGGTCATCAGCTGATTTCATCACTGGAGAACTTTCAGACTTTTTTGTCCCGACGTGGTTAATAGTTTGTAGCTGATTGCAGCTCAAATTTCAGGTCTTCGAGGTTTCGTGAGCTTGCATTTAGCCCCTAACGACAAGACAAGATAAGAATTCAGACCTCGCCTTCTAGATCTTTCCTCAGTAGTTGATGTGCAGTAGTCTTCACGTATGAGCTTGCAGCGTATTGATTCTGGAGTAAACCTTCCATCTTGGAGCTTGAAGACCTTGACAGTAGTAAGGGTTCCATAGTCTAACAGTTGTAGATACACTGATGATTGAATGTAGACCGAGTAAACCCGTTACCCGAGCTGAGGAGGTACTCTTCTAGAATCTGTAGATTTTTCAGAACTTCGTCCCCAGGAATTCCAAATGAGATGTGAGGAACACCACCAAGAGTAACTGAGGTTTACGACCCCGACTTGCACTCGACCGTAACGGCAATGGATGGAGATGAACCAGAATTTTATCGAGCATTTCAGCAGCAGCCAGTTTGGGTGAACATTCGGAGATCCAATTCTAGTCAGGGTTTAGTTATGACAGACTAGATTAAGGAAGCTGCTCATACGTGCAGACTACAGGTAGATAGAAAAATTTAGTTGACAGAGATTGTATTCCATGGCCAAGAACGACAACCTCAACGGATGGTTGCAGAGAGTAAGAAAGACGGGCGAGTACTGCGATGTCCTGGTACGAGTGAACGGAGAAGAATTCCACCTCCACATGTTGCCCTTGCAGAATGCTAGCGCTTACTTCCGCAACCTTCCCAGCACTTCGGAAGGCTCCACAGCACTTCACGAACTCACGGGATGCAAGCTCGTCACCATCCATGATCTCCCTGGTACTACTATGCCTCCTACCCATGATTTTCTCACAACAGTTCTCCCTAAATTGCTCTCACCTCTTTGGTCACCTTAACAGATAATTTGCCAACGGCCACTCCGGCGTACTCACCAGGCTTATTATCGTGCATGTCTTTTGCACCTGATTGTTGGTGTTTTTGCCATGGTGGTAATGAAATTCCAAACGTGTAGAAGAGCACTGTGCCACCAACTGCTCTACACAATTCCTGTTACTCTCCTTGTTCGGCTTTGCTGCTTCTTCAAACTATCCATGGTTTCACCACCAATAGCACTGGAAAAAGGATTTAGAAGAACCAGAATTTCTTCCTTATGTTTATGCAAATTTAATAAAAGCTGATTGTTGGTGTTTTTTGGAATTGCAAAGGTGGAGTAGAAGGGTTCACCATAGCTGTCGACATGTGCTACTTGGTGAAGCCCACCTTCACCGTCCTCAACGTCTGCCTCGTATACGCAACAGCTGAGTTTCTAGCTATGAACGACATCAGCGAAGCCACAAAAAAATTTATGCACGCCAATATCTTTGCGCACTGGCGCTACTGCACCAACTTCCTCCAATCCTACCGCAGAATCAACGCCCCGGTGGACGAGTACGTCGAGTTTCGGTGCCAGAAGGTGATCGCCGCGGCATGCGTCAAGTCTTTCACTGAGATCAAGCACGTCTCAGCTCCTTCTGCCTTTTCCGGACCCCTCACACCCGTACCTCTCAAGCAATCCTCGGGGTGCCAGAGCTTGACGGAGCTCCTAGTCCAGGTGTGCTCGTTGCCGGATCTATATGCCTCCGAAATCATCAACACTTTGGTGGATTCGGATGTGAACTTGAACCTTAAGTGTAGGCAGGGGAGGAATGTGAGAGAGTGGTTGGATTACGTGATGGAAGATGAGTGCCAGAGTGATCGAGCAAGGGGTTGGGTGCTACTTTGCTTGGCGAGGATGTTGTTAAAGAATGCTCCGGCCAAGCGGCCTTGGATGGAGCTGTCTTCCCAATATTGGTGCAGCTTGCTAGAACATGCTGACATGTTGTTGCCTCTTCTGGAGGAGCCTCTCAAGGTAGGAACCATCTCCCTCCTTTTCACAGTTTAGCAGTATGTGAATATATTGTGACCGACGGAATGAACTGATTAAGTTGTGTTGATGCCAGACTGAGAATTCTGGAGGTGCAAATCTGGAAGTCGAAACTCATACCTACATCAAGGTACACACCAGACTTTACCAGAGCTTCTGTTTTAGTAATACAAACGATATGTCAACCCTGAATGCTCAAAAGTGATTTATTAAATTTGATGGATACTGTAAATTTTGTGTCCCATTCATCCAAGTTTACACTCCCTAGATAACAAAAATTCACAAACAAAATAGAATCGTGAAGAATCTAAAATCTTTCTAATAAGTATGCAAACGGGATGCTACACAATTTTTCTATGACTGAAACGTGAATTTGCAGTCTGGGTCATGTCTGGCATATCTTGCGTCTTCGGTGGAGAGAATAACTGACATGGTTGTGAGGCCATGGGTTCAGGAGAGGCTGATGGGAGTGAAGGCAATCCTGGAAGAGAAGATCGGCGAGAGCTTGGACGAAATGGACGAGTATCTCCGCGACTACAAGTTCAGCCCAGAGACACTCATGTCCTTAGTCGACTACTACACCACCATGGGCGACGTCCACACAGATCAAGCCCTGGAAGAGATCGCAGGCGACGTCGATAGATTCCTCTACATCTATGCCGGGGAGGGTTCCATCTCCACCGACAGCTTCCTCAACCTCTTCAAAGCCTTCCCGGCTTCCTCTCGCACATCGCACGACACAGTCTACGGAGCCATCGAGAAGCTTCTGGCCAACATACCGGACTGCCCACAAGAAGAGCAACAGCAGCTGTGGAGTTTGATCGACCACTTTAAACTGAGCCCACCTGTTAATGAGAGAGCACTCAATAATCCCATGTTTTTAAGCCAACCTGAAATTCTAGAGAGCGTTTTGCAGCACCATAGCCAGGAGCTTGCCAAAGTTGACGACACCGATGGGCGGCACCTGCGCCATATCATGCAGAAGGTGATCAACGCAAGCTTGAAGTTGTTGGAGGAGAACAGCCGGCGTTCCAGGGAGATTCTTGAGCTTCAGAAACAGTACGGGGAGCTCCTTGGCTGTCGGTCTCAGATGCTGGACCATGAAGGGATTGTGGATCTGTTGAGGAGGCATAGTGTTGATATCGGCCACGGGAATGGGGGTCTTCTGAGCGAGACGGAAGAGTCTGAAATATCGGATAGTCCATCGATGGCTACGTCGTCCACGGGAGCCACTTCGCACCTTAATATGCTGCCCTGGCGAAGTGAATGTAACTGATCGTTAGGTGACACTAGTTAATTGAACCAGGTTCTAGCAAGCCTGTGTGTACATAGTTCTGATTTAGAATGTTACCAAATGGGTACAGTCGTGAATTACACAGATTGAACCAGTGAAGATGTTGCGGTTCAAACGTGTAGTTAACAGCTTTGTTTAATAAGTGTATGAGTTATAAGAGAATTGGAAATCCAGGGAATTGATGTTGCAATAGGTACCATACCTGACGTTTTGAGCCTTGAATGGGTCTTCAGTCTACTGGCTGTATACCTTCTGTGCAACTGTCTGTAGAATGGCACTAGAAAATTTTTGAGGCAGAGCAAAGCAAAGATAGAAGCAGAAACCACCATTTATGTAATGAGATCAAAGTACTCAAAAATGCTTGCTAAGAATATTACTATCTACTTAAAAGTGTCAGCTCAGTATCTGTGAAGCTATGAACACGTCAGGACAATTGTTTAGGGGAAATGAGACACAATACTGTACATTGAAGTCATAAATCCCGATTGTATCACCGTGTCAAGTCGGACTCTATTCTACACTAGCTAATGACCACGAAGCCACTTCATCTGTTTCCTCTGAGGAAATGAAAGCTTCGGCAATCTCTTTGATCATCAACTCTCCGCAAAATGGGCATTCTCCGGCCACTGCATTATTTATCTGTGTCCGGACCTGTTCAGACAAAGATGTCAACGTTGAACTTCAGAAACGGACCGACATGATTGCCTGCTTTGCATGCCATTATATTGCACGAATAAACCAGATGAAGAAGACTGCACCCTTCAGAGAACTTCAATCATTGAACTCGTGCTAAACCGTCAAAGATATCCTGACAACCGATTGGTCTGAAACGCTGGCAACGACACGGTTGAAGTGTGGTTAATAAACGTACCTTATTCAAAGGAGACATGTTGCCATGTGCAGCGCAGTCATCATTTTCATTGTAAACAGACTTCGCAGGCTGCGTATTAGCCTCCTCCAAGCCCAAGGACGTGATTCGCTTAAGCAGACTTCGTATGCGTTCCTTCTGAAAATGGCCCAAAGTGCATTTTAGACAGAGTATCAAAAGATTAAGAATTGAATGAGAAGTTCAGCCCTGATTAATATCTTTTTCCATGAGGTTTACGAGTAAAAGTACCTCGCCCTGATCAGTGTGTTGAAGCACATAGTCAGTAAGGCATTGAGAATGGAAAGCGTGCTCGCATGGAAATACGTAAAATGGAGCCATAAAAGCTGTGTAACTCCGGGCTGCCCCTGGTGCTACTTTTGGTACCAATAATCGTTGTCCACATATCTGTACAAGAAAATAGGATAATTGCTATTAAAGCTCGTTGCTGGAACGTGGTGGTGATTACTGAGCTCGTGATGATTCACATATCAAAAGGAGGAATTAATTGTTATGAAAATATTGCGCCACTTTCAGAAAAACGAAAGGCAGTCGAGACGAAAAGAAAATTCAAAGTGAATTCGGGATAATCAAAACCGAATGTGCATGATTTGCGAACCTTGCATGTTTCATCTCTCTTCACAACAGCATGGCGCTGCGACAATGCATTGATGTCATTCCTGATGTCTTCAGATGCAAGAGTAGCATCACTCATGTCTCGTTTTAGCTCTTCGATTTCACGGTTGTAGTCCTCCAGTGAAGCACAGATCGCTTCCTGTGTCCAAAAGCAAGCATGCATGTCAAATAGGGCATATCAAGCAAACCCCGAAAGATTAATAACTTATTCGGAAACAGCACCTAAATAAGTCAAACACAAGTTGGAGGAACATAAGTACAATTTATATATTACCTTGAAGTCATCAATGAGGGAGAAGTCTGGAAAAAAGGGTAAGATATCATCAATCTTCAACAAACCATCTGTCTCTTTCAAGAACGCAATAGCTTTACGAATGTTCTCTCCTCTTGTGGCTTTCCCTTGCTGAATGACATGCCTGGCTATCATAAGCCAAAGTTTCTTTCTCAGCTCCTCATTGTCCTCTACTTTGTCTGCCTCAATTTTTGCCATCTCAGGATCCATCTGAAAAAAAAAGGACATTCTTTAGGATCAGATGGCAACATTCACAAGGGTCCAGCTTCCAAATTTAAAAGTAATTGATAGAAAGGAATCGAGCAAGCAACATCTTTGGAACATAAATTCAAATTTTGGAATAGAAAATAAAGAGTAGGAGGAATCAAGTTTGAAGACCAGAAGACTACAGGAATCGTACTACAGACAATTCAAGGTGCAACATGGTATGCAAAATCTTAAGTTAGAAACAGCAAACTAGAGAGGTATGGAAGCATTGACATACTTGCAATGCTAGTGCCACAGCCTCTTCATGCATGCCCATCATACCATAAATATACACACAGGCCCGCATCTGCTTCTGTTCTAAACACAAACGCAAGGCAAATTTGGGATCATAGAAGTAGTCCGGTCCCTCCATGCGCCCCATGCCGTATCTTGCATCCAAGAACCTGAGCAGCGCAGTATCTTCTGGCTGCATACATTCCATCAACCCTTATATTCACAACTCGGCTGAATTTGAAAGTGTCTAATTCCAGTTTTTAAAAATGATCTATATCACATAGGCTGAACAAATATCTGATAGATCCACAAGGTGGGCAATAAGCGGGAAAATAAAACAGATGACATACCTGCTTGGCATACAAAGATAGCAGCAAATTATGCACAGCACTGTCCTGGTTCAGTTGACGGACAATGCAATATTCAAGATACCGAATCGCTTCATTGGGTTCGTCTCTGCTTCCAAGAGTACTCACAGTCAAAAAAAGGTCCTACGTATTGTCAAGTAACATTCTGCAGGACTACCGTATCTGACAGATTAGGAAGTTTATCTCATTGAAAATGAAAAACAAAAGAAAACCTGGTCACAGAATTCAAAGATCAGATATGGAGAATACCTTGGCCGACGCTCACTGGAGTATCTCATCAACGCAGGCATAAGTTGCCTTGGATTCAAGTTGAGACCCGTTGAAGTCCATGCTTTCACCGTCTCATGTGGATCTAACATGATCAATGCAGGGGCAAATTTATACTGCACAAATTTCTTACTTGTCAACGGCAATTATAACAAATAACTTTCCCTTCCAAGTATTAAACAGTTGTTTTTCATGTCAGCAATTTGACCTTCTGAAACAGACGCAGGAGACGTCTTACAAGATGAAACATGAAACTAAATTTCAAAAAGTCGAATTCAGCATTGTTGACAACAAGACTAGTCTAATTGATCATAGTCAAGAGATGATGAGATAGCATTAAGACCATTGAGACACACCTGAAGCTCTGGGGGTACACTTGGTTTTCGCAGAACTGCCAAAGCCTTTCGTGCTTCACCTTGCTGGCAACAATAAAACATATGCACCAAGTACATATATATGAGAGCACAATGCAAACGACACATAATAGCACAAGAACATGAAAGTAGCACTGCATCCAAGGCTAAGAGTGTACGTGTTCCTTACTCAAGTCAGTCTGTACGGGTCCTACTGGGATGGACAACAATGATAGAATATTGACATAGTTATCAAATACATCAACGGTTTAGCTAAATCAACCAAACAATAGCAATGAAGAGAGAATTGGATAATTGCAATATATCACCTGCACAAAGTGATGAATAAGTGTCTCATATTGTTCCTTTAAACCAGCATAATAGACCAGTTCCTCCACTCGCCCATAACTGATAATAATCATGCACAGAAATATTCATTAGCAATCAAGTAATGGCCCCTGCAACCAGTATATGGCAAGTTGTGGAGGGACACTAGATAAATAAATCTTCCTCAGCCTATTCTTTAAACAATTATGCCAGATTAGCAGCTCTTGAATGTCCAAATGTCAGTTCACATTCCTTTCGATTCATCCATCTCTTGTATGTAAAAGCAGAAATAGAGCGTTGCAAAGAAACGCCCCAAGGAGTGCAGATAACCTAAACAAAGAATCACTCATAAATGCAAATCATCAGGTATAGTATCGCTTTAATGCAACAAAAGATCAAAAGGACTTTACCTGCCAAGTAATTTGATTGTAATGGCCTCGTCAAGCACATCCTTGCAATCAGTGAGAAAAGCTCGAAACTCCCGCACTGTATTATGATATTCTACATTCTCATCGTTTTCTTCATTCGCATCAACTTCATTTTCATCTTCAACGTCTAGAAGCAATCTGTTAATCTGTCATCAATCCAAAAGCAAAAGAATGACGGAACGCACAAGATGCATGAAGTCGATGAAACAGTAACATCAATTCTGATATTACATAAGAGCCACTAATCAGAACTGTAAGGTCCCCAAAAAGAGAGTTAGTAAAAAATCGAGGGCTAAAAAAAAATTGCCTAACTCCAATGAAGATATTGGTCTAGCATAACCCATCTTATGAATGGCAAAGAGTACCTTGTCTAAGTAAAGCTCTGCAGCCCAGGTGGCAATCATAGTAACTTGTGAGCGATCTCCTCGTCCCAAGAAGTCCAGCTTTCTGAGTAGATAAGTTCGCAGCGCATCCTGGCACAGAACAAAAAACGTCTTAATTTCAAAAAGACATAACCTTTCGAGAGAGTGGCAATCTGCAACTACGTTACAAATAAAGTGGGCCAGACAATGAATTAAAGAAGAAGAATTCAGCAAACAAGGATTCAGAAGTTCACCTGTTCACCAACTGCCACAAACTTTAGCACAACTTCCTCAAACGTTGCCACAGTTTCGGTCTACAGTAAAGAGAGCAAAGGATCTGTAAGTTTCATGACGAAAGTAGTAAACTACATAGCTCTAGAGCTACTCAGAAAAGAGGTATTCAGGCAAACCTGAAAGCCCCTTCTCCAAAATGTGTTCAAGTGAGAGCTGAAAGTGTGAATCAAAATTTGTGAAGAATCATAATTGTGTAAATCAAAAGTGTAAAATTCTCGTGATGCTTGTGCACCTTTGCATAGAATGATGCTGCTCGCTCATAGTCTTTAGCCTCAAAAGCGGCCTCGGCCTGTATATGCATAAGGAGAAAAAGATCAGGGCCTCAAATTACGCCTAAAGCAGATGAAACGGAGTTCCAGGAACTGCTTGCCATAATGGAACACTACTTAAAGTTTGCACAATGCAGAACCCTAATTAAATCAGCGCAGAATGAACCCAGCACCTGAGCAGCATAGACGCTATCTCGTTGCGCCAAATCTCGGCAAGCTTCAAGTGCAGCTGTATACTCTTTCAAATCCAAGTACACCTGCCACATATCGCGACCCTCGTCTTGAACTGTGATCTGCACACAAAAAGAAAAAGAAAACAGTTAAGATTAAAGCATTGACATCTCCACAAAGAAATTCTGGATGAGTTGCAAACATCAATATACTGTGACAGATATTAGTGGGATAAAATGCAACTGGTACTATCAGCAAAAAGAATCAAGGGGATAAAGCACTCGCAAGCCTGTTAGTACCGTGGACATTCTCATTAAAAAAGGTAGAATAGCAAAATGGTAACAGAAAATAAAAAGCAAACGAGCCACAAGAGTAACCGTTCTCAGGCTCTCAGAACTTAGAAGTCACACCTCAAAGATGGAGATCTCATTAAAAGCATAATACGCTCCAGCTCCCACATCTGTGCACAGTCCCATGATGGTCGGTGAACCAAGATCACTGCGTGTGTCGAAACGCTGCTCTTCGACCACCTTCTGACTCACCCTATTCACAACCTTCGAAGGAGACCATCATGGACGTTAGCAAAGTTTCCCAGCTCAATCACAATTTTGGTCTGCTGAAATGAAACTTCGTAAGTTTCCATAATAAACAGCTGTGGAAATGAACATAGTACCAAGGGCACACCTTGAGCATATTGTTCATCAGAACCAAGAAGTGGAACTCGCTCAGAGCAAGTGAGAGTCGTCTCGGTGTTCCAGGACCATCCATTAACTTGGAATAATCCAAAAGCCACTTCTGCTCCACGTTACTCTCCGCGTCGAGACTGTGATTGGCACAGATATCACAGCACTCAAATATCAGATCTCAAAACTTGCAAGAAGCAATCATAATCACATGACGGCAAAAATTACCATGGACGAGTTTTTGAGTAGACATTATAAAATCCAAGATATAGTAGCAAAATATAATATTATTCCAAGAAGACTTGATGTAGACGTTGTAACATTACAAGTAACATACTCTGTGTAGCATATATTTCAATGAGAATTACCGATCAAATAACAAAGCTAATCAGGTGCGATGAGAACCTTTGTATGGTCCCAAAATTCAAATGACCATGGTAGATACCAGGCCCCGCAAGCCAGGCAAACCTCTCCGCTCTCTGCCGCTTTCCATAAAACTGAAGCTCACTGCCACATATTGATAGGAAGGTTCATAAATTTATGCAACGATTATGCCCAGTGGAAAAAGAAAAGAATGGTCAGAGGGCAATACTTGAAGTTCATACATTATGTGGAACTGAATATGGATGCACAAAAGAGAGTCACTTACCTGTTCGAATTCTCGCCCGGAAGCTCGGTAAAATGTGATCCTCCTTCAGCGTATGCCTTGAACGCTGCCTGACGTTCAGATTCTATCAGCGAACGTTATCATAGCAACCATAATGCATACCCTATTGTTTATGAAAAACTATGTGCAAATTCAATTGCGCTAGCCCTTAACAATAAACTCTACATATGAACGCATTTGGCATGAGACTACTCAACCAAATGAACATAACACCCGCTTTTACCAATCAACCAAGTTATGGCACTTCATGCTAGTATATGGAAAAATAAAGGAACATGCAATACAGAGGCATTCTAGGGTCAGACCTCTAAAGAGCCAGTGCCCTGGAAAGTATATAGCCGGGAAGGAGTGGCGGCCATCACATAGTACCGTGTTACGCCTCCTAAAATCACAACCTCCATCTATCGTACAAGAGCACCACCGCATCAATGAGGGACCAAAGATAACAAGATGGAAAGTTACAGACAACCCGTTTCGCACGTTAATCCATAGCTCATATCTGTGATCAACAAACCCCCTTTTGTGAATTTCGTGTAATGACCAATCCATGTGCAATAACTTCAAACATTGCACAATTCCCCCACCAATCAACACGTGCAACCACCGCCTCAACAATACATCTCACATTTCAAAACATTCACCTGCACTCCAACAAAAGGTTCTGGGGCCTCCGTCAGCTCAAACAACAGCTTGCAATATTTCTCCTTCTTGTCTTTCTCCTCCAGTGCCGTCTCGTACAGTTGCCCAGATGCCGTGCCAATGATCACTTCACGAGTGGAGGCTGTTCAGAACATTCACACGTCAAAGAAAAAATATGTCAAACTCCTTCGGTTAGCAACCAGTACCTTCCTGTGTAAACAGCGATGGTACTGCACTACATTACCTACACAACAAGAACAACCCACTCCTTGTGGAACTGAGAAAATCTCTCATCCGAGCCACAATTGACGCAGTACAGCATGCTATGCTCTGACGAGCTGTGCACAACCTTCGTTAATCTGTGCCCGATGCCAAGCGACGCAGCTCACAGTTGACCCTTTCAGTCGACTGAACATCCTCGGCTTCCTCCACTTCCCATGCAGGTAGTACGTATCAGCAGTCGCGCTGCTGCAAACCGTGAATATCGAATGTTTACCACTTGGATCAATGAACACCTTCGGAATCCGCTGCTCCATCCCTCTAGCACCAAGGTCCAATTCTGCAACAGCAACCACCACATGATCGTCAAGGAAAAAAAACCCCAGACCATGACTCCAGATCTCGCAAACTTACACTCTAGTCATCCTACTATACACAATGAATCAAAGAACTAAACTCAAAGACATCCAAGATAGTTATACATTCAATCACACTGCAACAAGCATCCAAGATAATCATAAAAAGAACACTAACCGAGCGGAGCGTCTTCTCCTGAAAAGTCATGGCGAACGATCCAGCCCGTATTGGTGCCCACCAAGAGGATATTATTCCCAGCAGCAACAGAGGTCACCAACCCATGGCCCCTAGATGCGTTCCTCTCCAACATATCCACAGTGAATATCGGACTCCCGCTGCTTCTCAAAAACACCTCTCTGCCAGGATTCTCATTCACCTGCATTCCCATCCAAACTTCAGCATCAAATTCCCACCTCACCTACCCATCTGCATCCCAAAAACCAAACCTAACCTTCACCTGATCGACACAAATTCCAGAACCATTCCATCATCCAAATCCTCTGCCACAATCCAAAACCCTAAACCTTGAAAAGACAACCGAAATGTACCATGGTTGTCGCCTCCCCTCCTCCGGCGCTCCAATCGGCTGGCTCCCATCCAGACATGGCTTGCAACGTTCTCCAAACCACCCTTCACCAACCAGGCCTAAAACCACCACCAGCAATCAGAAAACCAAATGAACCCACACTCTCCGCAATCAACTACCGCCATCCGCAAAACCCACACCTTGAAACTCCATCACTCGAAGCTCAAGCTCGCTACCACATCATCATCATCACAACATCATAAACTAATTCCACAAAACAAGATCACCGTCATCACAACATCATAAACCTCCTCACAAGAGATTCACCATCAGATCAACCTTTCACAAGATGAATTTTGCACGAGACCATCATCATCATCATCAATTCCAAAGAGCTTCATCATGAGAACATTTTACATATATTTCTACAAAGAGACTGATGATTAGTTTAGGAGCTTCATGATCAGATCAACCTTACCTTGCACATGAGCCTGGCATTACAGGATTGACGCCATCTCTGGAGGTTGGTCTTGATTGTTATGTTAGACAGGGTTCATTGATCACAGCAGGAATGGTACGAGTGAGTTTGGATCTATACAGCACATGAATGGAGATTGTTTTGTTGATGATGATCAGGTTTCTTCATTCAACATCTCTTCTTTGGTTTAAGGTGGATTGAATAGATTCCGAGGTTTTAGATTCTTTTTTAATGTTTGTGATTGGGAACCATAAACCTTCAGACTTCGTTTACCGTAACACCATAGAAGGTTTGCCACGTGGCGAATGAATATTTTTTTATTTTTGAAAAATAAGGTTCGCTTCTTGAAAACTGAATTTCTCAATTTCTGATTTTTGGCAAAACAAATTCAGGAAAAATGACCTCAAATGGGTTAGAAATAACAAAATGTTTTAAAAACTAATTCCTTTGATTATTGGTTTTTTTTTTTTTTTTTTTTTTTTTTTTTGGGAACAAATGGTATCTTGATTATTGGTTTTTTTGTCTTCATAGTTTTTTGATTTTTATGTTTTTTATTTCTAGAACTATTTTGAACAAACCTGCAGTTATGATACTATAGTACTATTGTTATTACAATTGTGTCTGCTAGAATGGTATTTGAAGATGGAGAGAGGTAAATTCTAAGTTTCTTAATTAGTTAAGTTTTATACTTGATTCAGTGCACTTGAGAAAATGTAATTTAAGTTGTTTAGTAATAATTAATGTTTAATCAAAGAATATTTATTGGGGGTTTGTGGATTTCAAGAATTAGAAGATGGACAAATTTGAAATAAGTTTTTTTTTTTTTTTTTTGAAGACACGTAACACGTTAATATTACTGCAAATAAGTTTGATGCTGGTCATTGATTATGGCATTGTAAGAGGTTTACTTGCTCAAAAGGATTTTTAACATATTTTATTCTAATGTAGATGTGTAATTGAGGGTCTAAAAGGAATTGGATTGTTCAAAAAAAAACAATTTCAGCGAATGGATTTCAAAAATCATTGGAATTCTTGATTAAGAAGTAGAAACGTTCATTCAATTCTTAAAATTTTGAATGAGCTAATATTTAATTAATGTAGAAATTATTTTTAAATTTATAATCTCATTATTTGAGTGAAACAGGTACCTTGTGCAAAATCAAAATTAACATGCATCAAATAAATAAATATCTCAATCTTAATTTTTGTTTTGTTTGGAAAAATCTTATATGTGTATTTAATACAATAGCCTAAACCAATTAAATACAGGATAAATTTATTTATTAAAAGTTAATAAATAAATATGAAAAAATCAAGAATTATATTCTTTTCACCATAAAACATCTTAATCATCTTATTCATCTTAGCCATCATATATCCTCAATTATATGTTATCAGCTTGTATATACTCAGCTATTTATTTTTGGTTATATATTTCATCCATCTCCATCTCATATGTCTCATCCATTTCCATCTCATATGTTTCATCCATCTCCATCTCATATGTCTCATCTATGTCCATCTCATCCATTTCATCCATATCACACATTACATTTATCCCATCGATCTCGCCCACAACATCCATCTCATTTAACTCATCCATTTCATCTATTTATCCATCTCATCCAACTCATCCAGCACATCAAAATATAATGTTTATTCTTAACATCAATCAGTTGTATAGTTCTAAAGCTTTTTATAAAATTTGATCACAACTTTTACTTTTATGGAATTCGAGCACAACTTTTACTTTTACAGAATTTGAGCATGACATTTACAACAATGAAAAATATTAATTAGAAACAAAGCTTGGATTAATTTAATACTCATCATTGTTATTATATAAAATCAAAGTATTTGTTTCATACAACAATTATTAAAGAACCTACAAGAATTCAATGTATATTAAAACTTAATTTCAATATCATGAGAATTATTTTTTTCAAAACACATGTATTACTCTTCCATGTATAATGTAATTAAAAAATAAAAATAAAATGTTGAAAATAATTAGTTCAAATTTTTCTAATAAATTATAATGGAAATCATTAGCTTCAAATCCAATATTTTCTCTTAGATTCAAAAGATCATTAATGAAATCCAAACTAGTATCTTTTTCACATTTGTACAAATTTTTAAATAACAAACCTACCACCTTTGAGTAGTATAATTATTATCTACAATACAACTACATTCATCTTTACATGAAACAATTAAAATTCATAGTTTATTAAAACATTATAATTTTATTTTTTAAATTTCAAATCATCTAGTCAATGACATTTCAAATAATTTGGATGAAATCTATGTGAAATACAATGAAATCAGCATAGTGATACTCTCATGCTTAGATACGCTCAATGAACCATAAATACAATGTTATGCTATAAGCTTGTTAGTGCAATCATGAAGATAAATCAAGAAATACAAGAATAACACATGAAGGATGTATGTATAATTGGAATGGCATTCCAACAAACTATTTATTGTACTAACAATTTAAATTGATCAATAACAACTTTTTGGTTCTAAGTGGAAGCACATGGTATATTTGCTTACTCAGATTTAGAGTTAGACAGGAATGTTTGTTCACTTTTAACATCTCTTTAATGCCTAATAGTTAAAATATGTCCAAATCAAGTTACAACATAGTCAGAGCGGACACTTTATGAAAATTGATTAGCATCACTCCAGTCACTTACAAGCTGACACTTCAGTCACTTACAAACTGACACTTCAGTCACTTACAAATTGACACTTTAGTCACTTACAAGTTGACACTTCAGTCACTTACAAGTTGACACTTTAGTCACTTACAAGTTGACACTTTAGTCACTTACAAGTTGACACTTCAGTCACTTACAAGCTGACACTTCAGTCACATACAAGCTGACACTTCAGTCACATACAAGCTGACACTTTAGTCACTTACAAGTTGACACTTCAGTCACTTACAAGCTGACACTTCAGTCATATACAAGTTGACACTTTCTGAAAATTGAGTAACATCACTCCAGTCACTTACAAGTCATATGTCATGTTAACAGTTAATCACATGTCGCTTGTACACAATCGAGATTCATGTGATCAATCTTGCTACAGAGTGAAGGACAAATCAACACATCATATGTCATGTTAACAGTTAATCACATGTCACTTGTACACAATCGAGATTCATGTGATCAATCTTGCTACAGAGTGAAGGACAAATCAACGCAATCCGGATTCATGTGATCAATCTTGCTACAGAGTGAAGGACAAATCAACGCAATCCGGATTCATGTGATCAATCTTTCTACAGAGTGAAGGACAAGATTTGAAAGTATGATCACATATCACCAGCAATGAGTCACATCTAACAAATCAACTTCAATACAAAATGAAGGACTATTGAAAATATGATTACATTTAGTAGAATGAGTGAGAGATCGTAATCCAACTTCAATCCATAGTAAAACACTATTCTGATTTTTGATTTACTATTATAGTATTTCATTTTACTTTCATACAATTTTTTTCTGTAATGTCATGTTGATCACTACTCATTTGTATCCACTTACATCTATTCATATTCATTAAAGATTAAATAAAGAAACCAACAAATGATGGTTTGTTTATACAGTTCTTTAAAATTACATATCTTCACATCACTCTTTTAAAGCTTAGATATATTATTAGATGAAAATTTAGATATTTAGTTTAATTATGATACATGATGATTTATTACTCATTTATATTTTGGTATGATTTATTTAAAATCATTGACTATTCATTGCCATTCAACTTCAAAGAAACAACCTTTTATATAGAGAATTAGATACCATTCTACAAAATTAAATCTTTGATTTGTTTCATATTTATTTAAATAAATTCAAACCAAAATAAATGTCTAAAGTTAAAATAGATTTCGTTTGGCCTTTGTAATTAAAAATTAAAAATTTGCTCACATTCTTGATGTAGAAGTCTAAGTTTATCCTAAACCTACAATACATTGATTTGTAGCTATCATTCAAGTCCATCAATTTTAGCCCAATAAGAATAGAACCCTCCAATGACCAACAAAATTAAACTTGCCTTCAAACCCACTTAGTTGAGTTCAATGCTAACTTTCCACACCATTTGACAATTCAACAATTTTCTAACCTTTGCCAAATATTTCCCATAATTTCTCAGTATTTTATTTTTATTCCCCAAAATTATTCTCTGAGCCATCTTCCTCTGTGACTAAGGTACCATTACAATAACAAAAAAATAAATGGATTCACCTCATCATTCAATCTCACAACAACAAGATCCATTAATCAAAATCAATGAACCTCACACCTTTCAAACCCCAATATTTCAAAAGTTAATAATGGTATCCAAAAGATACTCTCCCCATACTGATGTAATATGCTGTAAAAGCCCTTTCCCAGTCCTGTGTCCATCTTTGCATGGCTTTCATTTAAACTGTAGACTTGAATGCCATGCAAAGATGGACTTGGAGGTGGAAAAGTACTGGACACAACATGCTCCACCTTATAATACATGTCCGGCACTGCAACAACTGCCCTCAGATTCCTTCAATGCCTCCAGATATGCTCGGTTGCAACCAAGGAGTGGTTACAACATCTTCAATAGGAATCGCTCGGAACAGTTCCAAGTCGACGTTAAAACATAGTTTTCTGCCACAACATCACAAGCTACTGCTATTTGTTTTAACTTTTCTCCGAGCTACCTGACAATCGCATGCATTCATCACAACTTTGCGGCAAATGTGTGCACAGATAGTTACACACGAGTGAAAGATCCAGTGCTTGTTTGTTCGAGGAAATCGAACTGTTGTTTGTAAGACATATTCTGCAACTCAGGATAAGGTTTGAGAAGTGGGACAGTGGAGAGGAGAGGAGAGGAGAGGGTGGGTTGGTAAGGGAATTTTGAGGAGCTTACTTCACTATGGAATGGCATGTTTCAGCTCGGTCGGGGAACCTGGGTATCATGTTACCACTGTACCAGATACTTTATTGAGTTGTGGATCTCTAAGGACTGCAACTAAAACAACAAAAATTGGAGTTACCCGTATAAGAGTATTCAAGTTTTCACTACCCTCCCATATGCATCATGGGTTACCTACCATTCTTCACTGGTGCTATAGAACAACCCTTTGAACTAGCCTCATCTCTTTTTCTGCATCTGCATCTGCGCTATTCTGATTATTGCATGAACCTGAAACCCTCCTTCTCTAGGTCTGTTTCCCGCAGCTAAACCGAACCTGATGCAACTACCTGGATTCAATATTCAACAAGGGGCCCTCTACAGAGAGAGAGGGAGAGAGCAATACAAAGAGAGACCTCATGATTGAATTGACATTGTCGAGGTTGATAACCTGACTGACCCCAAAGACCTCCAGCGAAATTCACAAGAGAAGAAACCTTCCGTGGTTTGAAAATGCATGGCTGCACACGCCAGACAAGCTACCCAAAAAGGTAATGTACAGAGGAGTAGCCCGTGGGCAAGTGCCAAACGGGGCATGCCTATGATTGGAGTAGGAGGGGTGTCGACGCCTGGGACTTGGGCAAAATGCTATCTGCCAGATCCGTGTTCAGCTTCACCGGCAATGGTGGCATTTGACTCATTATCCCTGGCATGTTCGTCATCCTGCAAAATAGCAGCAATAGGCCTTTAAGTCGGGGTGCTAATATACTTCGACCTTCAATCACACAAGTTGTAATACGTAACGTGGTCGGTAAACAATATGGTCGAAACAGAAAAACATACCCGTTCAAAATGGCAAAAATGTTGTCCCTGAACCGAACCAGGAGGTCGGTGTTTTCCTGCATCTGCCAACAATAATATTGATGTCAATTGAGATGCTAATTCAAGAAAGAAACAAACAAAGAACCTAAGCTAGCTGCGTACAATGAAACAATACGTAATAGCTAATCACAAAACGAATGTAAGTTGTACCTTCATAGCTGCAAGGTTGGAGCGAATTTGAGCAATGACTTGGACGTTCTGCTCTAGTAACTGCCCTGTCGTACCTCCAATTACTGCAAAAAACATTGCTGAAGGTGAAAAACAGGTCCAACCTGATTCACGTTGGCTCCGCTTCATCCTCATAGAAATGCCCAGACTAGATGGATGAATCCTTTCTCACAATACCTTCTCCATACTGCTAGTTGTGCACTTCGGAAATGACAGATAAATGAATAATACTTCAGAGTCGAACACTCACATTCATTGGAAATTCCGTCGTCATTGTCGATAGGCGGAGGAGGGGAATACATAGGCATCGGCGACCGAGGAACAATGTTGCTAGGAGGCATTTGCTTTGAT
Source organism: Ceratodon purpureus (assembly GCA_014871385.1). Lineage (NCBI taxonomy): Eukaryota > Viridiplantae > Streptophyta > Bryopsida > Pseudoditrichales > Ditrichaceae > Ceratodon > Ceratodon purpureus. The sequence goes on from CM026422.1 coordinate 6,577,809, forward strand.
GTTGTCTCTGCTTTATCCTGTCAAGATGAGAGTATAACTCGTTAAAACCACTTAACATCAAACTGCTACGTATTAGGATAACCCTACTCTTCGTTGATCACTAGGTACATCTTACACAGAAATGAAATTCGAATCGCAGGTATTGTACAAGAGGTAGAGCTAATACCTTCTTATCCTTTGACTTCTTCGTTGTATTCTGCGCCTCATCTTTTCGTCTCTTCCCATTCTCCTTCTTCTGATCATCACCATGTATGGCAACTTTCATAAGCTTTGCTAGTTAAGCTGGTCCTTTATAAAAACGAGACTACTAACAATAAAGGAGCGTCACAGGCACAGATTACTGAACTGCACAAGGTGTAAAGGAGAAGTGTGCAAATATCCAAGGTGTCAAAAGAAACACTCACAGTCATCCATCGAACACGTAGTGCGACATCTCGCACGGTCTTCTCATTTAACAAAGCTGCTATTTTAATATACTTGACGAGGCTATTCGTCTGGCCCGCATGCCTGCAAAACCGAAAAAAACCAATGTACAACCTGATTAAAACCATGGCACGATAGTCGAACGCCGCTTCACGCTTTCGAATATGATTAGAGATGGCTTCTTACGAAACTTTCACAAACGAACTCCAGCAATCCCAAAAACTACACAAAACTGATTAAACCAGCTCTGCTGTGTGAAGAATGACCACGATGTATGAATCCTCAATGAAGGACTTCTGCTAATCAACAAAATGAATAGCATGCTCTGTATCCACGTGTGACTGATAAATCATCTCATATCCTCCTAAATAATCTCCATCAAGCCCGTATTGGATCCGCTCAGTGCTCAGATACTAGACCATAACGAAATAAGTGCATGATTAACCAGAGCGATTACAAGTTCTTCTGCAAAGAGGCAATGTTCACAATGACAACAGATGGGACAAGTACCAAAACCAAGCCAGTTGAGCCAAATCGCTCAATTGCCAACCTTATCCTCACCGACACAAGAAGGATAAGAAACGTCACAATTCAAAGGAGTAATTAAAATGCGTTCCAACACCGTCTTACGTCCACTGCTAAGCCGAAGGCAAGTACAACGTCCTCCTAGAACTCATCGATTCCAAGAAGCGCCATGCATGATGAGGAACGGGAAGAGGAGCAAGGGCTGGATTATGCACTGCTAGGAAAGAGAGAAAGGGGGATTACTTGTTCAGAGCTTCCTCAAGGATGGATTGCTCCTCGGCGCTCCACTCAAGGGCCAAACCCGAGTCATGTTGCAAGCTCTGCGACGCAGCAACATTCTCGCCGTTTCCATTAGCCGCAGGCGTTCCATTTCCGTTGGAGGCGACGGCTCCATTCGTGGTGGGCGGGGCTACCGAGCCCACATCCAGAGGCGCTGAATACTTGGGCAGAGACGGAACCCCGTTCCCGTTCCCAGCTGCATTCTGATTGTTACCGCTCTGAAGCTGCGCCTTGACGGCGGAATTATTGTTGGCCTTCCCATGAACTTGCGCATTTTGTCCAGATCCCGCCATAGCGGATTGTGCCATCAAAGCCTCACTAAACTATCCCCTTTGCGGAGTCTTCAGCCCAGATAGTACCACCAGAAAAATAACATATAAAAGCTCTACCAAAAAAACTGGCGTGATCTTCCACCACCCCTACCGGTTTTGTACAACCCCCGCACCCCGGGGTAACAAAACCTCTGATCCCAAGAGCATGAGCAACATTTTCACGAACCGGAATCGCACCCCGGAGATAATGTAGACGACCACATTATTCTAACGCTCCAGTCCCCCTCCACAACACTAAAAACCCACTCCTGCACCACATTCACGCCTCGCACCCCACCACCCCACTCCCCCCTACCCCCCACCCCCCTCCCCTCGATACTCTCACCGCCATCCTCCCCCCGCAAAACTCCCCCTCCAAAGCTCCCCAAATTCCCACCCCAACCCCCCAAACACCACACCACCACACCACAAACCTCCAAACCACCCTTCAAAACAAAACCACGACCAAAACTCAATCCCTCCCCCAATCCACGAACAATTCAACTGCAGCCGCCCCAACACGACCAATCCCTCCACACAAAAACTCCCCCTCAACTCCCAAACCTCTTCTTAACCTATCACGCCCACACGAACACAACACATGAACGCATCCACCACGAACGCTATATCATATCACCAACCCACAGAAGCACATCACTTGGCTCCTTCTCTAGATTGCCTCCCTTACTCCCTCACTGACGCAATCACCAGAAGAGCTTCCTTCTCCTCCGTAGCCCGAATTCTCTCCACTCTCTCTCTCTCTCTCCTGGCAAGGCTCCAGAGGTGAGTAGAAGCTGTGACGACGACAAGGTCTGGTGTGAGTTGCAGGTGTGAGCCTGAGAGAGTGTTGTGAGGGCAATAGGGGGTGGAATTGGGAGGGGAAAAAGGCAAAGGGGGGTGGAAAACTGGCAGGATGGTGGAGGAGGGAGGGGCGGGGGAATCGCGTGGTGGACTGCAATCGCCTTCCACTGCGGGGAAGCAGGAGGAGCAGGAGCAGGAGCAGGAGGAGCAGCGAGGCGAGGACACAAGCTCTCTGTTTGGAGGCTGCTGCGACCCATCAAGGGGCCAACTGGACGAGCCTCGTCGGTCTCAAGGACGGACGTTGCTTCGGGGGACGGACGAAGAGGGGGAGGCCGGGCCTCGGGGCGGCCACCGTAGATCTTTTGCAGATCGGACAGCTAATAGGTTCGTGAGGCTGCGCTTCATCGCGGCCGTGGGATTCGGTGCCCGTCTGCCCGTGGCCTAGCGCTTTTTGCTGACCGGGGAGGGATGGATGGATGAGTATTAGCTCGTGTGCAGTCAACTGGGATGAGTTTCGCTGAGTAGTGAGTAGTGATTTCTGGGTTACTTTTTCCTGGAGGTGATGGCGGCAGGGGGCTTTCAGGGGTTTTTTTTTTTTTTTTTTTTGATTTTGAGGGAAGGGATAAAAGGCTTTGTAGCCCTTCAGGAGTTTGGGAGGGGGGCTATGGGATGGTGGGTCAGGAGGAAATGATAGTGTGGGTAAGGAGTTTTTGTTTTTGAGTTTGGTGGTGTGGGGGGTGATGGAAAACAGTGGAGGCTTTTGTTTTGGAAAATTGTACGGAAATGAAACGAAGACGGAACAAAAATGTGAGTCATGCTTTTGCTTTTTTTCTGGTTTTGTGGGACTGATGCTTTTAGGATTTGGATGTTGTGTATGTGATGATAAAATGAGCCGGCCAAATGGTGTTGTGGAAGTTGTGGTTATTGTCTTGGTTTGGAGAGTGGTGGGGGTCCAGGGAGGTTTGTGGGAGAATGTTTGGATGTAGTTGAGTTTGGGACCAGTAGGAGGATTGTCTTGAGGGGGCTGACAGGGGAGTAGTGGTATATTTAGTGCATGGGTTCTAGAGTTTCAAAAGATTTATAAGATGGTTGTAATGAAGAAATTCTGTGAATGATGGAGAAACGGAACAATTTTGCACAAGTAGGGTAACGTACACCGCAGTAATAGTAACATAGTTGAGTGCGCGCGTGGCTCCGGGATTTTCATTGACCACCTGTAAAAACAGAAGTTGCAAAGGTAATGATTATACGGATTCAACGTTTTCGTCTTACATTCTGTCACTGCAACCACAAAAGCCTGCTTGATGAAGAGCATTGTGCCAGAAAACATGACTCACCTTAGGTACACATTATTCATTCACACTTGACAATGTTAGGCAAACCTTATGTTGGCTGCCATGGTGAGTGAGATGCCCTGGACTGTTTTTTTGATAGTTTCGTTCAACCCCATACTGCTTGCTTGTACAGAGTCTGCCACTCTGCGAATGAGTCCAGCAGTTAGTGCAAAGTCAGACAAAATTCTCCAAATAATGTACCTTGTTTCCCTTTCCTCTTCAAATTGAAGCTTGCAAGAAGTGTTCATTTTTGAAAAGTGGGGCATCCGCATAATGTAATCCAGGCATAATTCCAGCATGTAGCATAACAATATTGCATTGAAGTGAGGTGAATCATAATAATGCTGAGCAAGTAAGGATCATCGGAAATGGGAGCACAAGCGAGAAGGAAGGCATGTTTATGAATTGGAATCATGCAATGCAGGACTGTTAACTCAGTTACAGGACCACAGAGAAGCAGAGGAGCAGAGAGTTCATTACCAACCTGAGAAATGAATGAGGTAATTATTTAATGAGGACCTGTGGTACTTTTGCATTCAGTAGTACCACAGCAGGGTACCCATTCAGCAATTTCATTTTTTGAAATAATAATGTTCAACCCTCAAAAAATGAATTTAGTAATCTATTATCCTTGTTTGTTTTAACTCTATAAATAGCCTCAACATGTTTTTTATTTCACGTGAAACATTAATTCTATTTTGTCATTTTCTGATTTTTTTGATTTGTTTTTAATTATTTTGGTTGACCCTACTATGAAACAATTTTTTTGCTTTAGCCTTAGAGAGACCCTCCGAGGCTAAAATTTGATTCAAATTATTTGTAAATTCACCTTCTTTGCTTAGAAAAATAAGTGGGCTACTTAAGATTCTTGCATGGGAATATTTTTTCAATAATTTAAGCAAAGTAGAAAGTGAGATTACAAGTGACATTCTAAGGTGGGAATAGGAACCTTTTCTTAAATAATCAAATATAGTTTATAATGATCTAGTGCGTATTCGTATTTGAATGATTGTGGGTTACTAGGCAGAAGATTTTTTGCACACCACCCAAAAAAAATATCTTCAAAGTATTTAAAACTAGAAAACACTAAATAAATATACAAATAAATCCATTTTAAAAATTATATCAATAAAATGATAACAACAATGCAAGCCAAATTCAATCCCTCATATTGTATAAAGCATGTCCATATGTGATCTTAAATAGAAATGAAAAAACAAATAGTCATGCATTTGCAATAAATGTTGAAGTACATATAACCTCTATTTATCCATATAGAAATGTTCACTTTATATTGTACTATATTAGAATTTTTAAATGTAGCAAATAGACAAGTTATAAAAGTATTAATATTGGCTCATCTATAAGTATTGGTTCATATATTGACTTATGAAACCACCCTACAGTAATAAACTTCAAAATTATGTGTTTTAAAAAATTTATGTAGGATTCGGGATTCTTCCATGTTTACGTCAGCAGTGTTCACCAACAATATATTTGAAGTGGAGGGCCCTAACACAATGGCCGTTGAGTCCTACCAACGCATAAATTGGTACGAGTCTCTACAAATTCAATTCCTTGGACTATACTTTGAAGTGAGCCATGTTTGTTTGGAAATATTGACATTTTATTGCACTAACACTAATTTTCAATATATCAAAGATGGATAGAGGAGAAAAGATAGAATAAAGGGTGAGATAAGGGCGGTAGAAGGGAGAGGGCATGGGGAAGAAGGTGAGAGGAAAGATGGGAAGCGAGAGAGGGGGCGTCATATGTCCCGCTGAAAGGGCTTCTGGATCCGTTTGATTAAATCCAAGGACATGTCCTTTTATGACAATTGACCTATTGAATATAGTCTGCCATCCTTCCACATTTGGCATGAAGGAATAGCCATGCCTTTAGAATTATGGATGGTGTTAGAAAACAACTTTTTTTTGAATTAGTGAAATAACCATCCATCACATGGTCCTTTGTAGTTCAATTGAATGAGTTATTTAATCATTAAGTACTTGAACTTTTAACTTGTAAACAACAACATGTGCATACATAAAAAATACATCACGTTGAACATCTTTATGAAATTACTGAACAACTCGTATTTAATATTTAATTTCAAAATTAATTTGCAATGAATCTTCAAACTTTTACTAGTAACCCTTTTAAACATATTGTTATTTCTTGATTACAACCATGTACACATGGATGTCAAAAATGTGACTATAATGCAAGATTTAAACATGAAATTCTGATTTGTAAATAGATTCTTGTATAAAAGCCAAAGTCTATAACCACCGGAATTAAAAATTACCACACATTTTATTAAATTCATATATTCTAATGGCATATTCTTCTTACAAATTTTATTGCTAAATCCAAGAAAACTCACTTTTGTAAATTACATTCAAAAATTATGATGGAAACTTGGTCCAATAATAAAACCCCCACAAGATGTATACCTATCCCTTATTTTCTCTTCAATCTGTCTATTTTCTTTCTTATTTATCGACAATAAAATTATTATTTTTGGTTTTACAAGAACAATATATCTATGAAAAAATTGAGTGAACATGTACAAAGACAATAGTGCCAAAGATTGTCTAATTCTCAAAAAACAAAAAAAACCAAAAAAAACAAAAAAGGGAAAAAACCAAGAAATTGGGCATTTCTTGGTGGTCTTTTTTGGTGAAATAGACAACCTTTTGCATGAGTGAGACCATTTATTCAGCCTCTGCTAAACAATATCTTCAAGAATACTATATATGAGTTCATTGAAGGTCACTTGAGGCCATTTCTGAAAGCTTTCAACAAAGCATCAAGTTGTCTTCAAAAGCTTCTCCAGTGCTGTGTGAATCTTCTTTCAAATACCAGGTTATTATCATTTGTGCTGTCTATAGATGTTCCTCAACAACTTACATGAATGGAAAGAGGCGAGTATTGTCTCTTTTATTGGCCAGCTTGGCTTTTCACCTCGTGATGCAATTACTACTACTTGAATCCATTTCCTTTGAAGGTTGACATTGCTAGAATATCCCTCCAGTACCATTCTCTAATCTGGAACTATTCGTGATGTGGAAACAAGTCCATACAAAAACATGTTTTCATCCAGATCACGAGCACTTGCCTTGTTTTGTTGTCCTTCAGTCCTATTGAGTGGAACTTATTGCTATCACCCACAGCTGTGCAAATGCATATCACAGTATTGAACAGATTGTTGAGTCTGCTCTGTCCCATGCTTTGTGATGGAGGCTCAGCTACTGCCACTATGCTTGTTAACTTGCACTAGTGGAAAAGGTGTACAACTACACCAAAGATGAACACCAAAAAATGTCCAATTATACCAAAATTTTACCAATAGTGTTGGTTTTTCTCGGAGGACAAAGGTTAAGTTAGGTTAAGTTAGGTTAAGTTAGGTTAAGTTAGAGTAAAAGGACAGGGCGAATGCCCTCAGAAAGGAAGAATTGCGTTCTCATCATAATTGACAACAGAATGCAATTCAAAAATGCATTATACTATCAGTTATGATGATGACTGTTGTTAATGTGAAGCACAAATTAGGGCCGGTTCACATTGTACTCAAACTTTGAGAGGCCCTCGGTTTGGACCAATGGTGCCAATGTGACGGCCTCTTGAGCAATAGTTTGGGCAAAATGCTCGACCCAAATTTCCGTCAAGAGGCCAATTTTTTATTTTTTTTTCATTGGGCTCAGCCTCCTGACGTAGGTTGGTCTATAAAAATGACTATCGCCCTCTCAACTTGAACTAGTTTGAACATGCCTTTATTTTGAAGTTAGTGGCACCAATGGTACCAACAACACAAGGGTTTTCACTCTACTCAAATTTGACACTACCTAACATTGAGACAATTTGGTAATACCTCTTCATTTAAATCTAGAATCAATGTTTTTTTAATCTATTCATACATTCACATTAAATTACCATTTATATAAACTTGTTAAAAGTACCATTTTCATATATGTAATAAAATTTCAAGGACAAGGTCATGGTGAATAATGAATGAATTTGTAACTTTTCTAATTTTATGAACATCATTTGTAACATTAAGAGCTATAAACATCTGAAAAGATTGTGATAGGCAATAAAAGTAGAACAAATGCTCCAAAAGAATAAATTGATATGACAGTTTCAATAATCTAAACCTTGCGGTTATGGGAAACGGGAAAGGCTCTTTGATTCATAGAAAATGAAGTTTAAAATTCCATTTTATCATTTCTTTTGGTCCTTACAAGACTACCAATACTCTTTTGAAAAGATTTTGCAATGTTGAGTTACTTTGGTTCTGAGATATGTTTCTGTGAAATCAACCTAAAGTTTGAAACCAATGTTACATTGAAGAAGGTACCTTCCTATTTCATCTACCAACGCATTGATGCATACACAGTCTCTTTCTTGGTATTTTTTGAATCTATTTACTTGCTTTTTGAAATACGTTCCTCTCCATCAAAACTTCACAATTTGCAATTTTTGATTTAGCACACTTTCTTACTATCTTTAGTATCAATATCTTAGCCTTAAGTTATCAAAGCATCAAAACCATTGTTTATATCCATATTTGAGGAAAAATCATTAATTATTTTTCATATACAAAAAAATAAAACCAATTTTGTTATCAATATCAGAAATCACGTTTGCAATACAATTTTTTAATCTACTTAAGCATAAACCTTCGACCTATGAAGTGTACTCTACACTATTGACACATGATTTGCCAACAACCAAACATTGTAGCCTTTAGCCTTTGAGCCTCACCTAATTTTTCAACATGTTGGATTGCCATTCCAATAATGTTTAAAGTAATTCCAAACTTCTACTTCTAACTTTAAGTACACTTGATTAACTCAAGGTCTTTTCATGCAACCATTGCCTTATCTTAATCATGCATCAGTTATAGTTCTAAAAATATTCATTAGAAGTTCTAAAAGTGAAAACTCTAACGCTTATTTTCATGTTTTTACATGTTTGATGTTTGCACAATCATTGAAAATCCTCTAGTGTTCTCATATTTGTTAGAAAATCTTCTAACAAATAATTAAGTATTAGTAGACAATTTTCCATCAACGAATCTTCTAATAGAGGACATGTACCTTATAATTTTGCCCTTGTTAGATTCTAAAAGGTACTGTAAAATTCCATCTCTTAGTTTTTAAGATGAAGGTCTCTATTTATAGCCGTAAATTTGATAGTAACGTATTGTTCTTTGATGAGTAGCAACCAAGCAAAGATGGTTTTAACTCCCGCAAAGAAACCATCAAGAATCAGAGTGATTAATTTAGAATTTGTGGTTTTATCAAATCCTCTTTTTGTATAAAAATTTGTCAGCAAAAAATCTAAGTAAATGCGATACCGTTCAAATCTTCCGGTTTTTGTGACTTATATTCTTTGTTTGTTCTTAAACACCATGATAGTGGAAACATTAGACTTTTTAAACAATGCTAAGAAGAACTTTTAATAAACTATGTCTTTCTTTATACATCAATAAACCTATAATAGAGTCTTTTTATAGTCTACTATGTGCATCACCATCTCTTCCACTTTGAGGCGTATTATTCTATAATAGTATGCGGACAGGGCACAAGCAAAATCTAATAAAACTCAAGAATTCAAATTAAACAATTGAAGAAACAATACTTCTATTTAGGATTACAAAGATCATAATGACGGTGTATGGTGGTGTCTTATAGCTAGTCTTTAAATAAAGGTTTATGCTCAACATGCTAGTCCTAGCTTTGCAAAAATCTTATAGGATTTTTCAACCATTTTGGGTTTTAAAAAGAGATAAATTCAAGAATAGGGCCTTCTTTGAAGCTTTTGTTTTTGTTTTACAGCCTTAACTAACAACCTAACATTCATTATTTAAAGACTCTTTGTAATTGGTTCCTTAAAGTTAGTGATGTAGTCAAGAATCTACAAAGCGTTTATACCTTGTCTCCTTTAATTGCATTTTATGTGTTTATTTTATTTTAAATATATTTGAAAAAAATCTTGTTTCTCTTGTGTGACTTTGAGGAACTTAGGCCATCTCTGTTAGGACTAGGCAACAAACCAGGCATAGAACCAGGGGACGGTTAAATGGTAGTTAGTGGTAGTTTAGAATGGGATTCAAGTTTTCCATGTATAAGAGGCCAGTGAAGGAGCTTTATCCTTCACTGGCCATTTCGTCAATCTCATGAATTATATTACTTTCAGCATTAATTATATTATTGTCTAATTCCTCATAGTCACTGTTCTGACATAATGGCCAGTCCAGGTTGTGAATTAACTGATCCAAGTTCGTGAGCGGCAGTAGGAATTTTTGTAGCAAATTATAATGCAGCGATGGTTGTAAATACAGATCGGACGTAGCAGTGGCTTTGTACCAGCTATCCCGAATGCTTTGGTAGAGATGCGGGGCTGACAGGGTGGATCCATGTGAAATAAAGGATACATGGATTGGCCGACTCCAACCTCAATCAAAGATATTAGAGTAATTCTCAGCATCCTCAACTATTTTAGGCGTATGGTTCATAATTATTCAAAATTGGCGTTACTGTTTTTTGTTCTGATACAAGAAGGCGAGCACTTTACTTGGACAATAGAGGCAGAGACAGCACTCTGTGACTTCCAGGCCCAATTGAGCAAGTTCATGAAAGATAACAACAATTCGTGAAGGTTTGGACTGCTCGGGAAACAAACAAAAAGGAAAGACTGATTATGATACGATCCAAGTTACCGGCAAGAGAGTAGGAACATAAGATTTGAAGATATTGGAGATTTCTGAATATGCTAGTGACTGCAACCATCGAAAAATAAATGCGGCTTGCAGACTTTGCAGTGCGAGAGTTGGACGATGAAGAAATTGTATCAACCACAGTGAGCGTGAAATAGGGGCCGTACTTACAAGGTTCATTTCGGTTATAACCGCCAGAGTCATGAGGCTCATCCTACCTTCAACGACGAGCACTAAATCGAAGTGATAGGCATGCCAGGGAGGCGGCTTAAGACTTACCACTTGCAATTGGAATTCCGGGCGGCCTTGATACGGACGACCATCAACGAAGCCGAAGGAAAAGTAAGGTGCTGGTGTGACGATTCCGACGCATGTCTGGTGAGATCCATGATCCAAGGGACTAACCGGTTGCCAGATCTGAAAATGTTTGTGGAACAACTCGAGAGAATCACAGAAGAGAGGACAAAATTCTCCGACAGTAAGTACGCGCCTTCCCCGTTGGAGGGATTCCTAGAGACAATGCTGGGATTGGTAGCACGACGGGTAAGGGCAGCGGATCAGCCCACGACGCACAATACTTGAGAAACAGAGAGCGAAAAAAAAAACCAGTCGAGATGCGGCTACCAGGGAATTACAAATAGGGGGATTTTTTGTGGAAAAACATAAGGCATACGGAGAGATTATGCCATGGAGTTAAATGAGGTACCTTTGGTTACAGATTCGACACCAACCAGTGGAGTAGCGGACTTAATAGTGTTTATCCAACAGCAACTCCAGGCCCTGCATACTGTCCAACAACAAGTGCAAGGATTGCACACCGCGATCCCTCACATTGTTCAGGAGTGTATGAACCGTGGCGGTATTGTGCAAGGGACCCCGGTTACAACCCCATCATTGCCCTCTCAAAATAATCAGGAAGGGCCAAAGAGTAAGGGAGTAACAAGGATTGCACGGCCCAAGGAGTTTGCAGGAAAAAAGGGCGGTGAGGTCTACCACTGGCTCGCACAACTGAGGCTACAGTTTGACAATGACCCTCAAGGATATGTGACAGACAGGCAAAAGATAACCTGCGCACTCTCCTACATGACTGGGACTGCGGAGGGTTGGGCAATGCCATTATTACAAGCCCTTGACGAAAGAAAAAATCATCCGCTTCTAACTTCGTACGAAGAATTTCGGACTGGAGTTATCTCGGTATTCGGAGAAGTTGATAGGAAGGGGCATGCACAGGATAGGCTGATGGCGCTCCGCCAAACCGCTGGTGTGGCCAATTATATAGCGGCTTTCAATGAACTTGCAATACAAGTGGGCTGGTGTGAAGAAGCACTCATCACTCACTTTCGACAGGGCTTGAAAACCGAAGTTCACTATACCATAGCCACTTCAGAAGAGCTACCCACAACACTCCAAGGATGGATGTCGAGGGCATCTCGGATTGACGAACGGCTCTGGGCCATGAGACCTAAGGGTGGAAGGTTCCCGACTACCCCGGTGACCACGGCCTTCCAACCAGGACGACGTTTTGTATCCTCTTCTCCTACAACGGGCCCCGTCCCCATGGAGCTTGATACAATTGCACTAGTCCCCAGAAAGTCGACGGCTATGGCAAAAACGGCTGCAGAAAGGCAAGAGTTTCAACGCCAAGGCCGATGCTGGGGTTGTGGACAGCAAGGACACCTACGGTCCAGGTGCCCAACAAACCCCTCAAGACCTCTCTCATTCTCTGCCACTGGGGAGGAGGAAACCAACAGCTCGGGAAACGAGGAATCCCGGGACTGATGCCTCTGCTTCAGTACCCGGGCCACCGTCAAACGGCTAAGGCAACGACGTACAAGCAAGCTCTCATGGAAACACCAGCTCAGGAGGAAGAACCTCTTTTCTTACGTGCAACCACCGATCCCGGTACTCACTTGACACTAGCAGGTCAAGCTAACGGGCGATCAGCTACCTTACTGGTGGACTCTGGAGCTACTGGTGTGTTCATCCACCCGAGCTTTGCTACGGCTAGCAACGCCACGGTCACAGTAAAGTCCACGCCCCGCGAGGTCCGTGTAATCGACGGACGTGTCATCAACACAGGACTGGTGACTCATGAGGCGACCTTTCAGCTGGTGATTGGGGATCACGTCGAAACACTCACGGCGGACATCACCAACACCGGCCGATACGACTGCGTCCTTGGCACCCCTTGATTATGGCAGCATGATCCTGACATCCGGTGGTCTACAGGGAGTGTTCGGTTTACCTCCGTTTTCTGCAAGAAGCATTGTTTATCGACATCCTTGCCATCTCAGACCGTCACCAACCGACCTACTTTGTCGTCGCTATCAAAGTTTCGTCACACAACGAGGGGGGCTGAACTCTATTCACTGGAGATTTCCGAGCTATCGACGTCACCGATAAAAAAGGAGACGACTCTTCCATCGGAATATGCCGACCTGGAAGGCGCGTTCAGTGAGGAGGCCTCAAATGAACTTCCTCGACACGGGCCTTCGGATATGAGAATCGAGTTCAAAGAGGGGCAGGAGCCTCGCAACATGGGGCTTCGGCCTATGTCACCTGCGGAATTGGAAGAGTTACGACGGTACCTCGATGAACATCTCGGCAAAGGATGGATTCAACGATCCCAGTCCCCGGTATCGGCACCGATTGTGTTTGCAAAAAAGAAAGATGGAACCCTCCGTGTCTGCATTGACTACCGAAACCTCAACAAGGTTACCATAAAAAACAGGTACCCGTTACCCCTGATTCCTAAGCTGACAGATCGCCTCGTAGGAGCCAAGATTTTCACCAAGCTTGATGTACGTCAGGCGTACCATAGAGTCCGAATGGCAGCAGGACATGAGTACAAGACGGCCTTCAAGACCCGGTATGGCCTCTTTGAGTACTTGGTTATGCCATTTGGGCTTACCAATGCCCCGGCCCAGTTCCAGGCTCATATGCAAACCATCTTTGGGGATTTGCTCGACATATCGGTGGTGATATACCTCGACGACATACTTATCTTCTCCAAAACATTGGAAGAGCATCGATCTGTGGTCCGGGAAGTTCTAAAGCGCCTCCATCAGCATGGACTTTACGCCAAGCTATCTAAGTGTGAATTTCACAAAGAAGCAGTTGAATTCTTGGGGCTTGTGGTCTCGAGCCGAGGGCTGGAGATGTGCCAGGATAAAGTGGCGGCCCTCAAGGATTGGCCTACGCCAAAAAACCTTCGTGAAGTTCAGGCATTCTTGGGATTTGCCAACTTTTATAGAAGGTTCATCCCTAATTATTCACAGATAGCGGTCCCTCTTACACGACTTACTAAGAAGGACCAACCATTTTCATGGAACCCAGCAACAGAAGCGGCGTTCAGTGAACTCCGTCGCCGTTTTACAGAAGCACCGGTACTCCTCCATCCACAATTCGACAAGCCTTTTATTCTAGAGACGGACGCTTCTGATACTGCCACCGGTGGCATTTTGTCTCAGTATGGCCCTGACGGGCTGCTACACCCATGTGCATATCGCAGCTCGAAGATGTCTGCAGCTGAAGAAAATTATGACATCTACGACAAAGAACTCCTGAGCATCGTATTAGCGTTTCAGGATTGGCGCATATATCTCGAGGGCTCTCCTCATCAGATTCGGGTGATATCTGACCACAAGAACTTGGAACAATTCATGACAACCAAGGTCTTAAACCGCCGCCAAGCCCGCTGGTCCGAACTCCTCTCATCGTACAATTTTGTCATTGAGCATCGTCCAGGAGCTCTCAACGGACGGGCAGACATGCTCTCTCGTAGGTTCGACACATCAACTACGGACAACAATGTGAGGCCATTGTTACGGCTGGCAATGTTAGAAGCAGTCGAGCCAGTATGGAGTGACGACCAGATTTTCAAATTAATCAGGGAAGCCACCCCAGATGACCCAACACTCGGACCGATCTTAAGATTTCTGACAACGGCTCACGAAGAAACTCCATCACAGTTACGTCGACAACTCCACGACTATACTCTCTGCGATGGACTTTTATTCTTCAGAGGGGCGATAATGGTTCCTGACAATGAAGAATTCAGACGACAAATCCTCCGCTCGCGCCACGACGCACCAGCTGCGGGGCATCTGGGTCGGGCAAAGACCGTGGATCTGGTAGCACGTACGTTCTATTGGCCGTCACTGACCAGGTATGTGCACCGTTACGTAGACGGCTGCGACCTCTGCCAACGGTCTAAGCCCACGAGACACCCCCGATACGGACTCCTCCAGCCCATCCCGGCAGCTGATGCTCCATGGAAACGAGTCACAACCGACTTCATTGTCAAGCTTCCCCAGAGCAACGGTTACGATACCATAATGGTAGTTGTCGACAAAAATACGAAATTGGCCCACTTCATCCCCACCACCGAAGCCATGGATTCTGCCGGTGCAGCCAAGTTGTATCTCCAACATGTCTGGAAACATCATGGTACTCCGACTGAACTCATCTCCGATCGCGGCACGGTTTTTGTCTCCAAGTTCATGCGGCGTCTTCACGAGCTCCTCCGCATCCAACCATCACCAACAACGGCATTTCATCCTCAGTCGGATGGTCAAACAGAACGCGTGAATCAGTACCTAGAACAAATATTACGCATGTTCACAACCAAGCGTCAGGATGACTGGTCTGACCTGCTACCGTTGGCGGAATTTGCTTGCAACAATTCCATTCACTCCGCGACAGGGTTTTCCCCCTTCTATGCAACGTACGGCTATCACCCAACTATGTCGTTCAGCAAGCCTACGACTTCAGTCGTACCAGCTGCCGAAGATAGGGTCCGGCTATTACACCAGGTTCACGAGGAAATAAAGACTATGATCCAAATTGCTGGAGAGAATGCCAAACGACACTATGATCGTCACGTACATGATGCACCTAAATACAGTGTAGGTGACAAGGTCCTGCTCCGAAGTGAGCATATTGCAACAACATCTCCGTCCAAGAAACTCGGTCCCAAATTCTTAGGCCCATTTCCAATCATCCAGAAACTCTCTGAACTCGTTTTCCGCTTAAAGTTACCTCAGTCCCTCCACATCCATGACGTATTCCACGCTGCTGTTTTAGAACCCTATCGCTCCGACACCATCCCAGGCAGGCAGCAAAGACCACCTCCTCCGGTCATAACTCCGGCAGGGGACCTAGAGTGGGAGGTTCGTCAAGTGCTGAACTCCAGAATTGTAGGGCGGGGTCGAAGACTACAGTATTTGGTGTCATGGAAAGGCTACGGCCCTGAACAAGATTCCTGGGAACCTGCAGTTAATTTACGCAACGCTCCACTCATGGTCGAGAATTTCCACAGACTACATCCAGAAGCCCCCCAACCACCAGCTATACCTGGAAGGGGGGGTAATGTTAGGACTAGGCAACAAACCAGGCATAGAACCAGGGGACGGTTAAATGGTAGTTAGTGGTAGTTTAGAATGGGATTCAAGTTTTCCATGTATAAGAGGCCAGTGAAGGAGCTTTATCCTTCACTGGCCATTTCGTCAATCTCATGAATTATATTACTTTCAGCATTAATTATATTATTGTCTAATTCCTCATAGTCACTGTTCTGACAATCTCCAATGGTCACCCACCAAGCAGCCCCTCCAAGATAGCTTAGCGAGCTTTCCACGGAGCAGCGCGCCACAATGACGCGCGGGAGCCTCAATGGCTCTATGGGTAGAGAACCCGGGATCGAACCTCGGTACCGACATGCCCCTTCACGATTGGCTTCGACGGCCTCAAAAGTCGCTAATTGGGCTATGGGCCCCATGTGGTCCCTCGGTGTCAGATCTCTAGACCTATGACTGGGCAGGAACAACCTTTGACTACCGGTAGTTTTGGAGTGTTGGAATTATCTCCCTCCATACAAAGAAAATTTGGCGAGAGCGGGGCATGTTTGCTGTGGCTCGCTTAGATAGCAAGGTTGATGGAGAGTCCATTGGAGCAATTTTTTTGGTAGAGGGCCGCTAACCCCATTAGCGTGTGTGCTTAGCAAGACCATTGAGGATGCTCTTATTAGAGCTAATATTAAAAGAGTCATGGACTACTTCAATATCTATTCTAGACGAAGACTATTAAAAATTTATACTTTTACAATGAAACCTTTGTTGGGTTCCGCTTCCACACAAAATCTAAAACTGTCATTCCTTTTAATAGAATTATTAAGTTTCAAAACTCCATCCATAAATTATGCCATGGATGCAACTACATGTAAATATTCCAAAAGAACATGTTAAAAAAATAAAAAAATCCAAATTAGAATGTGAATACTTGTTAGTTGATCCAGGTTGAAGGAAAACATCCATCTTTTGAGTAGTGTCATGCCCAGACTAAGCTTTCAAATTGATAGAGTTAAAATGTGGTGTACAAAGTCAAAGGAGTCAAGCTCAATATAACAAAACCTTCCATCGGCTGCATGGATGTTCCAAACCTAAGTTCATATCAAAAACTTGAATTCAGCGAAAAGTAATCCGTGTGTTTCAAAAAAAAAAAAA
This sequence comes from Ceratodon purpureus, assembly GCA_014871385.1. Lineage (NCBI taxonomy): Eukaryota > Viridiplantae > Streptophyta > Bryopsida > Pseudoditrichales > Ditrichaceae > Ceratodon > Ceratodon purpureus. The sequence continues at coordinate 6,594,709 of CM026422.1, forward strand.
AAAAAAAAAAAAAACTTGAATTCACTGAGGAAGCACTTATAGATGATGTTGGGGCTCAAGACTGCCAATTCCGCATGCCTTGTATTAGTGTTGTAAGTCTCCATTAGCTTATGTGTTGTCCATCAAGAGGTGGAATGGCCTAATCATTCCACCTTGCCCTTGAGCCATATTTAACCCCTAACGGACAATTGTCTTAGAATGGGCTTTTTTAGAATTCGGGCATGTACTTGTGACTTCAATTAAAGTCGAGATTTTTTGAAACTTTTTGTGAATGTCGGCCATAACAAGAACTTTAAGGAATTTTTTATTTTTTTCAGTTGGACACTTATAAAAATAGTTATGGTACTTGAAGTGGAAAAAACTGCTAAATGGGCAGTTTGGGCAGCCATGCTAAATACATAAATTACCTCTCAGAATATTTCTATAAATACTTCATGATGTCATGTTTGAGGTTTCCAAAAAAAAAAAACAGCTTTGAATGCATAATGTTCACTCCACAAAATATCAAAGTTTTCTCACCGTTTTTTGTAGTGTATAAAAAAAATTCTTCTTTCCTTCATAAAAGTTAGAAAAAGTATTATTTTAGGTTTTTTCTTTTTTTCGGTGAAAGGATGGACATCAATATTTACTTTGACCGTTTGGATTGGGATTTTATGAAATAATGGAATTTCTAAAGAAAGAAATAAGATTTAGCATTCTTGTGTATTCAACTTAATGAAATTATTTTTTTCAACATCCTACACTTGACTATTGAGTGTAATTTTTTTAATACAAGTAGCTAACTTAGTCTTTTTTGACATGGATCAAAACCCTTGAAATCCATAATGCAAAAAACCCAAGAAAAAAAAAGTAGAGTGTGTCAATCTAGTCAAAAATCCTGTCAAAAAAGTATGTTTTCAAATTTCAATTGCTATAATTTTCTAATCTCTACGGTCGATTATATTGAAAATTTTTGAGCTGTCTATTACAATAATCTAATTGAAGATCTTACGGTTATAATTAGAAACAAATGATTTTTTAGTCATTCATACTTTTTATTTTGGAAATGGTAGTATTCGAGTGTTTTTTGGTGAAACATAATCAAGGAACTTTAGGAGTTAATGAGTTTTACAATTACAATTTGAGTAAGTAGTAAGGAAAGCGTAGATTATCAGTGTGTGACAAACTGACTATCAACTACAAGCCAACTCAAGTACACACAGATCTGCGTGTTGTTCCACACAAAAATCAAGGGGAAAATACAGACAAATTTATTGAATGCACACAGTCCTTGTTGCCACATCTGTGCAACATAGCTCCAGCCTCCCCCAGTTGATAATCCTATTATCTTTGAAAAAAAAATTAAAAAATAGGACCAAAGTTTTTCTCCATCTCTTTTATTGACACTCAACTTAGTAGGGAAACCTAAGACACCGAAATCTTCAATGGTCATCTACATATGTAAAATTCTGAGTAACCCAAAATGATGCAAGTGGCCACCTCAGAAAAGGGTACTGCAATTTTTTTCTGTTTGTATCTTCCCAACGATAAAGAATTGTAGTTTTTCCACTTTTAAATATTTTTAACACCCAGGAGAACTGTAGGAACCGATGCCAGCTAAATTGCCACAATTTCATGGCATGAGAGGATATTATAAAACAATGTTAATAGGGGACTTTTTCCTCAATGGTCTCCACCTCCGGCCAATGGAAGGAAAAAGTTTTGCCGCCTGGTTTGAGTATTACATCCATCCAACAACGAAAAGTTCATGCTACCTAGAACGCTACATTATTCAAAGACAAGGCCGTGAGCAAGGGCCGTAATAGGTTGCCCATCAGCCAGTCCTCATGGAGTCTTTTGTATGTGAATCTAAACAATCATCATAGCATTTGTCATTCCATCGAAAGGAATATGTAAGTGTATGCAGATTGCCAATGCAACCTGAGTCATCAAGTCTCGCACACTGCCCCCCACAGTAGCATACTTATGATTGATAAGCTAGAATCATAAGTATAACTGAAGAAAGTCATCCTGGAATTGGGCTGAATTTGAATAGAGGCCAATTCAAGGTATGGTCATGACATCATTTGTAACTTTACAGAAACTCAATATGGGATATTAATTCATAAGGTGCCACCCATTTCAGAATTGTCATTGGTAGCCAAGGTTGAACTGGGACCTTGGATTCTACACAGGATCCTTATTCATTCAAACCACTCGACCAAAGTTGATGTTTCATCCCCAAGTTCATTGCCTTAGCAGCTCCATGCAATTAACTTCGTCCTTCTTTGGGTCTCTATTTTCTTGATTGGTTAACCCCTCGACGCCTAAACGACCAAAAAGTGGTTGTTCTCATTTTTCCAAGTTCCATAACTATCATCCAAATGACAATTTTTCATCATTTTTTTTTTCATGTGGTAAAATTCAGAGAGATCTATCTAACCTCATTAATGAATTTTCAAAATAATAATTTCATGAATTTTGGTACCTCCCTAAAGTCCAAAACATCAATACCTTGTGTGTATTCAAAAATTCCTTAAAATAGACAGCTGAAACGCAATTCTGACTATTGGGATGATCTTTTTTTGCATTTGAGGTAAACTAATCAAATGTAGCTTAACAAATCTATTTTCTAGTCCAAGTTAAATTTTTTAAAAATACCTAAAATTGAGTGATTTATAGCTGGTATAAGATGAAGGGATATAACCGTGGCTATTTCTTGATTTTCCACGGTTTTAGGTTTTTTCATCATATTTTTTAATTAAAATATAATTTTTGAGCACGGTAACTAATATAAGGTTCTTGGTTGTCATATACATCTACGGTAAATATTTTGTAATTTTTTGGTATAACCTATATTTGATATGAATTTTCTTTGTTTGTTTTGATTTGAAAATTTATAGTAATTATATAATGAAACCATTAATTTTGATAAAATTATTGCTTGTAGATAACATTTGTATCTAATTAAGAAAAATTAAAAATTCATGTTTTACATTATTTATAGTAGCAAAATAGAACACCTAAAGTCAAAGTCTATTTCCGTGGTCATAGGCTCATGCATTTGGGGGTTAGTTTCTTTCTTTGTTTCTGAACTTGCATTCTAAGGGCTCGATTATACTTGAGGCTAGATTCAGGGTCGGCCCAAACTCTTCAAATTTCAACCAATAGAATTGTTCAATTTTTTCAAATCGGGCCCAAGTGCTTTATACAAGTGTTGGGCTAGAACTTAAATTTATCCTATGTGGTATCATGCATGGCACTATTTTGGCACCAAATTATTTGGGCTCATTTGATGCAATTGGGATAAGGGTTTTTTTGACCCAAACTTTCAACTCAAGACCAAATTGGAGACTAAAAAATGTTCAACATGGCCTACCTTCTATCCCGCCCCAAACTGTGAATAAAGTGGCTTTGAAAAGTCTTTCAAAGATTTTGTAAATTATATTCTTATTATTAAAACAATCAATTTAAGCAAGGTATGTCAAATCATAGGTTGTAATCAAATTTCAAAGAATAATACAAAATTTAAAATTAAATTGCTATTCCAAATTATATGTTATACGTTAGCCTTAATGCTTGTGTATGAATATCATCTTCGTATTATAATCTGCAACCTATGTGAAAAGAAAAACGACCCAAGAAGGTTACACCTCTTTAACTTTAGGTTGATTGATACTCTGGATTTGAGGTCTAAAATGGTATACAATTCTTGTAAATTGAAAATTCAACACTGAAGAAATTATTTTAAGTGTGTGTTTGTTAACCCTTAAACGTCAGACCCAGCCCGAAGGGCTGGGTTTAAAGGAATAATTGGAGACAGAAGTTTCATTTCTCAACCAAATCAAGCGAGACTTGTTGCGTTGGAAAGCTATTGAAAAAGCGATCTAGATTCCAAATTTTCGCCTCATTTGATAGAATGTGGAATCAAAGTTATCAAATTGAACAAGTTTTGAACAAATTTGGTAAGCAATCAAAGTTATCAAATTGAACAAGTTTTGAGGTTGGGGCAGCTGAAGTTCAGCAGTGCTCCAATGGTACAGTGCTACAGTGCGGCGCTACAGCGCATTGCAGAGCCATTTTTGGGGGAAAAAAGATTTAGATTCCGTCCGGGCTGCCCACCCAGGACCCAAAATGTCGTTTAAGGGTTAAGTAAGTTTTTTATTTCATGCACTTTTACATATTTGAACTTGTCATGGTCTACTTAGTCTACTAAGGATACATTTCAAGATGATCTACAATTATAGAAAGAGAACTAATCCGTTTTTTTGTCCATTACAAAAAAAACTCTTTTTTGGTCCAATTTTGCTTCACACCATGGAAAATGATAAGGACCTTGAAAAAATGATTATGGATTTTTTATTCAACTTTGTTACTTTCTTTAGTGTAAAAAGACTTTAGAATTATTAGAGAGGTCTTTGTCATTATGCAATTGAGACATTCTAACAATTGATTTCAAATTAGAATCTGATTCCACCACTCGATATCCCATAATCTTGTTGTTAACTTTTTAAATATGATTAACTTATGCAAGTGAATCAAAATCCCACAAGAAGTTATGTTGATTTAACCCTTAAACGCCTAAACTTCCCAAAACTAGTTGATCTCATTCTTTCAAGTTCCAGAACTGTCATCTATATGACAATTTTTTATCATTTTTCTTTTTGATGTATAAAGTTATGGAAAATCTATCTAATTCCATTAATGAATTCTCTAAATAATAATTTCATGATTTTTGGTGCCTCCTTAAAGTCCAAAACATCAATACCATGTGTGTATTCAAAATTTCTAAATACAGACAACTAAAACACAATTTTGACTATTGGAATGATCTTTTTTGCATTTGAAGTAAACTTATGAAATGTAGCTTGAATTTTTTTTCTTCTAGTCCAAGTCAAAATTTAAAAATCCCTAAAGTTGAGTGATTTATAGCTGGTATAAGATGAAGTGATATAACCGTGGCTACTATGTGATTTTCCACGGTTTTAGGTATTTCTATAATATTTTTGAATTAAAACATAATTTTTGAGCACAGTAAAAAGTATAAGGTTTTTGGTTCTTGTACACATTCATGGTAAATATTTCGTAATTTTTTGGTATAACCTATATTTGATATGAATTTTCTTTGTTTTTTTGTTTTGAAATTTTATATTAATTGCATAATGAAACCATTAATCTTGATGAAATTATCGCTTGTAGATAACATGTATATCTAGCTAAGAAAAATTAAAAATGTATATCCTACATTATTTATAGTAGCCAAATATAGCATCTAGAGTTAAAGTCTATTTCCGTGGTCAGAGTTGGGGGTTAAACAACTTCCATACTGCCACTTGTTGGTTTATGCTACAACTAGTCCTTGGTACACCTAAGCTGAGCTCCTACCTTCCGCCAGACCTGAGACCTGAGCCATGGCCTTGTGCCTGTTTGTGGGTTCCAAAACGTGCTGGCTTCTGGCGCTGTGACAATGTGATTGATTTCATTCTCCCGGTGTCAGACCTGAGCATTCTTATGCCCACTGACTCTCAGGAGCCGATGCATGGTGGATAGTGGTTCAGATTGTGGCAGATGGAGGACAGCGTTTCGGAGTGCGTCACTCCGAGTGCACATAGCCCTGTCCACTGACAGAATCAAAATCTGAGAAGTCACTGGTCATGTGGGAGAAGGGGATGAAAACGAAAATTCATGCTGGCTTCAATGAAATATACAGTTCGAAATTGTGACTGTAACCGTTCCTTTGAGGGAAAATTCAGGAAAATAAATAAATAAATTAATTAAATTAAATTTTATAAATAAAAAATATATTTCACATAAGAAATATCTAAGCAATACTAGGCTTTTCAAACCCATGGAGCGGAGCGAGAAGGCTTTGAATAAGAGCAATGGGTCCGGTAGGACCCGTTGCCCGTTAAGTAATTTTAGGGTTCACATAAAACAACAATAGGGGGATAGCAAGGGTTGATTTCATTGAATTTTGGGTTTTATAGCCCTTATTTTATCATGCAAATAATGTTAAAAATAAATAAATCTCAAACTTATCAAAATCAAAAAATTAGGATGCAAAAATATAAAGCCTTTCAAACCCATCGAGCGGAGCGAGAAGGGTTTGAATAAGGGCAACGGGTCCGGTAGGACCCGTTGCCCGTTAAGTAATTTTAGGGTTCACTCAAAACAACGATAGCGGGATAGCTAGGGTTGATCTCATTGAATTTTGGGTTTTATAGCCCCTATTTTATCATCCAAATAATATTAAAAATATGTAATACTCAAAACGATCAAAATCAAAGAATAAGTATGCAAAAAGCCATTTACAGAAAATCATTTATCATTAAGTAATCACTTGACCAATCAATCAAATTAATTTTTCATTTTTAGAAAATCACGAAGGTAATAGTTAAATTTCTAAACGTAAATTTGTAAATATTTTCATTATAAAATTGATCATTATATTATTTTATTAAATTATTCAATATATAAAAATAAAAAATAAAAAAGCAGTGAGTTCTATGGTTCTAGCTTTACTGTGGCAGTTGGGATCAAATTTTCATCTCTGACGCAGTTTCCGTCACTGCAAATCTGTTAAATGCAGTAACCAGGTGGCCTAAATTCTGGCTGATAAGGCCTACACATGGACCCACGCACCCTAAGCGACGCACTCCGAAAAGACAGCCTCTGGCAGATGCAACAAGTTCCTCGTTCCAACAAAGACATGTCTCAGCGGGTCAGAGCGAAGATATGTTATGCAAATTTGTTCCTATGCATGCCAGTGCAATGCACAGGTGGAGTCAGCCCCCTTTGAAAACTACACGAACTAAATTGGTTTATCTCGTTCTGAAAACCCTTGAGTTTACGTAGTCTCAAGAATTGGTTTGCTGTTGTTGGTTATCTTTTGGGAAAACAAGTTTCATTTCTGACCCAGGACCGAAATGTGGACCCCTACATTCTTCACTGCTTTTGAATTTAGTTGTACACTACTGAAAGATGTCTTTGAATTTGAGTATGTATTGTACTTCAGAAAGCTTTGAATTTAAAGAATCTTTAATTGGTAGACTTATTTGAAAGATTTCTACGTTAAAATTCACAAGTATAACCTTTAATCTTAATATTATTTATACTTTAATCTCAATATTATGATTTATATGATAATTTTATTACATAGGAAGTGGAAAAAATAACGGAATTGATATATGTAAAATTTCCAAGTATAAACAATATTATTTTGTTAATATTAAATAATCTATGATTTAAAAAAAAGCTCATGAAATAAATAAACGATTAAACCTTTGATGATAACCCTACAATGAAGAGTTTAGAAAAAGAATCTCTATTATTTTCATGAAAAAATCAAATATGTGGATATAAATATTTCATTGGATTGTAACTTGAACCATCATAGCATTGATCTTCAGATTGTAGAATTCACCATGTAATTCCAACCCTTTTCACATATGTTATGTCTCAATATGTGATTGAACATATCATAGCTTGAACTGAACTCCCAAAAGAACCAATGAACATAAATCATTTCACTTGCGTCGAAAAAATAAAATCAATGACTCAAAAAAAAAAAATTAAAAAAATAATAATGATCAATGTTGGGCCCAACTCTTACTCTGAGATCTTTAGGTGGAGGGTTCAGGTGGTCCTGACCCTAGTCCTTGAAATCTTACACAGCTCTGGTATAGCACAGGCTTGTTTGTCATAACTTATTGACAATAGCTGTAGAAAACAGGACCTCAATGGCTGCGGAGGGACACACTGGATTAGATTTTTCTTTCTTTCAAGTTTCCACATCCCAAATCCAACTTTGTCATCTACAGTATGATTCTTCCTTCTCCTCATTTTATTGCACCTCATGAGCTAACTTAGGGCATGCTTTCATGTAGCTCCCGTCCCCACATATTACTAAAACATATCAGAACTCTCAGTAGATGAAACTTTTACTTCTGATTGATCGGGCAGGATAAGATACCATCCAGTCAACTTCCCAACAGTTTACTTTCTACCCAATTTACTATTTTTACCTCAGTTCACAAAAACATCATCCAATACGAGTTTCAGCTTCACGTCCTACTCCTCAGGCACTGGCTCCTCCCCGTTTTCAGGATGTCAAACAACACCAAATGCACCAACAGTAGGTCAGGCTTGCCTCAAAAATTGTCTTGCAGCTTCGGTTAGGGCTCTTTAGTGTTGCTAGACTGCAGTCACCTGGAATTGCGGCAAGTTGGAGAGAAGTAAGAAAGCAAGCCTGCTATTGGGTATAGTTTGGAATATTTTGCGCGAGAGTTTTGTGCATGCTTGGAAGTTTAGATCATTCATTGTACTGTACTTGAGTGTACTCTCTCCTCCTCCCACAACGTTGATGTTGCACATGCTCACGGAAGTGGTATGAGGCTTGAGACTAGTAGGCCACTCTGTCAGCGTGTCAATGCACCTAATCACTGCCTACAACACAGGCTCTGGAACTCCCAATTTTGTAAATTCCTCGACGCTGCCGGCCCCCGGGACTGCCCACAATGCCAAGAAAGTAGTAGACTGTCATGATGGTCTATGAACAGCCGGGGGAATCCTTGACTCCATTTGCGAGGAGGGAAATCCAGTGGGTTAATTGGATCCTGCAAACAAGGGCCCAACTTGGCAAGCTCTGATGTGGCTGCATCGCATCCATGGAAGGTGTTGGAAGCCATTTGTTTAGGGTCCAAAGTTGCAACTTGACTCCCATAGCGTCAAGCTAGCCTACAACCACCTCCTGCATATATATAATACCTAGATGCTATTTTGGAACCAAAAGCCATCACACAGTACTTGCTTGCAATTCTGGTGATGTGTTGAGTTTATGTAACTTTATGTACGTTTCTACTGCTAATCTCTCAAAGTTCTTGCACAGTACCCAATTGGATTTATGAGTTTACTTTCTATTTATTGAAAATTGAAACCAAAAAGTGAAATTAATTCAAATGATTTTAAACAGCATTTAAATAGGGCTGTGCGATTAGGGAGATGATTAGTGCCTGTAGGGCTCCGGCCAGAGGGACTTGGTTTTGTTGTATTTCTTTTTTCTGGAATGAAACAAATGAGCAAGAAACAAATGAGCAAGAAACCAATGTAAATGTAAATTTAAATTTAAATTATGAGAAATTTTGAAGCATGAATGGTATTGATTGAAAAAATATGATAATTGTCTACACTGTGCTAGATTCATAGATTCATTGTGTACAAATGGATTTACTGGGAACATGTCTAAATCCTAAGTTTACCCACCCCCCCAAGAGATTAATTTACTTGTCATTTTGACATCAATTTTATTGTATGTCACTTTGTTTTCATTACAGGAAAAAGTTTTATTCTTTGTCATTCTCAAATTCATTTTGGCATATAAACATTAATTTCGATGTATTGAACTTCTAAAAATTCTTTGTCCACAAATGAGTTATTTTGAAAATTTAGATAGGCTCCAACAAAGGCAATATTTATTCTATATTTTTTATTTTTTTCATTAAAATGTGGGAAGGTAAGCAACTCTGAGAAATTATTTTGCACTCTACCTTGAGCAAAATCATTGTGCTATCAAAATTAGTTTCTCCTTTACATCATTTGAATCTTTGAATTCTGCAAAATATAAATATAAATAGTTGTACTTTAAAATGTAGAAAATAAATTATCATAGAAGAAAGGATTTCACCTCAAAGTTTTTCTACACCAATTTGGATGAATGGACAGACTTGAATATTTTTGTGATGAGAATGAAGGCCTCTTCTTCCAATAACAACATATTCGTTATATTGGAAGATTATGAACATCTAAATTTAATATATGTGTTACTCTTGAGTTCTAAAATGTACCTCCCATGAAGATTTAGATTGGATCAAGCTAAATGTATGGATCATGGTATTTTCCCAATATAACAAATACGGTGTTCAATGACAATTGAAGCTTTTTTCGCATAGTGCCAGATGTATCCACTTATTAGTCTTTGTGCCCTAGGAATGAGTATGGCAATGACCCTTAGCGAGCTTGGTGCTAGAGAAGCCCCTCAATGGATGTATCACCTTTTCCCATTACTTTCTTGCACCTTGTATCTGCAATTTTTCTTCCTTTGTCCTAAGTATTTTTTCCTACACACAACTTAGTTAACCCTTTAACGTCCCGATTCATCACTGTTTTCGAAGATTTGTTATAAAATGGTTGATGAAAATGGAAAATGGATTTGATGTACAAAACAAAGTTGTAGATGTCAATGTGAAGATAACATCCGTACGGTTAGATTCATCATATTTATTAATAATATTTTTAAATTAATTTTGCAAGGTTTTCTTTTGTAATTCAATTAAAAATCCAAAATTAACACTAAATTTTTAAAAAATATTGTAATGAGATTGGAATAACATGCATTACAAGATGGTATAGTTCCCATTATTTGATTCTACTTATTATGAAAAATCATGTGTAAGGTCTCTCTTTTTGAACTAAGATTGAAACTTGATATAAATCACTTTTGTAATTTTTCAAAAATTCACATTATCTTATTCTGAAAATCCAAACCATACAAATAGTATAAAACTAGCACAAGAATTGGGAAAAAAAAGAAATGGATGAAAAACATCCTGCAGGACAGAAAATGAGCTGCTGAAATTCATCCGGCGTCCAGATTCTGGACGCCGGCGCGTTAAAGGGTTAACGCTAGTAGATGCTGGAATGACACTCTGAACCATACATCAAAACGATGACTTTGTTTGACTTTTTATTTTATGATTAGATACTTTACATGTTATATGAATTTGTACCATAGTGTTTTATACAAAATTGACTAGGACAAGGAGTATATTAGATCACTATTGATTAATTATATGCATGACAAATTCATTGTTCATGCGTGTCTCAAAATTCAGTGTCTCAATGTTCATGTGTTATAATCTCATTTTTCTTGCGGATGTTGTTGTGTACATTCTACATGATGTAAATGTTATAACATTTAGGGATTGAGGGACTAGTGTTCTTTTTCCTTGTCTTTGCTCGATTGGAGTTTCCCACAATCATTTAAATGAATACTTGAAGGATGCCATGGGAAAAATAGTGGGGTTGGATACTGCATGAAATGCATGAAACCATACCCTAATGTTGTGATAGGCCACCCACCTGCAACATTCTCAATCAAACACTCTGCAAGTGTTCTCACTCTAATCTTTTTCAAAGATCTACATAGTCCTATTTGCAGTGCTGGTTTGCCATGATCTCCTCTTTGCCAGCATATGCTTTATATGGAATACTTGTGTCAAGTTGTGTGGAATGTTGTGTGCACAGCAGCACACACATTGGCTCCGTTTAGGAATTCATTGAAGCTGGTAACCTAAGTCACCACCAGAAGTTGGAAACTAGTTATTCTCATTTCACTAGTGGAAACTGTCTGCAACAACACCGGATTCTACACCGAAACTGGAACTAATTTGGGCACTCTGGAATGGTGTACTCATGATCCTCTTCGGTGTAATCCGGCAGTGGGGTCTGCTTTATTTTCGAAATCAGCAACGTTGCAAATCTGGAGCAGTGGTCCCACCGGTATGGACTTTATGTGCACCCGATTCACGTGGGTGGTGGAAGTTACGCTCTCTGGGAAATGGAGAGGTGGGGGCTGGGTAATAACCTTGATCGGATGATTGCGAGGATGGGAGGGACTTATTTTCCGTCGGTCTTCATTCGCAAGGAGGGTGAATTCGGGGTCCGGTTTACTCTCACTAATTTGGACATACCCTGTTCGCCGATATTGATGGTCCTGTGTTCTAGAACCCGGCCCGGTCGCTGTCGATAACCGTTGCTGATTGTACCCGTTTCGATGTATATTGAAGTCCGGGCAACACCCTCTCCAATTGGTTGATACCCGGGGGAAAGATAATATCGGTATATATCCATACTGAAGTCTATATCCGGTGTTCCATGATACTTTTATTAGAAAATTTGTTTATGATTGATACCCTGCGGGTATTTAGCTGACGTAGGCGTCCGGGATGACCTCCTGGTTCGACGAATGTGCTCGCATTCATCCGAAGCTTAAAACGATAATGTCCAAAATCTCCATTTGTGCATACAATTGTGACTACCGGATAATTTCGAATCTACACTTCGGGCATACTGGGAGAATGAGCAAAGCAACCAATTCATGACGCACGTCTCATGATGTTGTAACATCGAAATTCATTTCAATTCCCACAAGCACATACAGGAGGTTTTAGAATAAAACCCACTGAACTGTCGACATTGCTAAAGGCACTGGCCTTTAATATAAAATCCCTTACTCAACTCCAAGATCTAATCTACCTTGGATTGCTGTATATTTTTTTTTTTTGATCAAATATTGAGACTTCCACTTCACGTATACACTGCTCCCGGAAGGTTTCACCAAAGCATGGTCCAGCAACGTGAAAGGTTGTCTCTCCTCAATATAAAGCACAGGTAGATTGGGGACAATAACCTTGTGAATTTGTACCATTTGCTCCCCGTCTTTGCAGAGGTTGCCGAGCTTCTGAGACGGAGACTTCCAACTCCCGCCGGTCCTCCCTTCTGCAACGACTGTTGTTCCAGCATCCGGGTGCAATATGAAACACAAAGAGTTCGCTGCAAGTGGACCACTGGTTACACGCGGAAGTAGACCATAGTCAAAACGCTGGCGTGGGAGTCTCGCGCTGGTTTCGGCTGGTTCGGCCGATGTCATCTGTCTTGTGCTCACACCGTCGGCTCTATTTTCTCCAGGGCTTCGCCTAGTGGGGTCGAGGTCGGAGTTCGACTGAGGTTGCAGCAATGGGCGTTCAGGCTCCCTATACTGGGAAATGGTGTCCATGCTTGGGTGCGGAGAATGCTGATCTCCTGCGGCCCTTATTGACGCTGAAACTTCAGTAGACACTGCAGCACCCACTGGCAATTTATTAGTAAAATTTTGGAGTAGTGTATTCGGTGTTACCGGGATGGTGTCCCCACTCGCCCACGAAGGCGATGTCTCTGCCCCTGTGCTGCCACATGCAACCGGAATATGTAGTGTTGGTGCCCGCGCTCGATGAACATCTCCCACCCACACGCTTGACTCTCTTCCATTACGCTGCTGCAATGCTGTGTCCACCCCCGCATGCGTCGGGCCGGTATCTTCTCCTGGTAACGGACGAAGTGGTTCGGGGGCAACCGTATTGTCTCGGGAGCATTGTAGGCTTCCGTTGGATACTGGCGCCGGTGTTACAGGCGTACCGTGAGTCTGTGGGTTGATCAGACGAAGTAGCAGCTCCTTCACTTCTCGTATCTGGTCCTTGCTGCTACTCAGGTCGTTGGCAATTCGTTGCACTGTGCACTCTAAAGCGTTGATCCGAGGGCCCTCTCTGATCATATACGGAGGAGTTGTAGGGCGCTGCAGTAGACACATGTGAAACACCATGTGTAATCGTAATTAGAATTACATGCCCGACAGTGGCGTGCAGAAATCCAGTGTGCAAAAGACGCACGGATACATCGGACAAATAACTAAGCGACATGAGGTCCTACTCTTGAACTGACATTGCCTGTCCCTTGAAATAACACATACTAGAGTAGGTGAATCAATGACTACCAGCACTCGATGTAACCAAGATGTAAATGAATTTAAGCTGTGCGAACGGTTTACCGTTGGGAAGCTCGGAGTACGTTCTTCGTGTCGTGGCCCTTGCGCAGATGCTTGAGTTGTTACACGATTCGGGCCGGTCGTCGGAGTGCTGTATTGGAAACCGCTGCTCAAGCTCGTGTTGGATTCGGTGTAATACGCCGATGCGGTGTGGAGAGGTTCATTATTCTCACGGCTGGAAGTAGTATTCTGAACCTGCGTCACTCACTTCCATATATTGTTAACTGTGTATGGAGTACCGATTCGACATGTAAAACTCTGAATGTAGCATGGTGTCAAGGTTTGAAATACCGAATAACATACAGGCGGTCAAAGTGCATGCTGTCGGCCAAGTCCAGTCCTCCACAGTGTGAGTACTGATTCCATTCATTACATAAATCGAGACTTCTTCAGAGATGGCAGAGACACTAACCAGGTATTGAGGTGGATCTACAGTCGGTGAAATTGGATTTGACCGTTCAGTTTCAGAGTTGTAAGCCTTCCTCTTCCCCTTTCTCATCTCCGTCATTTGAATCGACTCTTCTATTCCTGCTGCACTCAACCAATATTTCTTCCACTCGATGAACGCCTCCAGCGGACAGCGGGGGTGTCTCAAGCCGTGTGTTTTAATAAAATATTTTTTCCATGCCTTCCTATCATTTTTAAGAGTATTTTTCAAGAATTTACCTAGGTATGCTATGTCAAGTGGACTAGAGTAGGTGAATTTCTGTGCAAGTTTCTGAGCAATAACATCTACTTGGGAATTCCAATATTCACGTTTAGCCTTATAGCTCCTAACCTTGAAATTAAACGTTTGTCTAGCTGAAAGTCTTGCAGCCCTATGCCATGGGCTCTTGAGTCCGAGTACAGTACCTGATGGGCACACAGGAATTACTATGTGCGGGTCTCTGTTCTGGGCATGTGCCGCAGCCATTTCTTTTAGATAGGGGCGATGGACCTCTCGAGCAGCAGTTCGTCGCCTGTTTTCTTCTTGTCGAGTATCTGAAGGCATGTCCGTGTTGTTTGTCTGGATCGCCGCAGACATGATGTGTGGGTGTTGTGGCGCTTGAGGTGGTTGGCGACTTGATCCTGCACCTGTTTCGTCTCTGTATTCGGCGTGGTAAGACGATGACTGCATACGGTCTTCATCATTCCTCTGGGGGTTCACGGGAACTGTGCCGAATTGAGAGGGAAAGTGGTGGCTCGGATAATCAACTCGGTGCATGAGAGTCTGACCTCGGAGGAACTGATTGGACGCTTCTTGTCTCCGCGCGTTGTCCTCACCCGACATTCGCTGGAAAATAATAAAGAACGACGTAAGTCGAACCGTTTCACATAATCTAGTGCAATGAGATACAAGGGAAAATGAGCAGTGAATATACGAAAACACATTAAAGATAAAATATGTTGGTCAGGGTATTCCACGACCTGAGCACAGGCACACGATACGCTTAGACATAATTCTAGTTGGCACTCATCCATTATCGTCGAACACAGAGAGATTCATGGAAATAGTCTGTTCTGCGTCCCTTTTAAATGATAAGTTGAAATTACTTATTCCACTATACGGTATCTATAACCGGGAAATTAAACAACAATGCGTGCAGAAGGATACCTGTTCATATTTGGCGAAATAACATGAATGTAAGCTTGTCAATTGACAATCACGCTGGGGAGTACAGAAGTTAAGCTAGTAACTGCATTTGAAAGGCACCGAATACACTATAACAGCGAGTTCGGTTGACACAGCGTACCTGAGCAGGAGGAGGTCCACAATTATTTTGGAGTCCCGTCGCAGGTGCTCGGTAATACTCCGGAGCTTGGAGTCTACTTGAATGTGGCGGTCTCGACTGGCGTGGGGAGATAATCGGAAGTCAATAAATTACAATAAGAATTATTCTGTTGTTGTCAACGACTGTATCACGTAGATGAGCATGACAACTGAAATTTCGCCTAATTTAATGAGCATATTCTGATTTTCTACTTTGTTTCGTTTGCAAGGTCTGGAGACGGTGTATTCGAACAAAACGGTCTAACATGGAACTAGATGCATCAATTCCGGCGAACCAGTACCTCTAAATCATCGTGACTATCGACGTCTAGACTAGAACTGTGGGCAAATAAGAAAAGTAATTAAAGTTATGCTTCATACCTCATCAGCGTTGGCGTCGGAGTTGGTCTGCCCGTCCATTACTGGATAAGAGGACATTCTCGCGGGGAAAGCCATGTGACAGTGCCGCTTGTGAGGGCGGGAGTTCGATCGAGAAACACAGTGAGAGGTTACTGATTCAGAGCTACTCTCAGAAGAAGAGGTCTGCGGCCAAGGATCGATCTCCAAGGTCGACCCTCGAGCAAAAAATCCTCTGCAGTCCATTAGGGTTTTCCTATACCGCCGTCACCTGATATTCTCACAATCCTAGAATGAGTTAGAAAATAGAACCACAAAAAGCTAACTTGATGACAGAGCCGTGAAAAGTTAGTTGCGATCTAAACTAGAATGGAATGTTGTCCAATTCGCGTTGGCGGCTGGAGATCTGGCCTATTTGTGAGACCAAACGCTGAGCTGACAAGCGAAAACTTTGTGCAAGGATTTTCCAGGTCGCGGTGTAGCGCCATTGCTGGATTCAGTCGTGGTGTTTGCGTGTGGGAACTGATGTGGCACCATTGCGGAGTTGAAGTCGGGAACGCAGGGAACCATCGATACGCTGAGTCACCTCCCTGAGAGCGGGTTCTACTCTACATCGTCGTTGTCGATGGGGCCTTGAAAAGAGCTCTACAAATCGCCGAAAACACTTTTGTGATAGGTATTCAGTTTACAGAAGCACTGTCAACGTTGAGCAATGGAGGGGTGGAGTCCTCAGACGTTGCTTAGAACTGGTTTCTGTACTCTAGACGATCAGGGGAATATAGTCGACGTGTGGAATTTTGCTGAGATGTATGAGCATTTGAATAGTGTTGGTAGTGATGATGACTGCGAGGGACTCTGTATCGGAGATTCAGGATCGATAGAGCTGCACGTGCCACCGAGAGGTACTCATGTGCTGAACGACGGAGTTCTTCTCTATGGGGAGAGTACAGCCCTCGATAACTCATGTGCGAACAGGACTGATCCCGGTGTACCTGGTGCGATAACTACACAGACGGCAGCGGGGGAGCGACATGGAAAGGATCCAGACGATGAGGCGGATTTTGTAGACATGCCGCGTTTGGAGGGACCAGAAGAGTGGCGACATGAATTGGAAGGGATGCCGGATCTGGAGTCAATTACACAAAAGTCACTTCTACAGACCTATCCGGAGCTGCGTCAGGACATGGACCATTGGAAACCAACACTGAGCTGGACCCGTGACAATCGGATTTACCCTGTCTGGTCAGCTTGCATTCAGTTCGTGGCAACGGCAATAGTAATGCGTGCTATATGTTTGTCGTTGCGTCTCTCGGGGGAGGAAGCAGGCGATATGCTAGATGTTTTGATGCACGTCGCGAGTGATACGATTACTCGCAACAAGCGCGAGGCTGCTATGATTCTTCAGTTCTTAGGCCTTCCGGATGAGACTCTAGGCTGCTGTCCACGCCTACAATGCGGTGCAGCGAAGTTCCAGACAGGGGGGGAGTCGGCTGTGCTTAGAAACGACATAAGGCATTATCCACTACTCCCCAGACTAGAGCGACTTTTCAACACACCGAGTCCAGCTAGCTTCATGACCCAGTGACTCCGTCCCTTAGGTAGTAATGGATATGGTTTTCCATTGCACACTGACTGTTTAGCGGCTTGGAATGTCAAGCAACGCTCATGATTCCAATTCCCCTTCTTAATATATAAAATTGAGTTTCTCAATTTCAGTGTCCAAGCGTTGTTCGCATTCCGGAATGGCCACAGAATCAGAGTAGCCATGGGATGAAATCAATGAACTGATTTGGATGAATGAGGATGGATGGACGATAAACCGTGTGTCGCCAATGTATGTGTACTGCATGTCGTCTGGATGTGGTTTTCGCATACGAGGCAGCACTAGCTGTGAACCTTGGATATTGTAGTTTAGGGTTCTGTTCTCAGTGGAGAGTGAAATCAATGGCGACAACGACGGGGTTGCCTCTGGGAGACAGAAATCGTCAAGTTGCGAGAGATGCAAAGCTTGCACGGAGAGAGGAAGAGATCGCCAATCGTCGCGGAGCCAGGAAGAGAAAGTGCCCTTGTAACATATGCATGGGTCTGAATCACTCGTTGAGATATCGGGCCGTGGTTGCCGAGCACCTCAGGCTCTACGGCAGGCACCCCCTTCAGAGAGGGTCGACTGAGGTACTCAATTTTCACTCCAGCTCTGATGACAAATTTTGCATTCGGTTTCTTTCTCAATTTGGACCCTTGATGTGCTCCCTTAGCTGTTTCATTTGATACCCACAATTCGAGTGGTTTGCTAGGGTTTCGAGCAAGATGAGAGTGATGTGGAATGGGACACAGATATAATAGAAGAGTTCGGAATTAGAGGTGGGAGGCGCGAGGCGATTGCAAATAGAAATCTCGACCAGGGACTGGACATGGCAGGTCTAGTCCAGCATACCTTCCATTTATATGACCAGATGGTAGGTAACGTTTTCGAAGAAAGAGATGGCGTAGAGCTGCGAGGTGGCGAAGACAGAGAAGGGCATGTAGAAGAGGAGGCACAACCCAGTCAGAGCCAGTCAGCAGATAATGCGAACATGGGAGCGGAGCCGCAAGAACCTCCGGACTTGAATGACGATGAGCAGCAAATGGGCGACGATGACGTTCCAGCTATGGAAGATGTTCGAGCGACGCCTGATCAAGTGCTTCAGGAGAGTGCCCGGACTCCTCTGTTCGCAGGTTCGGGTCTTACCCAGCTAGGAGGAACCTTGCTGTTACTTAACTGCCTCCGTACCCATGGAGCTTCCAACGCGTTGGTGAATGAAGTATTTGCAATTCTGAGCAAAAGCATGTTACCAACTGTGAACTCTCTTCCACGAAATGAGTATCAGGCTTCTAAAATGCTGAAACAGTTGGGCCTAGCGTATGAGACGGTACATTGCTGTCCGGGGCCAATGACTTGTGTTCTGTTCAGAGGTGACGACCTGAAGGATCTCACAAATTGCCCAAGATGTGGTGCCGAAAGATACAAGCAGGTGGGGAAGTCGCGTGTCCCCATTAAGGTGTTGAGGTGGTTTCCCTTAATCCCTAGATTACAAAGAATGTATAGTACACCGCTCCAAGCTAGCTTCATGACCTGGCATGCGAGACACATTAGTGAAGATGGGGTTATGAGGGGGGCCGTGGATTCTCACCAGTGGAAATTTGTGGATTGGAAGTACCAAGCTGAATTCTCTCATGAGGCTCGCAACTTGAGATTAGGCTTAGCAACGGACGGGGTCAATCCGTTTTCAATCAAACGTAGTACGTGGAGTACTTGGCCAGTTTTAATTCTTAACTACAATCTCCCTCCCTGGATGACAACAAAAAAACATTTCATCATGCTCAGTCTTATTATCCCCGGGAAGAGGTCAGTGACCGGGGACAATTTCGATGTGTATTTGCAACCGTTGCTGGAGGAGTTACAGCTCTTATGGCGAACAGGAGTGCCAACAGAGGATGCATCAATGTACAATGGGAGCCCTCGATTTGATATGAAGGCAATTTTATTGTGGACGATCCATGACTTTCCTGCCTACGGGGTGGTGGCTGGCTGCGTTACCAAAGGGTATAGGGGGTGCCCAGTTTGTGGCAAAAATACAGTGTCAAGACGTTCCCTCTCGCTTCGGAAGAATGTTTATGACGATCAGCATCGCTGCTTCCTCCCGTTAGATCACCCGTGGAGAGCAGCCAGACCTGAATTCGAGAACGCTGTGGAACGCCGAGGGCCACCCCCCAAGATGAGCGCAGAAGACACCATACGATGGGGCCACTTGCGGGAAAGCTGGGTTCAGCTTGGTATAACGCCGGCATCATC
The DNA here is from genome assembly GCA_014871385.1 of Ceratodon purpureus. Taxonomy (NCBI): domain Eukaryota; kingdom Viridiplantae; phylum Streptophyta; class Bryopsida; order Pseudoditrichales; family Ditrichaceae; genus Ceratodon; species Ceratodon purpureus. The sequence goes on from CM026422.1 coordinate 6,614,263, forward strand.
AGATCCAGCTAGAGAATCCGGAATCAAACGGGTGTCGTCACTGTTCGAGCTGCCATATTGGAAGGTGAGATTGGACATTCTTTCAGATATAATATCCCTCGTTAATTTGTATTTTTCTCTAGTAACTGACGTCTGCTTCGTCATGCTCGGCTTCGGAGATTCATGTTACTGTCGTGGAATGCCCGGCCCATGTGTTATTAATGCCCCACAACCATAGTGGATTAATCAATGTTCTATTTAACTCACATAGCTTGAAACAACGGTATTCTAACGGGGGCAGTTTCTCTTACATGGATAATCAGTCATAGTTTGTTTGAAATTGTAATCCACGTGGAAAAAAACCAGTATGGTAATGGGCGCCTCGTCATTGTGTTTTAGACGTTTTCGTATGTCAGTAGTTTGGAAGATGCTGGCAGTAGGAGCGCTGGAGACTCGCATGGAAATCACCATGTGATAATCGGGTAGCCCATTGTGCTGATGGAGCTCTATAATTCATTGGGGTCATTTTCTGATTGTTATTCAGTGTCTACAGACCGAAAGTTCTCATATTATAACAGCAGGTTCTCAGTGAGTTAGGTATCACATGCCGTTCAAAAAACCCGGGGCGACTTGTAGTCATAAAAATGAAATCATGAAACTAGAAACGGTGCAAAGTTGGGCTCTATACTTCAGCTGTATTGCATACAGTGTTCGAAAAGAAATATTTCGCTTTCTGTATGGGCCAGTAGATGATGGCCGGGCGATTATTCAATTGCCCATCGTGGAAACCGATTCTTCAGTTCCGACTGCTCAGCAGGACAGACTCGAGCGCAGTACACGTGAGCTGGACATTCTATCTCGAGCACTATCAACGTATCCATTTTTTAATTCACATTGATCCTTCTATTGAGGCATCGACTTCGTTGCAACTAACGGCATTGGCTCTGATGCACCTGTCACGTGATTGAAATTCAAACGCTAATTAGACATAACCAGTGTCCTCTTTGATTTCAGGAACTTCCAATTCGCAATACACTGGATGTAATGCATATTGAGCGCAACGTATCGGATAATTTGCTACGACATCTCTTTGGTGAGAAAGACACAGTCGAGACACGGAGGGATATGGCGGCAGCAGGCAGGATGCACAACCTCCACTTGGTACTCGGAGCAACAGGCAATTATATCAAACCGAAAGCGCCTTATACATTTTCTGAGTCTGAGAAGGCGGATTTCCTTTCACGTGTCTCGACTACGCAGGTTCCCTCGGGTTATAGCTCGACCTTGACCAAGCACATTGGAGAAAAAAGATTACTAGGACTCAAGAGCCACGACCACCATATCCTTGTTCAGCAAATTCTACCAGCAGCCATACGAAACTCCCTCAGTCGGGGTGTGCGTGAAACCATAATACGATTGGGAAATTTGTTTCAGCGAATATGTGCAAAGGTCATACGCATCTCTGAAATTCAGCCCCTTCGTACATGCGCTGCAGAGGTACTGTGTCTACTTGAAATTAATTTCCCCCCTGGCTTTTTTGACATCATGACTCACCTTGTTATTCATTTGGTGGATGAGTTAGAATTATGCGGCCCTGTACACGCCCGTTGGTGCTATTCAATTGAAAGATATTTAGGAGTACTAACGAAATATGTGAGGGACAAGTCAAAGCCGGAGGCAGGAATGGCTTCGGGCTACATGATTGACGAGAGCCTAGGTTTTTGCACGGAATACTTTGAGCTCTATGAGCACGCCAAAAGTAGAGTCTGGGACGCAGAGGAGGAGTTAAAAGATTCAGGGGAATGCCTCTTGGGGCGCCCTCTTGTAAAACTTCTTACAGATACTGAATTAGAGCAAATTCATGAATACGTTATAACGCATTCAATCCACACAGAAGAATTACTTGGGTCAGTATTTCGCCTACTCTGATTTCCGTTTCGCTCCAACTGTATGCAATTGTCCGAACTGTCAACTCTTTGTCCAATTTCACTCAGCTCACTTGAAGTGCACGACTTTTCACAATGGTAGGAGGAACATGTGTTCATTGAAAATGTGGTTGGCCATGACTGCAGAGAGTGGACTGAGCAGAGGCGACTCTACCGGGCAGAGCGTCAAGCCTTCGCCAATTCAATTCGACGTCAAAGAGGCCTACCTATTCAGTACCCCCCAGAGCTTGCCGCACCGTTTCCTATCTTCAGTGTTTGGTTAAACGTCCACGTTCGGGAGCTAAAGGAGACTGGGTTTCCCGTGTCGGCAGAGCTTGATTCCTTACACTGTCCTCCTTCTCCTCATGCATGTGCCTTCAAAGGAATGTGGGCCTACGGTTCGCATTTTACATGCAGTGATGAACGTCGCCCTTGCACAGTCGCATTTGACAGTGGAATTGCAGCTATCCCTCCGTCACCCACCTGCACTGAGATTGACGTAGGAATCCTCAAAAATATTATACTCGTTTCGTATGGTGCTGTAAATCCCGTAGTCATGGAGGGATCGTGGATCAAAAGCAGAGACCAAGGGCGACGTGTTGTACGCAAAGACCAGTATGGTTTCTGGTTGGTGCAATACAACTGCCGTGAGACTCCAGATAATCACAATCCATATGTTTTTCCTGCATCAGTTTCCCAGGTATTCTTTGTTGCTGATGGAGCCGATCCCGCCTGGAAAGTGGTTTTGCGACACGACCCCCGTAGCAAGCGCATCCAAGGCGACCGTGAGGTGCACGTCTTCGGTGCAGCTGGATCATCTCGACCGACTCTTAGCACACGATCCATTTCTCATGCGGGAGGGAGTAGAACAAGGAACCGGGAGAATGAAGTCGATGCTGAAGAGGTACCATTAGAGCGCTTTAACGCTAGAATTCAAGAAGAGGAAGACGCCGACGACGAGGGCCATCTGGAGGACACACAGTTTGAAGACGAATTCGAACTGCAGTACGTGGAATAGCGTTGCAGGTTCGTTGGTACATTTCTTCTTTTAAGCATGTTATCACAGCTTCTGCTATGGAGTAGGTTATTTTCATTTGAGCTGTTCTGTATATCCTACAGAAAGGCTTCGAAGCCTTTTGCCTTTGGTTGGATCGATTGTGCATTCGCAGTAACTAGTAAATTATGTTATAATCACTCCTCTCGTCATTGCTCTTCGGTATTACTCCCCAGAATTTACGTTTTAAAAATTTATGGAGGCATATATGGATCTCCCATTATGTCAACTAGGACTGTGTACTTCAGGGGTGGGAACAGGCTGTATCCAAGCCTCGATGTTTGCGACTATGCGGCAGATTTACGAGATATGCAAATGACAAAGGAGGCTTGCTACGGAGAGTAGTCTGGGCAACAACTGCAATGATACCACGGTCATGCGTGTAAGTTGAATTTCAACTTTGTCCTATTTGAACTCATCCATATCTGTAGTGTTTACGAAAACCGCCCAATATTAACGTTTCCTTATGTGTTATTCTGAAAGAATGAGCTCAGTTACGTACCTCTTCTACCATGTCAGTCTCCACGATATATAACTCTGAGTAACTATTCTTTGTGTACCCTGTAACCGGACCCAGCAGATTCAGCCCATTTCCTTGGGCGTCGTCCACAATTCCGTAGTGGAATATGATTCCACGGCGACATGGCGACTGTCATCCCTCGCAGCACTGCCCTCTCATAATCCCCGAGCGAAGACCCGCAGGCTGTGCACAAAGTACACCCTCGATTCTGAGTGTAAGATGCTCCAATCTCAGTAAAATCCCTCCTCCAGATATGTATTATTTTTCAAACTCATCGAAGTTACTAAGTGGACCCTGTTGTGATCATTAGTAACTAAAAATCCGACTAATTGGAAAACAGAAATTAGTTAGTAGTAACATGCAGTGAGCATTTGAGTTGACGTTCTCCCTGATTAACCATCATCATGATGGTATTGATTAGGATCAGATATCGCAGATATGGGAGTCACTTTTCCCATGAAACCTCACTTCTGATTCACGACCTGTCAAACGATCATGGGAACCCACTTGGCCTGGAGCTGGTTGTCAAATCGGTGGCGATTTCTCCGATGTTCCAGGTTTCTACATAATGCTCCCACTGTGGTCCTTGCTCTCCCTCTTTCATTTTAGTTTTCATTGTTGTTGCTGCTGGTTGGTGCTCTCTGCGCATGCGTTGTTTGATTTTTGCGTCGTTCCGCTGCTCGATATCCCTTGCTGATCATCCCCTCTTCTGCTTGTGGGTGACTTCGAAATTGCCGCACTGAGTGTCCATTGATTCCCCGCTGGTACGTTGATTCTGTATCGTCAAGTCCATTTTATCCGCAGTCTTTGCCACGCACTCGGACGATGGCGGTCGCAGGAGGAACGTCGGTTGTAGCGGCTTCTTCAGTCACCTGGTTTGTTGAGTACTTGAGACTCCATAACCGAGGGGTTATTCCGACGGTAACTCCGAATTGTTTCATGCCCTCCCGGAAAGCCCTCAGTGAGTACTGGGGACCGCGGACTCCCGAGGGTTACATGTTCTCTGACCAGGGCATACCCGCGTACGAGATGTACGTGATCGACCTTTTTCCGAGGGTCCTGCAATTGCCATGGCCTGTCGGAGGAGTACCGCCGTACCACTTCGCCCGTGCATTACTTGTGGAAGCGCTCGGTGTTGAAGTTAACTGGGCCGAGTTTGCGTATCGCTCCACGCATCCTCATCAGTCGAACAGTAGGATACCCCGCATTCTCCCAGAGTTCAAGACACTGAAGGCTCCGCTCCCACCGCTGGCGATAGTCATGCCTCGAGTGCACCTCTCGGTAATCCAAAACTGTCTACAGTCGTCCACCTTATTGTGCTGCAAATTCTCAATTTCCTTTTTTTTGGCTTCCTCTCTCTACATCGTTGTCGAATGTTGTTTCTCCGATTGCTCTGAAATTCATGGACTCACCATGTTCTCATTCACTGTCTCTGTATCACCATTGATGATCCATGATTGAAGTGCGGGGTTAATTGGCGTTGTAGGCGTTCGTGAATTTTCCTGCATTTGACATGGATATCTGCCCGCATTGTTCCGAAAGCTAACTGGTTGTTGGATTCTTGGGCACAGCGTTCGTCCCCATTGGCGGCTACTCTAGCTCGACACTTGAACGAAGGAGGCAATTCGGCAAGACTCGAGGTCCCAGCATCTGCAGGGGAGACTTGCAGGGTACCGATTCACCTTGCTCCGCCAGACGCAGGTTTCCCGAAATTAACGTGCGATGGAGCTCTGTTTGTGAAGAACGAAGTTCCAAAGAATGATTCTACACCGGCAATTCGAATTGAAGGCGGCGATCTGATGCGGGAATTTGATGCCCGTGGATCGCTGACAATGGACGTGGATGCTGTTTCTGCCTTAGTGATTCTGCGTCCCGACGTTACTGGAGCGCTTGAGAATGAACGTAACAGACTGAGGATGGCCAAGAGGGAGCTATCGGAGTCGGTCCAGAAAATTCGCCATACCTTGAATGAACAAACTCAGCGCCAGAATTCAGTGGAACAGAAGATTGCAAAGAAGTACCGCACCCACGAGAGAGCAAGCGCTCAACTTCAACGTGCCCGAGCAGCATTGAACTCAGCAAAACTCGAAGCAGTTGTTACATCGCTAAAGGCTCCGGTGTCGAACAACTCCGTGAAAGTCTGTGAACAACTCCTCGACGCGTGGGTGGAGAACGTGGTCATTGCTCAAAGGCAGTTGGAATCATGGAAGTTAAAACTGAAGGGACAGAGGGAGCGAGTCAGGCAGACCCAGACTGAACTCACCATGGCCGAGGCATTAATGATGGAGAAGACAGGGCTTCTGGACACATCCCTGGCTCAGTTGCAGGCTCTCGACTCTACCCTCGCAAATCTGTGAGATCATTACGCAATCGTCTTCAGTTTTGAGTGTTAATGTAGTAAATCCTAGGCATAGTATGTGTCGGTTTATACAGAGTGCCCAAGAGTAGGCCGTAGTAGCAAAAGAGTCTTCACGATTCCATTTTCATATGGTTCCCTTGTTTTTTTTCTCCTGCTCGTAAGCAGCCAAACAGCATTGACAGAATTTATATTTCGCTCCCACTGAAGCACTGTCTCGGACTTGAATGATCACAAGGGCGCTGTGATCCCCGTTCATAGTATAGCCAGAGATGAACATGGAATGACTGAAATGAGCTCGTTTGTTGAAGTTTGGACTATTGGAGACGATATCAGAATGCAATGGTTTTTTGTTTATCCCATATTGGTTGGACAGTGTAGTAGTTGTTCTGTGGAGGCGGCGTTATACCTCGTCACTGGTTGATACCGAGTCTTATGTTCTTCGGACCCGGGTATCGCCCCCCATTCTATGTGTGAATTCCATTTTCTAACCAGGCAGTGACTTTGTTGTTTCACCGCATGAATTCATTGGATGTACCTTGAGTTCTCGTTCATTCTTGGAATTACTCTGCGTGATTCTACTGTGGCTAAAAATGTGAATCCAGAAATTTGACCTCTCTGAGGAAGATCGGAAAAGAGCGCAGAAACCGCATGTTCACAGTACTCGCGATTGGTGGATATTTTTGACCGGGGACAACGCTGCTTATTTCAACTTACTTAATGTATGTGTCAGCAGGATGTACACCGAAACAGAAAATTGGCCAATGAGACCCGTTTGCTATAATAAAATGAACACCAATCTCCCATTTCGGTGTACATCCTCGGTGTTGTTGCAGTCAGTTTCTACTAGTGTTTCATCCCAGCCTTACAAAAATTCACCTATGTCCTAAAAGAATACTGAATCTTTTTAGACTCAGAATGTCCATGGTCACTTGTGAAACTAATTTAACTTATTTTTCCTGAAATTCTCCAGGACAATTTTTTTTTCCAAACCTCACTAGGGATTTCGAGAAGTCATTAATGTCTCGTCCACTAATTTCTAAAATTAAGGCCTTAAACTTGGGCTGACACCTGAGTTACATTTTAGACTGTTAATAAACAGTAAGTGTATGGAATAAAGTTATTTGCTTATGCTCATGTGACCAGCACCTAGCATCCAAGGGGCCCACAAGCATGATTACATTTTGGGTCATGCCAATCATTATGGTCCTTCATTTGCTCCGAGGTGTTAACTTACATTACAGCAACCCCCTCTCATAGACCAGGAACCCTATGAAGAAGGATCCAATTGAAAATGCGAGAAACAGGTACTATTCTTGTTTGACTGATTCATCTCCTTCTATGAAATTGAGCCACTCTTTGCTTCACGGCTTCTCCCTAGCTCCCCTATTTAGAACAATGCTGGAACCTCATGTTCTATTCAGATGGCTTTGTTGGTGTTCAAAAACTAGCTTTCTTTTGATTTTTCTATGAAAAACTGTGTTCTTATCAGAAAGAGAAGAATCCATCAGAGACTTCCGCAAAGAGGGCAAACTTCCACATACGGAATATACAACAATACCCTTTTCCATGATTTAACGTAAACAATCCTTACTTGATTTTAATAATCCCCATAATCAATATTGGTTCGTACCTTTGAAGAGAAGATTGTTTTCACTTGCAACACAGGCATGAGGCTACCAGCTCCGGGGCTGCGTAGAGGCAATGCTAATTTCTAGGTGCTGTTTGTAAAAATGGAGCAAGCCAAAGTTTATTACTTGATTCGGGCATGCGAATATCCTCGCTAATGAAGACATACAAGTAATGGTGGCAGTAGGCATATTTCTGGGGAGCTCCACTGCACGGGTCTCTCTATTTTGCCCCATCGAGCGTTGCAGCCGCCCCTCACGCGGGCAGGGGCAGCGCAACGCCCCCCGACCCTCCCCCTCCCCGAACCAGGCCGTCCCCGACCCTGGGCGAAGCCCCGCGCGCCCGTGGTGAGCCCCGCGCCCGGGCTCCCGCTCCCCGCCCGGTCTGTCCGTCACCCATTCTTCATCCCGGTCCCGTCACCCTCGTCGAGCCTCCACCCCCGCGCCCCGCGACGTCTCCCCCGTTGTGCCATCATTATTCTCGGCGTCTCTCCTGACGGCGGCTGCGCAGTTTTGAACGTCGGGGCGACGCTGTGAGGCAGAGCCTGGGGCGAATTCATGAGTTTGTAGGGAATTTGGATCGGACATGGCATGGGAAGGTTGGGCGGGGTTGAGGATTGTCTAGCTTGTATCATTTGTGCGGAAAGTTTTCATGAACCTGCTGTGTTGTAGTTGCTGGGATTATCCGATGCATGCGGGAGGTTGTAGTTGCTGGGATTATGCGATGCATGGGGAAGGGTGAGCGGTACTTGTAGCGCGAGCTTCATTCAGCATGAGATGACGGTTGCTGACTGAATCACTTCGGATCGGTGTAACTCCATTCTACCCCTGTCATGCATACTCATCGGATCTGGAGCACGATCCGGACCTCGCAGACACTGTACAGATGCATAATGTCCAGTTCGGGGCGGACGCTTATGCGGTGGACTTGGGCGCGGTCGGTGAGGACAGCACCTGGGGCTTCCAGGAGGCCGGGGGCGATGCAGCAGAAGATGAAGGAGGGCGAGCCCGAAGGGAGGAGAGTCCCAGCATCGATGTCGGCTGTCGACAAGGCAGATGGGCAGTCCACTCCGATGCAGCAGGGCCTGTTTCCGAGCGGGTTCAGCAGCCAGTCGGATCAGCAGGCTACGGAATGGATGAGCAGTGCGACGAGGAGATGGAGGACGGGGAGGACAGGGTCAGTCCGGAAGAAGAGCGAGAACTCAGCGAAGGTGAAGACTCTCTCAGTTTTAGGACACAGCCCGTCCTGGAACCAATTAGTGGTGATGAACCTGAAGTCGAGGACTTGGGCGTCCAGAGTGCTGTTCTGGACGAGAAGATCAAGAGGCCCTCCTGGCGGAGGGTGGCAGACAGGGTTAGAAGGTCTGTCCAGAACCCACCCCCCGGGCCATTCTGTAGGACAGATCTGCGGTGGGAGTCCAAGTGGAACCAGGGGAATGGGAAGCGAAGGGAGACGCAGAAGGTCACTATCCCATGGGATAGGTTGGAGGACTTCCTCGAGGGTGAGATGTCTGCCCGTCAACATCCCTGTACCTTTGTGGAGGAGTCCCGCCGATGCATGAAGAGGGATGCTAGGAAACAGATCAGGGCTGACTCGGCTGTCCAGGAGATAAGGTAATGCCTGGCCTGAAATGCTTCCCTGCTTAGGACAGCTCCTTTCGTTTGCAATTTCTGTCTGCTGCGATTTTCTGAGTCCCTCGCTGCTGCTGTGCAACCTCGAACAGTAGGACAGGTTCAGCTCACTTTACATGCCCCTCTCTGTGTCCTGTGCAGCTATTGGTGTCAATATGGGCCGGTGGACTACAGTCGCCAATACAAAGCCGAAGTGCAAAAGGTCTTCTCTCACTGCCTCACCCAGAGAAAGAACTCCACTAATCAGAGGAAGGCCGTGAAGAAGGCTCACAAGCTTGTAGAGAAGGCTGCAAAAGATGCTGAAAAGGCTGCAAAAGATGCTGAGAAGAAGGCCGCAAAAGAGGCTGGGAAGAAGGGCCGGCCTAAAAAGAAAGGTAAGACAGAGACCATCCCTGTTCCTGACCTTAATGTTGAGGCGGTGGATGAGGACGCAGAGGAGCTTGCTCGCCTACAGGAAGCACAGGAGAAGCTGCTGCAGGCGCAGGCCTTGATCGAAGCAGCCTCAAAGCCAAAGAGGAAGACCCGGGTGAGCAAGGTCCAGGCCGGGATGTCAATCAAGCGCGGCTGCCAGTGCAATTTCGTTGCAAAACAGCTACAGTGCGATGAAAAACTCTGTACTATTCAATTTCACTGCATGACCCATACTAACCGGGAAGGGAAGGAGTGTCATGGAGCACAGTTTGGAGGCCACAGAGCTGGCCTATCAGGTCATTTGTCAGCAGCCACGAAGAAGTGGATAGCAGACACCTTGAGGTCAGGCAAGTCGCCTGCCCAGGTCATGGCCGAGCACAAGGCGGAAGTAATGCGATGTGCGCAGAATAACCTGCCAGCCACGAGGGACACATTCATTATGCCGTCCGACGTATATAACATCGCTAACAAGCTTGCCAAAGAACTGTGGGAAAAGCATCCCTCCGATGCCATGAGTGTCCGTATGTGGACAGACGAGAATGCAGACTGTCACTATCACTACCGTGAGTATGGGACTGTACAGCTCAATGAGCCGCCGCCTCCTGAGGACGACCCATTCTGCCTGGCCATCCAAACAGACTGGCAACTGGAGATGATGGTCAGACATGGCCACAGGAGGGCTCTCTCTATGGATGCGACTTTCTCCACCAACGCCCCCAAGGTTAGCCCGCCGGTCACCCTCCAAATCTTCTGTACACATGAAGCCCTGTTTGCTGGATATGAGTTCAATTGCCTTTCCTCCTGTCCGAGCCATCTCTGATATTGTTCTCCCTGTCCTCGGGTGCAGTATCCACTATATACGGTGATGGTGTTCGACGAATGGGAGCAGGGGATACCAGTAGCCTTCACAATCCAGGGAAGGTCACGGGAACAGGACATCACACCGTGGCTTACGAAGCTGCGGGATCGTTGCATAGCTGTGAAGCCTGATTGGAGACCAAGCTCCTTCTTGGTTGACAACGACCAGGCTGAACTGAATGCAATCAGGTGAGGACAGTGACTACTATATCTCAGGGGGAGTGTCTTAAATATGATTAGGACACGCAGCAGTTTAGGGTTCATCACGTCCCTGAAACAGCCCGCTTTCATGTCACTTTGCAGGAAGGTCTGGCCTGAGGCCGATGCTGTTGAAGGGGGAACGAAGGACGACGTGAAGATTTTGCTGTGTCTGTGGCATACACGCAAGGCGTGGCTGGAGAATGCGACTCAGAAGATCAAGGCAAACTATCTTAGGGCAGAGATTCTGTCTGCCTGTGCTGACCTAATGTATGGAAACGGTATCCTCCAGGGAGATCTTGCTGTGAAGGCTGCGCAGGAGCGTTTCAACTTCCTGAAGGCTAAGTATCCACAAGCAAAGGCATTCTTCCAGTATTTTGAAGAAACATGGATTCCCAAGCTGGAAATGTGGGTCAAGGGTTTCCGCAACATCCCACACTGCAACCAGGACACCAACGCAGCAGTTGAGAGTTACCACGCCAACCTCAAGGCCATTCTCAGGTATTCCAGGCAGAAGTTTGACGGCCGCCGTGTGGACTGGTTAATCTACCATCTGGTCAGGGATGTACTAATTCACTACTGGTATGCTGTCCAGTGTAAGCTGTACGGGTTTATCAAGAACGGGAAGGCAGAGGGGATTGTGGCCAGTGCAGTCATAAGGGCTGCAGAGATCCCCGACGAGCATGTGTCTATCTGCCTGGACCAGGACGTGGCCTATGTTGCGTCTCAAACCAACTTTCCAGCAATCTGGGTGGTGACCAGCCCAAATTCAGACTGGGCTCACTGCAACTGCCCCTTGGGCATGCGAGGTAACATCTGCAAGCATGTGGTGAAGGTGTTTAGGATGATAAACACGGAGGTTCACCCTGGAGACATCATACGGTATGCTGGGACCTTGAGGGGTACGATTCAGAGTGGCTGCAGTACTGCTGGCCTGGACATGGGAGACGGGACAGGCGAAGCGGCAATCCAGGACATCAGAGGGGCTGTCCTAAAGTCAGACGATCCTGAGAAAACGTACATCCAGATGAGGGGGTTTCTGGGGGAAGCGGATACTCTAGCGCTGGAGAATGTGGGTCTCCGGGAGCATTTCCTGGCTATCCAGGCTGAGGCCACAGGAAAGATGGCTGCACTGAAAGCCAAATCCGAGGCGGGCTTGCTGCACCCTCTCTCGCAGCCGTCCTTCAAAGTGAATGCAGGGCCCAAGAATCTGCGGCGCTTCAAAGCATGCTCCGAGACTGGGACTAAGAAAAGGGCTGCCGGGCGAAGTAGGAAATGGGATTAGGACAGGGGAGTAATATGACAGAGGAGTACGAGGACAGGAGTTTATTAGGGGGGAAGAGTACTCTGTATAGGATAGACAGGGTACGCAGGTACTGTATGTATGTATACTTAAACGAGTATTGTTACCTCAGTTTTGTGAGTACAAGAAGGGTATGGCATATGCCCAGCTTCTCTTTTCCCTGCCCAAAGAGGCTTCGGCTCCCACTCTAGTCCTTCTGTCATCTATGGTCGTCTTCGAAATTGTAGTGGGTCTGGAATTTTGGGCCACCCTTAAAATTCCGGAATCACTGTGCACAAGAGACACGGTTGCAGTACTTCGTACTACTATAGTCTAGATTCTGTTCTCAGTCCCGTGGTCACCGAATTCAACACTGCAGACCTGGAATTCAGAAAACCTTCACTCCAGCAAATTTCAGTCTGGAAGGTTCAGCCATGGTTGCCTGTCCTAAATAATCCTACACACAGGTTGACTAGAACTGGTTACCTGTCCTAAATAATCCTACACACAGGTTGACTATAATTGGTTACCTGTCTTAAATAATCCTACACACAGGTTAACTACAATTGGTTACCTGTCCTAAAAAATCCTACACACTGTGGTTCACTGCAGTTGGTTACCTGTGCTAAATTACTGTATAATCCATGCTTCATTAATTTAATTGCCACTTGGTAACCCATCTCCATTTGCAAACGTAGCAACTTAGGGTACTGAATGAATATTTGATTTTGAAAGAATGTTGTATTAATGAGAGAAGTTTACATTGAGCATTCCAATTTTCTAAAAACATTATCAAATAGAGAACTAAATTTATTTGTTTCGAATTTACTAAAGAATGTGTAAAATTTCAATAAAAATTTATTTCATAAATTCACAAAAAATTAAAATTCATGTAATAAAGCAATTGTAATTTGATATAAAGATAAATTCAATGGGATTTAAAGCTCAATGATAAAAATCAAGAGTTGAAAAGGTAGAAAAATCTCTAATAATGTTTTATAAATTATTATATTACAATTTCTTTTTTCTTGAATTTTTGAATTCATTACGGATGAATGTAGAGAGTTTTGACATTTAGAAGGAAATTCAATTATTTTGTTCTTTTTACTTTGCAGTTCTCTGGCTTTGGTCATGTTATATTTATGTAGTATTGCATGTTCTCGAGTGGTATGCTAAGAAGAGGAGGGGATTTAAGAAATAAAAATAAAATCATGGTTATACTGCGTGAGATAAACTCATAGGAAGACCTCATGCTCTTGAAGGGGTCATTTAAAAAACCTTCTCTTCTTTAGGAACACATTTCACTTCCCGGTTTTCAATAAAAAAATTGTTGAGAGTCTGCGAATCATGAAACTGATGAATCAAGCACCCTTCCGTTTATCATGACTTACAAGAATAATAGATTGCCTCTCCGGTTCATGTAGTCCACAACGCGATGGAGTACTGCACTGGTGTCTTTAGCGTGCAGAAAAATCGCAGCGGTAACTCTAAAGTTGTAATCAACGCCTGATCGATAACTGGAGTTTGCGAAATCAAGTTTTCATATGTAAAGGCTTTTCACATGCAAATGCAGAAAATTCAAGTTCTCTCAAGAGTCCCATAAAAATTCAAAGGCTGCAACAACTTTAGAATGCGAATTTAAATTAACGCATATGTCTACAACGGCAGGAAGGACATCGAATAATTCAACAAAGTGGGGCCAAATTATTTCCTGCAACTTCTTCAGAAGACCTTCATCATGAACTGCCGTGAAGGAGCACTAAACAAAGTGAAGCCTGATTTTTTCCTGCAACTTCTTCAGAAGACCTTCATCATGAACTGCCGTGAAGGAGCACTAAACAAAGTGAAGCCTGATTTTTTCCTGCAACTTCTTCAGAAGACCTTCATCATGAAGTGTCGTGAAGGGGCACTAAACAAAGTGAAGCCTGATTTTTTCCTGCAAAAACTTTACAATACCTTCATGGGGAAGTACATGAAGAGGCAGTTAAGAATCTGAATAACACCCGAAATTAGTATTCTATTAATTCAAACGGAGACACCTCTTTTTTCAGCAATTAGATGTGGATTGATAAGTTGAACTGCGCACAAGTGGTTCACTAATTTGACGCATCGACGCTCCTCAAATGTGTAGGAGTTCTTCTCTATAGAGAAGCTCCACAACTTATCCAAATCTTTCTGGACTCACAATTGAAGATGTCTATCACCTTCTTGTACATTCCTACTTTGGTGCATTCACACACTTGATATAAGCACTTCGTTCTTCAGAATTTTGCACCAGGTTCTGAATTGAAGTTAAATATTTTGCTTTCCCTGCCTTGTAGATCTTATTTATGTGTTTATGAACTTGACAAAGTTTACAGCTCTCGATTCATACTTTTAATGTTCGGTTGCGTGAACATGTTTCTTGGCATAAACGTCCTCACCGCTTACTGAAACGAGGGACTGTCGTAGCCAGCACCTTTGCCTTCGACGCCGCCTCCCCATTCCTCCTCCTTAGCTCTACTCGCTCCACTCTTCGCCCTCGCTCCTTCCCATCGCCCTCGCCGTCTTCTCGATTTTTTTTTTTTTTTGTCAGCCTGAGCATGAGGAATGATGGAATTCTAGGACGACGCTGCCTCCTTGATTTTTTGAGGAAATCCTCACCGCATGTAAGAACTTATTGTTCAGTGAAATGGATCCAACATAACGCTAAGTACTGATTTTTTTTCTCCAATTTTTTCATCCAAAGGTCACATAACCCTAAACTCTACAACCTTTTATGAAAGTGCCCCAAAGTTCTATGTTTTTGTTTCCGGAGTCTTCTTTTATTTTATTTTATTCGAGGATTACAAATTTTTATATTTTTTTCAAAAGTTTAGTACCTTCCTCCTCACATGCATTGCCTACAGCCTCATATCCTTTTACCTCACTGTATTAAATTCATAGCATTTACTTCTTGAAAGTTTAGAACATTTAGTTCCTCAACATTCTAAATTTTACCAAAAATAGTACCTCGTAACCCCTTTTGATCACCCCTTTCTATCCCCTGGTCCGCACGGACCGCACATGTTTTTTATTTTGTCTTTTCTTTGTTGATTACTCTTATTTTTTTTCCATTGTTGACTTCTTCTGGTTTTTTTCTAAATATACATCTTCTATTTCTAAAGTCTTTGCATCTATTCCCTGGACTTCAGTTATTCCCTAAATATTCCTCCACTTATTCTAGTTTTTTTTTTAATAATGTTTTTTCTGATTCAATTCATTTCGATCGTTCTCGTCCTTGTCATTTTCTTCCTTTTTTTCCATTTTGGGCGTTTGAATTCCTCCCCATTTGCCATTCCTTTTTATTAGCATCCTCAGTTTCATTTTCATCTTTGCTTTTTTTTTTTTTTGGGGGTTTTCCATTCTTCCCCATTTTCGTTTTCGTCCCCGTTTACTTAAATTTCAGTTTTCCATTCTCCCCCATTTTCATTTTCATCCCCATTGTTTTTTATTTCAGTTTTCCATTCTCCCCCATTTTCATTTTCATCCCCATTGTTTTTAATTTCAGTTTTCCATTCTTCCCCATTTTCATTTTCATGTACAAGAAGTCTCCACGTAAAATTTTGAAACACCTTTATTTTCGAGTCGCTTCTTGCCGAATTTCGAGCAGATCCTCACCAGAATTGTATTTAGGACAGACATCTGCGGTCCTCTTTCTTTGTTTTTGCCCTTCCACGCTTTCTGTCCTAAATGTCCCCTGTCCTAAATTTCCTCCTCTCTACCCGTTCATTTAATTTAAATGAAGTCGCACGTAAAGCCCTGGCAGTCCCGCGCTTAGGACAGAGGAATGAGGAGGACTTAGCATGGTAAAACCTTGATCTCGAGGGCTGCCGACCTCCGGCTCTGTCCTAATGGAGCAATGCTGAGATGGAGTTCCCTGATTTTTTTCCTACGGACTTTCTGCACTTTTAATCAGTCTTCTCCGTGCTTCCAGTTAAGTATCAAACTCTGTACTAAATGTTAATACATTCACATGAGGAGGCAACATACGAATTTTGAAAGTGTATTTAAATTTCAGTACTCACATACTACTGGTCTCTGGCCTAACGTACTCCCAGCCCGGACCTCGCCAGCTGCCCAGCGTCCCCCCTACAAACCGCCCATCCTAAACTGAACCAAACAAGATGTAACAAAACTGTCCCGGAATGACTAGTACAGAAGTAGCACCCTGCGAATTCTGCCTAAAAGTACTAAGGGGCAGCCAAGGAAACAACTGATTCGCATGATGGTACAACGGGCTCCACGTCTTCCAGCTGCTCGGTTGAAGGGTTCTCAGGCTCCACGCCTCCCGAAGCCTCGCTCGGAGGGTTTTCAGGATGCTTGCCTTCCACCTGCCCAGCATCCGGTGCGAGGTGCCAGTCCCCCCCTGCATTGCGCTCCCCAGAGTTACTTCTCTCCATCCGGCTGAAAGCGCTGTCGCCCTCCACACACGGCGAGATCAGCGGCATGTCGAATGTACACATAACCTGCGAGGGCAACGGTAGGTAATCCAAGTCATCCAAGTCCACTGAGATGTTCCAGTCGGCCAACTTCGCCTGCATGTGGTACATGCTGTTCTCGAGCATCTCCTTCGCTGCATCAAACAGTGACTCCCCCGCAGCCGGCCATTGACCCGTAGCCTCCAAAGACCCCCACCCATACTCGAGGTCGATGTTCTCGCGAAGGAGCAAGACTGTCCTAAAAGCCCCCGCGACCTTCTCTTGATCCACTCCTGCCTTCGTCACCCACATGTCCCGCAATATGTCCTCCTTCCCCTGATCCATCACGTCCATGCATGCCCGAATGAAGGTGGCGCGCCTCCACTGCTGGTAGCTCTCCACCTGCCCACCCTTGTCGTCCCCGACATCCAGGACCTCTCTGAAGACTTCCCAACTCTCTCCATGAATATCCATCGTGGGGAAATAAATTTTACCCACTCGTATGAGTTCCTCCATAGCGAGCATGACCTGCCTCGATCTCTTCATGAGAGTGTCCTCCGTGAGCCCAAGCACCGGACACAGCATGGGCACGCGAGCCCCTGTCTCGCTCCGACTGAAGAGTTTCAATGCCCTCGCAAAATGAGGCGGCTCCATCTTCTCCCCGGCCTGGCGGTTCTCCCGCTCCATCCATTTGATGAGACCCTGGAACTCGTCCTCGGAGTGCTCACAGGGCCTGCAGAGGCAGGATGGCAAAGGCAGGAGGATCATGTGACTGAACAGGGGCGACCACCCCCATTCCCGACCCTCCGCCGCAATACTCAGGTCCCGGTCGAATCTCGCCATCTCCTCAGCCACAAATGCAGCCCGGTTCTTCACCAACACTTTCCTCGCCTCCACCGACTCCTCGTGCTCCTTCACCCGCGTTGCATAGCTGAGTACGTCGTCGTGATACAAGTAGAAATCTTGGATTTCCTTCTCGATGGCTGCCTCGCATTTGGACGTAAACGCCTCTTTGCACCTGTCCAGGAGCTTGAGGGACTGGATCGGCAGCGCATCCTGCATTGAATAACCGGGGGGCCGCCACGATTAATCTTCGCCCACAAGGTCTGCTCGGAGAATGCATGGAAAGCTTACATTGAATTCAGCAATGCCGAGGGAAACTTACCGTCAAGTCTGGATTGAATTGCAGCGCCCCCCATGCATGGGCTACCATCCCAGGCAGTTGGCCCACCTCCTGCAGCTTCCGCAGCATCTCCACCGGGCTGTGAAGGTCCTCCATGCAGTCCGGCGGGAGAATTGTACCTACCTGCTTCTGCAAGCAGTACAAGCCCGGCGGATGCCCGGGCTTCCTGGGGGCTGCCTTCACTTGAATATCCGGGTACAGCATTCGCGCCCTCTCCCTCGCTTCCTCTTGTATCTGCAATCGCCGGCTCTGTCTTCCCCCCTTGGGTTGCACCTGCTCCTTCCCCTTTGGCTGCCCTGGCTCCTTCCCCGTCGAAGCCTCTGCCCCCTTCCCCTTCGCACCATCCTGGCCCTTCCCCTCCAAGTCTTCTGTGTTCTTCCCCGACGCCTGCGCTCCCCCGCTCCCTCCTGGCTTCCCATCCCCCTTCGACCCCGATGCCGGCTCGCGCTCCGCTGCTGGACCTGCATTCCCCACATTCCGCCTGCCTCCCTTCACCGACGGGACCCACTCCTCCGAGGTGGTCTTCTGCTCCGAACTTGGGGATCCCGTCCGCGGCCGCCTCTCGGTCGACTTTGTTGGAGTCGTTCCCGCCTGCTGCGTCGCGGCCCGTGTCCTTCCCCCGACCCCCGGCGCAGGCGTCCCATGATTCTTTGGCGTCCCTGCAGGGCTTCTCCCCCCGACCCCCGTGCTTCCTCCGCGGTCACCCTTACTCCCTCTCCTCCCGGAAGCACTGGATGGCCCTGCTCCGCCCTTCGGCCCACTGCACTCACCACGGCGGCCCCCTCCCTCCTTACTCCCTTGCGCTCGACTGGGCCGGTGCCTCTTGGGCGACCCCGCCTTGATCCAGTCGTTGCGCTTCTCACGCAGCAGGTCCGCGACAGATGGCGGGTCTTCCTCCCTTGCTCGCTTCCCTTGCGTCGGCGCTTGCTGGCTCCCCCCCCTCCTATCTCCCCCCGTCTCCCTCTCTGGACTCGAGATTTCGACCACCTCCACACCTGCGCGGACACCCTGCCCCTCCTCCGAGCTGGTATTATCTTCCCCCGAATCGGTGCTTTCCCCATGTGTCTCCAAGTCGTCCCCGTCCGTGTCTGGTGGCAGGCTTTTTTTTCCGAGCATCTGCCACGGTAGCTTGATGTTATACTTCCGAAACACAGCCCGGGACTCCTTATTTCCATTCACCCCCATAGCAGGATAAATCTTCAGAGGGCCCCATACATTGTACTCGTAACCCTCGCACATTTCCATCTGCCGATGCCATCCCAGGTTTGCTTTATCCACCATGTCTAGGTCGCAGTACTTGCAGTAGAATGGGATCTTCGTCCTGGCCTTCCCGACTGCCTCCGGTGCCGGCTTTGTCCTTCGCCACAACAGGTTAACCTCCACCATCAGCCAGTCATATTCTGACATGGTGAAGGCGTCCCTATTCGGAGCGTATCCCACCCATGTGCTGCAGCAGACGATGACCCGCTCCGGGCCGAATTTTCCTTCCACTTGGAGCTGCAAAACCAGAGCCCCAATGAGTGAGAACTCCAACTAGAGTAGAAAAAGGTATTGAAGCAGAATGACAATAAAACAGAATTCATGTTTAGGACAGCATGCACATATGAGGGGAGAGGTTGTAGTCGCTTACCCCCGGGACAACTCCTGGATCCATCTTGGCGATCTTGGACTGCCATTCCTTCGACAACGTCCGGACGTCCAGCTCTGTCGCCCTCAGCCTCAGCACATCGCAGGCGTCCTGGCGGGAGAGTCGAGACAGGTCCGGAGTGTTCGGATCATGGATCTGGGCAGCGAAGGGCACCATCGTCAGGGCCCGGAGCATGGACATTGCGAGAGCAAACAGAAATTAAACGGCAGAGGGGGAAGGTGGGGCGAGAGGAGCCAAGCTGAACCTAGGTGGGGATAGAAAGCGAAGGTGAACAGGAACTCGAAAAAGAGGAACATGAACACCGTAAGGGAAGAGGCGGAGCCGAGACGCGATGGGACTGAAGAGGAGGTACTGTCGGAGGTTTCCCATGCCCAATTGGATCGTCGAAGCAACCCTAAACCCCGAACACAAGGTCCCCGGAAGATGGAAAGAAGAGGAGACCAACCTCGAATACGACCCTAAACCCTAATACAATGGTAGGACACAGCGACACGAGGACAGGAAATCGAGAAGAACATAAAGACAGGAAGACATTAGGACAGCAAAACTTCGCGAGTACAAGACAACATAAAACTTCAAAACAAAGGGCAAAGCTCAAACGGGAAGAGAGGTACGATGCTCAGTACTTACCAGCGCCTGTAGAGGTCCCATGGCAGTAGTGTCACTTGATTTGACGCTTCCGACACCTCCTGCCTACGTCGCCTGTCCACACGCACGAAGACGCCTTGCACTGCCGAAGCTCGCTGCCCACCTGCAGTCCGAGATGCAATCGGCTTCCTCACCGTCACAATGGCACCGCTGTCCAAGGACACAGAACGCGTCCCCCCCTCCTAGCCAGCACCCTCCCGAAGTCTAAAACGTACGAGGAAACATGGGCCCCGGGATCGCCCACCTGGCCTCCAGAACTCCAGTCGGTCGACAGCCTCCGAGGGGTTTACGAGTCTTCAATCGCATCCTCAAACTCGCAGCTGACCAACCCTGGACGCTCGAAGACAGCCTGCCCCTCTATCCCGGAGAAGGAATGCTCATGGCCAGCGGCACAAAACCCTGACCACGATATCACACAATGCAGAAACATCCGAAACCCCTAACCTCTGGTAATGCACACCCTAAACGCCATAGCCATTGTGAGTAAACCCTACCTTAGAATTCAAAACCTGCCTGTCCTAAACTCAGGGGCAAAACGTCGAATCATGCTGAATGCACAACGGGGGAGACGTCGCGGGGCGCGGGGGTGGAGGCTCGACGAGGGTGACGGGACCGGGATGAAGAATGGGTGACGGACAGACCGGGCGGGGAGCGGGAGCCCGGGCGCGGGGCTCACCACGGGCGCGCGGGGCTTCGCCCAGGGTCGGGGACGGCCTGGTTCGGGGAGGGGGAGGGTCGGGGGGCGTTGCGCTGCCCCTGCCCGCGTGAGGGGCGGCTGCAACGCTCGATGGGGCAAAATAGAGAGACCCCCACTGCACCTTTCCAAATACCTTTGCCATACCTTGCAATTGATGCCTTTGTGTGCTTTCAGACTAGTCCGCACTGAATATGAGTGTCAGGTCTCCGATACTCTAGACCTCTGCGAGTTCATGGGAATGTTGATATTCTGCAATTTACTGTCAGGCAATCTACCATGGTACTTCTATCCCGTGCAGTGATTGCAAAGTTCAAGCTAACAAGAAATATATACCCCAAAGGTAATTTGCGAAATGGGTCCCCCCTTCTCCTCAACTGCACAACTTGCAAGCCTCTTCTCATATCGGAATCTTTTGAGGGACCACAGCCTCACTGTATATATATATCATCTAACCCACAAGTCATACGATCTAGTCACAAAGAGTCCCTACGTTCAGACTTCTGGACACACATTTACAAGATTGGGATGATTATTCTATCCAAAACCAGGATGCTTTACATCTGCGCTCTGTTCCAATTGCCCAAAAACCTGTAACCTTTTTCAGCATCTTCATTGGAGCCGGACTTGGAAGTAGATGAATCATATCAAGTGCAATCTTTTTATGAATAAATATTGTAAACACTGCACATACATTATATAGCTTGGTGAACTTGGACCGTGTCTTCAACTGAGCATCAGAATCAGATTCTCTCCCATGACTAGTACATTGGTTATGGTTAAGCAAAAGTGGCTAACTTGGTGGGGTATTGGAAACGAGTTAACAACTACATGGTCCACTGTAGACATGGTCCAGGCTCAATCAGTTGTATAATTTTGTGTAGCATTGAAGAGGTGGAAAGCAAAGAACAAAATTCCAAAAGTGGAATACCATGCTATGATGTCCTTTGAGACCATACATGATTACGTCTAACATATCACTCATTTGTCCTCATGCAATAGGTGTCGCCATTCACACCATCTGAGTTGTAACAATCAATTCCATCTGTCCATGAATCTGTTAAAAACCTATGACTGTAAAACTTTCAATAAGTTTTACATTATGTACCCAAATAAGATTTATTGAAATTCTTGAATTTGTTGATTTTGCACTTACATAAATTTAATTGATTTGAACTTTAACTCTTTTAAAATATGTATATTTGGCAAAACTTGGTTACTTGTTTTCCTTCTTAGCACTCTTATGCTAATTCACAGTGGATAGAGGTTTGATGGCTCAAATGCAAAACTATCAAGCTGCTACAAGACATTTTGGTCCAAGTTATATCTATAAAGAGAGGAAATGCATAGAGAGAAACTTCGGTCTCCAAAGGGGACCGACGTGAATTAAGTGTCTCTTCGATCCACCTCCAATCCAATGCCCATAGGACAAAGGTATGGGAACAAAGACCTACTCCCCCTTTTCGAGAGTAGACCTTTAGTCACCAGTAACGACTAACAAAAACAATAGTGGTCATCTCTTGTAAGTTGTAGTAAGGTGTGAGTGGGGCGCTTAGATAGAGGAACTTAAGGTACGAAGGGTTTGTGTGTGTTAGGGTTTCACAACGTTGGCTATGGGAGGTCAAAGGTTTCAGATAACGTATGGTGGTTTTCAATTCTTCTTTTGTGGAGGAGGATAGACATGGTGTATTGGGTAGCAATGGTGTTTATATTTTTAAAGGTATTCCGGATGGTAGGCATGGGGATTTTGAAGTTGTCTTCAAGTAGTTTCATTGATGGAATGTGTGTAGTGGCTCGGGCGCCTGCTGTGAAGACAAGAAGGGTGTCGACTTTCGAGCCGCTAGCGACAATACTAACAATTAGTGGATTGTGTTTGTTTATTTTTGCTGTAAGTGTGTCAAGGGAAAATCTGTTATTGCAGTAGGTGAATTCAATGAATTGGATGGTAAGATAGGGGTCTACTGATGTAGGGGGTCACTTTGGTATGGTAGGTATTTGACGCAAAGAATGTCTGGTCTAAATCTTTGAGTTACAATGGCATCGTTATTTGCCACATGTGCAAGGGAGTAGCTAGTTGGGAACGGTGTTTTTGGGAGATTTATCATTGAAGGTGCCAACATTCATGAGAATAAAACTACAAGATTTTTTGGACGAGACCAATAATTTTCTGATTTCCCAGACTGCTTTTGTTGTGTCATTTTACTCGAAGTGAATGGAGGTGTTGTTGCTGGCATGTGAGTAGGACATGTAACCATGTTTCCCGTTTGTGAGAGTTACAAATGGGACAAGTGATAGATGGAAATCTTTCTCTACCAAAAAAGAGTTGTTTTCTGGCCTGGCCCATGTGAATACATCCACCTCAAAGCTAGGGCAGAGAACACTAGGCACAGAGGTGTTTTCCACCTCATCTCATTGCTTAGTGCAAGGCTAGGTTTATTTGGGGCCGACCATTTTGGGCATAGGCACTGGATTATTTTTATTTGAAAGTTTTATCTTTCGTTATGGATGTTTGGTTCTGTTTTATGTTTTTCTTTATTTTATTGGTTTTGTTTGCTCTATGTTGTAATTTTGATGCATTGAGTGTTGGATTTATGTTGCTACTACTTGTGTGTATGATTCCTTCTCTAGTTTCACTATTCGTTTTTCTCACTATTAGTAAGAAGATGATGTGATTTCTACAAAATCTCACTTAATTTTTTTTCCAATGCATTAATAAGTTAGTTTCCAAATTTATTTTCTTTGGTTATGGTTATTTAAGAAGCTATGTCCCTTACAAAGCAAAGATTTCTTCCAAGGACTAAAATGTAGGTTCAACCAATTTTGTTAATAAGGTTTCTCTCCACAATCAATAATTAATTGATTATTTTGGAGGTGGGAGCTATGCCCTTGCTTGTTGGACTAGGGATTTGTTAAACAAAGTTTCTTTGATAATTCTCAAAAAGAACAGTTCATCAAGGAAAATTTTCACTCTAGAAAGAACTAAAGAATTTGCATCTAAAATAGCAAGTTCTAAGAAAACTTCTTCGAAACAAAGATAGAAGAGATTTAGTTATTTTATCCTCTAATTTAAGATAAGACATCAACCTATAGTTTGACCATTTTGATTGCAATTATATAAACTTTAACTTTATATAAAAGTAAAATAGGTTTTGCCAATAGTTTGGCTCTTTTCATTTCAAGATTTTTTGGAAATGTTGTATACCTTTATTATTTCTAAAATTTGATACACAAGTAACCACCACAATTTTCTTATAAGGGTCAAAAAGCTCAACTCAATTTACTGCCAAAAAAATACTTTTAGGGGGAAAACAATTGAAGTGAATGTGTATTATAGAGTCTCAAATAAAAAATTTCCTTCACTTTATACATTGAAATCTTCTAACATGTCCGGTTAAAAAGATTAGAATGGAAATTTGATCTATTAAATGAAATCAATATTGAAGCTAACGCTTCTACTTACATCTTGTCTTTTGAAGCACTACTTGAAACCTTTAAAAAGATCCGAACAACAATAAAACATACACCTAAAAACATCACTACCTTTGTTGCCTATCTATTTATTTATAAAAAACATAGTCAACCAGTATCAAAATTAGAAATTAGCCAACATTAATGGTTGGTGGCTTATTTACTCATTTATTTATTTATTTATTTTGAAGCAAATGAGTTAATTTTATTTTTCTACATTGAACTAATGCTACCAATGTATTTTGATTTGCCATTACTTTATAGGTCATACCTTATTTTGTTGTCTCTACATAGAGCTGTTGCATTGTAAATGACTTGCTATAACTTCATGATGTCATCTCTAACAACATCTTTTTTATCCATCATAATTTCGCTTTTGGTCAACTATTAGTATCAAATTGGTGTTTCTAACTATATATCAAAATACACAATTATAATAAAACCTAAATTTTTCCATGCAAAATTGCTCTTCAAATTAAGTAGAAGAATCAAGCATATTACATGTGTTTTGTTGATCTCACCACCAATAAAAAAATAAAAAAATGTCTTCTATATTACAAAATGAATTGTATTCAAACCAATTTGACACTTTGAACCACATTGTTTTTTGTTGTTGTTGTTGATTGCTCACTTAGGATCACCTGTCACACATAAGTTATTCTAACCTCCTTTAGAACCAAATTACACACAAAGCTATAGAACGTATAAAACATTCATACGAAGCCCACTGCTGATGCATTCACGAGCCCATTATATCACATGTTCCTTCATTGCAAACAGTAGACAGTCAGTATGTCTGCCGGGGTACTACTTTGGGTATCATTGGCTTCATCACTCACCTATTTGCACAATAATCACAAGCTGAGTGAGCCTGTAAAGCCTGCCTCATGATGATGCCAAAGAGAATGTAGAGTATTTACCAGGCTCTGCAGAGACAATTCCAATGGCCGCGTTCCAAGTGCTTCATTGGCAAAAGTCCACACGACCATCTACAATAAAGAGGAGTTGAGCTCGTGAACGGTTGAACCGGTGGGTTGAAGGCCTCAAGAACTTTGAAACTCCTGTTGTAAAATGTGAGTGTCAATAATAATATTAGCTGCCAATGTTCTTCTGCGTGTTTTGAATTAATATATAAGTGCCCGATCTTTTTGGAGCTGTATTGTTCCAATAATTTGTAATAGTGAGTGGACTCAAGCAAACCCAAGTGATGAATTGGATTTGTTCCTGCTGGTCTGTGCATGGATTTGTGTTGAACTGCTCTCGACTGCCAGAAGTGTGACAAAGACACTCTCAAAAAACAATGAGTTGGATGTTAGTTTACACCCGGTTTAGTTGGCTAGTGCTGACTAGACTATTCTTAAAATGTACAAGGTAAAAAAGGTACTTGTTTGCTTGCTGGTAAACAATTACTTCTACACTTCATTGTGATAACTGAATGCTATGCAAGTGTAATTATCACATGGGTGACACTGCCTACTTGACATCATTTTATACATTACTGATCCAACTCATGTACACCATGTACGCACCCATGAAGAAAATGACTACCTGCAGCATGGAAGAATCATGAAGTGGATGAGAACAAATCCAGCAATATTGAGAGTCCTGATCAACTGAAAGTGCATGTGATGTTTGAAAACGACACAGAATTGGGGCCATGATGTGAATCTGTATAGTCAGCACCGGCTGGAGTCTAATTTGAATCAATGTAGGATACCTGCGCTCTTTCAGTGTGGAGAAATCTGACAATGGTGAGATGGCTGAGGAATCAGGATATGGACACAATTGTTGTTGAAGTTCAATAGTTTTATCACAGTATGAGTGCAAGACAATGGTGTCATTGTGGAAGCAGGTGGGTAGGATCAAGACCTATCTACACGGCTACCTTTCTACAGAAAAATTGCGGTAGCTTATTAAGGTTAGGGCAATGACACAGAAGGGCCTTCACTGCTCACTGCACTCTGCACCATCCAAAGCATTTACTGTAAAACAGTGTTCAGATTGCAGTACCTGAATCTGAGTATACAAGAGATGGGCAAGAAATCATCATAACTACTAAACAACCAAATTGTACTGTTCATAGACAAGTGGAGGTTGGTATTTGAACCAGAAGTGATTTGTGAATGTGGTTCAACTTAATCTGTAAATGCTGCCTTGAAAACTCTTGATATGGCAATCTTAGTTGTCTCATTAAGAAGTGACCTGTGTAAATACCTGATACATACAAATTTAAGACATGCCTTGAGGCACATGATCATTTGAAAATCACATTAATCAAACATTAACATCATCAAATGTTCATGATGTTGGAGCTTACACAAGTTTGTGCAAGAGCTGAAAAATTTGAGTCCTGCAGCTATAAACGTTTCATTACATCCAGAATAAAGCACGAGTGGCTAACAAAACATGATTGATTGTTCTATGTGATCTATTGCTCCAGGGCTAACAAAGAATATAAGCAAGGAGCATGAAAAAGGTTTGGGTGACTTTCCAGAACAATACTAGCTCCTCCTTCTGAGGAGAGAGCCATGAGTACCGGCTGAACGAAAATTGACTATGCGGACTATGCTACCCAACAATTTATCTTGCACACTCAGCTTCACCTATTTCAGGATAACTCTTAAAGAGCCGACTTCGTCATGATATGGACTGCCGAAATCCTGATTTGATGTCTACCTGGACACATACAGTGAAAAGGAAGCACCGCCAAAATAATTCAGCATAAGAGCTAACGGCAAGCACGAGCTGGGTTCCCCTTAAGTCGTTGTCTACAGTACGAGTTCTAAGTCAGAGCTTGTCTACATGGTCATCCTCGTATTGTACATAGACTGAAACAACGAAGCAACATGTCCTCACAACTAAGATTGAATACAGAGAACTCTACAAAGAGGGCTTGTATAGCATCGGTGATACCTTATACGCCGTCCAGACGTGAGAACGAACGGCGACAGGTGCAATGGTGCCTAACAAGCCAATTAATTGACCAATTGTAGACAGGGGGCGTGTAACTTACAGTACAGCGTTTGCCAACGCAGTCAATCTTCTAGACCATTGGGAAACCGACAAAGGAGAACGAACAATAGGAGCACTTAATGAGGCGCATAGAATAATTCCAGGCTCCAAATCTGACCTGTAAACCGAATATAATCTTCATGCATCATCTGCACTTGGACACCTTCACGATTACTCGAAGCTTGAAGATTTAACGAAATCCAGTGCAGTTGGTAAATTGTCACTCTGGTAATGGTTCCTCGTTCCGATCCACCTGTTCAAAATTTGAATCACCTAGCTGCTGTCTTGAAGGTTGGATCCTAAGTTTTTGAACTAAAAATAAATCACATGAATAAAGTCATCATGATGCTTTCTCGATGACACCCCGCAGGCGTCTGGCCAACTGCAGATCCTTCGGCACTGCATTCATCGAAACACAACATTAAATTTGCGATACAATCCGGAAACATAAAATATACGTCATCCCAACAGCAGGATCCCTGCGCAAACACCATATATTCTTAAGAGGATTCCTGTATCTAGAAGACCATATATTCCAAGCAACCATAGCATTCGACGCTGAAGAGATATAGGACCACTTACTTATGGTGACTCGCTTTGCATGGATAGCACACAAATTTGTGTCCTCAAACAAATGCACTATGTAGTCTTCTGTTGCCTGCATCCATCCAATGATCCCTACATATGTCATTTACGGAATAATATCAAAGGGAAACAAAAAACAAGATGGCACTTCAAGAAGCGTTGAGCTAAATGGTTAAGTTTGAATTTTCATAAACACCAGAGGGCCTTGATACATGCAGCAGCCATCTACAGCCGTGACCAACACAGACTACAGTTTCGCATCTAAGAAAAAAGAACGTCAATAATTCTTAAGTGTTACATCGAGACTTAAACTACTGAGGATGATACTATAAGTTGCTCCTAATGTCAGGCATATAAAAGCTAATTAAGAGATATCAGCAGAACAGTGTCCATTATCGATTTCGACAAAAGAATGGAACGCACCTCTTGAAGAGCTGTCAACGCTTCTGCCGTCCATCGAGAAACATCACTTGCGTACATAGACGTAATTTCCTTCACCTGTAAATATGAAATCATTATATCAGCATGAATCGTATTCAGAGAAGGGATGACGCGATATTTACATCAATCTAGAAACAAGTGCCTCCAAAAATAATTCTCACGTTTGGTTTTAACATTAGAAGATGCGGAAATTCTGAGTTAGGACTACATTAGTTCCTCGAGAGAAAAAGAATAAGAATTGACGTCAGGCTTAGAGCAGTCTTCACTTTCGCTTGCTGTCACTAAGTTGACAAGAGAAATGTGGATCACCTAAACTAAAACAGAGGTGCCCATACCATAGCAGGACAAAAGAAGTTGAAACGCGACGAAGACTTTAAATCTTCCTTCTAGAACCCACTATTTCACGAACATAAATGGTTATTGAAAGCAGCTAGGTATTGACATGTCTTAACCAGAGTACTGTCGCCATGCGTTCTTTTAAATATGATGCAAGATCCACTAAACCATCTCCATAGGCATCATTCTGTCACTGCACACTAGCACATCCTGGTTCTTCATTTGAGAGAGATATTGTATAAAGACTTTGGTTCAAACGAAAACATGGAGCAGCTCCAGGCACCAAATTTTTGCTTCAAGGGCTTAATCGTTAAGAGCAATCACAACCTGGCTATGAGCTTGAGAAGAACTACATATGGTACCAAGGTTACTTCCTACTGAAAGAGAATTTGAAGAGAGTTCAAAGCACTCTTTATACTTGCCACCCTACTTAAACCCTACAGTTCTAATAACGACCCAAAAGAGACGCACTCCGCACACGCCTCATGCTGCAAAAACCTAATGGCACCGTCTCAAAAAAGTTGTTCAAAAACTCGTTTAACTCAAAAATCTTGAAGCTGAAAACCTTCTCAAAAATTCAAACCAAGTTCAAGACTTGCTTCCCGCTTTAAGGGGGCATAGGAATGGGCTCAAGCGAGAGAATGAAACTTAAGACCAACATCACCATTCTTTCCTCGAATGTCAAAACATGCTCTGATCGACCACTACAACATGAGACGATTTCTGGAATGCCGAAAATCATCTCAAAGACAGACAAACCCATGATTGCCATTCAGAAACAGAGCATTGGACCCCATGTGGTCGTTGCAGATAAAAATGCTCTGAAGGGAGAATGACGAAGGGGGGAGTAGTGACATACATAGCGAGCGAAAGGAAGGCGAGGGATGAGCAGGTCGCAAGTCTTCTGGTAGTACCGAATCTCCATCAACGCCTTAGTCCCAGGCCTCCACCGGTGCGGCTTCCTCGGCCGCGGCGCGCGCTGTGCCGCTCTAGCGGCAGGAGAGGGTGCAGCTCGACCAGCAGAGCTCGTCGACGCCCGGTTGTTGCTCCGCAGCGGCGTCTGCTTCAGCCTCGCCATTGCGTCGCAAAGCTCCTCTCTCCCCTCTCCCCTCCTCTACCTCACGTCCATCACTCCACCATTCCCATGCCACACACATCCCAATCCCACTGACTATCAAAAACCAAATCAAACCCCGAGCCTACCCTCGCATCAATCGCCATCGCCTGCTCACAACCATGCAGAGCCTCCTCTTCCCGCCTTCGTCTCCGAAATCGCACTTGCAACCTCGAATCAAACCCAAACTGGTCTCTATTACCCTAATCAAGCTCCTCATGAGAGCTTGAAATCGAATGTGGTAACTTCTCACAAAACCCATCATGGGTCTCATGCAGGAAAAGAATTGCAATCCATGGCGGGATCCAAAACGAGGCGGGAAACGGTAACCCTCCTCGCTGCAGCCTCTCTCACGGCCCTAACATCTAGGATGGAACTAGATTTCGCCCTTGCCAGAGTGGTTTTTGTTGCACTATTCCCCCTCCAACGGTCCTTCTTGAGGGCTTCCAGAGGCCATAATAATCTCCAGGTGCCCGAGTAATCCGAGGCTGAGGTGAACAGTAAAGGCTCCGACACTTATGCCGAATAATGAAGCTCTGGAACTGCTGGGCACCTGGTTGTAGAGCTTCAGTGAAGAGCGTTTGGCATGTCTTGCTCCCCATGACGGATGTTGTGGATGGTTGGAGAGCTTCGTGAGATGGTTTTTTTCGAGTTTGGATCGATGGGTATGCTCTCTTGGAGTTGGGCTTCAGTTTTCAGATATGGGCGCTGTTGTCCCGATGTTTTTGGTGGAGTTTTTGGTGTGTTTTTCTTCTCTCTGTTTGCTATGGCACAGTTCGTGGATGAGTTGTGGGCTTTGTTAGACGTTTATTTGCAGGAAGGACTGATTGGGTATTCTTTGAACTTGAGCTTCGGTTTCGAGAGCTGGGTTGATCAGTGGTGGTGACATTGGTGTTGATGTGTGGGCTTTGCAGTTTCAAGATTAGGTTGGCGTTATGGAGCGACGACGACTGATGCATGTCGCGATTCGTCTCAGCAGGTATGTTTGTAATGTGATCGGGTGTTACTACTTTGACGCTTGAGCGGAGGGTTTTAACTTAGGGAATCTAGTGTTTGAACGGGACTTGCTGCTTAGACAGTTTGTTCGGCTACGAGTCCTGAAACAATTCCCAGGCTGATTGATTCTGCCGTTCACTGTGGGTCGTGTGGCTGTTTCAGAGACCGGTACTAGCATATTCCGTAAGTCCATTCAAACTCTAATTTTCTCAGAATAAATTCTAATACAATAGAAATTTGGACATCATCGGGGGAGTTCAACTTGTACTTCGCAATGCGCCTGTAGCTCAGTGGATAGAGCGTCTGTTTCCTAAGCAGAAAGTCGTAGGTTCGACCCCTACCTGGCGCGATTATGTTTTTGTTTTTCGTCGTTGATTTGCGCAGCTCCTAAGTATGGCACCAATATTTTGCTCATTTGGCTGCTTTTGAGATGAGGTACTTCATACCCTGTGGTCGTTGCAGGTTTTGCAATATTCTAAGATGACTGATGATCCCATTCGTAGTCAGTTTCTTTCATTCTGTATCATCTGTAATGTGTGCTTGGGCTCGGATGCAATAACTCTTCAAATCCAAGTCGATGGAGTACGGAATGCCGATGGCACTCGTGCTCACGTTGTAAGACAGTGACTATCAAGGTGCGTGTGGGCAATTCGCTAGTTGCCCGAGACCGGTATTGTTTTGACCAATGCATTTTAATCTGGAGCTGTTTTCTCTGGAAGACTGCGTTCAGGGAATTTCTTGGGCCCAATCCCAGGTTCATCAAGGGCAGCAAGCATTTACCCAAAGGTATCTTGCAGTTCGATTTGCGAAGTGGTTGGAAACGACATGAAAGGAATGCGTTTGCAATCCGATGCAAAGGAAGCGTCTCACGCGCCCTGACTTTGTTCAATGTTGCTAGTATCTGGAGCTGACTAGTGACGAACATATCCTTGACGTCGAGAAGTGGCTCGAAATTGAAGCCGACCAGGAGACCACCAACATACAGGCTAAGGCAGCGGTTACACTTTCGGAGAAAGAGCAGAAGAAGTGGGAGGCGAAGAAGGCAAAGCAGGGATTTAAACCTTCCGCCTACCAGTCCCAATTGGAATATCTATAATGGAAACCGCATTTATCAAGAAAGCTAAGAAGTGAGAGACTTCTCGGATGCACATATGCTTGGAAGTGCAGGGGGATATGTCCCGGGGATCGAATATGGAAAAGACATTTCAGACTCTGTGGCAATGGACTTAAGGCCTTGTTGAAAGCACAAGTTCTCCTGAAATATGTAAGTCTCTTAGAAATAGTTGTATTTCTGGAGCAATGTGGTAGCAATTTGGCATTCCCATTTCAGTAGCTGTCACCATTCTCTTCTCATTTTCTTGGAGTCAGAGAAGAGTTGAAGTTTGCAAACTCCTGCAACGAGCCACTTCGAAACACATCTTCGCCTGATTATGATAATTCAAATACAAGGTCCAGTAGATTTGGATTACACGGAGGGTTAATGCTTTCAGGAAGGGGGGCTATGATATTGTTTGTTGTTAGTCTACCTTTTCGTTTGTAACCATTCCTCTGATTCTTCTAGAAATTATATTATGACTTCTTTTGAAAAGGTGACATATATCATCAGCATTAGCATCGGCACTTTCAACGATACAACGTTTCTTTGTAAATATATTATTGCCATTAGTAGGACAGGATACATTTATGAATGACTGTCGTATTACGCGGTAGTGTTACTAGGTATCACTAGTACACTGAAGAAACTCCTTGGTTACATGCGCTTAAATTTGAACCAGTGGTTTATATTTCAGCAAGCAAATACCACGTGTAATTGCAGAACGCCGATGCTGTTTACAGTACAATAAATGGTTCAAATACATGTAGAGGGAGTCGCTAACCACGGTAAGTAACATTCGGTCAACCACAAAGATAAAAAACTCAAGCCGATTGTCTATGCAACCTTGTAAGTGAAGTTAGCCAGCCAGCAGTTTCTTTAGCACGCGTGTGCAATTCGTCACAATCGTCAAAAATTGTCTCTTGATTAAAATTCTGCTCAACGATTGAAGTCCGCTACTCAGCCTTGACAGAATCTAAGGTATCACCCTCATCAGGGTCAATCTCACTATCAACTATATAAAATCTAGGTGCAAAAATATGAGACGTACATTCCCAGCCTTATGAACGAAAGGACTCCTCACAAATAGGAGTCGAGTCAAAGGAGCAGAAATATCTTCTATAAGGAAGTGAATAGACAACCCGAAGCTACTGCACGTTGTAGAAAGAATCGATAATTGCGTCAGCCAGATACGCACACTTGGCCAAGTTGAGCCCAGCAAGTGAGATACGGCCATCCTTGGTCATGTACACGTGCCACTTGTCTGTCATGTTGTCACTCTGCCACCACAAACGATCAATGAGGATCAAGAATGAATATTACCCAAGCCAAAAAACAGACTACCTCAAAAACTATAACATGATTAATACCTTGTGTCCCAAAAGGTACCAAGGCACCACAAAAGGTTGTGATCAACGATTTCAAGAAATATGAGTACTTTGGAACAAGATTGCACACACCTGTGCCTTGTTCAAACCAGTGAATGAGAACATTCCGATTTGCTGGAGAACAAATGACCAATCTTTGCCACTCTTGTCCTTCGTGGAGAGTTCATCATACAATCTC
The DNA here is from genome assembly GCA_014871385.1 of Ceratodon purpureus. NCBI lineage: Eukaryota > Viridiplantae > Streptophyta > Bryopsida > Pseudoditrichales > Ditrichaceae > Ceratodon > Ceratodon purpureus. The sequence continues at coordinate 6,647,329 of CM026422.1, forward strand.
TGCCTCACTGTCTTGATACGACCAGCCATCATCTGCATCTCAGCTCTCCACTCGTCAAACATTGTGGAGTCGCCAACGACGTTGGCAACAATACGGGCACCATGAACAGGGGGGTTTGAGTACATTGGCCTTGCAAGCCTCTTCAGCTGGCTCTTAACCCTGACACATAAAAAGAATCCGATATCAGATGCTGAAGATGAAGATTATCATCTGTATAAAAACCAACGTAAGTACCATGTAAAAGCCCAAACCTCAACCACTAGGAGCTATTGGTGACGGAACTCGTTACTTACTTGGTAGCAACATCTGCGGATGACACAATTGCGTTGATGGCACCGACACGCTCGGCGTAGAGACCGAGATTCTTACTGTATGATTGGGCGACAAAAACCTCCATGCCACGAGCTACGAACTTCCTAACAGAGCTAGCATCATCGTCCAAGCTCCCACTGGCAAAGCCCTGTAACATAAACGAGCATAAATTAAGTCTTCATTTATTGCTCTGATAATCATCGTTCTCATGATACTCCACCCGAAATAATGGAACTTTAAACACCAGAAAAATAGTTAGGCACAAAGGACAGCAGCTAGCTTTCTGAATAACAAATCTAGTACCCGGTCTTCTCATGATACTCCAACCAAGACGAGTAAAAGAATAAGATATATACCTGGTACGCCACATCGAAGAATGCCATATGGTTCTTGGCTTGAATGAGGTCAGCGATCTTCTCCCATTGCTCTGGTGTTGGGTCAATGCCAGTGGGGTTGTGTGCACATCCATGCAGCAACATGATTGATCCATCGGGTGCATTCTACAAAAATCCCGAAACAAAGTACAGTGAATTGAGCGAACCCACCAACGCCCCGAAACTGTTGAAGACGTACTACTGTATTTGATCCAATGACAGAAGCGAGGAACACGTGGAGTATATCAATGGGACTAGCATTGCAAAGCAACATTATAAACATGCGACTAATGTTTATTCAAAGTGCCAAATGTTTGATGATCTTATACCTCAATGTCTTCGATCATGCCTTCAAAATCCAAGCCGACAGTCTTGGGGTCAAAGTAGCGGTATTCTTTCCATGGAACACCAGCATCGTTGAAAATATTCTTGTGGTTACCTGCAAAGGCCAATGCGTAAGGAACGTAGAAGATAAATTAGACTTCTAGTGAAGTTTTTCATAATCAATTCTCGTCAGGCATTGCGGAGGAGAAATAGCATGTCTGATGCTTACCCCAGGTTGGAGAAGAGATGTACACCGTGGTACCAGGGAAGTACCGTTGAATAAAGGCAGCACCAAGACGAAGAGAACCTGTTCCAGAAAGGCCTTGGACGGTAGCAACCTACGATTCAAGTCATGAAGTATAAATTTCCCGCATCTAACAAAGAGAAACCAACAAGGTGGAGATGTGAAATGCTGTCTAAGTGAACACCACGTGAACCAATATGGTGATGAAACCCAGGAAAACAGCTGAGGCGAAATCAATTGTCAAATCTATCTCGGACTAAACGTGTCGCGTACCCTGTTCTCTTTGATGGCAGCGTTGTCCGCTCCCAAGAGCAACTCTGCTGTAGCCTTGTTGAACGCCGCAAGACCTTCAATCGGGAGGTACTGAATACCAAAAAAAACCCAAACTCAATTTTCAGATTCCAGGCTTCAAATGGAAAAGATGCACAATTTCATCAAACAAAGGTACCCAACAAATACATTAGAAGACTAGAAGTAAAGCTCTAAGCTTCGAACTTGACAAAGGCATAGGTATGTTACCTCCTTGTTGTCACCGCTCTCCAGCATCTTCTTCTCAGCCTGTATGAACAATTCGCATCATAAGAAACTCAAACGTATCTAACAAAATACTTATAACAAGATGCAAGATATGCACAGGAGAAACCATCTTCTACAAAACAAAAAAAATGCCCCTTTTTTCACAGATAGCACATATCGCCAGTTACAAACAATCAAGGTCAGATTGATAATTACCTTCTTTACAACCTCCAACACATATGGCTGGAGCTCCTCGGTACGGTAGGCACCGACTCCCAAGTTCAGCTTCTTCTCGTCGTTATCCTTCTTGAAGGCCTCAGAGACACCCAGGATAGGGTCGGCAGGAGCCATGGTGACAGACTCAAATCGGGACACATCCGTGGCGATGGTCATAGCCAACATTGTCTTTCCCTGTATCAATCCAAAACCAACTGCCAAAGTAAGACACAACACACAAGCATCTAGGAGTTCATCGAGCAATCACCAGGATCGGGATCGCCTTCGGAGAGATGCCTAGATAAACCTCGCCAAACAGCCTGCTACCACTATACAACAATATTGATAGCATCGATTTTCCAGCAAAACACAATCCGAAGCCCCTCACCTTGGCGTAAAGAGCAACGCTATCCTTCTTCTGAGGGAAGGCGGCAACCTTGAGGCCGGAAAACTTCTGCGTGAGACTGCCCTGCTTGTCACAAACCCACCTTGTTTAGAAAATACAATCAAAGATAGGGTTCAATGCCCAGCAACGCATGATCAAAAACCCAACAGCCCCTTACAACACTCACGAACTTATCCTCTTACAAGAAAACACAAATCCCCAATATCCAAAACCCAAAACCACAACAGAATCAATACCCAAAAACCTTCCACCATTCATGCCCACAGCTGAGCGATTCGAAACCACAAACCTCAGATCTCGAAACAACACGCCAAAACCACATATCCAAAAATTGCTCGATTAGACCCAACCATGTGAAATACCCACCAAACGAATCCACAAGGGAACGTAACAAACCTTGACAGCTTCTTGGCCGTTCGGCATGGCTGTCAATGCAGCCTGGGACGCCATCGCGGTCGCCATTGCGATAGGTCACGAGTCTGCGAGGGAGGAGACGGAAGATTGACGAGAATGAGTCTAGCTGAGAAACGCAACACAGTAAAGTGCTCTAAGGTTGAAGGGCCTGGTAAGGTGTTGTGTGTCTCTGGCAGTACTCGAGAGAGCAGGCGAGAGAAAGAGGGCAAGGAACATGGGCGTTGCAGATGCTGCAGGGATGACTTCAAGGGCCCAAAACGCGCCACCTCCTCCGTCCCTGTCTCTCTTTCCTAATCAGCTTTGCGCAAACCCTCTCTGGCCCTCCGCTAATTTTATCCCCTCGATGCTCGCAATTCATTGCCAGGGCAGTGCAACTTCTAGAAACCGAGAGGGAGTTGCAGCGAAGGCGAATGTCGTGGATTCCAGAGGCTGGGACCAGTGTTGGCCGCGGAAAATTTCTGAGTGACCCTTTTATTTGATTGCAAATTTTCATTTGCAGTGATTAAACGTTTATAACTCTAGTATTTTGTCCGGCTGCCATGTCATTATTGGGTTTCAAGTCAAAGGCGGGCGAATTTTTTCATTGGATCTGATGGCCGCAAAGTGCGCTCAGACAAGTCTTCTGCGTCGCTTGTTACTATGGAACTCGGCCGGTTTTGTAGGCATTACCTGAGTGAGTGAATTCCACTCTCTGCTTTGCAGAAAATCAGCATTCCTCGCACAATTCCTGATGATCCACATCCTGGCTTCAGAAATCCACGCACCGTGCTGAGGCATCAAAGCGATAAGCATGAGCGTCTGTGAGAAGCTGTGAGGAGAAGCAGACAGGACCTGGATGACATCACGATAAACTTGGTGAAAGAATACTTGTTCAGAAGATGCTTACAAAATTGTACAACTTTCAAGGCACAGAAAAAGTACTGCCCCAAAAGACCTAACGGAAGACCTCGAATGGCCACCTTCGCCACGATTTATATTTTCAAGTGCCTAACTGGATTGCACACTACGTGCTCTACTCTTACAAGCGCTAAATTCGAAGACGGTGGTTGCTATGCAATACAGTGAGTGAGAGAGAGGGTAGTGGCCGGATACGGACTACACTAAGAATCGAAACAAAACTCGCTAATCTAAAGAGCGTTAATGCACAGATGGTGATCAGTCCTGCGTGGGGATTCCTTGGAACCGATCAACCCGTTCCTTCATATTATCGCGTTGTCTTTGGGCGATCTTGTTACTCGGGTCGAATTGCAAGGCCTCCTCGTATGCTTTCAAAGCTTTCTTGAAATCCTTTTTCAGTTCGTAAACGTTCCCCAGGTTGTTCCATGCAGTCACGTACCCTGGTTGTAGCTTCACGGCCTTCTCGTACTGGTTGATGGCCGCATCCAGCTTGTCGTCGCTGAAATAGCTGAAGCCCAAGGCGTTGTATACCTGCGAGATCCGTAATCAAGGATGAGATTTGATGTAAAGGCTCTAGATCACGAGATTCCATGCCAGAAGGAATGATTATTTATATCTTTAAATAAGGTGAAAATAATGGTGACACACCTGTGCTAAGTCAGCTTCATCACCATCCCATTTCTTGATGGCCTGCTCCAGATATTTGTTTGCAAGCACATAGTACTTCTTTCGCAGCATTACCGCTCCTAGCTCAAAGAATTCTTCTGAAGAAGCCTCCCCACTACGAACTCGGTCCTAAAAATAAGATTAAAACACAACGAGACACTCATATCAATTCATAGTCTCATGAATCGAACAATCAAGTGGGTGGATACGAAGATGCATCAATATAATTTATATATAAATTAGGTAGGTCTCTGCAATTTAAAGCCGAATCCACATCACTTATAAAACGGGATGCTATAGAGCAAGACCCTAATAACGCTCTTGGTGTTCAATAATGCAGTAGTATACGAGACACTGTGTTTACCTGCAAGTCCTTAGCCGCGGACTCCAACTCACGGCGGATGAGAACTTGACGAACCACCAAGAAACTGCCAACTCCCAGCAGAGCTAACAATGCTCCCAAGTAGATCAACTGCACTCCAAACTCCAAACCCTGGCTAATCTCGCCATATGCCATATTTGGTTCGAGGATGGACGCATCTGCTGCCCCTGCGAATCCCACCAGAGCAGGCAGGACGAGAAAGCCAGCCATTGTACTGTTCGAAACTGCGTTTTCACCTGCTGCTTGAAAAGTCATGTACGGATCCTCAAGTATTAGCATCAAAAACCGAATAACATGCCACTCTAACAAGTATCGCTACATGCCACAAGTTGCAATGAATGAGCTCTAAAGTTCAGGTATGAAACTGTGAATACAGCAGTCCCATCAACGATAAAAAAAACCTACTGAAAGAATCTTGTAGGTTTCAATGCAAAGATTCAATGCAAGACTCTTGGTACTTATCCAAGTGTCCGCTCTAAACACCATCTTATGAGCCTTTATATTCCTCCGATTAGTAGTGCCTAGTCGTAGAGGTTCATGTACAACGGCAGATAACCTTAAATTTGGTTATTAAGGCAGAAGTGGCAACTCACCATCTTCAGTCGAACAGAAATCCTTAGAGAAGGCACTCTCCAAAGACGCATATCGCCTCGAATACGAAAACCTCGTGCTGTCACCTGCGCCCGATGACGACTTCACCTTAAGAAGCTGCTTCCTCCACAACCACAAATCCCAAATACCCCATCAGACCCCGCAAACCCCCACTGAGCAACTCAAACACAAAAACCCCTGTCAAGAATCCAACCCCTCCAAGATCCACCCAAGAATTCAAACAGCTCGACAAGCTCACAGAAACGCCCCACTCTTATCCAAACGCCTCTCCCTACATTCTCTACCACCATTCCAAAACCCCCCCTCACATAGGGTTCCAAACAAGAATGCGAATCACTCACTCAAAACCTCAGCCAAGCAAAAACCCTTCTAAATCACATCAAAGATTCTACATCTCAATGCAGCTCCAATTACGCACTCCCGAACTAATTCCAAAACTAAAGCAAACGGCTCACTCAACGAAAAGAGAGCACTGCAAAACCTACCTGAGCCACCCCGGATTCACGCTTCCCACATCGTGTATTCACACTCCCAATCCTCCCGGCGCCAATCCTGCCATCCAGACCCCGAATGTGCAAGAGCTGCAGGTGCGCTCCAGCAAGAACCCGGGAGCTAGTCATGGCAGCTGCCATCATCTCTCCCTCTCTCTCTCTCTCTGTCTCTCTCCGTGTCAGTGAAGGAAAACACGCAAGAATCAGTTCCAGGGAGTGAGAGAGACGGTAGCAGCATTTGCAATTTGGTAAAGCTCCCCACCCATCTCCGCATCCCACCCGCACTGGCCCCCAGGCTCAGTTAGTAACTTACCAGTACACTACTGGACCAGGCTCCTGGGATCTGCGATCATCTACTAAAGTACTCTAGAGGAGGAAAATCAAAATCAATAAGATAAAGTCATGTTAAGGTAGTGGTACTGAAAACCCAGCGAATTTCAGGTGTAATTACCTAGAACAATGTTAGAAAAAATTTAGAATTTTTGCATAGTAAAGTAAGTTCAAATCTATCTCCCAAAAAAACACAATTTTTGAGTAAGTCTAGAATTTCCTATGAATTTTTGAAAGTGAAGTCATAGAGTGGCCATAAACCGAGCATAGAGTCTTGACATTCATGAGAGGTTGGATTATGAAAATAAATCACTTCTGCACCAATCGGAAGCATTCAATTTTTAAGGCATGGACGGTTTTAGCAGCACTCTTGAATAGTTTTTAGAAAACAGTCTGCATAAGTTTTTGGGACCCTACACTAATGGCTACGGCTCGGTTTTTGGAGCCGCTCGGTTTTCAGTACCACTACCTTAGTGCCATTTTCTATAGGGTAAGCTCATGAACCACCTTGGTCGACGAGTTTACCCTGCGTAATAGAGGAGGAATTTAAAATAGAAACATGTTCACGCAAAGAGGGTGGTTACAAAATGTAACATTAGTTATAGTCTTTTTTCACTCAGCTAAGGAATATTATGAGATGTAAGTCAAACTTTTTTAGATAGAGATATTTATATGATTTCTTTATGGAGGCAATAAGCTACAACGAATTAAACCAGGGTCCCTTTATAAAAAGCGGGCATCGGCTCTGCCCATTTGTAATCCTACCCCTCTTGGAGCTTTTGTCTAATTAGATTAAGTCAGGCAACTTTTGACTTGTAAATGGAATGACTTATTGTCTTCACCCGAGATTCCTATTTAAAAAAGAAGGGATGTGTAGCGTCTTCATAGGGAGTGTCAAATAAGTCTTCCTTCATGGAATGTAGTAAAATTCCTTGTATTGTAGGATATATCTTAACCACGCCACTACCTATAAATCACCTGCTCATTCTTCAACATGCACGCAGTCAGAGATTCAATTCTCCTCCCACTACTTGGAAGCTTACAGTTTCATGTTCTATTTCACTTCCCGATAGGGGTTCTTTTCACCTTTCCCTCACGGTACTACTTTGCAATCGGTCACCTAGGAGTATTTAGCCTTACAAGGTGGTCCTTGCTAAAGAAAGTTAACTAAAAGAAAATGATTTGAAGCAAGGAGCAAATGTATTAGTGAGTTGGTGCAAACTCCTTAAATTGGGGGAAATTCTCTTACAATGCCCGGTGGTGCAATTTGCAAATCCCAACTATGATACTTCCCATTGGGAGTGGGATAGGATACTTTGGGTGTAAGGGATCATGGAATGGAGTGTGTTTGGCAAAATGTAAGTCAATTTAATTGTGTTGTGTAGCATGAGAGTGACTTACTTATGTGGGAGTGTAGTTAGGGAGGGAAGGAGGGAGGGAGGTTGATGGATTAATTGATTGTGGGAGTTGGATTCAGAGTGATGGGAGGCGATGGAGTTTTTGTTGCTGTTGTTGGATTGGAGGATCTCATCTGTACTGTACCGACCTGGCAAATCTTGGGGCAGGCTCTCCTGCTCTTCTCCTTGGCTTCTGCTTCTTCTTCCGCCTTCCACTTCCGCCATCAGGCTTCACATGTGAGTCTGTTTTGCTGGCTTTGTATGTTTTAATGCTCTTTCATGATCTTTCGATTTTTTCAAGCTCTTCATGGTCACACTATATTCAGTGTTTGCAAAGTAGTTTTGGAGTCATTCCATCCTCAAAAACTAGTTTTCCTTGAATTTGGAGATCACAAAGCTCTTAAACACCTAACAAAGAGAGGCCACCAAACTCTTCCATGTCTATATACTATCTACATTGAGCAAATAAGATTACGTTTGATCAAAATTCATAGTATTTATATCAAATACAAGATGCCTTTACACACAACTCCACTACTTCCAACTTTAGATTTAACCGTTTATAAAAAAAAATTGTATTGGAATTGATAATCCAATTATACATACAAATAACATGAAGGAGGTAAGATCACAATCTTTAATTGTCTTGTAGGCATGTGTACCACACCTGGAGGGAGGAGTCTACACTAGTGGAAAAGGTGTACGAGTACACCAAGGGAGAACACTAAGCAGTGACCAATTACACCAAAAAAATTGAAATTTTTGGTGTAATTAGTCACTACTTGGTGTTCTCCCTTGGTGTACTCGTACACCTTTTCCACTGATGCTAAGAGGCAGAAGGGCAAAATCCTTGGTCTTATTCAAGGCAAAATGGATACAGCAAACATCGCTATTCCTCAAATGCAGGTCTCCAACAAACACACTTCACCATTGGGACAGCTCCCTATGAACATCATGAGCATAGCCACGCACGGCACAGTGATGGTGCCTACGCTCACTATCCTATAGACTTGTCGCCATGCAACTCTAACTACACTATCTCCGCACTTAGGAGACTACTTTAGCGTATCAAGCAACCACCCATTCGTAAGTCTGGCAGACTTTTTCTTCACAAGCCTACTAATTCTTTTTTTTTGAGCCATGCTGAGAGGAAAGTCGAGATGTATTGACCTACTACCCCCAATAACTAATAACTTTACTAAACATGTTCTCCTAGAAAAGCTATACTTGTAGCTGAATAACTCCACATAGGAAAATAAGAACTAATTTCTTATGGAATTTTTGTCGATGCTGACACATCCACAAGTATTCAAAGAAATCCAAGTTGGTTTCTTATTGGTGGGGCACGTGCACGAGGATATTGAGGCCTACTTTTGCCATCTATCTAAGACCTTGAAGAGTCAAAATACTCACATTGTGGCAAACTTGATGATGTCTTCTATAAAGCTGCAAGAATTGAGTTTTAAGCCCGAGTTTGTTCACGAGGCTGCGGATTTTCAAATCTTTCATCCAAGGTTATCTCTCTAAAGAAGAGGATTCTCATTGGCTTGGAAAATATGCACCTCTTGAAATTCTTCCAGCCAGTTCTTCAGGAAAACATAAAAAGGTCTTCATAAAACATTGTGAAGAGACAAGTTCCGAGAATCATGATACAAATTGACCAAGTCCTGGGGCACAACTATTAGATTACCCATGCAGGAAGCACCTGAAAGCAGTTGAGAGCGCAAAATCGCTACAACTTTCTCCTGAAGCACCTAAAACTCAGTTTAATTAATTATCCGAGTTTCTTTACAGCTACAAGGAAGTGCCACAATAAGGCGTATGCAGGCATACAAGCCGTGTGGTTGCCAAACACATAACTGTCAGCACTATACCTATTGAAATGCCGAAGTATGTAACCTTGGGATCGACCTTCAGGGCTCGTCGAAACAGGACGCCAGTAAGAATTGGGAAAAGGCTGCCGCATGCCAGCACAAGCAAGCTCTCAAGTCCGTTTGGACCAACTCCAGTAAAAACTGCAGAGATAGCCCCCACGGGATGAGCTAAACAAGTAAGAGCAGCTGCTAAACATGAACCCTTTCTGCTTCCTGTAGCTCCATAAACTATGCTACCCACAGCAACTCCGCGTGGCAACCCATGAAGCGCGATAAGAAATACGAAGTAGAAGTGGAACCCACTTGTAGCGGCAACACCCATAGCCAGTCCCTCTACGAAAGAGTAAAACCAAATCATAAAAGAAGCTAAACAAGCCCTTCTTGCCATAGGGCTCAATACACCTGCAGCACCAGGTAGTACTATCTCTATCTTTGATGAAGTCTTGCTTTTGGCTTCGACATACTTTCGGAGCAGAAAGTGCAAAAATGCACCAGCACAAAGAAGAAGAAAGATCTTAAAGATATTCATCTTCCCATCCAGCAGCATTTGTAGAGGCTTCCACGCCGCTACCACAAAGGAAACACCTCCCCCGATTCCAGTGGCCATAGTCACTGGCAGATTGATGGAGCTCAGAAGTAGCATGTGTATTAAAGCCCCGACGAAAGGGCCTATTCCGAAGCTAAGATAAGCCAATAACATTTTGGCATTCTCTACAGCAGTTGTTCCCTCTGTGTTGTCCAGCAACGCACTTAAGCCCACCATGAAAGTAACAGCAAAAGTGGCAGCTGCAGCTACCTCCTTTGAGTCTGCGTCTTTAAAACTGTCGGGCAGCACTTCTGCCATTACCATCCAAATCATGCAGCCCCCAGCAAAACCCATACAGAGAGGCAAAAATTTGTGGAACGCTTCAGCGCACATAAAAGCAGGAACGGCGACTAACGGCTGTGGTAGGGATGTGAAGATGCTCCATAACAGTGAATGCTTCGGTGATAGGCCTTGGTTTGATAAGAGCAAGCTTACAGCCAAACCCTCCGGGATATTATGAACTGCGATGGCGATTGTCACCATCAAGCCCTGAGAAAATCCCTTCGGACCTGCAAAAGATACCCCGACTCCCGAACCCTCTCCAAACGAATGCAGGGTCATGATTGACACAACCAAAATCATTTTGGGGACATCAGCGCCTTTCACATCCAGCATGCTCACTTCTCCAAAATTGTCATGAACAAACCTCTGACTGAGAAAGATGAACACCCCGCCAGCCACGATGCCCAGTACAACCGCGCTGCCTTCTCCATACTTTTGACCTTCTTCGATAAGCTCAAAGCTTGCTGCAAGCATCACGCCTGAAGCAAGCCCGTTGCATATACCTGCCCACCTGGGCTCCAGCTGAACGAAGAAGAAGGGCACTGCCCCGAGCCCAGTTGCAACTGCCATGGCCAGTGTGAGCCATGCGACCGTAGAAACCGCTACTTTCTGACCAGGCTCTGGAACCAAATGATCTCCTAAATTAATTTTGTTCTGAGCGGCTGCTACATCAAACCCTAGCGCACCTTTCTGCAAAGCTGACTTCTCTGAAGCTCTCCCCTCAACTGGAACGACTGCAAACTGAAATGCTTGCAATAACAGAGTTGCAACAACAAGAGCCTGTACTGGTCGCCATACAGAGCTAGGGTTCCTCTGAGGGAGTGCCATCTGAGCTTAGGAGCATAGCCGCCTCTGGTGCGATCCTCAACCAGTCCCGAAACCATGTAGAGGCCTTAAATCACAGCGCACCATAACGTCGATCTCCCCTTTCATTGCCTTCCTCTACTGCCATAGCCTCCAAAAACCAGCGTCACTCACCTGGGACTTACCAACATAATAAGTAAAAAGTATTCCGGCATCCTAATGTATGTAACAGCCCCGTCACCCCTCCACCGTCCTCACACATGACCACGCCATGGTTTAGCTGACGCACAACCCCAATCCCTTGAAAACAACTGGATAGCTCAATCTGCTCAATCCACCCACCTCAGGGAATGAATCGCAATGAGGAGCTGGAGCTTCCAAAATTGATTGCGTGACTCTGGAGTCTGCACCCACCTCAACCCAACTCAGGAAAAGCTCGTGATTGACTTCTCTAGAGGTTTGAGAGTAGGATTTTGAAAGAGGAGCTTCACAGGCGAGTGTGGAAAGAGACGGCAGAGCTTCAACGTCGAGAGTTGAAGTTAATCAACTCTGTCAAAGTGAGGTACAGCATGACGACTCGGGAGTCGACATTGCCGCTGTCGGGTTTACTCGGCCCACGAGAGAAACCCGGGCGCCTCCGCGGGCCGCGGCCTCCCTCGGGCAGCCCACTCCATCATCGGGCAGACCCTCCCTCGTCCGTCGGACGCCCTCCCCTGCCCCGTCCGTCGAGGCTCTCCTCCCCTCGTCACTAGCCAGCCTCGAAATCGAGGACTGGCTAGGAAGATCTCAGCCGTCGATCTAAAAGAGACAATCATGGCCGTTAGATTGTGGGGGGCCGCGATTGAAGTGGGGCCCCGCGAACACTGTTGATTTGTGCACCAATGGCATGGTGATCTGGATGGGTATGCACGGGGGCCCGCGAGCAGATTTGGGCATGGCTGATACCCCCTTTACACATGGAGGTGTGAAGTTGGTACCGGCAGAGTCCCGGCAGTGGTATGAACTAGGCCCTTCACACTGCGAAGGGTTGTTAGTGCCCGAGCCTAGTCACCGGCGCATGTGGCATGGCTTTAGCACCACTCTAGCACCACTCTAGCACCACTCTAGCACCGATGGCAGTGCGGTGGGAGCAATGTGGTTGAACTGTGGTTTGGAGAGTCAAGAAGTTCCATTAATAATAAAGAAATCCAGTTGCGAGCGAAGGTTTGGAGTTGCAATTTTTTACAGCAGTTTGGGATGAGGTACATGCCTACTGGACTCCTAGTAAATTTCGGGATTTCCAGCGATTTCCGGATTAAAACTAGCTGCCCAGAGCGCTGCCCACTGGAGCTGCCCCGGGCTCAAAAAAAAAATGTTTAGACATAAAACCCAGAGAGCGACAACGGTTAAACTCCCTTCTACTTCTACACTACTGTTCACTGCTTTGCCAGTCCGTGATTCTGCGCTCTGTGGCGGGCCTGCTACTTCAATCCCCAAGGTGGAGGTGCATTATCGTCATGGCAGATCTACCGGTGAACCTGTCACAGAGAGCAGCACCTCAAGGTAAGTACCTGCTTCAAAGTGCTATGCAATTGACAGCATTGTTGTGATTGATGCACATTCTGAGACATACTCCATGCACTGTTTTCAAAGAGAATTTGCTGAAATGGAATAACCTTGATAGCAAATGTGGGTTAGTAGTTACCTTGTTCATATTTGAACGTCGATTTCCATGTTAGATACTGTATCCCTTTTGTAGCTCCGATGAATACCTTCGCAGCCAAAGTATAGATGGGCACGGTACCTGCACACCCCCCCAAACCCCCTCCGATGCTTAAGTCAGAACCATTGTCATTCGAAATAGAAAAACCTTGACATGAACATTTAATTCTCTGCAGATAGCACGAGTTCTCAGTCCTCTCAACAGAGGAGGGCTCCTGCTAGGGTGCCGAGAAGGGCTAGGGGAGCAGATGATGAGGCAGGGACCTCAGGCAAAAAAGAAAGAGATCCCAACTGGACCAAAGTAGAGATTCTAGCTCTCATAGAAGCAAAAAGAAAGGAATATATCGATGAGATGACTGTAGAGGACGTGAGAGACTTGATGTGCCCTGAAATTGGCAAGTGGGGTAAAATCGCTATGATTCTCAATGCCACGAAGGGAGAGGGTGATGTAGACAGAGATAGCATGGCTTGCAAATACAAATGGAACACATTGCTATCTGATTTCAAGAAGATATGGGACTTTCATTGTAGAACAGGGACGAACTCAGAGGATTATTTCAAAGAGACAACCCCGGAAGAGAAGAAAAATCAGAAACTACCGAAGACTTTCTATCTCTCGGCATATCGCAATATGGCTGAGTGGTTGCGTGACAAGGCCACCATGAATCCCCCGCATGCGAGGGATACCATGGATCCCAACGACGCAAACTATGTATCCCAGATGTCACAGGATATTCCCACCGGAAGTGGATTTTTAGACAGCATGCCAGAGCAAGGGTGGGCAGCAGGTGGAGGCAGGCCGACCTCCCACATCGACTTAACAGCCGAGGACTCCCCAGTTGTTTCATCGGCACATACTGTGCACTCCATGACCGGCCATCAGTGGGGGGGCTTTTCCACAACGCCCATCCCCACACTGCATCCGCTGCAGGTGTGGGTGGAGACAATGTGCAGCCCCGGAGCCCCCGTAGAATGGTCCAAGATATGGACCTGAATGGACCACCTGCCCCCGGAGGAACCCCGTAGCACCGATCCCCATCCCAGAATCCCTCCACGGCCCCTCCTGCAGCACGTGCTGGGATGGCCAGTTCGAGACATGCTGCCTCCATCCCTGCCGTGTCTAGGCAGGGACGTCCGGGAGTGCAGATCCACCTCCTGTTGTCAACTGCCACCTCCGGAGCCGCGGACCTGAAGAAGGCAATGGGGAGTACTGGCCACAGGCGTAAGAGAGGAGCAGATACATCGGGCATTGCAGATGGTGTCACAAAGAGTGCGGAAAAGATGGTGAAGGTGCTCAGTGAGATCAATGAAACTCAAAGGTCATCAGAGAAGGAAAAGCTCGAGGTACATTCTAAACATTTTCAGCAGAGCCTTGAATACAAGAAGGAGAGGGATAGGGTGAATATGGAGAACGTCAGAATTTCACAAGAACATACACGGCTTGGGCTGATGAACCAGCAGATGGTTGTCACGGCCATCGCAAACTTGGCCTCCGCCATTTCACGGACCGTGGCACCATCGAAGGCACCTACAACAGACCCGAATGCTACACCGAATGACCCCAACGAACCCCCTCCCAACTAACGACGGCACGGAAATCCCTGCATATAGAAAACAGAGGTTAGAAATCATGGCAAATGCAATATAGTATTGCATTTTAGTTTGAGTTGAAGTAACAGAATTTTCTGTGTTTTTTTTCTCACTTACCTGTCTTTGTTTCTCTGCGCCCGCGACCTCCTGCTCCGACTGGTACCTGTTCGTGGACACTCCAACACAGCAGTTGTATATCAGTTGGGAATGACTGCAGTACGTCGTTAGGAAGAGCCGTGATGGCCCAAAAAAAAAATGCTGTGTTCCACATCCCTACCATTCTATGTTCTCTTTCTTATATGTAATAAAGCCATGATTAGTGCCACATTATATTGGACATGTGCACAAGAGCAGTTCTGTATAACCTTACCTTCTCGCCCCTGATCCCCGTGCGTTGCATCCTGCCCACCCACCTCTACAGACTCTCAGGCACATCGCAGCAAGAACCCCCGGACTGGCCCCCCACCGATTAGGCCCTCTCCTGCACGAGGAAAGCAGCCAACTGCCCCCGCTTCCTATTGCCTCCGACCTCATCGTTAGGGGGACCGTCCTCACCAGGGCGCTCTTCCTCAGGGTCCTCGTCGACGACGGGTCTCATGCCCTCCCGCTGCAAAATTTCCAACAATCTGTCGACCTCCTCTGTGCTCTGTCCGAGGAGAAGGTTGTGTAGTATGCAGCAGCATACTACCACATCCGGAAGTAGAGTAACATGAAGGTCCAACGCCGAGTGGAGCTTCCGGAAGGACATTTTTAATATCCCGAATGCATTCTCGACGACCGACCTCGCTCGTGACAGTTTTCTGTTAAATAAAGTCTCCTGAACCGAGCGTCTTCCCCCAGGCACTTCCCGGTAGGGGGTGATGAGCTAAGGGAATATGGGGTAGCCCTTATCTCCTACTAGGTAGGGGACAAAGCCATCTACAGCATCAGCAGCATTGAACAAATTCGTAGAAGTGGCACGTTGATACAGCATGGAACGCCGGAGCTGCCTTGCGTCATTCGTCGATCCGGGCATTCCGACAGAGATGTCTATGAATTTCCGATCCCGGTCGACTACTGCTTGACATTGCATTGAATAACCACCTGACTTGAAATAGAAGTAGTCCTCTGGACTATCATTTGGCTTGCGGATATGGAAGTGGGTACCATCAATGGCCCCCACTATCCCAGGCAAACCAGAAAATTCACGAAATTGAGCCATGTTCAGGTGGAGTTTGTGACCCGTGGGCCACGAAATCTCCCCCTTCAGCTCATCGTTGACGGCCCGTACAACGTCGCGAATAATTCCAGAAGCCGTACTCGTGCCAATGGCAAAGAACTCGGAACAGAGAAGCAGACTAGCCCCTTGGCATAGTTTAAATAATGTGCAAGCAACTCTGACTATGGGGGGGATCGCCAATCTGTATCTCGTATTCTGCCGTTCAATATGCGGCCTGAGTAGGTTGGTGAGACTAAAGACAGACGCTTTTGTTAAGCGAAAGTTTTCTATCCAGCGCAGGTCATCGTACTCTTGGAGTACAAATCTAGAAAACCACGAAGTGGACCGAGGCAATACCCACCAGCTAAGCTCCTGCTCTAGTAAAGTCGTTGCATGTGCGATTCTGAAATCGTGCAAGACTGACGCGACTATAGAGTTCATGTTAACCAGGGTGGAGTGAACCTCCCCGATTTGGACTGTGTTGTCACCCTCATCCGGGGGGACATCCTCGGGAGGGCGGAACATATTATCAACGACGTTTTGTAACAGCAACACCAGCGAGGGGAGGAAGAAAGCTACATTCCCTGGGTCCAGCCGGTGGTCCATTGATGTGCGGACACAGGAGACAATTACCTTAAAAAAAAAAATTCTACTCTTACGGCTCAGCTACAACAGACAGGGAGGACTCTAATCGGCAATTGACCGGTACTAATTCGTAAGGACTCTCCCGTCTAAACACCCCGAGACACAGAACACTTACCTGGTTCCCTTCGGAGAAGGAGACGCAATCGGAACCCTAATTTCGAAGGAAACGGATCACACCGTGTCGCTCACCCACGTTTGATGCAGCCTGAGCCTGCGCGGTTGAAGACAAGCCCACATAGGAGTTATAAAAGAACGACCTCGAAATTCACTTCTGGTTCATAATGAACAAGATGAGCGTAGAGATGGAAGTCTTACCTGAATGCGGAAATGCGAATCCGAATTCACGTAACCTAGATGGCGGAGAGCTGAACAATCTCGCAACAACACCCGGAATCACAGTGATAATAAAAAACCGCTCTCCACAGCAGCCAATGCACTGCTCGCAACGACTCGGGGTGAGCGAAACACAGGAGCAACGATGCCTGATAGCAACCACGAAGCAGCTGGGAATGGGATTCGAATCCAGCGCCCAAATCGAGCCAGGGGAAAACGAGGAACTGCAAAGCACAAGGGGTGCGTGAATGGCAAAGTGTTCGTTGCGAGAGAGAAGGGAGGAGGTGCTGCCCGGGAGTTCGACTGTGCTGCCCCAGGCCCTCTCCAGAACTGCCCAGGTGCCCGCGTCGAAATTTTCCACGCTGTCACTTCAGTGGCCCCCGGTAATTTCTATTCCATCACATCCGATGTGCTCATGAGTGGTAGCGTCGTGGTACAGGCCCCCCATGATGTGAACACCTTCCTCCATACCTCCGTCACCTCGGAGGTGGCCGACCCAAAAAAACTTGAACCCCCTCAGCTCCGTGTGAACTACTTCGGGATATTACGAACCCTGTGCAGTTAGGACGGGGGTAAGCAGAAATCCTTACCTCCATGTATAAAGGGGGTATGATGCGTGGGGTAAGGTAGGGGCTGGGGGTTTGGAGGTTTGGGGCTTGGGGGCTTTTGTAACTTGGTGTAATGGCTTGGGGCTGGGGGCTTGGATGCATGGTGGGCTAATCAGGCAATTGGGCGTGGGTAAGTTAGGGGCTGGGGGTTGGGGGGTGTGTAATCAGGTGTAATGGCTTGGGGCTGGGAGCTTGGGGTAGGGGGTGGGGCTTTGTTGGGGAAAGGGCTGGGGTTGGTTAATTAAGGAGGACATGAGTTTTAAATTAGTTTTACTATGCTTATAGTTATGTAATGTTTTTATTGATTATATGAGTCTTTATTAAAATATTTGATGATATTTATTTTTGAATTTAATAAAATATAAAACGAAATATTATTTGAAAATTAATCATTTGAAGCTTAATGCTCACTTTAATCATTTAGTTTCCATATTACTTCAAGTGCATGAATAAATTAATTTTTTTCAAAGATGATAGTTTCAATGTATCTAATGTGATTAATTCATAGTGTTGCGGTTAGAGACATTGAAACTATCATTTTTGAAAATCCGTAACTTCTTCATGGAATATCCAACTTCGACAGATAGACATGCATTTGAATTGTCTTTAAAAGATTATATATAATGCATAATTAGAAAACGTATAAAAATTGGAATTACATTCAATGAATAATTTGGAAAGTCACAATAACCATAGTATGATGGTAGTAAAAACCACCACCACAAAGACTTTTTTTATATAAAATAATAAATGACAAAGTATTAAGTATATTATATATCAATCTTCTATACGAAGTTGCAATGCTATGCCTCTATATGTTCAATAAATATTCAACTCCTTGAAAAACAAGTCCAAATCTTGCTCATCTTCACAATCATCTTTTTCTAGTGCACCACTATCACTATCTTTTGCAATAACATATTGGCAATTGTGACATTCAATGAATGTCCTACCGTCAAAAAATATGTTTAGTCCTTCACATTCGGGACATTCTTCTCGGCATAACTTTGGCAATTTCACCCTCGTGCGTTTCTTTTGCACTAGTTGTCTTCGTCGTAACACTTTAATTCCACCACCTAGTCTTGGCAATTGAATTATTTCTTCTTCTCCGCCATGCAAGTCTTCGTAATTCAATTTTCTTTTCTTCTTCTTGTGGCTTCCATGTCCAAGTCTTGTATTTGTAACATGGGCTTGTATAGGGGTAATACTTCCACCCTCTCTTAGCAAAGATATTCGATTTGGCCGTGGTACTAAGCCCATGTTCTCTTGAAATATCGCCAAAAATATTTCTCCCGCGCTTTTAATTGCTTCACGTTGCTCCATTGTTAAAGCATCATACTTTTCCCTTGGACAATTCTCTGTTGCGGTCACGTTTGAGATCTTCATGACTAACTCCTTTACAAAATCAACTCCATCATTTGAATTGGGTCTTGGTGCTTCGCTCCCTTCATCACTTGGATCTTCACTACACTCTTCACTTGGATCTTCCAACTCATGAATGAAGCCATGAGGTTCATACATGCTTGGCAACAAATCAAGTAGATGATGAAATTCATCATCTACAATTTTCTTCAACGCCAACATGTGTTTACAAATGGGTCCATAATCATTACACTCACACCATTTACGAGATAAACTGACTATGTACCATTTATTTGCCACTGATTGACTTCGAAATGCAAATTCCATGTGACATTCATCAATTATCTCAAGATTTGATGAACAGTCTTCTTTATACCACTGAACAAATTTGATGGCTTTCTGCAACCTTGCTGTTCGACCTTTATCTCCTCTTCTGAGTGAGTACTTCCCAGATACACTCAGCCAATGAACATCATTATAGTGTTCATCTAGGGTCATTCCTCCAAAGCGGCGGCCATTGTCCGGATTACCTATTATTGCATAGATGAGTTCGTCAAGTCTTCGATTGACTTTTCCATCTAGCAAGGTGTACTTGACATATTGCCACATTCGTTCGACAAGGTTAGTGGTATTTGCATGTCCATGTCTGAACATTCTAGCCCATCTCGGCCACATACGTTTCCAAAGACTGTTGTCCCATGCCCAGCCCTTTTCGACATATTTTAGCACACCAATGTGATTGGCATACTATGTCTTCAACCTCCCATATGCTTTATCGAATTCGTCCTCGGTAACGGCCTCCAACATAGTGCACATATCTTTGTACAAGACATTACGTTGTACCTCAGGCAATTTAGGCAACAGATGTTCCACCCATGCCTTCTTTGCATGGAACCAACACAATAATAATTGACATTTTGTTTGAATCCCACCAATCTTTTCATTTTGCCAACACCAAACATCTTCGTAGATTGCTTTTGTTATGGCATTCCTTGATGTTTTGTCTTTGTCAATTATTATTGCATTTGGCTGGATATCATCCATGTTTCGAAACACGGCCTTCATAGTGAGCCACAACGCAGTGCCGACTTGGCCACTCTCATTGTCGTCACTACATAACATGATGAAAATGGGCATACCCAAAGCGCTTGCATTTAGGCATACTCCAGCAAACAATGGCATGCCCCATTGATTCGTCTTGAATGTAGAATCTATCACCCATGCCAAATTAGGTGTAATATTCTTTGCCCTTTGTAACATTTCTTCTGTTCGCATTACCAATACAAACGGCTGCTTATTAGGATCGGGATTCAAAGGATCATATTCTTAATAGAAAATCACTTTTTTCTTTTCGATCCATTTTGGAACCATCTTTTTTACCTTGTCATAGTCATCTCCACTGCCCCTTTCTTGCGATTGGAGCTTGTAGGATAGGTTTGACGCTTCTTTTGGATCCAAAAAGAAACGAAATGTCCTTTGTTCATGCAATGGGGCAGCTTGGCGCAAAATTTCTTCGCACCTTTTAGAATGAACAAGAGCAAACTCAATGTTATTCGAATTTCTCAACATCTCAACGCAATTATCAATTGCACTTTGATGAATGGGTAAAAAATAACTATCTGTTTTGGACCCCGGCTCATGTCCGCTGTGCTCCGCATTCACATGAACTTCAATATCTTGACCCTCTTCAACCGGATGTAAAACCCGCACACAAAAATTACATCCCACGTATTTTGCAGTACAACATTGCCGCACCCTATCACCATTGCCTTCATCTTCACATGTTTTACCTTGAAATTTTCGTCCACGGTGGCAAATGTAAACGACCATTTCATGTGGATAAGGTGTCACTCTCTGGTATCTATGATTAGGTTCCAAGAGCACAAAATTTTGTGCCATCAAATTATTCATAAATCCTTCCAATTCGGCCAACGGCATTGAATACCGCTCAGGGTACTGTCGGTAACAACGTACCCCCGTTTCTTCCCGTTGTTCTCCAAAGTGACATCTACCGCAAGAATTTACCACCTTTTCAATGAATGGCTTTGGAATGCCATTTACTTGCGCACCTACCAACCACCCTGCATTTACGATTTGCAAAGTGGTATCTTTGTACGCTAAATGACTTTCTTCCCGGTGGTGCGCAACTTCAACAATTGACGGCCATTTGTCAATGTATGGAACATTGAAGCGAGATTTCTTTTTATTGAACAATCGCTCTTCACCGTTTGCAATTACTCGTACCCCAAAATCCCTTCTATATAAGGCCCACTTTTTTAGGATAGCTTTATACCAAACTTCCACTGAGCTATCCTCTTGACGAACAAAATTTGGATCCAAGGCAATAATAGAGTTTACCGAAGGAACAACTCTTCCTTTCGTCCATTCCATAAAGTAATTTGTCAGTTCCCTTTTGAAAGAATAGTATGTCGAATAAAGAAATTGAAAAGGGTCCAAGTTTGGTTCTTGAACCCTAATCACTTGCTCCTCATACTCTTCATCTTCATTATTTTCCAAAAGTTTCGGAAAATCAAATGAAATTTCATCATCTGATAAAAAATCATCGAGGTTGAGAACCTCAAAAATGTCATCCTCTTCGGCCATTCTTCCAACACTTTGCTACCAATTCGATTCCCCAAACACAACCGCATTCATCCTTCCTTTATCTACACAACCAATACAAAATAATATTAGTTTAATTAAATGTTATATTTAATTAATACCGATTCCACTCACCACCGCCAAAATGCCCCCGGTGGTGACTGTCACCACCCCCAAAAAATTAAAATGCCCCCGCGTAGTGACCGTCACCACCCCAAAAATTAAAATCCCAAAGTGGTGACCGTCACCACCCCCAAAATGCCTCCGGTGGTGACGGTCACCACTCCCAAAAATTAAAATCCCCCGGTGGTGACCGTCACTTCCTCCAAAATGCCCCCGGTGGTGACCGTCACCACCCTCCAAATGCCCCCGGTGGTGACGGTCACCACCCCAAAATTTAAAATGCCCCCGGGTGGTGACGGTTACCACCCCCAAAAATTAAAATTCTCCGGTGGTGACCGTCACCACCACCACCACCACCACAACCACTCTCATGGGGGGAGTCACCACTACTCCCCCCATAGTACTCTCTGTGAGATTCGGGAGGCTCCCCCGCTCAGTTGCTGAAAGGGACTTGCGAGACACACAATTTTTTTGGAACACCACCCACCCTAATGGCCCCCATGCCCCATGCCTCATGCCGCGACCATGCACATACTGCGAACCATGCCCTATGCTGCGAACCATGAACCATGCACATCCCGATCCCAATCCACTCTGCCTGCGACCCTCGCAACGGGCCCCACTCAAATCCAATGGACGGTCAGGATGGGCTCTCGATGATCTACGGCCCCCGCTGGCCGAGCCAGTCCTCGATCTCGAGGCTGGCTGGTCGCGAGGCTCTCCTCCTCGCCTCGTTCGTCCCCCGCGAAACCCGGATACTGTTCACTCTCTCCCTCCCGGCGCTCATTCTCTCCCGAGCTCCTCCGGCGATGGCGTCCTGCTTGGGGTTTAGGATTTCGGGGTGATTGCTGATGGGATGTAGAGGTTGATAGCCGAGAGTTCGAGAGGTTTGGGGTCGTAGGTTGAGTGATTTTGTGAGAGTTAGGAAGGTCGTTGCTGCGAGGATTAGGGTTTGAGAATTTTGGTTTAGTCAGTTGAGGTTTTAGGGTGTGGCAACGAGGTACTGGAGTTTTGTGTCGGAGTAGTTGCCGAGAGGAAGTTCTGAAGTTCTGCCGAAGCTCCTAACAAAGCTCTTGTCGGGACAATGGCAAAATCAGTGAGTTTCAACTGGTCTTCTTTGTTGCTACTTCGTTTTTCTCTTAATGTTGGGTCAGTTTAGGGTTGTGGGGTTCTTGGGATTTTGATTGAGAAGTCTGTTGTGCTTGCAGTGTGGATCTGGTTCGACCGATCGCAAGAAGAACGACGAGATAGTGGAGATTTTACGGAGTTTGGCGACTCTGCTTGTTTACAAGGAGCTCACGAAACAGCAGCAGAGGTTGCTGAAGCGTGCCTCCGTAGGCAAGGTTTTAGGGATAAGTCCTCTTACTTGTTTCGCAATGTGTATTCAGTTTATGAATTTTTATTATATTCTGTTTAATTTGTACATGTTTCGTTTCTTTTGTTTGATTTATCTCCAATTAGTTGGTGTGTTAGATCTTTGGCCATTTCGGTTGGTGTGTTTCATTTCTGTGTGTTTCGGTTATTCAGTTTTGTTTACTCCCAGTTTCTTTCCTCTGTTTCGTTGATTTAGGGTTTAGGCAATGAGTGTCTATTTTACATATTACGGTTTATGGTACATATTATTCCTGTGATCTGTTTCGATGCTTCTTGAAGTTCTGGAGTTCTAAGTCTAGTCTTACTGTGTAATGTCTACCTTCTTCAGCTTCTTGCATTCTATCTGTTTCGCTTGTTGATTCCATTTGCATTCATTTCCATGTCTGTTTCGCACTTTCTAACTCTATGAAACTAATATGTATGTCATTCTGTTTTGGCAGATAACATGGCCGGGTATTGACGGAGAGGAGGCAATATGGAAGTGTCGATGCAAGTGGAGTTACAAAGATTACATCACGGCGTACTACACGCTGCCGAGTTCGATTGGCTGCTGGCCGAAGTTCACTTGCTCTACAGGCGGGAGAAACTAACAATCCGTCAAGAAGGGTCTCTAGGTTGAGTAGGGTATTGGTGTAGGTACTGTAAGAAGAAATGCAAAGACAAAGGCGATATGAACTATCACCGCCACGACAAGGGGTGCCTGAAATATCTCGGGAAGAAGGGTCGTAAGCTGAAGATGTACCCAGTTCTCGGTAAGCCCTTCAGTCCTCAAATCACAATGCATGAAGTATGGAATAGGTTGGGGATTGAAGCTCCAAAACCAATCGGAATACCGGACACCGACAAAACCGATGGCGATGAAGATGAAGAGGACCAGCACGTTCAGGACGAGGAAGAAGAAATTGGAGATGAGGAGGACAGAAGCGACGCCGAGAAGGACTCGTCATCCTTAGAGGACTTTGACTTGGAATCTTCAGAGGCTGACGATGATGCTCTTCTGGCCAATCTGAAGACCCCAAGTGCAGGAACTTCCGTTCCTCTTTTGGGGACCATTGAACAGTCTACAGATGATGAGGACTTTGTTGCATTAGGAGAAAAATGAGCTCAAAATAAGGCCGTGTAAGCCTGCCCTTTCTAGGTGAACTCCCTACTTTGGGCACCTCTGCCGCTGGCAGCGGATGCCAGAGTTGCTGCCCGCACAGAACTGCGTGGCGCACTCACAACAAAGGTCCTCGGAATATTAGGTGAGACATGAATGCCTCGGCTCGGGCTTTGGTCCCAAGTGGGCAGGTTGTGTCAGCCCGGCACTGTAGATGTGCCCTCCACACGCCTCCCTCGGAGGTCATTGGTTCGAGCCCCCGTGGCGGTTGCTGGCACCACGGTGGCATGTGCTGTGCCACGTCAAAAAGTATGCGGGCAGCGCCCGTTTTTTTCTCTCACGTGCCGCTTACACGGCCTTTTTGTGACCTGATTTTTCTCCTAATGAAGATGACAAAGACTTGGAGGTGCTCTCAAGGGAAACGAGGGATCCATTTGCGAAGAGGAGGAAGGTGGAGACAGCTGAGCGAGCCCAGCCAACTTCTAGGATGCGGCCGTGTCTCGCGAAACAGGCTACGACGGCGAAACCAACGCATGACAATGGGAATGAAGAGAGGAAGACGAAACAAGCCAGGAGGAAGGGGAAGGAAGCACCAAAGGAGAGGGGAGCTTCGGCGAAATAGGCTGCACCAATAAGGGGGTGACAAGGAAGGAGAAGGCTGCAGCCGCGGCCTCGGTGGGAGGGTCTAGTAGGGGGTCAAAGGAGCGAGACAAGAAGGCTACTCTTGCCCCATATCCGATGAAGTTCACAGTAGAGAGAGGATCAACCACCGTGGAGGAGATTCTATTGAGCCGAGGGATGGAAGGGCACTCATGGACACCAGCTAATGGTGCAAAGGTTGGGGGAATTCCAAGGCGGGGCAAAGCACCAGCGGCTGGAGAGGAGAAGAAAAGCTGTTTTGGTTTCCTGATGGCGACAACGAGAAAAACGCTGGTGATGATGAAGGCGCCTCAGGGGTCTGCGCGGGAGGAATGCCTCTTTTGGGCGAAACATTGGGTAGCGGAGAAGTTTAAGGAGTCGGACTTGCCTCCGGAGCCTGTTGAGCCCGCTGACCCACCTGGTCTCTACATTCTTGCATTTCAGACCAGGGAGGTCATCCCACTGGACCTCTTCAGCGACGTACAGAAGGCAACTGAAGTCCTCACGAAACTCCATGATGAGCAGCTCCTACGGAGGAAAGCCTTCGGAGCAGATGGTGTTCTTCGAGGTGATCGCAGCGAAACGGTAAGCCTATTAAATTAACCTATTATTTATTTTCTTGATGTCAGTTATTGCTGTGTGTGCTGCTTTTAGGGATTATTTGAAGATTGAAGAATTTGGAGAATGACAAGAGTTCGGGGAGTTAGGGGAGTTTGGAGAAGTTGAGGTCTGTTTTGGTAGGGTAGGGCGTTTGGGGGTGTTTTGGGAGTTACAGAAGTTCATGGGGTTTAGTGTTATCTGTTGCTGTTTTGCGTATGTGGTATGGCTACATTGTTTCATTGGTTTCCAAACATTCATTTTTTATTTTTTGTTTTTTTGTGCAGGATCCCCTACCATCGAAGGTTGTGAAGACAGTCCAAGTGACTTTACAGGCCTTCCAGGCTGGCAAGATGGCGGTGGAGATGGAGATCCAGAACTTCAAATTGTACCTTGGATAGGTCCACCAGTTCCAGCGGTCTCGGGACAGGGCAGCAGCTGCTAGAGTTCTTCTACAGCGATAGCGTGCAGAATCTGTGCAGGATGCGATGAGGAAGTTCGGGTTGGAGTAGCGTAGAGAGGTTGAGTGGGCGACCTGGAATTGGTCTCCCTTGTTTCACGTTCTTTATCAGGGACCTATGCCGAAGTTCCTGTCATCTCCATTTGATCACGATGAGGCCGAGTTCACTGGCCTGATTGCATTGATTTCAGAGCAGGTGAAGAGCTCTATAGCCGTTTTGCCGTGCCCTCCTTTGGTTCGGGTGATGAAGCTCTTCACTAGGGCTGCAATGGATGGATCATCTCCTTTGATCTGCCCACTCACAGGACCAACTTGAGAGGAGGTTGGAGACCACTACAACAATCTCCGCGTGGCAGTCGAGGATGTTTGCTTGCTAGGACAAATATATTTCCCCGGGATGGATGGTTCTAATTGTAAAGCCTTGCAGAACGCCTTTGCAAGCGAGGACCGTCTCTCCAACTCTGCCAGCTTGATGATGGACTCTGCCTTTTCTTGGCTCTGTTTCGTGTTTTTTAGGGCCTGCTTGGATATGTGTAATGTAAGAATGCAGGATCATTTGGCAGTTCAGTGGACAAATAGAAGAGGGCCTGAACGGTAGGAGGCTGTGAAGGCTTTGCAGGGTGTCATGCTTCTTCGGGAGAATGCGGATTTTCATTGGCTGCTTGAGAGTGTAGACTGCACCAGAGACTGGCCTAAGGCTGACATCACAGACGACCTGTTTTGCTGCGCTAGGGCGTTTCACAGGGCCATCAAGGTGAACTGCCTTGGGAAGTTGGACTATTGGAGGCCATCGGGGAAAGATGGGCTTGCTGACCTGGACGGGTTATAATGACATAGTATAAATTGGTGTTTATTACAAATCTTGAGGTTTGGATTCTAAATATCAATTCCAAAATTGTTAATAGGTAAATATCACACCACAAATTCCTACAAATGTCCAAAAATACTTGTTTACACCTTCTAGCAGATTAATCAATGCTTATAAAACGCATTACATTGTATATCTCACACTGCCAATCTACGCCATGTAAACTTTGATGATGAGGCATTACATAAACTTTGCTAATGAGGCATTGAACAAACAAACTCTGTGTACACCAAATCAGATATGTTTGGTGAGAATCTTTGGCTTCAACATTCCCATTTCCTCAAACATTCGGTACTCGTGTCACAATACCTTTTTATAGTCTGGCCGCAATATGGTTGTAGGCACTAAACATAAAAACATACCAACTCATTAGGTGGTTGACCACTCTAAACCAAATTTCTTCCAAACCAAATTTCTTCTATGCATGCTACAAGAACCACTTTTGTTAACCAAACAACCAACTACTTCAAATAAAAAAATCTATACACCAGGACACATCAAGAGAACTACAAGATACTTATGAACTTCTATTATCAAAAGATCAAGAAAATCCATCCACTGATGGATCTCTACACTAAAGAAAGCCCAAGCATGACGCAATTTCTTTCTCTTACAAGCATCCTGTTCTAGAAACTTGCTTCTAGTTAGATACATGCCCCTCTTAACGACCCTATATCCAAAAAAAGCCACTTCAAACACCCATTAATCCCATGAAACATAACACTCAAAACACACATTCAGACCTAGGTATCCATATTTGATTGCACAAGCCTGAAACCCTCAAGAATGGGCCATCACCTAGTTACCAGTAAAACAGTTACTATGCCTTTCACATACCTCATGACCGCCCAAATAATTCCAATGATTACGCGTAAACCCCTTTGGAATACCCCGAACTTCAGGTCCCAGAGGAGGAAGAGCCTTAAGGTTACTTAAGGTCACACACAACCACTTCAATTTGGGCAGGCACCGCAAGTCCGGCAGCCGACGGAGACCCCTGCACCCGCTTAGGTTGAGAGTTGTCAGCTCGGACAACAAATGCAGCCCTTTCACCTCCCCGATTTCGATCGGAAGACACAGAGACAACACAGACAATTTCCGAGACACCTGCACCAAATTAATCGTGTAAACCCCAGTTTCATCATCTTCTTCTATATCAAATTTATAACGCTCATATTCAAACGCCGTCAGATTCTCCAGTTGCAATACAGTTAACAACCATCTGATGAACGCATCACATTTGGCCAAACCCAGTATGTCCCGGTCACATCGAATTGAGATTGTGCGCAATGCTTTGAAGTATCGAAAATCCATGGGCTCCTCATCGGTTGCAACAGATCCAGGCGAGAAATAATAATCGCTGCCATGAATTTCCAAATGCTGAAGGTTCCCACAATGCCTCAGAAAGGGTACAGCCTCTAAAGAATTCAACATACGCAATTTCACGGTAGTAAGTTCCGACAAGCAACCCCCAGCCCTTTCGTAACAGTGCCTCCTATTGATGCAGCTGCAAACAATCCTCTTCAAGTTCCAACACCAGGCCACATGCAAAACGCGAAGACTCCGCAGATTTCCAAGCTCAAGGTCCGGCCCGATGTCATCGCAACCCACCAGCTCCAAGAAAACCAGACTCCGACAGTCCACAAATCTCCCCATAGCACGGCCAATGATCGGCTTGTCTTTGTCCAGAACTAGTCTCTTCAAATGTTTTGCATTGCTCACTTGACTCATCCACCACTGCCACTCTTTGCTCCCCTCCTTCTTCACCAAAACCCTCGCAAACTCCTTGTACAGGTCATGTACTGACACCACAGAACTGGAATCCTCGACCAACGACAGCCTCTGTAGCTTCTCCACCTGCATAGTGCATCCACCACCGTCTAAGATCAGCTCAAAAATTCCCTGGACATGCATATAATATTGCAATATCACCAACTTCCACAATGCAAACAAAACCAAACAAACTCGTGTACAGGGATGGTAATCCGCAGTGCAAAACCCATGACAAAAACCGTGAGCAAGAACCCACCATCCACTTCGCATCTTCAAAATCTGAAACTGCATGCACTTTGGAGATCCACGAAACCCATATAGTCATATGATTCACCTCCTCATGCTCCCACCAAGGTCGCCATTGCCATTCTTGACTACCAGAAGTATATAGTGCGCAATCCAGGAATACTAATTTCTCTATGTCCGGCAGAGAATCGTAATTCAGTCCCAGGATGGCGTTCACGTTCCCCGCCTCCCTACTTAGTTGCAATTTGTTCCTGTTCTTCAAAGCCTTCTTCCACCCCAGCATACTTCCACTACCTACATCGTGAAAGTACGTTCCCAGTGCCCTCAACACCAGAGGATGATACTGGCTTGACGGATATCCAATGTCATCGAAACGGCATTCACTCACACACATCTTCACTATCTCCCTCTCCTCGGCTCTCAGCAATGAGACTGGCAAACGCTTCGGAGCAGCATAAGAAAGGAACAGCGTCGCAGCTTCCAGCCATTCCAGCCTCGGAATGGGTTTGTAATAGTCTGTCGCGTCTCGGACTAGGTTTGGAATAGTCTGTAGCACAGATTTTAGTACTTCTTGGCTCCTGGCTGTCACCAGAACCTTGCTACCGGGCGGAAGTCCAACTTTCAGATATCTCCGTGCTTCGTCTCGGGAATCCTCAAAATCTCCAACGTTGTCAATTGCCAAAAACACGGGTAGCTGGTTCCTTATAATCCCATCCTCCAAGTCGTCCCATCCCTACTCCATGCGTTGCCAACTGGTATCAGCATGTACTACAACAAACCAACGCTCTGCGAAACTGAAACAAACTAGCCACAACTTTCCGATCATGAACATGAACTAATGCAAGCGTTCCGTACCTGTTGTATTCGTTCTTCAGAGATTGAATCTATAACAGACCTATTACAGCCTCCCAGTCTTTCAAGTGCATGTTTTAACCTCGCAAGTCGATCCTTTCTGGCAATACCTTGCTCACTTGGCAGTTCCACATAACACACTCTGTCACCAAACTCGCCCTGGGAGTAATTACACATGGCCTTGCACAGAGTGGTTTTGCCCACACCACCCATGCCGTATAGTCCAAGATACCAATGAATCTCTTCGTCTCTGCCCACGACCTTCCCCTCGGTGAACATGGATGACGCCACCTGCACACCAGACCCACCCATGATGAAACACCCTCACAAATATATTGCATCCTAATCATCTATACCAGTAATTGGGACATTATTAGCCCCAATTTATATAACACACACTGAATACCTGAAGCCACTTATTGACGAGGTCACAATTCCCATTCAGAATAGAGCAATTTTCTCCATTCACCAACTTCTCCGATAATAAAAACAGTCGCAGTGCATCAAGATGTTTCGCGGTTGCTATGATAGTATGCACATACCACTTACACCTAAACATCAAACAGATTCCACAAAAGCACAACACTGTATCCTAACAATCTGAATAAAGCATGATTGAAAGAACTCCGTTAGGTATCCACATCACCTTGCACAGCCGCTCGTAACCCTGAATCTTGTCTTTCGGGACATCAATGGCGTACTTCATCCTCCGGGGCCACAGCTTGCATATCTCCCCCACAACATCCTTCCTGTACTTTAATTCCGAGTTCACATAATGCGCATAATCCACCCCAATGGAGTTCCGCAGTTTCTCAACAGCTTTGCTCCACGTCTCCAACACCTCCTCCTTTACCTCACCTTTGTCGACCAACTTCCTCCAGTACTTTGGCTTCCACTTCGTCTCCACATTACTTTCATCCAGGTCATCCGGAGGGAGCTTGAAGAACAGGGGGAACAATGGCACTCCATACTTCACAAACCAGCTCAGCTCCAGCATCGGCCACAACGATGTCAAGAATCCCTCCGACACTACCACAACTGCCACCCGGCATCGCCTAGCGGCTTCCAAGATCTGAGCGTGAAGCTCCTCTCCCTTGACCAGGGAATCGGAATCCTGGTCGAAAAAAGGACGCTGGTGCACTGCTCTCAGGTCATGGTCCAGCTGCTCCACGAACGGTTTCTCGTTTCCGCTGTGGCTCAAGAATATGTCATGTTTGGGTTCGGGCTCGGGCTCGCGTCTGCACAGTTGAACAAGGATGTCTCACAAATTAGCAACTCAACTCCGGGCAAAGTGATGAGTGGGAATAAATTCCGGCCCTTAGAGCAACTTGAAAAGCAGTGTGCAGGTCAGATGTCGATATTCTGTGGCGAGGGAAATCCCAGTTCTAATAATGAATCTTACCGCCGTTCCGGTCCCAGCGACTCCATTCCGTCCTCGAGGGACGTGCTCACAGGGTCATCTGGACACATCCATAGCAACTCTTAGCGCATGACAGACACCGATGTGCACCCGGATGCCTCGGCAGGGAAATCCCAACAGGAAATAGCGAATTAGTGCCACCTGTTATTCGCATACTGTACATAAGATTACTGACATCATTTCAAAAGACAAAGCTCCGCTTAACTGCTCAGCAATTGGTATCAAGTTCCTGGTACAGAAACCCTGCAGACTAGATTAATCCAAGCGCGGAGTTTTGACAAAGAACTCGAACATTCCCATCACATGCAATCCTTCTGACAGAGATAGCGCCTTAGAAGTCCTAGTTGGCACCTCTAATAGATCGTCTTGACGATGATGCCATCCGTGTATGGTGACGATCTTGGCTGGGTTGTCAATCAAACTTAAGTGTCTAGAACTCGCCCTAGAAAGTAGAACTCGCCCTGGGAAGAATCCGATCCAACTTCGCTCTGGATTGAAGACATGACATCCACTAGATGGTGCGTTCTCAAACGGAGTTCACTCCTCAGCCATCTCGTCGACGAGAATGAATACCTGCCAAGAGAGAACAACATTCGGGATGTTAGGAGGCACCGGATTTCAATCAGAAAGGGCCATGGAGACAGCAAACATGAGCGAAAAAAGCTCGAGGAATATCTCGTGGATTGTTGTCAGTCCGGTTCCTAACCCCTATTTCTCCGACAAGGGCACCGTATCAAACCCATCAAGAACCGATCCGATCGAATTCCAGCAGTACGACTTTAGCACTCCAAGCACTCAACCCAATTCCTCCTAACCGCTACCGCAACGTATCATCGTCGGTGACACAGTTGCTCTGAAACCAGAATCCAAGGCAAAGTCGCCGACTCAGTGATGCAACTCGACGGACAACTCCAGACATGACACCCAGAACTATCCCTTGAAGCAGATTCAGGTTACATCGAGGCCAGCCGGGGAGCAGGAGCATAGTCAGTCGATGGTTTCGCTTGGTGCAGAAAACATTGATCGCACAATGAAGTGACGGAATGCGTTGCTAGAGTGAACCTCACCGGCATAAAATCAATTAACCTGTTTAGTGGCATTATATTTGTTCATGAATCTAAAAGCAATCACGAGGAATAATTAATTTAGAAGTGATTATTATAAATTCTCCAAATTTTTATTTGAATATTTGTAGACAAGATTGTTTCATCAAATTTAGAAACATTTTTGTATAGTTAATGATTATTTAAATTAAAAATTACAGATCAATATGCATATATTTTTAGAAATCAGATAATTCAAGACCAGTGCTAAGATTATCATAGTTTGTAGTTTTGATGTTGCTAATGTGACTAATCATCAAACCAAAGGTTGAACAAAGTTAAAAAATACATTGTTCACAAGTCAAATGAATGATATTAAACTTTAATGTAAACATTGAATGAATCTTCAATTGATAAACTTTGAATCTTCCAACAATGTAATTTTCACTAACTTATTTCCTTTAACCCCTAAGCGGCCAAAGTCCTAGAATGGGCGTTTTTGGAGTTTTTGGACTTTAGGCAGGTTCCTAAAAATTCAAATTTACTTGAAATTTTTCGAATTTTTTTGTGGAAAAAGGTTTTTTCAAGAGGTTTATAGAAATTTTTTTTTTAATTTTTTTGGATAAAGTGAGGAAAAGTTATGCTCCTCTGAGCATAAAACGCCCTTCCACGTGCAGGCTCTAAGGCATTGTGAATGCAGCAATTTCTGCCCAAGACTGCCCAAAACTGCCCAAAATTGCCTAATGTCAAAACTTTGAAATTCCACCAAAAATCTAGATTTTAGTTTATTTCAAAAATAAAAATTCTTATATATAGAAGAGGCACTAGAGCATGTTTCCACCGTTTGAATTTTCAATCCAAGAATTTTTTGTATGCTATTTTTATTGTAAAAAACGGCCTTTGTATGTGAATTTCAACATACCCTCTTGTGGAAATTGATGATTTTCTCAAGGTTCTACACCTTGCGTGGGCATGAAATTTTGTGGACATGTACCTAAGTCACCTAGGAACAAGAATCTAAAGAGACGCATTCCAAATCTACCCAAAAAAAATGGTTTTTTTGGACCCCAAAATACAGCTGTCCCCTTTTTGCAGGGTAAAATTTTTATTTTTTTCAACTTTGAATGTTATGATCTCTCAAATGGTAAAGAATGAGAGTGTGAAATTTGGTATGGCATAGTAGTCAGATACAAGATCTAAAGGTTGGAAATACCAAAATTGGTTCGAATTTTGCACTATCTGGCTTGCTTTTAAAAAGGACTATTTGGAGGCAGTTTTGAGCAAAAACACCCTTGATTGTTTAGGGGTTAATCTTACTTCCAAAATGAAATCATAGACACATTTATTTTCAACGCAAAATACAACACTACCAAAATGAAGATACGAAGAAAAACATCCTAAAAAAAATTAAATGAAATGAAACGTCAAACATACATTACAATATGCTACAGACATTAGAACAACAACAATATGAACAAAGGAGTAAGATAAAAAGATATTTTGATATATGATTTATAATTTGGATAATTTTTTTTAAAGAAAAAAAAACCATGGGTTGAAGAAATTATAGTCGTAAGCCCCTGGCCCTAGGCCTCAAGCCTCAGTCCTAACTCCATGCAGTGATGCACCTGTGCCTAGCCCCATCCTCCATGTCCCCAACCCTAGCCCCATGCACCTGCGTCTCAAACCCTTCCCTCCATACTTCCACCAAGTCCAAACTCGAGTCCAATGCACGGAGAGAACCGGCAGCTAGTTACAGATCAGCCGACTAGAATTGAGGTTTAGCTGGTTGAATTTGAATGTCTTAGGCAAATTTCTGGTTGAAAAAACTAAAAATTATCCATGTGTTACATGAGTATGAGACAAGTATCACCCAGATATTGTCAAATTATCATCCAGGTATCATCTCCCTTAACCGAATGAGTTAAGAGAAGAGAGGATATTAGCTGGGTTGAGTCCAAAATCTCCCCAATAGCTGCTCGAGTCTCCTCCCCCTGGGCGCAAGTCTCTTCAAGTGTACTGTACTGCCGTAGCCTGACATAGTGACCCAACCCTCCACGCAGCTGACCCCACCATGAGGAGATCAACGGCCTAGATCATGAGGCGAAGATCTACGGTCCATAAACTCCGAGCTAGTGATTATGATGAGCCACACCTACTATGGTTGGTTATCCTAATATCAACCACTGACCCAAAACCAATCAGGCCTAATTTCTAGATTGTGTAAAAACATATGTATCTAATTTCTACAATTTAGCATGTGTAAAAACATATGTATCTAATTTCTACAATTTAGCATGTGATTGGTTTTGGGTCATAGGTTACTTTCCACTTTGGAATTATGTAAGAAAATGAGAAATGCATATCATCTTTTGAAGCCTCTATTTTTTTCTTCAGAATTTACCACTGCTCAAAATATCCTAAATTACTGAAGTGGTTGGTTTTAGGAGTCATATTCTACATGTAGTATATAATATAGTAGATTTGAGGTTTTTTATTTGTTTTTTTTCTTTTATGCCTACATTCTAACTCTTCAACCGTTGAAGATTACATTACATTTGAGTCATGTCAATGAGGCCTAGTGTACAAAAAACATCCTAAACCGTATACTATTTTCATGCCTAAGCCTTAAAAATCCTATAGACAAAAACCTGTGACGACAAGGAAATATTGGGTGCGATGGTCAGAGCAACGTTACTAGACGGTGCTCTGAAGAAAGGGAGTGCAGAACATCAGCTGGGTCTTCTGTTAGAAGACCGTCTCAATTATCAAAGGTCGTGGCACCCACCGATATTGACAAGCTTCAACTTCTGCATCCGAAGCAGGTTCCGTCTTCTCAGCAGAGGCGCATCCAAGACTACGGCGAGTAGAGTTGTTTTTGATGAATGTACAAATGAACATGTATTTACTGAAGAAGAAGAGATCGCAGGCAGGAGCGACTCCCTGCTTAAATACAGTTGAGCACGTGACCACACACAGGAACAAGTAGTTCCCTTATGGGTTATACTGTACACTTATATTCCAACACCCTCCCTTAAGGGTATGACCTAAGAGTGACAAGTGATCCTGCGAGTGTGCTCCTCACTCTTGATCTTTTTCACTGCGCTTGGAGTTGTTCTTTGGTACGTCTGTCTTCTCTTACGAGGATGGAGCTTGAAGATGACGATGCATTGTTGGTTGAGTTCTTGATCGTTTCTTCTGTTTTCCTTGTTTTTGTTGTTATCTTCCTCCGAATGTGCGTTAATTGGTTTAGGGGAGTTGGACTTAGTCTTCGGCGTTTGGTGTGGCGTCTTCATCGAATTGTGGCTGCCTCCACAGTTGTATCCCCCCTTGAGACGCAAGCGAGGTATGAAGATGGCGTGATTGCAGCTGAAGTGCGATCATCTCCTACCTCCGAGGTTATCACCGAATCCTGTAGACAGGACAAGTTTGCTTCTGGCAACTCTGTAGCTAACCCTAGTGATGATTTTTATTTTTCTCACGCAGAAATCAATGAGCTCTGGACTGAGTTCTACAAGGGTTTAGGGGAGGAAAGTTATCACAACCTAGAGTGTTATTCTCCGAAGTAGTTTGTAGAGGTTAGGGATTACTGGGAAGGAATTAGTTTTAGAAGATCTCTACAGGTCTCGAGTTTAATTCGACCTAAGGCTTTTGTGAAAATGTCAGCTGCTTGTTGTCCCGTGGGAATATAAACAATTTGAACTGCTTTCTTTTTGACCATATCTCGTACAAAGTGTAGGTGTATCTCAAAGTGTTTTGTCTTTGAGTGATAGATAGGGTTTTTGGAAATTTTGATGCTACTCTGATTGTCACAGAAGATTGTGGTCGAATTTTGTTCTAAAAATCCTAACTCACTCAAGAGGTCTTTAATCCGGATTGCTTCTTTAGTGGCTTCAACTAATGCCCTGTATTCGGACTCGGTTGAGGATAGTGCTACGCAGCTTTGTTTTCGGCTACTCCAGGTTATGGGGGTACCGTTTATTGAAAAGAGAAACCCCCCAGTAGATTTCCTCTGATCGAGGTCACCACCCCAATCTGCGTCACTGAAACCTAGCAGAACGATGTTTTCCTCTTGCTCATAGCATCTGAGACCTAGGTTAACGGTGCCTTTGAGATAGCGAAGTATGGACTTTACAGCATTCATATGAGCCTGCTGTGGATGCTGCATGAATCTACTTACAAGATTAACCGAGTATGCAAGGTCTGGGCGAGTATTTGTAAGAAACATTAATTTGCCAACTAGTCGGCAGTAGAGTTGGGTGCTAACAGATGGGGTTTTTGTATCTTTTCGGAGTTTTGTTCCATCTGGAAGTGGAACCTTGCAGGGGTTACATTCGGCCATACCGAATTCGGAAAGGATGCTCTGAGCATAGGAAGTTTGGTGGAGCAAGAGGCCCCTGTCCGTTTTTTTGAATTCTATCCCCAGGTACTTCTGAATCAACCCTAATCTAGTCATGTCGAACTTTTTTTTGAGCTCAGTGGCTAGCCAGGATATTTTAGAAGTATGATTTCCTGTGAGGAGGAGATCATCTACATAGAGCACAAGGATTACAGTTTTTCCTTGGCATTTCATGTGATAGAGATTGCCATCTGAGCGAGATTTTTTTAAGCCCTGTTTTCTGAGCCATTTGTCTATTTTTCGGTACCAAGCTCTTGGAGCTTGTTTTAAGCTGTATAAAGCTTTGTTAAGTTTACACACTAGGTCTCTTTGGTGAGGTTGAACGGTTCCTGGGGGTGGATACATGTAAACTTCATCTTTAAGGCGGCCATTTAAAAATGCCGTCTTAACATCAAGATGATGGACTTTCCAATTTTTTGTGCCTGCTAGGGCGCTCACCGTTTAAACAGTGCTCCATTTTGCTACAGGAGCAAAAGTATCTTTGTAATCTACTCCTTCTCGCTGCTGGAACCCGCGAGCAACGAGTCGGGCTTTGTAAGTCTCACCTTCTCCATTAGTTCCAGGTTTTATTTTATAGATCCATCTTCCTGTGATGGCTCTTTTTCCTGGGGGGAGTTTGACTAAGGACCAGGTTCCATTCGTGTGAATGGATTCCAGCTCCTTATTCATGGCTTCTACCCATCTGTGGTTATCTACGGCTTGTTTGTATGTTATGTCATTAGTGTCAGGCTCTAACAAGTTAATGTAGCCATCGAGTTTAACAGAAGGTTTACGAGCTCTACTGGATTTTCTAACTTGTGAGTTATGTGTGGAGATTATTGTAGGTTTTCTACAAGTGTAGACGATGGGTGCTATTGGTCTCGGGTTACTGACAGGACTGGACTCAGGTGAAATTGATGTGCGGGGGATATAGTTCTGTGGACTTACTTGTTGTGATTCTGTTCGGGCCTGTGAGATTGGTGATGATTGTTGAGTTGTCGGCTGCTGTGAGCTCCCTGGCGCACTTGTTGGAGTCCTTCCGAGCTCCGTGATTGGTGGTGTCACCGGTACTGAGCTTGAAATGTCGTGGTGAATGTTTGGTATGCTGATCAGATGTTTGACTTCTGGGAAGGTGTCTGCAGTTTCTTGAGATTCAAGCTCTGCTTCTGTTGGGGTGACTGATTCGTCAATTGTAACGTCTCTCGAGAGGATGATTTGTTTCGTACGTGGGCAGTAGCATCGATATGCTTTTGTGTGTTCGTCAATTCCTGTAAGTATAGCCGGCATCGACTTGTCTCCAAATTTATCCCGTTTGTGTTTTGGAACGTGTACAAAGACACGTGTACCAAAGATGCGAAGATTGGATAGGTATGGTTTTTCACCTGTGAAGACTTCCAGTGGAACTTGATTTTCTAGTGCTTTCGTAGGTTGTCTGCTGTGCAGGTAGCAGGCTGCTCGTATGGTTTCTGGCCACATATTGCTCGGTAATGCAGACGCAGTACCAAGACATCTTGCGGTTTCGACTAGCGTTCTCATCTTTCGCTCCGCAACACCATTTTGTTGTGGAGTGAAGGCTTGAGTGAATTCGTGATGGATGCCGGAATCTGCACAAAATCGGGTGAATTCTTTCGAGGTATACTCGCCACCATTGTCAGTCCTAAGTGTCTTGATTTTTTTCTTTGTTATGTTTTCGACATATGCTTTGAACTGTTTGAAATATGAGAGTACTTGATCTTTCGTTTTCATGAAAACAGTCCAAGTGTAGCGTGAGTAGTCATCAGTGAAAGTGCAAAAGTACCTGGAGCCATCTTTTGCTTTGGTCTTGAATGGGCCTGCCACATCGCTGTGCACCAGTTGTAGTTGTTCGGTGGTCCAATTGTTGCTGTGTTTTGGAAATTTCTTGCGGGCTTGTTTTCCCCTCAGGCAGACTTCACAGATGTGCTTGATTCTCGGTAGTCTTGGTAGGCCGACCACCATGTCTTGTTGTGATAGTCTGTGGAGGTCCTCAAAGTTTAAGTGCCCTAGCCTGCGATGCCACATGAGCACTTTCTGTTCTACTTTGCTCCGTTCTATTTCTGAGTTACAGATTTCTGCACCTGCTATTGTCTCAGCTTCGACTTTGTACAGACCTCTTTCTACTCTTCCCCCTTTCAGTAGTATGTGTCCTGTTTTTATGCATCTAATGATGCAGGTTTTTTGCAGGAAAATTGCTTCATTTCCTTTGTCTGCGATGAGTCCAATTGAGAGAAGATTTCTCTGTAAGCCAGGTACGTAGAAAACTTCGGGAATACTCTTTATTGACCCATCACTGAATTTCATCAGTACATTGCTTTTTCCGACCTCAGTGTATCCGACTCCTCCTGCAGCTATCATCTTCTCATTCGTATGAATGGGAATGAGTCCTGTAACTAGGTTAGCGTCTCCAGTTACATGTGATGTTGCACCTGAATCTAATATCCATGAGGATGATGATTCCAGTGCATTGACCTCGAGTTGTAAGCTGTACGCTTCCAAAACATCCTGAGCTGTGCCTGAGTCGGAGCCACTGGAATTCGAGTCGGAGCTGGCTTCTTGTGATGAAGGCTCTTGGTGAACCACGTTCACTTGTTGCCCCTTCGATTTTCTTGATTTCTTCATGCTGGAAATCTCGTCTTGAAGCTTGGCCATCTTAGCGGTAATCTTGGTGATGTTGCAGTCGCGGGCATAGTGCCCTGATTCTCCGCAGCAGTCACATATGATTTCTTGGATCTTCTTCTTGCCGGTGTTCCTGTGACGGTTGTCACTTGGCCTCTTCTGTCTCCTTCCTCTTTCTCGGGACGATCTGCTACTGGCACGACGTCGATTGTCGTTCTTGTTCGTGCTGGGCCTGTCCGAGTAGCTGCTGCTCTTCTGTGCGCTTTGGTGAGGCTTCCGACTGCTGACTGGTCTGTTTCTTCGCACGAACAATGTCTCTCCTGTTGTTTCTTTTTCGTCCTCCATCTTCACTTGGAGTTCTTCAGCTAGCAACTTCGACTGCAGTTGATAGAAGTT
This sequence comes from Ceratodon purpureus, assembly GCA_014871385.1. Lineage (NCBI taxonomy): Eukaryota > Viridiplantae > Streptophyta > Bryopsida > Pseudoditrichales > Ditrichaceae > Ceratodon > Ceratodon purpureus. The sequence goes on from CM026422.1 coordinate 6,686,396, forward strand.
CGGTAATTCGTCCTTCCCTGATTGTGCTTTGACAAAGAAGTAATATTCTTTTGGCAGCGAGTTTAGTAGCATGAGTATAGCTAGATCTTGCGGTATCCCAACTTTCATCTCTTCTAGCTGATCTAATGTATTTTTGAACTCTCTCAGGTACTTTTCCATTGACAGGGACTCGTCTTTCTTGTATGCTAGCAACTGTTTCAACAGTAAAATTCTTCTCGGACCAGTGTTTGGCTGGTACATTTCTCTCAGGTATTCCCAACACTCATGTGGATCTTCAAATCTCTTGATAGTATCTATGATAGCATCCTTCACTTACTCTGTAAGAGCAATCATAGCTGCCTCTCTGTTTTCCATTTCTGCGCTACTCATTCCAAGATGACCTGGTTCTAGTACATACCTCCAGAGTCGGTGTTTCTGAAGAATCTTGGTCATTCGGAATGACCATACTCCATAGTTCTTCTCTCCTTCGAGTCTGCTTGAGTCCGGAATAGAAATCTCGATTGACTTCGTTCGTGCTGCCAGGATGCTGGAGTGTGTGTCTGTTGGAGCGTTGAGTCGTGTTGCCTCCCTGAATCCTGTTCGAGGATTTGGTTGAGCTGTGTTGTCCTCTCCTTGTTCTTCAGTGGTCGAGCTTGCCATTGCGAGCAGGCAGACTAGGTTTCGCTGCTATGTGCCAGCCGCCCCCGTCTCTTCTCCTCTGGTATGATCTAACCCTTCTCTGATCTAGATCTTGAATTATTCCTAAGCATACTAGATCTGAGAATGCTAACACTGCTCTGATACCATGATGAATGTACAAATGAACATGTATTTACTGAAGAAGAAGAGATCGCAGGCAGGAGCGACTCCCTGCTTAAATACAGTTGAGCACGTGACCACACACAGGAACAAGTAGTTCCCTTATGGGTTATACTGTACACTTATATTCCAACAGTTTTGACATTCCCGTGGGTGTACGAGAAGCCGTTTGCTGTGAAGATGCGTCACCGGAATACTAATAATGTGCTGAGGACGTTCAAGAATGAATTCGAAGTGCTGGACAAGTATCGAAGTCCGTACATAGTCAGAGTGGTAGGATATTGGGAGCTGGAATCATGGTTGGACATGAGGCCATGGGCACACAGTGCTACTCTATGTCCCTTTCTTTTGATGGAAGCCATGGAGTTTGAATTGGAAGGGCTCATTCACAGGTGCAGAGAATTACTTGAGAAGGTTCCGATGCGGAAGAAGGATTCTCAGCGCTGGAGGCAATCAAACTGATGCTCCCCGTAGCCAAGGCCCTGCGGTTCTTACATGACAAAGATGTGGCCCACAGAGATGTGAAGGTGCAAAATATCATGTGCAGTAACGCAACAGGGGACTTCGATGATGCCATTGTGAAGCTGATCGACTTTGGTGAATCACCAAAGCTGATCCTCTTGGAGGGGCTTCTACCCTGTTTGTTGCAGGATTGTATGTATGCTGACTTAGGACTTTATCATAGTTGGGCTTTGACTGTGTAACTCGCTGGAAATTTGAGCTCCTCTGAACTACACCTCTTGCACCATGAACCCTTATGCTCGAGCAGGGCTTTTCATTGACGGCAATTGTTTGTATATTGAATGAAGAGTGCCGTTGTGCCTAATCTTACTACCAAATGTTGGCAAACATCATGCGTTGCCTGCACAGGATGGATGTAGCTGAGGTGGAACGATTAGCATGGGAATGGGAGACCGGCCAAGATTGTTCTGTGAACAGAGCATTCTTCACCTGAATTAGAAGTCGATCTGGAAGCTGAATGAGATGAGAAACATAAATACTCCAAGTTATAGTAGTAGAATTCTGTTTGTATAAACTACATTTCTCTGGTGTTCGCAAATAGCAGTTCTAATACACGCCAGCCCCAAATGGATCTACTCCTCCTGCCTCTTCATCCTCATGAACGATTTCCTTGAGTTTGGCCACCTCAAGCTCTGATACGTTCCGACCTTCAGGTGGCTGAACAACCTTGTCTTATCGAACGTTGGGCACTTTTCTAGATGACATTCACTCGTCCATCATACAAGAAAAGGATTCGCAAGACAAAATGTAAATGACCTTGAAAGGCAATTAACCGATATATTTCAATGCACTTGGAACGATCGTACATGACATGGACCAAATTACCACATCAGAGCAATACTACCACCAAATCAACGGCGTGTCAAAATTTCTATAGCGATCCAGATGAACTGCGTGCGCAGTGTGAAACCAAGCACTAAATGCTACAATGACGGCTATAGATATAAAGTGAATTCAAGGGCGTGCACAATCTAATTCTGACAACCTAAAGCCTCAAATTGCTAATAGTAGAAGCAGATCTCGATACACTACTAGAAGTGTGACGATAAAAAACAGTCGAATCTGATGATGATGCATAAATCTGACGTTCAAAACTGGGCAAGATGGCTTCCAGCCTGCACTCCCAGAGTGACTTCACAATCTCATCAAATGTGGGGCGCTTTTCTGGATCCGTAGCCCAGCACTTCTTGACAAGATTCTTCAGAAGCTCCGGAATGTCCAGTTCATCGAGTCCTTCCGGCCTCATGCCAGCGATAATACTCTCGTGGATTGTTTGATTTGGCACGTTGGCAAATGGCCAATAGCCGGTCAGAATCTCGTAGCATGTCATTCCAAATGAATAAACATCTGCAGGCCACTTGTACTGTTGGCTCACCTCCGTATCATTAACAATATGGAAGACCTCAGGTGCTCTCCACCCAGTTGTAACTGCCATACGCGCCCGCCATGATGAATGAGGTCGACATTTTGCCAGACCAAAACCTGAAAGTTTGACGACATAACTATCTTGAGTGTGGGGCAGAACAGTTGACTCATCTGGATGCGCATTTGAACTTGAGCTTGGTTGTCCTCGTAAATTGAGGGGTGCGTTGATGTTTACGAGTATGTTTTTGGTTTTCAGATCCCGGTGTAGGACCTTGTGATCCCTCAAGTGCTTCATGGCCTGTGCGATCTGCATTATAATGTCTATCGCCACCAACGTTGTAAAGGGGCCAGATCCTGTCCCAAGCCGATCTTGAACCCTTGTTTCAATAACGGTGCGGAGGTCATGATCCATCAGCTCCATTACCAGCATCCCCGTCCCTGGCTTTATGTCCAAGAAGCCACAGCCGATGAACCGCACCACGTTCGGATGCTGCACTGTTGCCAAGATGGCAGCTTCCTCTTCGAACCTCTTCCGGGTCAAGCCTGGACTCCTGACGTTCTTCACAGTCACATTTTCTCCATACCAGGTGTATTTACCCACCATCCCTGCACTTCCAGAGTACAAGACCTCTCTGAATTTCAATGTACTAGGATCCACTCTAAATGTCCAAGGGAGGTATCCTGCATGTGGTATGGGTCCAGATAACTTCTCACTCATGAACTCCGCCACTTGAGCCCTGTTATACGCTGGTCTTGACAAAAGTCCACTCAACTTCCACTTTGAACCAGTATTTGCTGATTCTCCCAGTTGTCGGAGTTGTTCTACGAGATTCTCCATGTCCATCTTTTCTAGCTCCTTGCTATCGTCAATCACGAGCTTTTCTAGCCTACTGCCTTGAATTACAATCGTACCTGGAATTTGCAAGACCATCCTGGACTTCTCCTCACACCACTTGAATGAAACATCTTGATAGATGTTAGTAGCGCCGGCCAGGAGTTTCTCTAACGTGTAGAAAGCAAACTCTGTTAGGTCCATGATCCACTTACAGTTTCGAATCGCAAGGGAGAATTGTGACCACCTCCTGGGCATCAAAGGTTGAGAGGGCAAGTAAGCCAGATCTAGAGCAGTTCTATGCAGGTTCTCACTGGCACACTTTCTTAAGAGGTCCACCACCAATTGAAAGTTGCGAGCTATTACAATGAGGGACTCAAAGCAGAAATGTACACTTTTTAGTGGTCCACCAGTGGAAACTCCATCTCCATCGACTTCCAGCTCTTCTAGTGCATCCAACACCTTATGGCACCGCTCGAATTGTTTTACAGCAACAGGTTCCAACGTTTCTACAAGACTTTTGCATTGATGGTGAAAGACCCTCACTACAGGGAGCAGCTTCTTAAATTCCCCGACCTGCCTCTCACATAAGTCCAGAGCAGAGGCCAATGCATCTACATTGCTACCGCTTGAGAGTCTCGCTTGGTTCAAGGTCAGAGGGACATCGTCAGTTACATCTTTCTCAGTTTTGAACTCCAAGTCAGCCACAATTTGTTCCTCTTCTTCGTCTTCTTCATCCTGATCCTCTAAAGCTGTAGGCAGTGCAGACTGTGCAGTCTGGTAGTCCTTCATCATGAGACTTAATTTGTCTCTCTCCTGCCAAGTCACTGCACTATTCGGCTCTCGCTGATTTGCCTCCTTTTGTTCTTCTAAGAAAGCTCGGTTCTCATCGATGCGTCTCGATACATTCTCATCAAGTGGATTGTAGGGGACTGTTAGTATCTGAATAGAAGTCCCCCTGTAAAAGGAACTAAAAGGCCCACAGAGTTTCATCGACGGCGGAAGTCCCTCATCAGAGGAACTAGCCAATTCATTCACATCGCTAACAATTGAGAATTTTCCTTCATTCAAGGTCAGGGGGACTTCGTCAGTTACATCTTTCTCAGTTTTGAACTCCACGTCATCCACACCTTCTTGTTGTTGTTCTACTTCGTCGTCTTCATCCTGATCCTCCAAAGCTGCCGACAGTGCAGTGTGGTAGTCCTTCAACATAGGGCCTAAATTTTTTCTCTCCTGCCAAGTCAATAGACTGTTGGACTCTTGCTCATTTACCTCCCTTGGTTCTTCTAAGAAAGCTCGGTTCTCCTCGGCGCGTTTCGTCACATTTTTATCTAGTGAAATGTTAAAGTTAGTCAGATCTGAAAGGCAGTCTGTAACCATCCGAACAGCAGTTTCTCTGTGAAGAGAACCAAGGGACCAGAGAGTATCCTCACTGGTGGAAATTCCTTATCATGGCTTTGATTGTTGAAGCATTGATCTTTCTTGAATTTATTGCAAATCCAAAATTCTATTTAATAAAAATAAGAACTTATTATATTTTAAAAACAAATTTTCTTAGTAGCAAGTAGCAGTAAAAACTCACCTGATCTCATTAGTGAATATTTCATATACTTTAAAACTGAACAGATGGTGGTAAACGTTGGGCGCTCTTCAGGGTTCCAGCTCCAACATTTTTCAATCAAATCTATTAACATAGGAGGACAGTTTTTACAATCTTTAGGCAATTGTGGGCGTTGACCCTGTATGATCAACTTTTTCACCTCTTTGAGATTGTGGATGGTTGGATAAGGTACATCCCCAGTCAAAATCTCAAAACAAACCATTCCAAAACTGTAACTGTCACATTTCAAAGGATGCTTCTGCGTTCTTGTCATTGCTGAGCTTCCTGTATCCCTTGTATCCAATTTTATAATTTCAGGTGGCATCCACCTACTAGAACCAACATTGTAGGTCAGAGAGGAATATCTAACACTCTTCTCCTTCGTCTGTGACAATCCAAAGTCAGCCACTTTGGCATGTACATATCCATCCAATGTTTTCACAAGAATATTCATCGACTTCAGATCCCTGTGTACAACCCTTTGATTGTGGAGGTATTTTACTCCTTCACCAATTTGAAGCATGATATCAACAGCTTCCAAAATGGGGAATGGTGGAGGATTGTTCTCCTCCAATCTTCTTTGCATTAAATGATAGAGATCTTCATCCATCAATTCCATGATAATGGAACAACTCTTTTTATTCTTGGCAGAACAAAATACAGACATGACGTTGGGATGACACAGTGGTGATAAGACTTCAACTTCCTTCATGAAATCTGGATTTTCTGTTCCAAAGAACGTTTTCTTGGCAACTGGTGTTCCCAACCATATTGCCTTGTCAACAGTCCCTGAAGCACCTCTTCCCAATTGCCCACCTGGTTTCACCCACTTAAACAATCTTCCCAGAAAACCACTGCTGCCCTCAGAAGGTGATCCTGATACGTGAAGTCCTGAAGCTGGGATTGGTTTGACTTGTTTAAGCCTCTGGATCAAATAGCACGCCAGATCCTTATTTTCACTGCTCAAAGAAGGCATTTCCAGAATCACCTTCTCAAATAAGGTGTCAACATCAGCAAATGCCTTCTTTTTCACAACTTCAACTTCAGCTTTGTGGATCTCCTCAACTTCATTCAAGGTTAGGCCTCCAGTTGCTGCACATTCCATGCAGAAGGCAACTCTGCACAATACCAAATGGAAACCTACTGATGCAACATACTCCCAAACATTAGTTAATGTCATAGCAGATTGGATCCAGGAATCTTTGCAACAGCCTTGCACAAAGCTCTCAACCTGCTTTGCTAAAGCAAGCAGGAGCTTGAAGGTTTCAACCTGCTTGGCAACGTCCACATATGAACGAAGTCCCTCAGCTCGTAACACCTCTAAGAACAAGCGTGCGCTCTGAACAACCACTTGGAGTTTATCAACAAGATATCCACATTGTTCGTTGTTGAATTTTCGCAAAGATGTCTTCTGCACTGCCACCACACAGTCATCTCCAAGCTTCCAGTACGAATCAAGCGTTTCCATTGATGCAGCATATCCAACTTCTGCAGAGTCACTAGAATCAGGGCTATCTAATCGACTTGGGGCCATTTCAGTGACAATAGATTCCGGTCACTCATGTCAAAACAAGGCCCATCCACACCCGCACTCAAGAACATTCTATTTTGATATCTTCCATGCCAGCAGACTTGGTTGTTCGGCCTCCATTTAATTCGTTCAGTGAAATGTTTTGACATGCATTTGCCAGACTAAATACTAGCATCCAATGATATGGTTTCGACATGAAAGTCTTGATGGTTTCGACATGAAAGTCTTGATATTTTCGACATGAAAGTCTTGATGGTTTCGATATGAAAGTTCCGGCAATCTTGATGGTCTTGAAGTTTCAAAGTAATTGGCACTAATATTAACCTTCTCTGATCACACGCATGCGTCCCACTCTGATGAGTATATCTGTAATCGTCACCCAAGAAATTCATTATGATATGTAGCGTGATCAACTTGTAGAGATTGATTTGCAAGCCAATTCACGTATATCTATTAAGGCCGTATGTCTTCTTCTTACTCATTGACTAAAATATTTGAGCATTACAGTTGAATGCAATCAAATTTTTAAAAACTAACCTAGGTTATGTTGAGTCAATATCATTGCTCTTCAACAAACAATCATAGAACTCTCAGTTATCAAACCACAGTTCAATTTAAAACAAATTTGACAGATTGTCATAGCAATTGAAAGTACCAATCTGCACAGCACAAGTGCCTAGCCTGGGTAGTATCAAATCACGTTGCAGAGGATGTGACATCACTTCTTGTGGTCCTCAAGCAGGTCGACACACAACAGTTTTCAAAAACCCCTCAACCAGCAAGTAAACGATAAACCATCAGAACCCGGCATGCATCGGGCACTGACCTTCGTGCTGAGAGTGCGAGTTTGAAAAGCCGGGCTCCAATAATCTTGGGGGATACTAAAGCAGATCCGCCCCATCTTCAGGAAAATGGGTTCAAAATATGGCAAGGTAACAGTCGGAATTAAAGACCTTGAGCTGTGAAACACGAAATGAACAAGATGATTAGGGATGTAAACATATTATGAAATAAAAAAAGTGACTCTAGAGATCACCCATGACGTAGACTCTATCTGACACTCTTACAAGTCACATATGTGTCAACTAGATCAAATACAACTTGTATGAAATATTGCTCAAGAAGTGTAGCATCTATGTAAAAGAGAAACAGTACTAGTATGACAGAAAGTTTGATAAACCGCCTGGGCCGCACGTACGCTAAAGCAAGTCTATATTCTAAAAACTCTGTTAGAAACCAAACCCTAGTACCGTACAGGACAGATGTTCAGGAAAACCTTGCGGAGTTTTCACCACTGAAACAAACAAGCAAACCCTCGTAGAGAGAAACAGACAACTGAAGCCATGCTTGATACGCCTTATATGCTAAAACAGGGATCAAAAGAGTTCATGAGAGGGAGCACTCGTTCCAACTAAAACGGCATAGCAAACAGCATAGATTAGACCGATTCGACAGAGCCAAATTGTATGAGCAACTTCCACACCTGATTCATACCTGGCAACCGATCATATTGTCATCCAGCAAACAACAACCCCGCCCCAAAATGGGAGCTGCACCCCCACCGCATGTCCAAATCCGAAGAGCTCCACACTGAAGTAGAAAACGTTACGATCGACTACACAAACTGGCAGAAAAGGAGAAGAGCTGCTATGCACAACCAGCAAGTCTAGATCAAAATAACTGGGCCTCAATTACGCCGAGTCGGTTCAGTCCACCATCGGAGCTTCCCACCTGTACCTCGGAATCTCGGATAAGACAGACATGATGACTTACATGACCACGAAGAGCCAAGAAGGAATTTTGACAAGGAAAACCTTGTTTCAGGCCCAAATTTCGGCGACTCGGTTATGGTACCATTTGCTAGAATATCTCGCAACTTGTCTTGAGCAATGGCCGACAGGTCGGAGATGATAGTATAATCTTTTCCCATTCTACTGTTGTCGGAGATGATTGCATATATTCTTACACTGTTGAAATGCATCAACCAGTGACTTTGTGGGACTGTTCTGCATGTCTTGCCATGATTAAGGGTTCGTCGTTGTATGGTGAACCATGCATTTCTGGAGATGATTACAAGCTATGGGCCGAAAACACTGTGCGTAAAGTCTAAGGGAGCCCGTTGAATTTCTTTTCTTTTTCTCTATTTTCGAGCCCGTGGAGTTCCATTTCTTTTCTTTTTCGTCTTCTTTTCTTTAGAACCCATTGAATTTCACTTCTTTCTCCTTTCCTTTTCTTTTCTTTTCTTTTCTTTTCTTTGCTTTGCATTGCTTTTCTTTTCTTTTCCCCTTCAAGTTCTCATTTTCATTTGTTCTTCTTCTTCTTTCTTTTGAATTCATTGAAAGCCATTTCTTTCTATCTTTCTTTCTTTCATTCTCGCTTTCTTTCTTTTCTTTCTATTCTATTCTCTCTCTTCAAATTTTATTTGTCTCTTTTTCCCCTTATTTTGTACAAATTGAAATTGCAGAGCCTTATCAATGAAGAGTGGCATTGTGCCTACTCTTACTACCAAATGTTGGCAAACATCATGCGTTGCCTGCATAGGATGGACGTAGCTGAGGTGGAATTAGCATGAGGATGGAAGATCAGCCAAGACTGTTTTGTGAACAGAGCATTCTTCACCTGAATTAGAAGCCGATTTGGGAGCTGAATGAGATGGCCTTACATAAAAACACGAAATTACAGTGGTAAAATTCTGTTTCTGTAAAAACCTGCAACTCTCTAGTGTGTGCTAATAGCTATACTAATACACACCAGCCCCAAATGCGTCTATTATTCTTCTACCTCTTCATCCTCGTGAACAATTTTCATAAGTTTGCTCACCTCAAGCTCAAATAAGTTTAGACCGCCAGTGGGTGTCGAAACAACCTTAGAAATTGATGCGGACACACTATCAGTGAGTATGTAACGTTCAAATATGGTAGAAGAAGGTCGTCGTAATACAAAAATCTGACAATGTTTTATTAAAAAAATTGTTTCAATGGGCACCATAAATTTTTCTTGCCTTGAATGGCAAATTGGCAATGGCAAAATTCAATCATATTCTTGCAAAGCTCTCACAATTCCCCTATGTCTACGAAATAATTCAAAAAGTCAATTTCAAAATTGACAATTTCTAGAAATGTGCCCAAAATCTCAAAAAAACCCATTCCAAGACTATTGGATCATTTAGGGAATCTTAAGTGCACATCCATTAAGTACATTCAAGTATGATAGAAAATGAAAATTATAGAGGAATTGGACCTTGAAATATATCAACATATGGTACATAAATTTGTTTTGTTAACAAAATACAAAATCCGAATCTATATTGTCTTATGAAATTTACGATATTATCTAAAAATGCAATAATAATCTAGAACTTTTTATTTTGTTGTTTCAACAAACGTCATGATAACATTTACAATATACCATATGATGATAGATTTGGTTCCCATATATGAAAATGGCTAGTTCCAAGATTGAATTCTATATTTCATCATCTACAAGAGCGTTTTCAAGCTCTTCAGCAAAGTTTATTGAGTCATCTTTAGTGAAATTATCCACTTCATCATTTACAAGCTTGCGTTTTTTAGCTCTTCAAAAAAGTGGATCTTCTCCTCATTTGAATACAAATTTTCCGTAATCGCTAAGTCACTGGGTTCCACTATAGGAGACGATTTCATGAGACGAGTAGGAAAAACTTGAAATTCATTGCCACAACTATGGCACAAGCAACGAGGTTGCATCGTGTTTTTGTTATCGTAGTACAAGAAACTTGAATTGCCCTCTACACCACATTTCGTGCATCGTCTGACAATCCCTGCCCATTCTGGAGGTTCAACCCCTTTTTTCTTTCTATATGTTCTTCCTCGTGGCCTCCCGTTAGTTCCTTTTCTTGGATCCACATGAGTGTATAACTTTTTGCAAGCCAGACATTGATATCGAGGTTGAGTTCTTTTCCCATTGTTGAGATACTTGAATTTACAAACATTGGATTGACAATATGGGCATGTTTTGAGTTGATTTACAAACTCTTCTAGCTCAACGGCACGGGCCTTTCTGTAGGAAATATTGACACTCTTTTCCACATAATTCATGTTTTGTGGCAGGCTTGCTTGAACATAGGGGGTACTCCATAGACATCATGATTGGATCTCCGCATGTGGGATGTTGGTTGGGTCCAAGTGTCATCCTCCGTGGAATAGTATATCTTTACTTTGCTGCAGTCTTTCTATTTATTCAAAGACATGAATTATATGCTGTTACGGGCTTCTACTTATTCGATGAGCTGCACTGGACACTAGCAATATGTATGGGATTATTTCAACCTCGTTATTTCAACATTAAAGTTTGTAAATCAACTCAAAACATGCCCATATTGTCAATCCAATGTTTGTAAATTCAAGTATCTCAACAATGGGAAAAGAACTCAACCTCGATATCAATGTCTGGCTTGCAAAAAGTTATACACTCATGTGGATCCAAGAAAAGGAACTAACGGGAGGCCACGAGGAAGAACATATAGAAAGAAAAAAGGGGTTGAACCTCCAGAATGGGCAGGGATTGTCAGACGATGCACGAAATGTGGTGTAGAGGGCAATTCAAGTTTCTTGTACTACGATAACAAAAACACGATGCAACCTCGTTGCTTGTGCCATAGTTGTGGCAATGAATTTCAAGTTTTTCCTACTCGTCTCATGAAATCGTCTCCTATAGTGGAACCCAGTGACTTAGCGATTACGGAAAATTTGTATTCAAATGAGGAGAAGATCCACTTTTTTGAAGAGCTAAAAAACGCAAGCTTGTAAATGATGAAGTGGATAATTTCACTAAAGATGACTCAATAAACTTTGCTGAAGAGCTTGAAAACGCTCTTGTAGATGATGAAATATAGAATTCAATCTTGGAACTAGCCATTTTCATATATGGGAACCAAATCTATCATCATATGGTATATTGTAAATGTTATCATGACGTTTGTTGAAACAACAAAATAAAAAGTTCTAGATTATTATTGCATTTTTAGATAATATCGTAAATTTCATAAGACAATATAGATTCGGATTTTGTATTTTGTTAACAAAACAAATTTATGTACCATATGTTGATATATTTCAAGGTCCAATTCCTCTATAATTTTCATTTTCTATCATACTTGAATGTACTTAATGGATGTGCACTTAAGATTCCCTAAATGATCCAATAGTCTTGGAATGGGTTTTTTTGAGATTTTGGGCACATTTCTAGAAATTGTCAATTTTGAAATTGACTTTTTGAATTATTTCGTAGACATAGGGGAATTGTGAGAGCTTTGCAAGAATATGATTGAATTTTGCCATTGCCAATTTGCCATTCAAGGCAAGAAAAATTTATGGTGCCCATTGAAACAATTTTTTTAATAAAACATTGTCAGATTTTTGTATTACGACGACCTTCTTCTACCATATTTGAACGTTACATACTCACTGATAGTGTGTCCGCATCAATTTCTAAGGTTGTTTCGACACCCACTGGCGGTCTAAACTTATTTGAGCTTGAGGTGAGCAAACTTATGAAAATTGTTCACGAGGATGAAGAGGTAGAAGAATAATAGACGCATTTGGGGCTGGTGTGTATTAGTATAGCTATTAGCACACACTAGAGAGTTGCAGGTTTTTACAGAAACAGAATTTTACCACTGTAATTTCGTGTTTTTATGTAAGGCCATCTCATTCAGCTCCCAAATCGGCTTCTAATTCAGGTGAAGAATGCTCTGTTCACAAAACAGTCTTGGCTGATCTTCCATCCTCATGCTAATTCCACCTCAGCTACGTCCATCCTATGCAGGCAACGCATGATGTTTGCCAACATTTGGTAGTAAGAGTTAAGGTATATACACCCATGAGGGATCACTTACCCATGCGGGATCAGTAGGCTTCCCCATTCCAGAGCAATGGGAAACGAGTAAAGGATAATTGATGAACAGTAGATTTAGGGTATTTCCTCCAATAGAATGCCTCTGTGAGTGTGACGGAATTCGTTTGTTCAGTGATCTAAGTATGGTTGGTCATTGGTACACCTATGTGTCAATCATGGATAACCTTAACTTTTGGACAAAAATTTTTGTAGTAATTTGAATTTTACTTGATTAATTTTGACAAAATGCTCATTCTTCATGAACCTTATGATACTATGTGCAAAAAATAACTCCTTATTGAAAACCCAAGATTTACTATGCTGAAATGCTTAAGTGATCGGTCATAGGTGTGTATGCTTTAGTATGGAACACGTCAGTGCAGATTCACTCATTCTGACTCAACAAAATAAATAATTAATTAAAACATACATACGCCTGCTTCGGCTCCCTGCGCCTGATAGCAGAAACGACTCCAGAGGGACCTTTAAGCACTACTGTATGCTGGCAGAGCAGAGTATGATAACACTAGACTGCTGCAGAGTGCTGTCGGATTGCATCTAAGGTAGAGATGGGTACTCCCGTTAGTTTAAGCCATTCAACATATTTGGGATTGAGGAAACTATGGGGATAAAATTTATACAAATAGAAGTTAGGTCAAAAATCACAAATCTAATTTTTTAATTTTTTTTGAAATTTATCAAATTTTCATGAATATTTGAAGTGCAACATTGTAGACCACTATTTCCGTGAGTAGGTATATGCAATACAAAGATTCTTGCATGGAGAACATGATAGGTTGTTATACAATCTGATGAGTGTGGTAGTCAGGTGTTGTCTTCTGAGATATTGGTGCACTGATAGGCCTCGGAATTAGAACCCTGACGGGAATACCCATCTCTACCTTATCAGTGCCAAGTACCCGAAGTAAGATACATGAGATAAATTCATCAAGGCGAAGGACTGTCGGAATTCAGAATGTACATCGCAATTCCAGACAAACCCAAGCGACCACCCACCTTCTCAACTTAGTCAAAAGTGAATCAACGATCAATCTCAAGAGTCCAACTTGCTATCCAAAGCACTGGTTCCGATATAGGTATAGCACATATATATTTTTCATTTATCCTAAACATGTTAAGATTGGGTACATGTAAACCGCTCTTTTACTAAATTTAGAAATTTATTCCAAGATCTATAGTATCCAAACATACACCCCCTACAAAATTACCCCAAACTGCAATTTAATTGTTCTCCATGATATACAGATTATATACGGAAAGTTCCCACGGTTGGATTAGGTCCATGTTTTGCCCATAGTATTCTACTTACCTTAGCTACAGTCCAGTAGGAACCTATTTTCGTTTCTGCTAATAATAGCGCCAAAGTACAGGAAAAACAGAGAAGCTCAGAAAAAGCTCTGGGCTCCAAAGGTTATAAAGCCTTCTACATACTTCCAAAACGAATCTATATTCACAGGGATCATTCAGAAAGGAATCGATACCTGCACTTGAAAGGGACAGTTTCAAGCTCTTTGAAGTGGCAGAGGGCGTCTTCTTCAGTGACTGATGATTGCTCGTTCTAACTCTGAAGCCAGAACCAGAGTTGGGGTCCTTTCATTTTCATGTGAATTGAAGGCCAATATGCAATAGCAGCAAGTCAGGGTCCACAAGTTCAGTAATGAAGAGTAACGGTACCACCCAATCTGAGGGGTGATTTGCACATCGTGACAGTGAAAGTACAAGCAGAACCACGTTTCTGAAGTTCGACTATTAGTGCCATATGATCCTAGTCGCCATACAGCAACTCTTCGGGAGGCCACCAACCATTCATACACAGATGACATGTAATATCCTCCCTACAATTTAATCTCTAGAAGCCAACTAATCCAAATTTATATCCTACTGACCTCTTGTTGTCAGTAATTTATGATCCCATGGATGTTTTGTAATTGTACAGAGATGGGTACCGCTTCAAAGATACTGAGGGGATCAAAGAATCACATTACAGGTGAAGTGCGGATCCCACGTGGCTGAAGGTGGCATATGCTACACGCAAAATTGTAAGAACGGCTCATAGTTGTTTCAGGACTCAGGTAATGCAGCAGGAACCTCCCCTGGAGAGGGTGCCAAATCATTCCTATTGAACCTGTCCTCATCATAAAAGCTGGCTCGCACTACACGGCCCCCAAAGAAACGACCGTCCAGATCTACGAGGGCTTTGGTGGTTTGCTCCGACCGTTCAAATTGTACGAAGATTCGAACAGCTTCTGTAGCAGGAAAATTCGGCTCTGTAATCTCGAAAATGAGAACCCGTGTCACGTTTCCATACTTGGAGCACTCGGACGAGATTTCATCCTCCAACTCAGAATCGACTTCCCCAGGTCCAACCTGCCGAAAAGACCACAAAAAATTCAATGATACATCACGTAGAAAAAAGATTGTGATTTTTAGTGTAAGAGTTTAGAAATGATCACCTGCCCAACCTACCAACCAAATCGTGAATACATGCTATTGAATCCATGCAGCTAAGGTTTAAGTCTATTCAACATCGACAAAACTGCCAAAGCTTGCATAGGAGTAGAAAGACAAATATTCACGACATGTCATCAGTATTCAAAAGTGTGTATAATGATCGGCGCTAAAGTTGGAATAAGCTGAAGCGAGATCTCCAAGTATCACCTCACTATATTGTTATGAGTGCACAAAATCCTATATTATGGATAATTATTTGCATTTGATACGTTAGATTAATTCGATTCTCCAGCGTTGCAAGTTTTTGGCCTATACAATTCTGATATTTTTGGAGTGTCCGAATTTTGTGTAATGGAGACCAACTTAAACCCAATGCCACCAACGCTATGATCAATAGCAATACAAATAATCAAACGATCAAAAACCACATACCATGTTTCGAAGCAACACAACTCGAGTAGGAGGTCCGGATATGGAGACACCCTTCACAGCCGGCTTCTTCTCCACAACAGCAGCAGCCGGAGTCTGAGCAGCATTCACGATCACACCAGCCCGTTTATCCGTCTTCCGAGCCATGAGCGGCACAGTGATTCCCTGCTCTTGTTTCCCAAGCCCCTGCCCTTCCTTCCAACCCATCCTAGCCATCATCCTTTGAGCAGCAGTCATGGAACTCTGCTTGCCCCCACTAAACCCTTCGCTACTTTTCGGTGGCGATGGCGACCGCGCTCGAGCCGGGCTTGGGCTCTCCGCAGCCCCTCTAGCTGCAGACAGCATCGCCCGTCGTTTCCACGCTTCCTCCCCACTAATACGCAATGCCGCCCGCGGCTCAGACCCCTGCTCCTTCTCTCTCTCCATCTCCCTCTCTCTCTCCAATTCCCTCTGCCTCATCGCCTCCTCCCGCTCCCGCTCGCGCTCCTCCTCCTCCTGCCGTCGCCGCTCCACCTCCATCCGCATCTCCTCCTCCATCTTCCGCCGTCTCCGCTCCCTACAATACTCATCGTAATCGTTCGGCCTCGCCGGATCGTACTCCTCCAGCACTCTACTACTCACCGCCACCAGCGCCGGCTGATGATGTACCACAGGCGGCGACACCTGCCTCTCCGGCGTAGCCCCCACATTGTCCCCCGTCCACCGCGACGTCGCCAACAACCCTCCCCCTCCCCCCGCCGGCGCCCCCTTCGGCGTCCCCTTGGTCGCAGACCCCTGGTTCCGTAATACCGACGTCGGAGGCGCAAAGAAACTCGGCTTCCTCACATTCGACGGCGCAAGCTTGTTGTTGCTCCACGCCGACGCCCCGACCGGCCCGTTCACCGGCACCCCCGCGCTGTCCTCCTCCCCTGCCGCAGACGGGGGCGGCAGATCCCCATACAACCCTCCCAACATCGATCCCCGCAACCACCACTCCTAAACCCTAACACCACACCCCCTGCACTAAACTCCCACCATACTCGTCCAATTCTCCAACCAAACACCTGCAGCCTCCTCCGACTATTCCATAATCATCATCTTCCCATTTCAATGATCTGATCCGAGCCTGAAGAGAAATCACGGTTCTGGCTCGTTTCTGGACCTCAGAGCGTGAAATTAAAAACGGCAGGCTGAGGAAGGTGTGATGGCGCAGGGAGAGGGGAGTGCCGGTGATGGTGATGGCGATGGTGGTGGTGAAGGGCGATGCGATCGCCAACTGCCTGAGCAAGTTGAGAGATCGGAGAGTGGTGAAGCAAACCCTAAGTGAGAAATGCTTGGGACTTTGTTGAGTCCGGATTTCTTGTTTACGGAGGTGACAGTTCTGCTTGTAACCGTCGTCGTCTGCGGTTTGTGTTGGTTATACGGATGTCCATTCGCTTTTGGGGGAGAATGGGAATAAGCAGTGTTCCAGATTTAAGTTTGCAGTGCCCTTCAAATGTAATTTGGCCCCTTCAAAATATATTTCTTTCAAATTATTTCTTCAAAATCATATCCTAATGTGAAAGTAGCGGCGTCACCGGAAGTCCTCATTGCCATATATTTGTTAGGCATTGTTTTGACAAAAGTAGCAAATCAAATGCTATTTGTCACTACAATCCTCTAGCAAAGGCAAGGAAGCGAAGAGGTTACAGAGAATACAAGAAGTGGAGTCATATAGTTAACTCTTTATCCTTTACATTCTATTGGAAGTATATACCATATAACTCATGTATGAGTTTAATATAACTTTCATGTTTCATTTCTATATCTTTAAATTAACATTTTAAAATTAAACTAGTCTTTTAACTATACATGTGTAATTCAAAAACTTTTCTAAATGAAAGACATATGAAGGCTTTTATCTTGAGCACTAGGAAGAAGGCATAACTTAGCCTTGCTAATTGGAGCATTCACACAAGGGCTTTTCTAGAGAGATGAACTTCGGTCTCCGTAGGAGATCGATGTGAATTAAGTGTCTCTTTGATCTACCTCCAATCCAAAGCCCACAGTACAAAGGTATGGAAGTAAAGATCTACTCCCCCGGGCTATTCTACTCCAAATTGCGTGGAATGAACCCATGAATAATGAGTAAAAGGTTAACATATCCATGGAAATAAAAATAATTCAGTTTTTTAAATATTTTGGTCCTTAAATCCTAGGACAAGTTATTCTTTTAGAACTCAAGCTGGTTTAGACCAAGAATCATTGTGTTGAAACGCAGAGAAATGGACCGCAGTTCTAAAATGAAATTTTATACACCTCAATGGAAGTCCCTCCCTCAAAAAACAAGAATCTTTCAAGAAAAGGAAATGCTAACAAGGGCCCAAACAGAGATGATGGAATGGGTAGGACCAAGGGGAGGGAGAGGAAGACAAGTGGAGAATAAGCAGCCATTGGACTGCAGCGATATCCCACAGCGGAAGAATTGAGTTTAAGGCGAAGCCGATCCTGTCTGTGCATGACTCACTCGGCTCATTCGGCTCCCCTCCGCCAATACCATCCCAGATGGCCGATCCCATGGCCCCCCTTCCACCACTCTCCGTCCCCCAATCGCTACACATGGCAACCCCCTCTTCTCCGCATACTACTAGTACTGATCAATGTTCAAACAACATCATATTGCCCGGAAACCACCTAGGTATCTGAGCAGTATCACTTACACACAACCAGAGTATCACACCAAGAACGACCTCAGTATCACCCTAATGTAGAGAGGGTATAAACAGACTATCACCTTAGTATCACATTAATTGTAACATGAGTATCACCCCAAACCATCCCGAGTACCAGAAGATATCATCTGAGTATGGCTATAGTAATACCTAGTTGTCAATCGAGAAGTGGATTGATTGAAGGCATGCTCGTTGGGCTTGTTTTCTCGATTTGGTGATGTTGTGGCGGATGGTTGTTTTCAGTGAGGGAGCAATGCAGTAGCGATTGGGAGGACGACTGAGAGGAAGTGAACGGTACAGGGGGGGAGGAAGCGGAGGGAAGAGGAGAAGCTCAGGGACAGAGTTTCTGGAGTTGGAGGTTATGGCGGGGGCATGGTGCACCACTTGCTGTTCGCCTTCGGTGCTACCTGCTGTTGCGATTTGCAAGCGCGTGGTGAAGTCGTCGTCCTCGTCGGCGTGTTTGAGTAGCGCGCTGAGGCGGCAGTCTTTTCTTGGTGCGCAATCGAGCTCTCGTCGCTCGGAAGTTGTACGATGTTGTTGCGCATCGACTTCCAGGTCGGAGTCTTCTTGCTCTGATTCTGGTTCGCATTTCGTCACTCGGCGACAGGCTCTCCTGCTCGTGTCTGGCGCCGCTGCAGTCGTAGTGGCTTCGCCTTCTTATGCCGATGAGGTGCCGTCTCTTTTGCCGTGATGTTTTTGTAGCATTCTGATTAACTTGTATGTTCTCTCGTTAATTCGTGTGCTGCTTATCTAGCTCGATTGTCTATCTCATTCGATCATATCTCTTCATTGTCGAGCTTTTGTCTCGAATTAGTTTCGGAAGTTTAATGGATAGCATGGTTTTTCGTTAAACCTAGTTTTCGCAGTGATTCTATCAAGTGGAGTAATCAAGTGAAGCTATCAAGAATGTACAGGGAAATAGTGCGCGTAAATAAACTTGTTGAATAACTTAAGTTGAGAACCGTAATTGTAGTTAGGCTCCAAGTTAGCGCTCGAGATGGCTTCGCGGAAGAGGCACATTTGTCTCTGCGTTTATGGCTGTTTATGGCACATCGTAAGATGTTCGTTCTATAAGTCGGCTTTCAGTCAGTGAAGTTATTTTGATTCTCTACTTTCTCGTCAATTTTAGTTTTAAAGAAACGCCGACTTTCACTGAGTAGTGGTGCGAGGATTATCTATGTCCCCCTGGATAATTAGTTGGAGATGCACTTTTCCATTGTAGGTGACTGTTAAGAGTTTTTAGGTTCCATATAGTGTGACGAAGCGCGATCTGCGACGAGATTATAGATTATGTTGCTGGTGCTTTCGATGTCCCGAAGCAATTTTTAGTTCTTCAAATTATCGAGGGTGATAGTGGTACCGACTGTGATATCAGGTTATGGGAAGTAAATTTCTGTCCTCTCGTGGATGCAGTGAGGTTTTAGAAGTTTTTAACTCTAATTCACTTCCTTACTTGCGATCGTCTTACCTAGTGATGAGATCAAAACTCTCTGCAACATTTGGACGATATTGAGTATTTTCGCTGGCACGCATATTCACTTTGAAGCAAAGAATATGTAGTTCCTTGAATTTGTCATCAAAGAATGTCCATGTTTTGGATCTTATGGTTTATAGAGAGCCAATCTTAGACTCCTGAAAGTGCACTTTCTGTGGTAACAGGAGATCAGTTCATCAGCTGTGGACACAACGATTACAGATCGTGTCTACCTTGACCTTATGGAATGCCCGAGCTTAGCAAGGTCTGATCGAACTCTCGGGAACACATCGCTGATCTGTTCGGATGGAGAAGACTTGGGGCGCATCGTCATAGGCTTGTACGGTAAGCAGGTCTGTGATCTTTGTTGATTGCTTCACAAAACATAAAGAGTTCTCCAGCTTACTTCTTGGCACTGAAATGATATTTCTGAACATGCAGACATTGTCCATTTGTGATATCTCCTGGAATAGAATACGCCTTGTCATCTCTGAGAAACGGATATCTTGGTCCATGGCTTTCTAGTCTATATGGTGATTTTTCAGCTATGCAAGAAAGAGATATGCGTTTCTTACGAGCATCATACTTGGAGTCTTTTTTACAGCCTCTTGAGAGTCTAAAAAGTCGAGGCAAGAGGCATACGACGTGTTACGAGGTGTTGTGTCTTTGATCAAGATGATAAGTGAGCAGTATGCATCAGTAGTCCTGACATCGCTTAAATTTATTTATCTTATCTCAGGTGCCGCAGACAGTGAAGAATTTCAAGGCCATGTGTACAGGGGCGGCAGGTTCTTCGTATGAAGGAACTATTTTCAATCGAGTTCTACAAGGCCAGTACATTCAAGCAGGTCGGCAAGGGCCGAGGGACAAAGGAGAAACGTCACCTCCAACTAAATTGGATAGGAACGAGGAGGTTGTTCGTGGTAATTCCTTCAAATTAAGGCATCAAAGGCCTGGAACTGTTTCCCTTTGCTTGTCAGAAAATGATGACGAGGAGGCGATTAAACTGAATACTGACTACCGGAATGTGGAATTTATGATCACCACAGGTAAGATATAATGTTTGCATTGAAAGCACTATTTTATAGTATAACTGAGTGTTGTTTCAATACTGTTTCGAATCAGTATGATCATGTCGCAACTTCTGCTGACAATGTAGTTTTGGATTCCAGGTCCCGGACCTGCTTCTCAACTGGATAATGGAAACATCGTTTTTGGTACTGTACTTGAAGGTCAGTTTCTTTATCCCTGCATTGGTCTGACGAATTTATTTCATGTCAGGTTCAAGTTACGGCACTGTTAACTGAAGAACTTTAGTCAATTATATTACTTCAAATTGAATTTCGACAATGCTAGATTACTACGAGTTCCATTTTAGACTATTGATTCACTTGTTTTTCTAATTTTCAGGTATGGAAGTGGTGGCTGCAATATCAACTGTGCCCACATACAAGCCAAGTGGTCGAATTCAACAGTTCAATAGTTTTGCGCAGTTGCTGGGGGATGACCGTGCTGCTAGTGCTCGCGCTAACTGGGACAAGCCTCTAAAATCGGTCGTTATCAAGAGATGTGGAGTCCTGAATGTTGCAAGGCCGGGTTTAGCAACTAGTCTGCCATGACTAGAAATGCTCTTATCAAATGCCAAGAACTACTTTCGGCTGACGAGGAATTCTTGCTACGGTGTTTCCAAGTGCAAGATGCTTATGGAATGGAGTTCGGTAGCATTCTCACAGATCTGGAGTAAGAGTTGGTTTTTTTCTCGCAGCTCAGCGGTGTGCAATTTCAGACCGGTTGAAATACATTTGCCTAATGGCACAATACGTTAGTGTTTGTTTCTAACGTGATAATTTCTCTCTCTCTATTCAAAACAATTTCATCGTCTAATGCGGCTGTATCAATTCTAGTGATAGATTTGAACCAGTACTGTGGCACATCTATGTGTGCTATCTGTTTGGTGAGTATGAGTGTGAATTGCCCGGTGCACATATTTCAATGAGTTTTCCTATCTCCGGAGCCAAGGCCAAGGTGACCACAACCTGCTTGACGACAAAGCAACTAGACACAAAATTTACAGACTGTACACAAATGCCCAATTGCATTAGATGCACCCTCAAAGAGATTTTACTGTAAATGTTTCACTTGGTACTTTATTAAGCTATGAATTTATGAATGCTGAAACACACATGGACCATCAATTGCGATTCTGCCCTGGATACAACACTACGTACTCCGTTTTCACAACTAGAAAACTACCCTTCCTCAAGTCTCTTCAAGCGGTTTCTCGAAGAAACTTCAAGACTGCATTAAAGCCTTCACCCAAGAACAATCAATCCTCTTACTAAAACATAATTTTCAGAATAATTTATCTGTGTTTTGAGCCTAAACTGCCTGAATCAACGTCCAGGACAGAGCCCCCTCTCAATGGAATCGCCGCATGACTGAATTTCTGTGCTGATTACCTCGAAGACAAAACTATTGGAGCTCCAAGTTACATTTGCAGCTCGACTAGCTGCTGGACAGTCATGGGGTAAGTATACTCAGCACCCTGCCAAAACTTGTTCGATAACCACACATTGGCCTTGTCGGTCGGGTGGTAAGGATCCCAGAAGAGGTACTCGAATCTGTCTGTGCATGGTGACAGGATTTGCACACAGGGAATCACTCCCTTGAAACGACCAAGAGCACCGCAGCATCCCATGTTCACAACTTTCAAATCTGCACAGGAGTCCATCATCAATACATGGCTATCAGTCAGACTTCTTTTAAAAGGCAACAAATGTTTTTTTCATAGTACGGGAAACAATGAAGTTGAGATATTAGCACATGTGAATTGATGTTGTCTTTCTTACCGGCCAAGCCTGGATTGGCAATTAAATCAGAGACGCCCTTGTAGGCATCGGCGAACACGAACTGTGAGCCAGGCAGCTCGGCATTCAGCTGCTTCACCATGGCCAGAATACCAGCGTTCGCTTCTCTTACGTCAGCGTTCGCTTTCTCACTACATTCGCCGTTCTTGCTGAATCGGAAGGCGAGCTGAAAGGGGATGCACCCCAGAGGACCCACCGCCGCTACCACCATCTTCCGTGCGCCCATGTTATACAGCGTCTGCAACATAGTCCATTGCTCAAGCGTGTTAAACCTTTCTGAATGAACTATATTCTCAAGAAAGACTGACAGTTTGAACTAGTGAACACATATATTAAATTGAGGGTGATATATATGTTGAGGTAGATTGTACCGTGAGTTGGCCCTTGTATGTGCTGACCAACAGGTTTGCAACCTGTGTTCGTGTGAGGTTGGCAATCGGAGACAGAGGCTGGTAATAGTTGTTCACGTAGTCATTGGAGCCCATGTTGATTGAGTACAGGGCTTTGCTGATGAGCTCCATTCCAGCTGTCTCCCCTATCATTCCCATAATCTGCGCCTTGGTGTTGGCAAAATATTCCAGCTGCTTGTTCATTGATAGCCTTCCAACCTGAATAAATTAACCGATACTATGTCAATGTTGTCAACATCGTGCAAATCCAGGTCCTCACCAGCATGCTTCCTTAGAAAAAATTGTTCAGATCGGACCTGTCGATTTAAACATCTGTGCAGAGACTCATATTCTTACCAAAATGTAACCAGAAGAGTCTAGAATCCCTCCAGCTCCAGATGCGTAGCTGACGCCCTTCAGAATCATTGGGCCAGTAGTATTAGGGGCCAAATAAGGTGGAATGAATTCTTTGAATCCAGCCAACTGCCCTGCATAGGCGTACAACATGATACTACATCATGTCAGTCAATCTGAGCGGATAGAATCACTAATCAATCTGAGTATTCACGTAATTTGGAAACTGTGTTTGAAGAGTCTTGACTCTTGTGCAACTGCGACAGGGAATGAGCTTACCAATGATATCCACAGTGGTGCGACCGTTGGTGTATCTTCCCGTGGCCATTGGGCCCTCAGGAAAATCAATACCGTTGGGGAGAGTGTTGGCTCTGGAGAGAGTTGGGTGGATGTAGTTGTTGTTGCCGGGGTCAGACAGCGAGTCTCCAAAAATGAAAACGGCCGGCACTTTCTGCGCCATGGCCACCCATGGCAGCAGAAACAGAGCGCACCATACAGCGGACACCAGCCTCCGTTGCCCGCTCCATTGAGGCTCCATCTCCTACAGGTAGCGTACCCAGGCACAGAAATAGCAGTGAAGAAGGTGTGTCAATACTCCAGAACAGAAATAATACAGCTGCAAGCTGGTGCCACAATAGCAACCATAGCAGAGCAGTAGAACTTATACTATGGCTGGGACAAATTAACTAGAGCAATACTCACATCATGCAAGAGTTAGACTATTACATACAGGAATGCATTACTGAGTGGACTACACTCCTGAGAGCGAGCTAACTTAATGTCGAAGCAAAATATCAGTCCTTGAGCTGCGGCCTCGAAAGTCAGTTGTCTGACTTTCAGGTAAACCTCGCAGACTCCAGAGAGTCCGAGGACGACAGGGTGCACAATGACTGGTACTTAAAACATCACAGCCCACTAACCACTAGCGACTAATCATGGGTCCTGCTGCAAACAAGATAATCATTAAAGTACATTTATGGTTAATACAGCGTTATTACATCAACAGTTCGGCCTAGTACCACCAATTATTTCAACCTTCATTGATATCCAAGAGCTGGCATAAGCAATGTCTGTCAACACTCTAACAGTATGTTGAAATGAATTCCAATGTGTTGTTCGAAAAATATCTCAATATGCACACCGTGTGCGAGTCAGCTTCGAAATCGTTACGTCCATCACGTCATTATGAAGCAGTTCGTGGACGTACATCTCAACCGAGAGCACTACCTCTACATATAGTAAATTTTTCTAAACTCGCTTTCATCTCAAGGAAGACTCAGACTTCAATCTTGCAAAAACGTTCCTGATCTTTACAAGACGATGCATGCTGATGAAGCAACATCTCTATCTCATATCACATCTATGTCACTAAGTTAAAACTTGTCACCAAAACCGCTGAAGGTCATGTCAAGGTATATTGGAATCAGTTGCCAGACTTGGTAAGACTCCACTTCGATATGTCCATTCCCGCAGCCACATAAACGTGTCCCGAAGTTCCGCTTCCAGTATTCAACTTCTCATCTACGCTGAGTACAGTTTTTCAAACTGAAACCTCCTCAGTTTGAACCTGAACTAAAAAGGACAGTAACTGCTACTCACGCCCATCCCACTCAGTCAGCTAGCTACTCCTAGTTTTTTAGCTGTTCCATGAAATGTGTAAGCCTGTAAGGTACCAATTAAAGAGAAGATATGTACAACATTGGGATATAGAATCAGTCGGACCCTTACCTTCGAGACTGGAACACGAGTCGCAATGCTGGAGCTGCAGCTTGAGGCTGGATTCTGGGTGAGAGTGACGCAGAGAGCTGCTCACTTCGCCCGCATGAGCTTGAAGCTGAGCTTTCTTAAGTGCAAGACGGTGATGGACCATTTATTGCGAAATCGTCATCCATTACAAACAGCTGTTGTAGTTCTCAGAGCTTGCCAGGTTCAGGAGCGCCCTGGTCCAGTCTCCAGAGCTCATCAATGAGGCCCTTTAATGAAGGTTGGAGTGACTGTAACGGATGCAAGAATGCTTCTCAAATCTTTTAGAACTGGAATATATTGTCCAAGTTGTTTGTGGACTCAACCATTGTTCACCACGAAGATTGATATTTAGTATCAAGTACTTCTTTTTACCTCCTTCACTGAGCATATGTGTATATAGTTTTATTTTTGATTTAAATATTTCAAGTAACAAATAGGTACCACTATGGATAATGGAACCGATCAAGTGAGTAGAACTGTTGATAATTCCGTAGAAACATAAAATTTGGTGTTTTGGAATGTTTTGAATTCTCTCTAGGCCCTGGTGGAAACAGCAACAGAGAGAAACAGCAACACAACATTTTGAGTGGGGTTTTGCAAGTGGGTGTGCGATGGAGCAATCCTTTTTAGCAAAACTTATGGGCTCTATGAATTGTACAAAGCAGTGCAGCCATTTAAGGAAGATAATGAGGACACACAGCTACAACAGCTCAGAGCCAGAGCTGGATCTGAGTTCCACTGTTTCAGATCTGGCTCTGCTCAGTGCTTGCTGTACATTCCTCAGCCTGGTTCTCACATAGTCTCCAAATCTCACTCCCCACCCGGATTTGCATTAATTAATTAATGGAGGGGTGGGGAGGGGGGCGGGGTACGTGGCACAGGTAGGACGGTCAGGGGGTCTTGGGGGGTCTTGGGGAAGTGGGTTTATCCCATATAAGGTAGAATGACCTTAAACTGGGCGGCCCCCCAGAAGCGCAGGGTAGACCGCCCCTGTGCCGCCCATGGCATGGACCTTATTGCGTGCACAGCAATTTCATAAATAGTTCATAAATAGTGACTTGATATGGACACGTGTAGGAAGGTGGTTGGTTCATAGATTCATGGTTCATTAACTCTATTTGCACGGTTTTAGCTACATGCGTGAGCGCCACAAAAGGAGAGTCTACTGATCACTTTAAGGTCATGTACACTTTTCGCTTCAAAAATTTGTAGTAAATTCAGTTTTTGCTATTTAATTCTGGAAATTTTTGCATTCACTCTCCCTCTTGTTTCCCCATCCAAGAAAAATTACAAACAGTACACACGAGGTCCACAACCATGCTGAATCTCTTATTCGCCCGGTTTAAGGTCATTCTACCTTAGTTTGTACCTCTTCACTTGCCTTCAAAGTATAAGAGGGCTGGGGTGGCTAGAGAAAAAAAATGAATATCCCAGTTTGTCATGTAGCACGCCTTCAAGGGGGTCCATGTGGCAAAAGTCCCACACTGAGACTTCTGCATCAATTAGTTAATGCAGAAACCTCTCTCTGTAAGACAATGATCTGGGATCTCAAATACTGTATCACTATGCGTCTGGGATCTCACTTCGATCTCATTATGCATAGTGATACAATGAATGAGACCCCAGGTCATACTCTCCCTCAGTGAGACTTCTGCATTACCCGGTTGTCATTTGATAACTTGCCCTCCCCCCCCCCCCCCCCCCCCCTTTCTCCCTCCCCCCCGACCCTGGACTTACTCCGATGAAGGTGTACAGCGATGAAGGTGGACACATGTGTACGGTTTGCAATGAATCTTCTTTCATTAGCTTCAAAAATAAATTTCTGCATTAATTAATTAATGCAGAAATCTGACTGTGGGACTTCTGCCACATGGTGCCATATGGCAAATAGGGATATTAATTTTCTTCTCCACTCATCCTAGTCATCTTGTACTTTGAGGGGAAGTGAGGAAATATAAACCTCATAGGATAAACCCGCTTCCCCAAGATCCCCTTCCCCCCCACTCCCCCCCCCCCCCCCCCCCCCTTTCCCCCCCAAGATCCTCCAAGGCCCCCCTTGGCCCTAAGACCCCCCAGACCCCCCGACCGTCCTACCTACGCCACGTACCCCCACCCCCCTCCCTACCCCTGCATTAATTAATTAATGCAAATCCGGATGGGGAGTGAGATTTAGAGACATAGTTCTCACTATGCAATAGATGATGCAAATTTGGAGAGCTACAAGAAATATCATAGTGAGATTGGAAAGTATTGATGTTTATTTCCCATGATCTCCTCCAAACTTGCATTATTCCAATCTACAAACAACCCGATTTCCATGTGTTTTCTAAATATCTAGTTTTTTTCATGACGAAACAAATCATGAATCAATATATTTTTGTTGGGTTTTTAAGGTTGGTATAATTTAAACATGTTTAAGATTGTAAACTTTCTACAATGATGTCAATTTGAAAAAATCATCTTAAAGCTTTTAAATTTTTAATCCCTCAAGTTGTGTGACAATATTCTAAATTATTTTATTTTTAAAAAACTACTCCAGAGCTACCATTTTTAATTCAAATTTCAAATGACCAAAAGAAAAGAAAAGAAAACCAAAACAAAAACAAACATAACAATCAACCATATAGTTTTACACTACCTACAATAAGTTCAACATACTTTGATTCTTTATGGATTGACAATTTTGTCCTATTGGTATTGAGGATTTGTGACCATATTAAAGAAAATTAGTTTAACTAATGGTATAGTAAATTTTAAATGTAAAAGACACATATAGCATGTTGAAAATTAAATTAAATAGAATTATGTCCATAACAATGCCAATTCACATTCCATATTATTATGGAAACTCAATTTCACTTAAAATTTTGTCTAAACAATCAATATACAGCACACTATCTTTTATTGAAGAGATCAAGATGTTTACTTTCACCTTCTCTTCTATCTTCAAATAGACTTGTAAATAAATTACAATTTCAACGTAAAAAATTTGATAGTGAAAATCATCTATTTATTAAGAAATCATTAAAAAAAAACATATTGATTCACCATTGCCTTACATTTATCCATTCTTTGAGGTAATAGTTACTAATATGTTGCAGCCTTAATTCATAAAGGCCTTTGAAACCACATTGTGGTCGCAACACTTTGGAGCAGGATATTTTGAGCTCTCACATTTTCTAAATCTTCTAAATTTTTTGCTTCACACAGTTTTCAATGATAGTTTTCCAATGGCAAAAATTTCATAGCATTTGAAGTTACAATGCAAAAGTTATTTATTTTATAAGAATTTGCTCTAAATCTACACATCCAATAACCAATCAAAATCTCCCATTTATTGCCTAAGTTGCTCGTCATTCACAACGACAGAAAGTGAGAAGACAAAATCTCAAAGAGTGGGCACTTGCAAAATGATGGGTCTGTATTCAACTTAATAAAAATATTGTTTCCAGCATTCTTGACTTGTTTTTTGTGTGTAATCTTTTTATTACAATTAGCTTAGTCATCTTTGTCATGCACTAAAACTCCTAAAATTCACAATGCAAAAAATTAAGGAAAAAATAAGTTAGAGTGTCTCAACCTAGTCAAAAACCGTGTAAAAAAGGTTTGTTTTCAAATTCCAATTGCTATAATCTTCTAATCTCTTAGGTCGATTATGATGGAATTTATTGATCTATCTACTACAGTAATCTAGTTGGAGATCTTATGATTAGAATGAGAGAATAATGATTTTTAAGTCATTATTTGTTTTTACTTTGGAAATGACTGTTTTGGAGCATTATTTTTGATGAAACATAGTCTAGGAACTTTAGGGTTAAAGTAGAAGTCTAGGGTACAAACAGGGAATTACTTCGAGTTACTGAATTCGAAGATAAAAAAAAAACTTGGTTACCCATGGATTGGAAATGAGATCCGAGAGAGGTGAAGAGCCCTCACGAAATTGGGGTTACAAATGACACAGGCCCGTTGCCTCTTTATATACCCGTACCCCGGTTTAATATAAATACGAGCCTGCCCAAATTTGGGTAGCCCACGATGTGCTCCAATGAGTTAGAATTCTGTCACAAGCTCATATTTCAAAACATGATGGACATTCTGTCTGTGAGCAACTGTAAGTTAGGTGGAGTGTATTCATGCTTGGCAGGCAGATGGATCCAGTTGCCAAGTTGATGGAACACCAGCTGAAGCTTGGTTCTGCCTTAAATTTCTCATCCAAAATTCCTGGCAACTCAAATAATTTGATACCAGGGTCAGCTTCCCTCGGGGGGTGCTTTTAAATATGAATTTGATGCAAACCTGTCCATACCTTTCATGTGCCTTTTCTGTCAGGACTCACACTGTTTACATTAACTCTTAACTTACAGGCTAGTCTTGTGGGGCATTTGAACCCCAACTTTGGCTAAAGTAGAGTTACTGTATGATGGACCTGTATGCATAAGTTGATCATAGTTTTATTGTGTTCTCAAATATCATTCATCTAGGCTCTGTCAAGGCACTGTCAAGTTTAGTTAAAGTTATAATCATGCCGCTAATCCTTGCATTAACCCCTAAAGGACAACCTGCCACATTTGGGCTTTTTTTGAATTTGGGCATGTACCTATGTATGCAATTTATATCAGGATTTTCTGAAATTTTTATTGAAGGTGGGCCGTTTGGAGATCTTCGTGTGGGTATTTTTATTTTTCAATTCCGACATCGGGATCAAAAGTTATGAAGGTTTAAGTGTCAAACGCTGCTCGTTGGGCAGCTGCTGAATGTTTCGAAGCCACTGTGAATGCAGCAAATTCTGCCCAGAACTGCCCAAAACTGCCCAAAACTGCCAAAATCTGCCCAAAGACGAAACTTTGAAATTCCACCAAAATTTGAGGTTTTAATATTATTCAAAAATAAAAATTTCTATGCATATAGAAGACAGTAGAGCATGTTTCCACCGTTCCGATTTTCAATCCAAGAATTTTCCATATGCTATTTTTATTGTCCAAAAACGGCCTTTGTTTGTGAATTTCAGTATACCCCCTAGCGGAAAATGATTTTTTTGGCAACGTTTCACAACTTTTTTGAATATAATTTTCTCAACAAAATTAGCTAACTCAGTATTCTTTGACGTGCATCAAAACCCCCAAAATCCATAATGCAAAAAAATAGTTTTTTGGGCCTTCAAAACTCTGATGTCCCCTTTTTTCGCAGGGAATAAAAACTTGTTTTCCTACTTTGAACGTTATGATCTTGCAATTGGTGAAGAATGAGTGTGTGAGATTTGGTTTACATGTAGACATAGAAGTTAGCTACAAGATCTTACGGTTAGATGTACAAAAAAAAACCCCAAGTTTGCAGAATCCACCTTGCTTTGAAGAGGAGCTGTTTTCAGGCAGTTTTGATGAAAAATACCCTCAGAACTTTAGGGGTTAAACCTCGCCCTTGTCTTAATAATAGGGCAGACCTTTCGCTTCTTCCTCTACCTCCCTTCTTCCAATTTTAAAGGGTCTCTAGTCCCTATATAGTAACTCTATTTTTTTTAATCTAAAGACCCCAAAATAGTCTAGAGAGATCCATCTAGTTAATTTTAGTTAATCCCTAAAGGCCCCTGAGACCCGATTCGGGTCGCAGCACTTCTCGGCAGGCTATTATAAGGTTTCAAAATTTTATTATTTTCTAAAATATTTACTCCATGTTGCTCTTAACGATAGTTTTTCAATGGCGCAAATTTAGCATGCATAGGATGGTCATTCGTCGTCATGATAGTTCCATTTTGTCACCATGACAGTTCTATTTGGTCTCGTCAGCACGACTATTATAGACTATTTGTAAAATAGATTGTTTGGATGACAATTCTAGGCCACATTCCTGTTCCCATTCTCGGTAATCCCATTGGATTCCTCATGTTCCCATTCCCGGTAAGGTAAAGACACCTAAAACCAACCAGTTCAGAGATTTCCCACTAATACTGGAGGTGTATAAGTTGAGGGGGATTTTTCCTTCAAGGGGAAATAGGGTTAAGGAGGAATGCAACTTTGAATTTCATGTTTACTTCAATATTAAATTTACTATGAATTTTTAAAGCCATTTTTTGTGTAATATATATAACCGATTTAGGCCCACCTAAAACCGACCACCATGACACCAAAACTTGATCACTCTACTATTACCAGAATATTCCCATATGATTCCCTTTCTACCAATCATGCTTCATACTTTCTTCTATATCTCCCAAGCTTTTAAATCTAAAAACTTGTCAGAATTGGAGAAGTCTACTGATCGGTTATAGAGACCCGGTAGACTATGGGTGCCTCAACCTTAATTGGGTTCCTCCTAGAGGGGAGATAGAGGTATAAATCTCTCTCCATCTCCTAGGCATTTTATCCCTCCCCACCTCACAAACAATATGGGTTTAATGTTCCGATGAGAGGAGATGAACATGAATAGCTCGAGAGCAAGCCGCTTGATGCAATTCTTGCACTTGCAGGAGGTCAATTGCCGGGCGGAGGTGTTCCAATTTGGATTGAGAGACGGCTCGACAAAGCTCTTGAGCTGCATAAACTGAATGGACCGAAGTGTAGTATTGTATGATTAGGGAATGGCACGCCCCATCGACGGCCTATACTGACTCCGCAAGGCTTTGTGGTTCATGAGAGTAACCACCGTAATTCAACTGTGAACTACCTGCCACATCGACCCACTAGGTAGCAAAGACTAGGTTGATCGCAGAAACTCAAAAAGCGCTTTGAACATGGGGATGGTGCAACTAGGAATCGAACCCCCAACCTGTCGCGCCCAATATTCCATTTTGATCGAATCACAGGGTGCCACGCTCGACGGTTCAGGGCAGTTTTCCACAACATTTAATTTCATACACCAGTTGAATTACGGTGGGTAGAGGGATTGGCGTAGCTACCCACCTTGTGCTACCGCACTCAGTGGATAGCTACGCCAATCCCTCCACCCATCGTAATCTATCGAGTGGATGAAATTATATAGTTTGTAATCTATGGGTTAGATTCTATCGCGTGCTGATAATCACCGCTCGCGGCATTGCTGTAGTTGTTTATTTTTTTGTGACGTACAGTGGTAACGAGGAATTAGAAGCTTTGTTCAGTGAATCTTGCAACAAGGGTTTAGGGTTTTAGGGTTTTAGGGTTGAAAGATACATCAATGCACAATGACTACAAGGCTTCATTTAGATCAGATAATAGTGGCTTGGAAAACAAAATGCATTCACTTAGAAAATTTTGTTTTGATCTACATATCAAAATTGTTATAAAGAAAAACCACCAAAAGCAAA
The DNA here is from genome assembly GCA_014871385.1 of Ceratodon purpureus. Classification (NCBI taxonomy): domain Eukaryota; kingdom Viridiplantae; phylum Streptophyta; class Bryopsida; order Pseudoditrichales; family Ditrichaceae; genus Ceratodon; species Ceratodon purpureus. The sequence continues at coordinate 6,718,618 of CM026422.1, forward strand.
ACTTGATGCACTACAAACAACTACGTAGAGAAAATGTCCCATCATGTCCTCTACGTTTGGAATGTACAACATTCACAAGAAAGATAAATGTAGCAAATTAGTTAAGGGCTTCATTTTTTTGCCAAAACCGATTGTACTACTTACAAGTGGTGGTATAGGCCTTTTTTTTTTGTTTTTAGATCAAACCATAGTGAAAATGTCTCTCTACTACTTGGAAGTACAAGCACATGCACGAATTAGAAGGTCACCAATGACAAATCTTCAATTCAAAACCAATTTTTCTAAAGTCTTCATAAGTAACTGACAACGAAAGAGGATTCATGAGGTAGTGCCCGTGGTCCAAAATGTGTTCGAATTCATATTCCAAAGAAGATAAATTTATGAGAGGAATGTGTAGTACTATAGTGAAAAAGTGTACCGGTAGTTATTTATGCTCTCTTTCTAAGGCAAATGTATGTGGCTCAACAAAGTGTACTTTAAGAGATTTCACAATCATTGATGAAGTGTGTTGGGAGGGTCCTCTTGACTCTAAAACAAAACATTGATACCCAACCAGAATCAACAATAGAATACGAAGTCAAACTAAGAGAGCAAGCCCCCGACAAAGCCGCGGCGCCGGCCAAACCGTCCGGGATGGTCCGTCCTTGTATTCTTTCCTCGCTTAGGCCACTTGTGGCTGGGTGTCCTCCTTTTCTTGGTTACCAATTTTGTAATGAAATTTTGTTTCATTTGTTTTAAAATAAAATTTAAAAAAACTAACAAAGCAATGAAGGACACCAGTAAGGACGGAAGAGTCTCAACGATGGACAGAGTGTAGTGCCTAGGCAAGTGGGCTCTAAACAAGATATGGGCTCATTACTTGCAATGGTAACGGACGGGACGGGTGCAGTGGGCCACAATAAAGGGGGTAGGGCATGTCCAATGGCTCCCAACTGGAACGTAATAGGGTCATCGTGGAGCAACAAAGGCGGGCCACTAGGAGCCTTTCCTTGTGGCGTCATCGTGTAGGGCCATGGCCATGTAGTCGGGCAAGGGTGGCACAACTAAACTCTGAGTTCTTAATCCCTAAAGGCACGAGGTTTGTTGGATTTGAACTAGTATAAAGAATTATTATAAAATCAAGGACGGAGACGTATTTAGGTCTTGAGAATCAAATAAAAGTTAGAGCTTCATATTTTTAGGTCAAATTCGTATGGTTAGATTTACTATTATTGTCACTAGTTTTTTTCCATAAATTTTGAAACAAAAAATTCAAAAATTCCTCTAAATTAGGTTATAAAAAGAATCTTCATGATTTTTGAGTAAATATTCATGGAATGGATTTGAAATGTGGTGATCTCACACCTGTATTTTTGGAGAATTTCTTTATTAACTCGAACTAAAATTTTGTTATTTTGATGGCCATTTTGAACAAGAAATCAACGAAGTCAACTCGTAACTTACATCTATTCTCAAATTTTTATTGAATTATTTAATAAATCAATATCAAATCCAACTGTTGATTAGTGAAATAAAGTTGTCAAACTACCTTGTAAAAAAAAATCCAACCTAAAAATATCTTGCATTAGGGAATAACCGCTCTTTGAAAAATGTCATCGACCCAAAACGGGTCAATTTGGCCTTTAAGGGTTAAACCTCTAGGAGCTCCCTAGATCATTGTCCTCTTATCAAACACTTTATTTTTTTCCTACACTCACAAGTTTCCTAATTTTGGATTTTTTAATTTTATTTTCTTCTTAAGTCTATCTATTTTGCTTCAATGACATTAACAAGTCAATAGTGCAGGAATGAAGGTGTGAAGATGGTTGTAATGGTGCATGCATTGTTTACAATGCTCATAAATATGCAAGAAGGATATGAAGAGTGCCACAAAGAAAGGGGATTGCAGAATGGAAAGCTTAGATGCATTTTATATTATTGACATATGACCTCATATAAAGTTCCACATAGGCTTATATCTCATAGGACTTATCAATGCTAATGTAATGTCTTACGTTGTATGTCTCACCATTTCCAATATGTGCCATGTAAATTTTGCTAATGAGGCATTGCACAACAAATTCTTTTTCTTCACTAATTGTGAAGTGTATGGTGCAAGTCTTATGTTCTTGAATTTCTCACGTTCTTAAACTTTTCAAATATCACACTTGGAACAGACGAAACAATATGGTTGTATGCACTAAAACATAAGAACAAACTAACTCATTATATGGTTGACAACTACAAATCAAATTTCTTCCATGCATGTAGCATGAACAAATCTTGTTGAACAAACAACAAATCAAAATATGAAGCCAGTGCCTACTCACCTAAACAAATTGAGAGAAACACAAGAACAAATTATCTTCTAAGACTAAAAGATCAAGGAAATTCATCAAGTAAATAATACACTATCAACTCTATAAATGAGACCTTAGGGCCTAAACACTAAGGAAAGCCCAAGCACGTCACAATTTCTTTTTATTACAAGCATTCTATTATTCTTCAGCTCTAAGTTGACGTTAAACAAGGAGTAGTGGCATGAAGCATGTAGTTAGCAGCACAAAGTAGGAACAACCACCTCCAATATCTGCCACTCAATTTGATTCTTGTAGTGTTCATGACCCTATTGCAAACACTATTAGGCATATTGAAATCTGCCCAAAACTGCATTATATGCTCAAAATTTGCCCAAAATTAATTATATCACAAAAATTTCAAAAATTCACCAAAAATTGAGATTTTACTTGTTTTTCAAGTTTTTGATTTTTTGATTTTTTGATTTTGATTTTGATTTTGATTTTATTTTTTTTGAACATGAAAATACAATTTGAAGGCATAATTTCACCACTCCGATTTTCAATCCAATATTTCTCCATATGCTTTTTTTACTACCAAAGACCGGCCTTTGTATTTGTTTTAGCATACCTCCATGTGAAAAATCAAACATTTCTTTAGGTTTTATAGATCGTATGAGGGATAAAAGTGCAAAAACATTCCTAACCCACCTAGAAACAAGAATTTGAAGAGCCTCACATCAAATTTGCTTTTGAAATTGGTTGTTTTGGCTCACGAAACACTTGAAACCCATTTTGCAACAAGGGAAAAAAACTTTTTTTCCAACTTAGAACATTACGATCTCACAAACGGTAAGGGATTTGAATCTAAGATTTGGGGTACATATACATGTACAAATAAGGTACTAGTTGCTACGGTTATTTCCCCCCAAAATACATCAGAACTGAAAAACTTACACCTTGTACTGAAAGAGTCTAGTTTTGAGGCTTTTGGCAGTTTTGAGGCCTTTCAACTTGAATGTCATGATGTTTTTTGAATTGGTGTTTTGATTCAAAGCATGTTTTAATTTAGAATTAAAATACTTGCTAATTAATTGATATCTTGAATTATTTATAATGATATAGTATAAATTGGTGTTTATTTCAAATTTTGAAGTTTGGATTCTAAATATCAATTCCAAAATTGTTAATAGGTAAATATCACACCACAAATTCCTACAAAGGTCCAAAAAGACTTGTTTACACCTAAGCAGATTAATCAATGCTTATAAAATAATACATTGTACATCTCATACTGCCAATCTGTGCCATGTAAATTTTGCTAATGAGGCATTACATAAACTTTGCTAAATGTAAACTTTGCTAATGAGGCATTGCATAAACTTTGCTAATAGTGCATTGAACAAACAAACTCTGTGTACACCAAATTAGATATGTTTGGTGAGAATCTTTGGCTCCAATATTCCAGCTTCCTTTAACGTTTGGAACACTTGTCACAAAAATGTTGTTCACAAGATGTTTCGAAGCATTCCTGAATATAAAAACATACCAACTCATTAGGTGGTTAACCACTCCAAACAAAATTTCTCCTAATCCAAATTTCTTCCAAACCAAATTTCTTCAATACATACTACAAGAACCAATCTTGTTAACCAAACAACCAACTACTTCAAATAAGAAAGTCTATACACCAGGACACATCAAGAGAACCACAAGACACTAATGAACTTCTATTATCAAAAGATCAAGAAAATCCATCCACTAATGGGTCTCTACACTAAAGAAAGCCCAAGCATGACACAAATTTCTTTCTCTTACAAGCATCCTGTTCTAGAAACTTGCTTCTAGTTAGATACATGCCCCTCTTAACGACCCTATATCCCAAAAAAAGCCACATCAAACACCCATTAATCCCATGAAACATAACACTCGAAACACACATTCAGACCTAGCCTGGTATCCATATTTGATTGCACAAGCCTGAAACCCTCAAGAATGGACCATCACCTAGTTACCAGTAAAACAGTTACTATAAAATTCACATACCTCATGATAATCGGGGTCGTCATCCTTATGATGATGACGCGTAAACCCCGATCCCTTTGGAATACCCTGAACTTCAGGTCCCAGAAGAGGAAGAGCCTCAAGGTTATGGCACCCATGCACACATAAGAGCATCCCCAGTGAGCTGTAAACCTGTAAGCCTGTAATTATGAGAACGTCGTTCTCCCAAACCTGAGTGCCTTTCCGAAGCAAAACATTCCAAAACCGTTTACAGATTTACAGGTTTGCCCCAAAAAACCTTCCAAAATGAGGTTTCGACCTGTAAATTACAGACTTACAAGCTCGATTACAGGCTTGGCCTGAACCGCAATTCACGTCTTTCTACATCTTTCCGATTACAGGTTTACGGTTCAGGCCACACTGGGGATGCTCTAACCACTTCAATTTGGACAGGCACCGCAAGTCCGGCAGCCGACGGAGACCCCCGGACCAGCTTAGGTTGAGAGTAGTCAGCTCGGACAACAACTGCAGCCCTTTCACCTCCCCGATTTCATTCGGAAGACGCAGAGACAACACAGACAATTTCCGAGACACCTGCACCAATTCAATCGTGCGAACCCCAACTTCTTCATTTTCTTCTTCCCCAAGATCATAAAGCGCATATTCAAACGCCGTCAGATTCTCCAGTTGCAATACAGTTAACAACCATATGATGAACGCATCACATTTGACCAAACCCAGTATATCCCAGCCACCTCGAAATCTGATTGTGCGCAATGCTTTGAAGTATCGAAAATCTATGGGCTCCTCATCGGTTGCAACAAATCCAGGCATGGATTCAATTGGGAAGCCATGAATTTCCAAATGCTGAAGGTTCCCACAATGCCTCAGAAAGGGTACAGCCTCTAAAGACTCCACCCAACGCAATTGTACGGTAGTAAGTTCCGACAAGCATCCCCCAGTCCTTTCGTAACAGTGCCTCCTATTGATGCAGCTGCAAACAATCCTCTTCAAATTTTCACACCAGAACACATCCAAAACGCGAAGACTCCGCAGATTTCCAAGCTCAAGGTCCGGCCCGATGTCATCGCATTGCACCAGCTCCAAGTAAACCAGACTCCGACAGTCCACAAATGTCCCCATAGCACGGCCAATGATCGGCTCGTCAAAGCCCAGAACTAGTCTCTTCAAATGTTTTGCATTGCTCACTTGACTCATCCACCAATGCCACTCAATGCTCCCCTCCTTCTCCACCAAAACCCTCGCGAACTCCTTGTACAGGTCATGTACTGACACTACAGAACTCGAATCCTCCACTAAAGACAGCCTCTGTAGCTCCTTCACCTGCATAGTGCATCCACAAACCGTCTCACATCAGCTCAAAACCTTCGCTATGAATACAACCAAGTACCACAATACGAACCAAACCAAACAAACTTCTACACAGGGATGGTAATCCGCTAAGCTAATCCCGTGACAAAAACCATGGGCAAGCACCCACCATCAGCTTCGCGTCTGATGGAGATACTCCATGCACTTCGGAGATCCATGACACCCACTTGTTCATCTCGTCTGCTCTCCTCAAAGACCACCAAGGAAGGATTTTCCAAGATCCATAACCTTGACTCAAATAAAGAGCGCAATCCAGGAATACTAGTTTCACTTGTTCCGACAGAGAATGGTAGTTCAGTCCCAGGATGGCGTTCACGTTCCTCGCCTCCCTACTTCGTTGTAATTTGTTCCTGTTCTCCAACGCCTCCTCCCACCTCATCACATTTCCACCATCTACATCGTGAAAGTACGTTCCCAGTGCCCTCAACACCAGAGGATGATACTGGCTTGACGGATCATATCCAATGTCCTCGAAACGGCATTCACTCACACACCTCTCCACTATCTCCCTCTCCTCGGCTCTCAGCAATGAAACTGACAAAACCCACGGAGCAGCGTAAGAAAGGAACAGCGTCGCAGCTTCCAGCCATTCCAGCCTCGGAATGGGTTTGCAATACTCTGTCCCGCGAAGCACAGATCTCAGTATTTCTTGGCTCCTAGCTGTCACCAGAACCTTGCTGCCGGACGGAAGTCCAACATTCAGATATTTTCGTGCTTCACTTCGAGATGCCTCACAATCTCCAACGTTGTCAATTGCCAAAAACACGGGTCGCTGGTTCCTTCTAAGCCCACCCTTCAAGCACTCCCATCCCTGCTCCATGCGTTGCCAACTCGTATCAGCATATACTACAACAAACCAACGCTCTGCGAAACTGTAACAAACCAGTCACAAATTTCCGATCAAGCACCTGAACTAATGCAAGCGTTCCGTACCTCCTGTATTGCTTCTTCAGAGATTGAATCTATAACAGACCTATCACAACTTCCCAGTCGTCGAAGTGCATGTTTTAACCTCGCAAGTCGATCCTTTCTGGCAATACCTTCATTAACTTGCTCACTTGGCAGTTCCACATAACATACTCTGTCACCGAACTCGCCCTGGGAGTAGCTACACATGGCCTTGCACAGAGTGGTTTTGCCCACACCACCCATGCCGTATAGTCCAAGATACCAATGAATCTCTTCGTCTCTGCCCACGACCTTCATCTCAGTGAACATGGATGACGCCACCTGCACACCAGACCCACCCATGGTGAAACACCCTCACAAATATGTTGCATCCTGATCATCTATACCAGTAATTATGACGGTATTAGCCCCAATTTACATAACACACACACTGTAGACCTGGATCCACTTATTGACAATGTAGAAGTCGGAACCCCAAGCTTTCCCATTCAAAATATATAGCAATTCTCTCGATTTTGCAAATTTCTTCGATAACGAAAACAGTTGCAGTGCATCAAGATGCTTCGTGGTTGCTATGGTATCCACATCACAGTAACTCCTAAAAATTAAATGTAATCCGCATGAACAAAAAACTGTAGCCTAACAATCAGAAGAGACCATGAATGCAGGAACTCCTGTAAGCATCCACATCACCTTGCACAACCGCTCGTAACCCTGAATCTCGTCTTGGGGGACATCAGTGCTGCACTTCACCCTCGGGGGCCACAGCTTGCATATCTCCTCCACAACAGCACACCTGTATTTGTATTCCGAGTTCGCAAACTTCCCATACTCCAACCCATTGCTCGATCGCAGTTCCTTCACAGCTTTGCTCCACGACTCCAACACCTCCTCCTTCACCTCACCTCTCTCGACCAACTGCCTCCAGCTTTGCTTCCACTTCGTCTCCACTTCATTTCCCTTCAGGTCACTTGGAGAAAGCTTTAAGAACAGGGGGAACACTTTCACTCCACACTCCACAAACCTGCTCAGCTCCAGCATCGGCCACTTCGATGTCAAGTATCCCTCCGACACTACCACAACTCCCACCCGGCATCGCCCAGCGGCGTCGATGATCTCACGAGCAAACTTCTCTGCCTTGGCCAGGCAGTTGGAATCCTGGTCGAAGAAAGCACGCTGGTTCACTCTTCTCAGGTCGTGGTACAGCTGCTCCACGAACGCTTTCTCTTGTCCGCTGTGGCTCAAGAATACGTCATGTTTGGGCTGGGGCTCGCAAACGCGTCTGCATAGTTGAACAAGGATGTCTCACAAATTAGCAACTGAAGTCCGGGCAAAGTTATGAGTGGGAAAAAATTCTGAGTTAGAGCAACTTGAAAAGCAGTGTGCAGGTCAGATGTCGATGTTCTTTGGCGAGGGAAATCCGAGGTCTAGTAATGAATCTTACCGCCGTTTCGGTCCCGACGTCTCCATTCCGTCCTCGAGGGACGGGCTCACAGGGTCATCTGGACACATCCATGGCAACTTTTAGAGCATGGAGGACACTGACGTGCACCTGGATGCCTCGGCAGGGATACCAACAATAAGTACACCTGGTAAATACGTACACATTAGATTGCTGACATGACTCCAAATGGTAAAGCTCCGATCAACAGCTCATCAATTGGTAACAAGTTCCTACTACAAAAACCTGCAGAGTAGATTATCCCAAGCGCGGAGTTTTGACAAAAGACTCGAACATTCCCATCTAATACAATCCTTCTGACAGAGATAGCGCCTTAGAAGTTCTGGTTGGCACCTCTGAGACATCGTCTTGGGGATGATTCCATCCGAGTACAGTGACGATAATCTGGGCTCGGTTGTCAAAAACTATAACTGTGTCTAGAACTCGCCCTAGAAAGTAGAAGCAATCTCCCTCAGGGGAAGAATCCAATCCAAATTGCTTTGGATTGAAGACATGACATCCGTTATGTGGTGCCTTCTCAAATAGAATTTACTCCTTAGCCATCTCGTAGACGAGAATGAATACCTGCCAAGAGAGAACAACATTCGGGATGTTAGGAGGCACCACCCCACGAGCCATGGAGACATCGAACAATCTGAGCGAAAAAACCTCGAGGAATATCTCGTGGACCTTGTCAGTCCGGTCCCAAACCCCTATTTCTCCGACAAGAGCACCGCATCAAACTCACCCACAAATCTTAAGAACCGATCCGATCGATCTCCAGCAGTAGGACTTTAACACCCGAACCAAAGTCTCTGCGCACCGCTGCCGAGAGCGCATCAACCTCAGAAACACTTGCTCTGAAACTAGAATCCAAGCCAAAGTTGCCGACTCAGTGCTGGGACTCGCAATCTTACAACTCTAGACACGACAACCAGAACTATCCTAAGCAGATTCAGGGTTACAACTGCACAAATAATAGTCAATCGGCTGGGTTACTTCGTGGACAAAACATTGATCGCACAGCGAAGTGGCGGAAGGCGTTGCTGGAGAGAAACTCACCGGCATAGTTTAAGTGTAGGTCGAGGTGAACACTATGGCAGTTCAAGGCAGCAGGAAGTCCTCCGCTGGTAATGGACAGTGCACCTGCGACTCACAATCTTCGATGTCTGCTCCATGTGCATAGTGGGGACCGACTATCTCTTCTTAAAGTGATTGTCGGTATGCGATAGCCAGAGCAGCCCTGTGGCATCGGCGCTTCCCGCAGTTCTGGACGGACCACAAGGTGTACAGTGATTTTGTAGCACAGTGGAGAAATTGCGTGGTCTGGAGTCTGGACCCATAATCTAGAAACTATGATAGAGATCGTGTAAGCATCGAGACTTCCCGGTGCGGAATAACTGTTCTTTCCAATTATGGTTTAGGATTGATATGAATTTGTGAGCTTTGGAAGCACACGATGAGGATCAATTTCGTGAAGATGTCACTTGCGTTAAAACATTGTAGTGTGATGATCAACATTCAAATATCTTCAATTCCAGATCTGTGGAAACAGGCGTTTCTGAAAAGAAACCAATGAAAGCCATGTATTAAATTTATTTCAACTGTAGCGTATATTTGACACCAAAAAATAGAAGTAGAGAACTCAGTTGTGTGGATTTGAGTAAGGTAGAGACACCTAAAACCACCAACTTAAGGATTTTGAGCCTTTTTTTTCAGGGTTATTTTTGGGGTGTAATTTTTACTTGTTGAAAAATAGGTTTCTCATAGAATGCAAAAAAATTCAAAATTTTCTTCCCAATATTGAAATAGATACAAATTTTTAAACACAAAAGTACTTCATGACCCAAAACTGATATGTAGACTTTTCCATTGTCACACCTAGCTTGTACTAATTTCCACTCATGATCCGACCCAAAACCACCAGCTTTTTGAGTGTTTTGATTGATCAGCTTAAATTGAGTGGTCTGACAATGCTAGTTCAGCTTATTGGCGGTTCTGGGGAGGCCTACAGGTTGGTCATGGGGGCGGTGGTGGTTTTCGGTACCTCTACCTTATATGATATCAGCTGAACTTGCTGCAATCAGTTCTGTTCAAATACATTCTCCACATTTTACATTGAACTGAGATTATCTTCGATTCCAGTCGCTGAAGTGAATCACTGTGAATGTATTTTATCGCTCTTGTGATATGAAATATCTGTGGTATTGAGTTATACATAGCGTTGTTGACACTACAAGCAAGTGTGTCGTTTCTCACTCCGAATTCTAAGGACAGTGTCGCCTTTGACTCTTCGATGTACAACGATGGACTATCCCTGTGATCAAGCCGAGTTTCTCGAGTTTGGGCGGACCTTTTCTTAAGGCCAGCGAATCACATCGCAGAGGCGTAGTGGAGTTACCCGGGTATAATCCACGTTGGCTGCCGAAGCTTTTTCCTTTGCCATTTCTTCAATATTTTACCGGGACACTTGAGAGGATTCAACTGCGGGGTTAAATCCAGGTGTGCTCCCTGGGGGGCTCGGGGCGTTGCGTTTTGTGTTTGTGGCAATCGACTTTGGACATCGGTTTGAGACCTCCATTTTGAAATATTTCACTACCCTTCTCAAAAGGCCGGTAGTTGAAGCAGTATGTGTCCACTCCAAAGTTCACCACCGCGGAGCACAGTAGACGGTGGCATCTTGCTAAAGATATTTGGAGACAGGTAAGCGTTTGGTGAAGCGTCGCATCTGTGCTGTAGTACCTTGACTGAATCCTTCATGGTTGTGTTTGTGTAAATTACCGAGGGGGGGTGGGCAAGGTTTAGGGTTTGCTTTGATGGTGTTCTGGGATTGTTCTGGCACCTGCTTTGACTCTCTTCTCTTCATTTTGGTGTGTAGATGTCGACAACAAAGTCAAGTAGTTTTTACTAGAAAGGTTTATGTTCTCGCAAGGAACTCTAACCTTGATGTGGTGTGTGCAGAATCTGCTTTCAATGCCCTTATCCGAATGAGAACACTACCATCTGCAGGTGAAGAACACACAGCTGCATCTCAACGCCATTTTCTGCATTTGTGTAATCCGGTTTCAGGTGATGCTCTTTGTGTTTAAATCCTGCTTGTTTTGGAGTGTGTCTTGGAGTTTCAAGTTTTTGTGGTTTGTGCTGTTTTGACCTATGTTTTCGGTTTTGTTTCTGGTTTTTGTTCTTGCTGTGGTGAAGGAGATGAGTATTGGTGTCTGATTTTGGTGTGGAGTCTGTACGTAAACAAGTTTGCTATGTGGTGGGATGTGGTGGAAGGCTGCAAGAGCTGAATTCGTCCAAGCATCGGCACACTGCTTGGTTCATCAGGAACTCCGTTGGTGCTGGCGGGGACTACGAACACCGCCGTCAAGCTGCCACAAAACTTCACGCTTTTTACACTGTATGGATCAGGTTATCTGGCTGCAAACATATCCTCCGCAAAAACGAAGAAGACGAAACCTAAACCCTAAACCACCCCAAAATTGGAAAAGCCATCGAGAGGAACCCTCCACAGCAAACCCTACCGTGAAAATTGAGAATTGAGACAGTCGCCTGATTGGCACACGTGTGTGTATCTCCTAGTCTCTCATATGACCAACGAGATGCTAATATCTAACATCAAAAACTCGGCACCTCATATGAAGGGTCCTAAAATCAAACTCTCTTCTCATCGGACGGTTGTCAATAGTTACCAAACCTGAGCCTTGAAGCGGTAAAAAAAACATTCAATGGGCCCAGCGGTATCCGGCCGCGAGGGCCTCTGATATGGAGCCATCCAAGAGTAGTGATACTATAGATTGGCAGGCCCCACCGTTTGTATTTTAGTGACCCGACGCACTCATCGACCTGCAACTTTGAGCTTGGTTTGCGGAAGCTGCTGGTGAGTCAGTTCTATGTCGCTTGGGTACCTTTTTTGCTATATTTGCAAGTGAGGAACGACACACTTGCTTGTAGTGTGATGAGTGCACATAGCATATTAGATCCGGGGTTGTTATTATCAGTTCAGCGCTCAAGCATGTATTGACACTCAATAAACATATGCTTTACTCAACATGAGGAAGAAGAAAACAGGGGCATGCATAAGTACTGTGGTGAACAGTAGCAGCCGAGCAGGAGTAACTAGACTAACCTGTAAAGTAATAGGTGAGAGATCATAAACGCCTAAGCTTAATCTCAAATTAGTTCAGGGGCTAATAAGCCCAACAGCATGGCGTGGCAATGTGGTTTTTTTTCGTTTTGAGCTGGTCGTCTTCTGTCTGCGTTGTGCTGCAGGAGGTTATTTGTTGGTCGTCCTCCGTGTGGTGCCGTTTGCTGTTCGAGAGCTTTGTGTGATGCTGGTGGGTGTAGGAGGGTAATTGGAGTTTGCTTAGAGTATCCCTAGACGACCCCTAAGCCCTTATACCTCCATCCGACTTCATTCGGGTTAGAGGCTTAAGGGTCCTCTAGAGTCTAGGCTCTCAGTGGTGACCTCTAAACACCTTCCTCATCCAAGCCGTGACCTCTAAAGGGCCATCGACCTCTAAATTTCAGCCCATTAAAGGCCACCCTTGACCCCTAACTATCTTTAAAACCCAAAATGGGGTTTTGCAAATTCAGGTAGCCTAGATGGGGAGGTTAAAAGTAATATTTTTTGTCAAGATTTTTACTAGATGCTCCCTTTATGGTAAGGTCTATGTAGTAAAACTTTTGAAGCTAAATTCCAATTTTAGAACCTTCAACTAGAAATTTTAGATTTCAAGTCCAAAACGGGCAGTCTAAAATTAGGTCTTTAAAATAACAAAAATTGAAATATGTTCATAACCAAATCACTACTCAAATTCCATAGTGACCCAAATAAAAAAGTTTCCCAATTTTACAAGGGCAACCTCCAAAACTTACAAACACAAGCTTCAAAGTTTTTAGTAATTTTTGAATTTTTCCTTTGAAAATTTGTCAAAATTCGAGATTTTTGAATTTGAATTTTTTTTTCTTCCAAAAATCACAAGTTTATAAAGGTACCTATTCACCGTTCACTTTTTCTTTTGCTCACAAATTGTTTTTGTAATGCATGTTTTACTTTTTTGTCAATTTTATACCTTCTTATAGAAAATAATTTTTATGAAGGTCTAAAAAGCGTTTTTTTGTCCCTAAAATTTTGCATGAGTATACCTAACCTAGTTAGTTAGATGGAAAAAAATGTGACCAAATTTTGAAGTAATTATCATCAAGTCTCCCTTTGGCCCATTTGCAACATGCCTCTCGGCCAAGGCCCAAAAAAATATCTGCTGAAACTTTGAACACTACGATCTCACCAATGAAAAACATCCAACGGTTGAAATTTAGATCGGTTCTTTCAAGTAGGGTTAGGTACAAGATCTTACGGTTGAAATTCCAATAAAAGTTATAAAATTTGTTTCATATCCTCGGGAGGGCATAGTGGTAAAAAATCGCAGTTTTGAGGATTCAAGCTCTCAAAAACACAAAGAAATTTAGGGGTCAAATCGCCGGAAATAGAAAATTTCAAGCTCTCATCTTTCTATCTTCTTTCCACTACACTTGGGTTTGGATTTTTTCACAACTTGTTAAAGAGTTTCACAACAACCAAGTAAAGAAATCGTTTACAGGTCTCCTTTAAAAGGAGGACCAAAATTCCACTCAACTTGCAATTGTGATGTAACTGTCCATCAAAGGCCCTTTAAAATTAGGTTTACAATTAGGGGACTACTAGAGATGCTCTTAGATTGCTAAAATGAGGTTTATTTGAAAGATAAATGAACGGAAAAGAGATGGATGAGAATTATGGCACCCGATTTGGTTTAAACAAGGTTTGCTGAAGGATTTAAAGGCACCTAGTTGGTAGTAAACCTCACGGTTTTTATTTCTATTTTGAGCGTTTTAGAAGTTGGTGAGTTGAGAATGACACAACGGACAAGAGAAAAGTTGTAATTTTCGGATTTTTAATGACTAAAACATATTACATTTGCTACCAGTGCCTTATCATGGTTTTTACTCCAGATATAGAGGAGTCAAATTATAGGTCATAAGTGGAATAACCAAGGTTGTCTATGGACATAAATATGCAATTTGTTCAAACAGAGAGGCCATCAAAAAATAATAGTATTCTCCCTTTCAGTATGACATGTTTGAGAAACAACATTGGTTTTGTTAAAAGTGTACATGGCATTCAAAAAGTGCACATGTATAATGTTTTCACATTTCACAAATTTAGAGCATATTTGTAGTCAATTTTGTTTACATGATATTAATAACGTTAGTTCTTTTAAGCCTCTAAAATGCAAATTACAGGAATAGATATATGCCTACCAATTTGGTTAACATGATGTTAATTACTTACCTAATCCACAACTTTTTTTTAAAACTAATGATGTCATTAACGCCAAAATACTAACTTACTAAGAATTGTCTAAGAAGAAACTAAACAATAATGGTGCAAAACAATTGGAATCAGACTTGAAATGAATAATACAAGGATATTTTCAATCTTACAAAATATTGTATTTCAAAATCTTCTACACATTCTATGTTTTGCTTATGATGAAAATCACAATTCACAGGCACACTATGAATTATGGAGGTACTGGCATATTGCAGATATTTGGGAAAGATTGCATTTTGTGGAAGGTTGCTTTGCCGAACGTGATTACCTAAAATATAGAATGATTGGAAAATTTGTTGTAAGCGGCAAGCGTCTTTTAATGACGTATTGGTGTCAATTTCCAAATTATATATTTGAAGTGCATGAAATTGATATCCAAAGAAGGTCCACGAAGGTATTGTTGACATGGACGGGAACAGACATATTGGGATTTTTTGATATAGATGTCAATTCACCTTATAATTATCTTGACATATGTATTATAGGTTTCAATAAGTCCCTCATGCTTGTGTCCAATTTATCGAGAAATATTGTTACTTTTGATGTAGAAACCAAAAAGACCCACATTGAGTGGCCTCTACTTCCTTTGAGAAAATTAAAGGTTGAAAACAAGAATTATTCATTGATGGAGAAACAAATGGACTTCCTTCTTCCTGGTACACTTAAGTAACCAATTATGTCACTTGATGTATACTTTATTCTCTACATAATAAAATGCTTATTTTAGAGGCTCTGGTATCAAATGTATCTTGATAGAATTTACTTCATATATTATTTATTATGGCTCAACATATATATCTTGGAAAAATCCACAAGTGATGGCATCTATCCTTAAAGTGCTCTAAAATCTAGATTATGTTGATAGGTGACCTAAGAGAGTCAAGATTCAAGAGTGTTCTAAAACTTGCAAGTATGATTTGTCTACATCACAAGCACAATCTTCATGCTCATAGTGTTAAGACTACTATAGCTGAGACCTATATGATTGAATGACACAGTGGCATTTAAAGAATTTGTATGTTTTTTTTTTTATAAATAATATCAAAATGAACTCAGCTGGTTTTAATTTTATTCCAATGGACCAATTCATCACATCTTCCATTGCTTTGGAGTACTTCAAAAACAACACGCTATGTATTACTATTTCTTGTTATTTTTATAAAAGTTGGATAATGGGATGATAGAGTTTAACTTGGAAAAATTTACACCCATTGGATAATGAGTTTAATTTCAGAAAGGTGATTTTTTATTTATTTTTTAAGTGGATAAAAGCTCATAGATTTGAGTATGGTCATAGGTTTTTATTTTTATTTTTTTTTTATTTTTTTTTAAGAATGCAATTTTATAATGATCATTTCTCATTCAATGTTAACCATTTTTCATGGGGAATCATACATCTAACACCACCAGAAGTAGTTCAGAGATTGCAAGCGTCTGACTGAAGCGTAGATTAATTGCAGAAGAAGATGTCACCTGCAAAGGACTCACCTGTGCAGTTAGCAATTTTGTTGCAGGTGCATTGCCTCCAGAGTTTTCAGGCTATAAATTAGTTGGAGTCATTTTCAATGTACCCGTCATGTGTGTAAATTACAGGCTGCTTTTCTCCCTAAACGTAGCGTTTGTCACTTATGCTTCACTTATTGCTTATGGTGTCGAAGTCTTGGATCTGTGGCTCTGTCCAATCCGCTCATTCCTTATGATTTGTAGTTCGTAGAAATGGGCAAGTTGAACAGCTGAGATTAATTTTCTTCTTGACAACACTTAGGATGATATGCCGTAGAAAATTTGGTTCACCATTTATAGGGGTGGTGGGAAATATTGAAAGAGCTGTCTGAAAGATGATCACAATTAATGAATGCCATTTTTTCACCAAGCTCGGTATATTTGAACAGCTCGGTACATTGCAGAATAATCAAAATAGTACTTCTGATCTAGCAAGTTGCTGAATCCTCCATGTCTAGCAAATTATTACAGCTTATCTGCCTTCTGCAAAATAGTTAACAGGTTGATCGCGTACATTCATGATCCGTTACAATTATAACCACCTGGAATATCACAGACCACGAACACTTCATACAGGAGGATCACACCTTTCCCAATCGGTCGTTTAACAGAACCAACGGTGAGAAATGTAAGTTTCATTACGTTCACAAGCATGATAGCGGCTCCTAGTAGTAATCGAAATCGCAATATCGTAAACATAAATCAATTTCTTTCCAAGCTGGATATACTCATAGTGTATTTATATGAAGTGAAAAAGTCTTCGTGCACTCTTCAGAGGGTTCAAAGGCCCCAAACTACAGCACAGCTCATATGCACCTCACTCCGGAACTAAATTACAAACACCGATCCCCGTTGTGAAGATCACCATACTATATAACTTGGTTGATCACCAGATCAAGTTTCGCTCTCAATGTATCTAAGCTAAAATCCGGCGACCGTCCATTCTCCTAAATGAAGGACAAATTGGCGATTCTCCAGGTTCAAAATACTGTAGGTCCTCTAGTTTTCACTAACTATGGTCTAATGGCTCAGCATACATGGAAGAGAAGCAGAGACAAAGGTGCTGATCCCTCATGTCCCCCCACCCTCCCCACCCCCGGAAGCCAGAAGCGTACCCCTTGATGCGAAACTTGCGCAGAGGCCACCTGGGGTTAATGTTTCGCACCCTGTCTATGTTTTCGATGCCATCATTTAGAAAAATCGCTAGGTGAGTCCTGGCATTCAGTTGCATTTTCCTTGCTATACCCCGCATGCAACCCGCACTCTCCAAAGTGAACAGCACTACTACGAGGACCACGTAACGTATACAAAGCATCGCCAAAAGTCGGATAAACACTAGACCACATGGTGATGTCCCAGTTGTAGTCGTCAAACATGCAAAACGGCTTTGCTTGCAAGTGGATGCGCTCCCACACAGTGCGATTGAAAGTGTAGCCCACATTGCCCGGTTTCTCAGCCACCAACTTGCCAAATCCCTCCCCTCTGCTCTTGACATCGAGCGGAGCAGCGTTCACCGCAATGCAGTAGGGGCACCTCACTTGTTTCAGCCGGACGAGCATCTGAATGTTCCGGTACACATTCGGCAACACGTAATGATCCTCCTCGATGAACATCATGTGGCCATCGAATCTCTTGGTCTCTGCCAAGCCATCCCACACGGTGTTCATCATCCACCACCAGTGGTGCTTCAGCGACACAATGCGAACACTCCGGTGATTCCCGTACTGGTCAGGATTCCCTGTGCAGCTCAGCTTCTCCGCGTCCTCTTTGTCCTCGCAGTCTCCTGGCGATGCTCCGGGGAATTCATCAGTGTACAGATGCGGAGACCATGGAGCAAAGATCTGCTTCACCTGGTGCCGTGGCAAAACCATCGTGTACACAAGATTCAACACGTCAGTTCCATTCTAACAAGGCCAAACAGGGTCTACGCATCCAGTCCAGCAGAATCCAAATTTCATCAAGGTTTCATCCTTGTAACAAGTTATTTTAAAATTTTGATTTGACTTGGATTTTGTTAGTTTTTGTTTAACACAAATTTTACTTGCACACTCTTATACATAGCTAATACTCCCTTTGTTTCACAAAAAAAATCATGGTTTCATTATTACCAGGTAAGTCATCTCTCAGGAATTCAAACGAGGGGGGTGACACCAGTCCAAGGAATTTTGGTACTTTATCTTAATGGTAGCTGCTGCAGCCTGCATTCTCACTTGATGAAATTAAATGGCGGCCGATGCATTCTGACAGTAAACACTGTACTTAATCCTGCCCCAAAAGGAAACCATGGTTTCTTTTCAAAACAGAGGGAGTATTTAATAGATGATCTAAACATAAATGAGCTTGGTGATCTACTTATATTTGATGTGTAGGATGTTTCAACAGAACAAATTCTATGTTATAAGGTCTTTTCGATAAGAATTGACTCTAGTATTCAAGAAGGCTTTTGAAGAATAGTCCCATTGCCCAAATATGAATTTTAATCTAATAGTAAAAATTACCCCACAATGACTATATTAAGTCTTTTAATTGATGAATGTCAGATGTCCTAAAAGTGATTTTTAGAAATATCTTGAAATTTGAAAATGAGCATATAAAATCTAGGTGATGAAGTGTAAAGATTTTAAATACCACTAGATCCCTATATTAAGTCATTAAAGCCTTATTGCACATATAGGTGGATAAATAATAGAAAAAAAATTATACATGAGGAATACAAACTAATAACATATCACTTGAGGTGGTAAAATCATTGATTTCTAGATTTAATTCTCAGCTATCCATTATTTATAATAATAATGTTATCTTTTTAGATATTTAAAGAAATAATATTGAAAGCTACATACAAACAAACCTTCACAGTATCACAATTGAAATTTTGTAAATATGACATATTTAATATATTATTACGACTTTGACATTGTACCAGACTCCATAGAGCTTTCAAAAAAAGACACATCATTTACTTGATAAACCAAATAATTTATCCCTAGTATATTTCCAGTACTATGATAGAATAACTAGTTTTTGCACCTCCAAACAATTTTGTTTTCTTCTTGAAAAATTAAGGTTTATTTCTCAAAAAAGTGAATTTATTGATTTTTGTATTTTCTAAAAATAAACACTCAAAAATAGCCTCAAATGCCTTTAAAAACATCCAAACTTCACTAAAAACAATTTATCCAATTTTTATTATATCCTAAAAATTATAAATTTATTTAGGAGAACGCTTTAGTAGAGTACTAGAAAAGTCCAAAGCATTGATCAAACAAATTAAAAATAATAATTCAAGTTGTAACCTGCCATGAGATTACAACAAGTGACTCCTTTCTCAACCCTCTCCATGCCTTGGAGCCACGCTGTGATGTTTCCTCACATGTCCATATAATCATTTTAGAGTCTTCACCTGTCCTTCCTATTCTCAGCTCTCCACAGTGCAATCCTCAAATACCGATCGACTCTTCCACTGTATGAGTACATGTTATTCACTTGTCTCGATATGCTATTAATCTGTTTGTTATAGCTACTCTTCCCGCTCATCTAGAATCCATTAAAGGCAATCTTAAGAGCAGGTGTGGACGGTACTCTCTACAAAGAACCGGACAGAAGAAACGGACCTGGCAGAAGCGTATCGACTCCACAATAGCATTCATCTCCTCGTAAAACCCGTCGTGGCTAACAATCAGGAGCGTCTCGTTGATTCCATGGACAGCGGACAGCGCAGACACCACGAGCTTCAGGTAGCTGGGTCGGTAGTGTACGTACAAGACGATGATGACGCGATCAGCGCCAAGGGAGGGAAACAGGTCGACGTTGCGCGGAGGGAGGCTGTTCCGGATCAGTAACTGCTTGGCTAACTTAGTGGGCTCTGGAAGATTAATACCCCGCATCCGGAGCGAGTCAACATCCACCACAGCAGGCCGGCGAACCAGCCAGTTGTTCCCAAAACCATCAAACCAGCCATAGATCAGAAACGGCGACACCACAGTCGAAACCACAATCAAAAGCTGGAGCACCAGCAGCCGCAACCTGGGCCACTCATGGCGCTGCTCAACATCGCCACCGTCCCAGCCAGCTCCTCTCATCTTCACACCATCCCAGCCCCCTAAAACTTCACAACGATAGCCTCAATCCCGGCCAGTTGATACAGTTGAGCGACACATATCCCACCTCTTCCCATCGGTGGTGGTAACCCCGGTGGCAACAATATCCTCCCTGCACACCTCTTCCACCATGACTCACGTACCGGCCAGTCCACTCAACAAAATCGTCAAAAACAAGAAAAGCGACTCCCAGCCCGTCAAAAAGTAACAACATCATCAACGTCCATCGTACTGGCCCTCATTAGCAAGTCGCCTCGACGTTCCTGCTCACATCGTGACAGCGCTGGAAGTCGAGCCACGACCATCATGGAGCACGAGTCGCAAGGCTGGAGCTGCAGCTTGAGGCTGGATTCTGGGTGAGAGTGACGTAGAGAGCTGCTCACTTCGCCCGCATGAGCGTGAAGCTGAGCTTTCTTAAGTGCAAGACGGTGATGGACCATTTATTGCGAAATCGTCATCCATTACAAACAGCTGTTGTAGTTTTCTTTTTTCTTTTTTTTTGAAGCAGACGAACGAATTTCATGGCAAAGAATTTAAAGTACAACCCTCATCAGACAAATGTCCAGGGCGCTGACAGACTTCTGACTTATGAACCAAGTAATCAACAGGAAATATCACAGCCAGTTAGGAATTATACCACCTGGAGGGATTAGTTTTCATCTAACTGTAAGACCACTTGTTCTGTGACCAAAGCTGACGTAGTTCTCAGAGAGTCAGAGCTTGCCATGTTCAGCATCGCCTTGGTCCAGTCTCCAGAGCTCATCAATGAGGCCTTTATTGAAGGTTGGAGTGACTGTAACGGATGCAAGAATGCTTCTCAAATCTTTTAGAACTGGAATATATTGTCCAAGTTGTTTGTGGACTCAACCATTGTTCACCACGAAGATTGATATTTAGTATCAAGTACTTCTTTTTACCTCCTTCACTGAGCATATGTGTATATAGTTTAATTTTTGATTTAAATATTTCAAGTAACAAATAGGTACCACTGTGGATAATGGAACCGATCAAGTGAGTAGAACTATTGATAATTCTATAGAAACATAAACTTTGGTGTTTTGGAATGTTTTGAATACTTGTAGGCCCTGGTGGAAACAGCAACAGAGAAAAACAGCAACACAGCATTCAAGTAATTGGTAACTTGGGTCACGGGTGGGGCTTTTGCAAGTGGGTGTAAAATGGAGCAATCTTCTTTAGCAAAACTTATGGGCTCTATAAATTGTACAAAGCAGTGCAGCCATTTAAGGTTGGACTACCTATAAGCGCCCCCGACCCAAAATGGCGATGTCCCAATCTCTTGATCTGTGAAAGAACAGATGCACCCGATTTGTATATATCGCAAATAGGTGAAAACTTACTTAGTATATTGGAATTTTGTATAAAATTCAGAAATGCGAATTATATGTTGCAGATATTTTAAATCCTCGCGAAAACCTATTTCAAATGTGATCATATTTTTATTTCGAATTTACTACTACTCAAAATAGGTCAGGTTGCTTAAGTTGGTGATCATAAAACACTCAACCTTAAGGAAGATAATGAGGACACAGATCTACAACAGCTCAGAGCCAGAGCTGGATTTGAGTTCTACTATTTCAGATCTGGCCAGGCTCAATGCTTGCTGTACATTCCTTAGCCCAGTTCTCACTATGTCACTCCCCACTTGGATTTGCATTAATTAAATATTAATGCATGGGTGGAGAGGGGGGCGGGGGTACCTGGCACAGGTAGGACAGTCAGGGGTCTTGGAGAAGCGGGTTTATCCCATAAAGTTTGTACCTCCTCACCTCCCCTCAAAGTATAAGAGGGCTGGGGTGGCTGGAGAAAAAAATGAAAATCCCAATTTGTCATGTGGCACCCCTTCAAGGGGGTTCATGTGGCAAAAGTCCTACAGTGAGATTTCAGCATTAATTAATTAATGCAGAAACCTCTCTCTGAAAGACTATGATCTGGGTTTTCGTTCACTGTATCGCTATGCGTATGGGATCTCACTTTCATCTCATTTTGCATAGTGATACAATGAATGAAATCCTAGTTCATAGTGTCTCATAGTGAGATTTTTGCATTACCCGGTTGTCATTTGGTAACTTGCCCCCTCCCCCCCCTCCCCTCCCACCCTAGTCCTCTTGTACTTTGAGGGGAGGCGAGGAGGTACAAACCTTATAGGATAAACCCGCTTCCCAAGATCCCTCCAAGAGCCCTCACTCCCCACCCCTGCATTAATTAATTAATGCAAATCCGAGTGGATAATGAGATTTGGGACATAGTTCTCACTATGCAGTAGATGGTGCAAATTTGGAGAGCTATAAGAAATATCATAGTGAGATTGGAAAGTATTGATGTTTATTTCCCATGATCTCCTCCAAACTTACATTATTCCAAACTACGAACAACCCGATTTCCATGTGGCGTCTAAAGATTTAACATGTACAAGATTGTAAACTTTCTACAGTGATGTCAATTTGAAAAAATCATCTTAAAGCCTTCAAATTTTTAATCCCTCAAGTTCTGTGATAACATTCTATGTTTTTTAATTTTTTTTAAAACTACTCCAAAGCTACCATTTTCAATTCTAATTACAAATGACCAAAAGAAAAGAAAAGAAAAACAAAAGTAAAAACATCACACTTAACCATATAGTTTTATACTACCTACAACAAGGTCAACATACTTTGATTCTTTATGGATTGACAATTTTGTCCTAATGGTATCGAGGATTTGAGACCATATTAAAGAAAATTAGTTTAACCAATGGTATAATAAATTTTAAATGTAAAAGACACATATAGCATGTTGAAAATCAAATTAATTAGAATTTTGTCCATAACACTGCTAATTCACATTCCATATTATTATGGAAACTCAATTTCACTTAAAATTTTGTTTAAATGATCAATATACTATCTTTTATTGAAGAGACTAAGATGTTTACTTCCACCTTCTCTTATATCTTTAAATAGACTTGTATATAAATTACAATTTCAATGTAAAAAAACTTGATAATGAAAGTCATGTATTTATCAAAAAATTCATTTGAAAATCCATATTCATTGACCATTGCCTTACAATTATCCAATTTTTGAGGTAATAGTTACTAATTTGTTGTAGCCTTAATTCCTAAAGGTATGTGAGATCACATTTGGTCGCAACACTCCTGGACAGGCCATTTTAAGCTTCCACATTTTCTGAATTTTCTAAATTTTTTACCACACGTGGTTGTCATCTGTAGCTGCTCTAAATCTAGGTAAGCAATAACCAATCAAAATCTCCCATTTTTTGCCCATGTTGCGCGTCATTCACAAAGGCAAAAAATGACAAGATAAAATTTCAAAGAGTGGACACTTGCAAAATGATGAGTCCAATCTTTTTTCATCTATACACATTCATGTTAGTTCTCATCTTATAGACCTTTTTCATTTAAAGAGGTTGTTAAATTCTTTACATCCAAATCACAACTATCATCTAGAATTTTATTTTCATTCAAAATTTATTTTTCATCTACATAAATATTACATCCAATCTTCATTTTTCTTTTGGACTATACATTTCTCATCTATTATCTGTGACGTGGGAGGAGGTTCATCCTCACAACCCATTATTTCAAAATCTTGCCAGTCAAATTATAGTGGTATTTATCTTGTCCACTTCAAAAAATTCCCAAAATTTGAGTCTTACTTTGATTGCTTACAAATTTTGTTTGGTACTTTCTCTCATTTGACTCCAAAATATCTACCGTTTGGATTTCCCTTTTCACAAAATCAAGGAATTTTTCCCCTTTCCAAGCTTGTATGAGACTCAAACTTTGTGAGCCTATACCTAACTTCTCACCTACAAGAACTCATGACCTTCTATGGATCAAATGTGTTTGCAATGTATATTTTTTGAGCATCTAAACTTTGGTATACTCTTTGAGTAGTGTCCAAAAAAAACCTATACTATGACTTCAAACCTTATTTTTTTAGAATCAGTATGATGGATTGTCCTCAAATTTGGTATAAGTTTTTTTGAATTAGGCAGGTACAAGATCCTACATTTAAATATACAAATGGATGTCTAAATTTAGAAAACAATAGATTGTTGTCAATAAGGGTATGTTTTTTGCAATTTTAGCTCAAAAACACCAAGACCCTTTAGGGTTTAAAATATCATTTAAAGGAAGTTACTCCATCCGTCTCAGAAAAACATCATGATTTGCTAAAAATGGATGATTTTTCTGATGGTGTAGATTACTCCTTGATATAGTTGGATATGGTTTTGATGATCTGGATTACTCAAGACCATCAAATCTTGGTATTATTATGAGAGGGGTGTTTGAACCAGATCATGGTATTATTCTGAGACGGAGGGAGTACATTTTTAAAACTAAAAAATAAGCAATATCTTTAAAACCTCACCTTTAGAAAATTGAAACAATAGAGTCAAGTCCATAGAATTGAATTCAAAATTGAGAAAAACCTAGGCTATGCAATCATCATTAATACAACTCTATGTCTATTAGTTTATACAACTAAAGTTTACTTCTCAATAAGTATGACTCTACTACATAGTACATACTGTGGTGATAGATTATTGTCTTATAGTGGTAAATCTAAAAATAAGTTGCCAAGGGTAAAGTACAATCTTTCTAATGGTTCATTTTGTAGTGGCGGGAACAATAAATTGAAGGAAAATTTAGGCTAAAGTACAAGACAATCAATCAATCTTAAGCCAAGCTTAGGATAGAGTACAATCTTTTAGATGGTCAATTATTGTTCTGTTAGTAAGTGTGAATTCAAAAACAAATCCAAGCTAAAATTCATGAGGAATTGGCATAAACAATTAATTTGAAGGCAAAATTAGAGTAAAGTATGACATAAATAATCAGTTTGAAGGTAAGTTTAGGGTAAAGTACAATCTTTTAAAAGATTCATCACTATAGTTTTAAAAAACAACAAATTTGAAGCCAAGCCTAGTGTAAGTACATCCTTCTAGGTGACAATTCTCAATCTAATATTATACTGTAGTATTGACCTCAATTATTATGTTCATTGCCACTTGTTAATTGGTAAAAGATTTCTACTTTAGAAGATATAATCTATTTAATCTTTCTTATTCAACATTTCATCCTAAAAAATAAATTAAAAGAAGAATTCAAATAAATTTCAGATGTAAACATATTCCATATTTGGAAATGAATTTGCCATATAAGGCATAAAAAAACAAACAAATGGTGAGCTTATTGTTAACAATATTACAAAGACTTCAAAGAATCTATCTTTACTCCAATTAGCAGTCAAAGATATAGTAGTAATTCTTTCAAAAAATTGTAATAATATTATCATCATATCATGGAATTAAAAATAGTTTCAAAATTTACCTTGGAGTCCTAGAGCATTCAAGTATTACAACGTCCATTATCAATCCACATAAATAGATCAAATGTTGCCATCAATCTCAATTTTCTACCCTTCACATCTTCACCTTAAATCCTAAAATTATCTTATATCTAAACATTTAAAAATTTACTTTCAATAATTTTTAAATTGATGAAAGAACATTTCAAGAATATGTTTTTAAATTTTATTTATTTATTTTTCAATATTGAGTAGAGGGAACTTAAAACTCGAGCATCTTTAGATTAATTCATAAAAAAAATAAAAAACAAAAACAATTCAATTTTTGGTGTAAAAGAAGAACATTTTTGTACAATTATCTTTTAAAGTGATAAAATTTGATGCCTTTTGAAGTAGGATTTTTAAGACTTCCAAGCTCTTAATTCCTAAATTTTCAATGCTAGAAATATAAAAAGTAAAGCCATTAAATTCACAATTTAAACTTTATATTTTTTTAATGTTAGAAAGTAAGAAATTAATTATTTTAAGTTAAAAATGTAAAAGATAGTATAATGCTAAGAACACTAACATCAATTGTAACAAATAATCGATTTATCTATATCAAATGGAAAATCAGGTGATAATACAAATTGCTAATCTAATAGTTTTGAATTTGATAAATTGAAATCATAGTGTAATTCAATGATGCTATGGTTCAAATTACAAGTGGATGAAAGATTCAAGGATACATATTTGATTGACAATAAAAAGTATAGAGACCACTTATCTATAGTCAAAACTACAACATTATTTTTAACAATCTTAACATTAAATAGACTTTCTACTGTCAATGTTATGTATCCAATTTGCAAACTCCTAAAATTATAATTTTGATTCCAAGAACATTGTTTATATTCATAAACTACATAAATTTCTTCAATAATTTTATTCTAAAATAATATTGTGCTAAAAGTTTTTACTTAGATCTTACTAGAAAAATTGTAGCAAAGATGTCCAAACCACTTAAGAAGTAAAAAAAAGTACTTAAAGCGGAAGTCCAAAGTGCAAACAAGGAGTTACTTCGAGGTCATGAAGGTTAACCCCTAAATTTCCTTGTGTTTTTGAGAGCTTGAATCCTCAAAACTGCGATTTTTTACCACTATGCCCTCCCGAGGATATGAAACAAATTTTTTATCTTTTTTTGGAAATTCAACCGTAAGATCTTGTACCTAACCCTACTTGGAAGAACTGATTCAAATTTCAACCGTTGGATGGTTTTCATTAGTGAGATCATAGTGTTCAAAGTTTCAGCAAATATTTTTTTGGGCCTTAGCCGAGAGGCATGGTGCAAATGGGCCAAAGGGAGACTTGATGATTATTACTTCAAACATTTTGGTCACATTTTTTTCCATGTAGCTAACTAGGTTAGGTATGCTCATGCAAAAATTTAGGCCAAAAAAACGCTTTTTAGACCTTCATAAAAATTATTTTCTGTAAGAAGGTATAAAATTGACAAAATAGTAAAACATGCATTACAAAAACAATTTGTGAGCTAAAGAAAAATTGAACGGTGAGTAGGTACCTTCATAAATTTGTGATTTTCAGAAGAAAACAAAATTCAAAAATTCAAAAATCTCGAATTTTGACAAATTTTTAAAGGAAAAATTCAAAAATTACTAAAAACTTTGAAGCTTGTCTTTGTAAGTTTTGGAGGTTGCCCTTGTAAAATTGGGAAACTTTTTAATTTGGGCCACTATGGAATTTGAGTAGTGATTTGGTTATGAACATATTTCAATTTTTGTTTTTGTAAAAAGACCTAATTTTAGACTGCCCGTTTTGGACTTGAAACCTAAAATTTCTAGATGAAGGTTCTGAAATTGGAATTTGGCTTCAAAATTTTTACTACATAGACCTTACCGTAAAGGGAGCATCCAGTAAAAATCTTGAAAAAAAATATTACTTTTAACCCCTCCATCTGGGCTGCCCGAAAGTGCAAAAACCCATTTTGGGTTTTAAGGATAGTTAGGGGTTAAAAGAAGCATGACTATTCATGTGATTGGAAGAAAGATCAGAGAGAGGTGGAGAGCCCTCACAAAATTGCGGTTACAAATGACACAGGCTCGTTGCCGCTTTATAGAATGTCCTTAAACGACCCACCGCCCCAAAACCAACCAATAGATTCCCCAAAACCAATCAGGCCTAATTCCTAGATTTTGGAAAACAAATGTACCTCATCTGTACATTAGAGCACGGTGGGTGGTTTTAGGTCTCGGACACTTTTCACTTACAAAATTCATAATAAATTGGTTTTTTGCTATTTAATTTTGGAAAGAACTGGCTTTCGTCATCATTCTTGTTCTGCCTTGGATGAAAAATTTCAGAGAATGCATACGACTTCAACAAACATCGGAATCACCTTAAATTGGTGGTTTTAGAGCATTCAACCTTACCCGTACCCCGGTTTAATACAGCCTGCCCAAATTTGGGTAGGCCATGATGTGCCCCAATGAGTCGGAATTCACTGAAGCTCATATTTCAAAACATGATGGACATTCTGTCTGTGAGGAACTGTAAGTTAGGTGGAGTGTATTCATGCTTGGCAGGCAGATGGGTTGCCAAGTTGATGGAACAGTGACCCGCTGAAGCTTGGTTCTGCCTTAAATTTCTCATCCAAAATTCCTGGCACCTCAAATAATTTGATACTGAAGGAGTGCTTTTAAATATGAATTTAGTGCAAACCTGTCCATACCTTTCACGTGCCTATCTGTCAGGACCCACACTGTTTACATTAACTCTTAACTTAAGGTAGAAAGGGGTATTTTCGTGAGTTTTAGCATCTGGGCATGTTTTTAAGGTAGAATCTGTTGAGAAAGAAATGTTGCTTTGAAATTTGGGTCCTCATCTAAAAATATAAATTTCAAATAATTTTTTTGAGAAAAATTGAAATTTTTAAGATAATTTTGAAAGTAGAATTGTAGACTACTATAACAATGAGTAGAGTATTCTTATTCCACCATTAGTTGAAACCCAATGAAGACATTACAATTGTGCAAGATTCTCTTAAAAAAAACCAAAAAATCAAAACTTAATGATGGAATTTGGGTGATGTTATGTCGCTTTCTGGAGTAATCATAGGATATAGATATTTATTCCTCACGGAAATACCCATCTCTACCTTATAGGTTAGTCTTGTGGGGCATTTGAACCTCAACCACTGTCCGGGAAGAGCCGGCGGTTAGTTACGAGGCTATCGGATGGATTTTGAAAATAGCTGGTAGATTTTCAAGGATAGAGGCAAATCACCGGATCAATTGATTGAAAAAGAATTATATTTAGTATTCATAGACATGATATACTGGGTATAATCTAAAACAAACCCGTTGCTTTTTGAAAATAGAGGACATAGGCTCGTTGGCTCAGAAACCTTCCCGAACAGTGACCCCAACTTTGGCTAAAGTAGAGTTATCATGAACCTATATGCACAAGTTGATCATAGTTTTATTGTATTCTCAAATATCATTCATCCAGGCTCTGTCAAGGCTCTGTCAACTTAAAGTTATATCCATGCCGCTAACCCTTGCAATAAACCTTGTCTTGTCATAATGGTAGGGCAGACCCTTCTTGTCTTCCTCTATCTCCATGCTTCTAATTTTAATGGGTCTCTGGTCCGTATATAGTTACTCTTAACTTTTTTGATATCCAAGGTTCTCAAAATAGTCTAGAGAGATCCATTTAGTTAATTTTAGTTAATTAATACATTTTAAATGTTTATAAAGGGCTTGTTTCCCCCACCAATGGATGCCCTATTTAAGGGCCCCTTGTAATTAAGATAAGAGAGAGGTTTATGGTTTGGGTGCCACTAATTTCAGTAAGTAAATGTGTGTGTGCTAGTTTTACTGTGCTGGAAGTGTGATTATTATGTACATATCTACATGGGAGTGTATACTTAACTTCTAAAGGTCCTATGAAGATATGAAATATCGACCAATATACTTTTCATTTTTTATCAACATAAAGCTCTAAATTGGATTTCCACACGTTTAATAAAACCACATTGATATGAATTCAGACTATACTTTTGATCAAGTTAGACCCACTACACTTTTGGATTCATTTCAAAATCAATGCCTTAAGGACATCTATTTTAAAAAGGGCTTTACTATGTGAATTTGAAGGGTGGTTATTTGATGTTATTTTTGGATTTAGAAAGTTTTAAATACTTTTAGTAACTTACAAAATACAATATTAGAAATATCAAACTTTAATAAGAATCGAAGTCTTTCCATGGTATTGAACAATGTCACGGATTTATAATCAATATCAATATTTAACTTTTGTAGGACCTTTTCAAATGTATCTAAGATATTACAAATATACTTTGCATTAAATTTTTGCGAGCTCATGAATACTCTCATGACTTAAAAGTTCAATAATTGACATCAAGGTTTGTCCAATATCTTCAAAGCTAATTTATTATTATTACTTATTGAATCATGGTTAGTGTGTCTTTGACACAGAATATAAAGTTGGCATACTTGTATTACATTTGTTCATACATATTTGTATGTATATGTATATGTATATATATGTATATATAAATAAATAATCATTTAAAATTAAAAAAATATATCAGTATCTATGCTAGTCATAATTATCCATATCTATAAAATAAAAATAAAATAAAAAATAAAAACTTGATTACAAGCTTATAAAAACAAACATCAGTAATGTTTAAGGTAGGATGGTGCAAAACGGATCACGACCAAAAACAGTCAAGAGTAGCACATTTGTTCATTCTAAGGTAGAAATGTAGTCTTCCATTACACATGTTATTTTCCGTGACCTAAAAAATAAGCCATGTACTAGGAAGCTACATTATCAACCTGAAATGAACACACGTTATGGATGTTAACCGTTTTTGGTCGTGATCCGTTTTGCAGCATCCTACCGTACACCTTTTTTTTTCCAGACTATTTTAAAAATTCCACAAGTTCTATGTTTGGCACATTATTTAATTGATACACTCACCTTAATGGTGGTAAAAGAAAACTTTATTCAAAATACTGTTAAAATTTTCATTCTGTAAAGAATTATTAAGCATTATAATAGCAAGGTGGTTCATAGTCTAGCCTTTGTGCTTTGGCTCAATTTCTGTCATAATGAACATCTCTTTGTTTCAGCAATTGTGTTGCGATGATTCCTGCAATCTTTTTATCTCTGCTTGGAAACAATTCAATTGCGAGATGTTGAATGTTTAGGAGATGGGCTCGTCTGGCATATATGATAAATTTCAGGCATGATCTGAGGATTGCGTTGATGTTTAGTTTGAGAGTGAAAAGCTGAATGTCCGTGTAGAATTTTATAGATACTCTATCAAGGGAAGGGTTGAGCTTGGAGAGTGGTGGGCATAATTCAAGTGTCTCGTGAATTTGGAGGTTTGGGCGATTCGAAGGAGGATATGGCTGGGAGGTGGTCGGCCGGGATGAGGCAGGGGCTCAGGTTTCTCGGCAACTGGTCAAATGTGCGTCAGTTTCTGCAATTTTCGCACATGATTGTATTGTGGTTTGCTGTTTTGGTTAGGAAGTAGGAGGAGATTGTTGTATGTAAGAATTTTTTTATGATAGTATCAATGGCGTCATGTGGTGTGGATTTCAGGGGGCTTTACCGAAGGAATTGCACTTGGAACAAGGTTTCAGATACAGAACGAATCCCTCGGATGAGTTTGGGCTGAGGTCTGTCGTGGTGGCAGGCTTGGTGTTCTGCACAACCTCGGGAGCTCTTAGCACAGAGCAGTCTAACGGTACGAGTGGGTGTTCTTCGTTTTAGGTTTTTAGGGTTTTAGGGTTTTAGTACTATTAGGAGTGAGTTTTCATCGCTATGGAGGTGCATTATTTGTGGAACTGAAAGCTGAGGCGATGGCATGATATAGGTGAAATGTGGGACCTTGATCATCAGGGGGGATTGAGAGGGATGTTGCTGGTGAAGGTGTTGCAACACCGCCGTACGAGGGGGCAGCTGTAGGGTGTGATGAAGCACCGAGAACCCTGCATCCACATCTTTCTGGTGATCGCCGTACAAGATCTAGACATCCATAGACTGCTGCTTGTGTCTTGTTGCTTTTACTATCTTAACGGCGAGAAAGGATTGCTGCTTGTCTCAGACTGTTTTGATTGATATGTGTTCCAGAGGTTTTCTGGATTCTTAAAGCTGCAAATTTTGTCAAGACGTATTGCGCAATTTTGGCTGTGTTTGGTTCTCTCTTTTGTATATCACCGCATCATCTTGCTTGGCTCGTGCAAAGGCTGTAGCGTGGAGAATGGGACTCCGATTACGAGGGTCTCCAATGCTTTTCCGCTCTCAGGAGCCAGGGCGACGAAGGATGCTTCCGCTGCAAGTCCTTCTCCCTCCAATCAAGGGGGTTATTTGAGTCGATTTGCTATCGCCGATGCTGCAGCAAGGGCTGCACCTGCTGTTGTTAATGTCAAAGTTTCGATAGGTCTGATTTTAATTTATTTGCATACTCTCCTGTTTTTTGTCCTCAAAGCTGCGGTTCATCTCCTGTCTCACATTTGAATCAACCTTGGCCCTTGTGAGTTCGAGGTAAACTGCAGTATTAAGTGGAGATTTTGTGGAAGTGCAGGGAGAAGGAATTCAATTTTTGGTGAAACCGCGGGATCCGGATTCTTAATTCAGTCGGATGGTACTATATTGACAAATGCTCATGTTGTCGCCAACGAACGGCGTGGTCTCTACAAAGGCTCGGTGAGCATGTATGACTTGAACCTGTCAGTTATCATCTCTTCAATGTTTCTATCCCTGTGACTTTTGTTTATCTTGTATCTTGGGATTTCATACTGTCAAAAGTGGTTTTATTCTGGTGCCGGAAGTCAGTTTATTATAATGTCAACTAATATGACTTTCTCGTAACCGGTTTCCTGATCATTTATGGATATTGCTTCTGATGCCCTTGTAGTTGGTTGTGACGTTGCAAGATGGCCGGAATTTTGAAGGTGAGGTGATCAGCTTTGACTCGTTGTCGGATTTAGCTGTTATCAAAGTGAACTCAAGCAGGCCACTGCCAGTAGTTAAGCTTGGTACGAGCAAAGATCTCCGACCGGGTGAGTGGGTGGTTGCTTTGGGTAGTCCTCTTCATCTACAAAATACAGTAACAGCCGGTATTATCAGGTAAAGTTGCCCTTCTCTTTCCTTTCAAAAGTACTTTCGTGTTATTTAGAGAGATGGCGATGTTAGTAACATAATATTTCTGCTTTCATGCCTCAGCAGAGGGACTTAGGTGGAACATTCGTTAGCATTGTGACACCAGTAATTATTTCAATCAAGTGTCTTATTTTTATTATTATTAAATCCATTAGAATCTCATCCTCTTCAGAGCTTAGTGCTGAAATTCGGAAGACGCGGTTGTGGTTTGATGGACTGTAATGGTACAATTTATTGATGTTTAGCTTGCGAAGGTTTGTAGATGTGGTTCAGTAGAGGTGTACTTGTTCTGCGCGTGCTTTATTTGGCTAAGCCGTGATTCAGGAATCCTGCGCTATTGTTGTTTGTAGTTGTGTGGACCGGAAAAGTTCAGAAATTGGACTTGAAGGAGTTGGAACTGGGTATATTCAGACTGATGCTGCAATCAATCAGGTATACTGTAGTGTTTTAGAATCCTTAAAGTCACCTTGAGTTTTCTAAAAGATACCATGGGTTTTGCTTTATTGTATCATTATTCAAAATCGGGAGGCATGGAAGATCCTAGTTGTTGGCGACGAAGAGCTTGGTAGTCTCTAAATTCAAGGAGAAAAAATAGTTTTGCTGTCATTCTTTCTTTAAAAACTAGTATTCCTTGAATTTAGAGATCACCACTAAGCCTTTACACACCCATATCCTACACACCCATATGGGAGTCTACCAAGCTCTTCCATGTCGATGTTAAATCAAAACTTGTGGTATCTAAATTTAATACTGGATGCTTTTGGATGCCTTTACAAATGACACTATTGACCCTATTGTTATGTGCTGTTTTTCCAGGGGAACTCGGGAGGACCGTTGCTCAATCTTGATGGCGAAGTGATTGGCATTAACACGATGAAGGCTTTGGCAGCTGATGGTGTTAGTTTCGCTATTCCAATCGATTCAGCTATTAAAATAGTGGACCAGCTCAAGAATCGTAGGTCAGCTTTCAACTCATAATTGTTTTGTCTGCGACCACTTCTTAACGTCTCAACTTACAGACTTTGGGGGTCGGAGTCTGCCCGGATACTGTACCGTTAAAACAACCCTGGGAAAGCCCTCGGTAGTTTGACGATTTTGGACATGCGTGGTTGGAGATATTGAATTTTGGACCATTTTTGTCTTTGGTAAATATTGAAACATTGGAAATTGTAAGTTAGAGAAATTCGGATTTGGATGCATTTTCTTATCATGTAGCACTTGAGAATTTAATTTCTGGGAATCGTAGTGACTCTTGTAGCTGCAAATGGCTTTTATCTTTGATGAAAAGTATATGCCACGTAATTGTTTTTGTTAGTGCAGGCATGTGGTAAGGCCCTGGCTAGGAATGAAGATGTGGGAGCTGACGGAACCTAGAATTTTGCAATTGAAGGAAAGAAGACCTGGGTTTCCGAACGTAACTTCAGGTGTTCTAGTCTCTCAAGTAAGTTTCTGTCCGTGTTTGAACATCATGTGAGATCTTAAAGCCTACACAACTTTTCAATTAGTTTGTTTTGTACGGGCACTGTACAACACTGAAATACGACGAAGCGCACAATTGTGAATCGCAATGTATAATTAATAAAAGCAATTATTGATTTGTAGGTAATCCCTGGGTCTCCTGCGTTTCGAGCTGGTGTGCATAGCGACGACGTGATTGTTGAGTTTGATGGAGTCCCTGTCACCACTATTAATCAGGTATGTAGTATCTGTTGTGGTTGTGGACTTTCTAGAAGCCGGAAGCAATAATAGACAACTAGTGCTGATCTAAATCCTGCTTTATCGAGGTAATTCACAAGTGGGTCTAGCCTAGTATTGTACTTGTTTTGTGCCAATAGACTATTTATCGTTTTACTAGGGGTAGACATTAATTGGTAAATGTAGCTTGGGCTTGCCAAGGAAGGGTCAGTATGGTTACTGCTTGCTGTTTTGATAGCCCGCGCTCTCTTCCCTTCAATTAAAATGACTTATGGCTCTGATCTTAAATGTTGACAGATTGTTGAGGCATTGGGAGATAAAGTTGGAATATCTTTTAAGATGGTGGTGAAGCGAAGAAACGATGAGCAGCTTGTTTTATACGTTACAGCAGAGGAAGCCAGCCCCGACATCTAATGGGCATGATAGGATGGTTGGAGCCTCTCTTTCACAACGAGAAGATAGCTCAATTAACTAGTTAGGACCTGGTTGCTTACATAGGAGAGGCATCCATGGACTAGCTCTGCGATTTGCCTGAGGTGAATGGAAGGTGGATTAAGGGCAGCAGAAACATATCCTCCACAGTGGTTATGTCTGAAGCGAATTTGAAGCATCCTATTGGTGACGGGCACACAGCGGATGCTGAAGTGGTCTATTCTTGTTTTGGTCGTCCATAAGAAAAAGAAGTTGAGCATTCTTTCAATCGAGACTTATGTGTCGAGTGTCAATATGGTAATAGTCTTGAGTGCCAGTATATAGCGAGATAGCCCATTTTCATTTGAAAAAAACTTAATCATTTGTACGTGCTTCTCCTCTATGTACGTGCTTCTCCTCTGCAAGGTAGTCGTGGCTTGTCAACAGCTTTGCTTGAGCATCTAGTCCAACCAACGGACATAACAAGTACATACAACTTTTACCGGAATGATATACTTTTGGCAAAATTGAGTTGTAATAACTGCACATAGTAGTCCAAAATTGTTTAAAGAGAAATTTTGAAGCATGAATGGTCTTCTTAGAAGAATATGATAATTGTCTATACTCCCAAAATGACACCTTCATTTTATAAAAATTGACTTACAGGGAGCTTGACCGGACCCAAAATCATACCATTTCTGTTGAGTTGATGCTGTAGGGGTTAAGTGAAATCAAATTTAGAGGTTTCAAATATTTTCTCAATTTATTAAAAAATGGATTAAATTGGTACATTATTATCTAATAATTAGTGAATCTAAGATGAAATTATCTAATTTTGAAGATTCCAATAACAACAAGTGTAGAAGGTGAATTTGTTCTTTTACATCATTTAAAGTTTTTCTACTTCTATATTTTATTGATTAGAACATAAAAAAGAAGAGCCCATTGATAAAGGCTAAATGAGCAAAACCTTTCAATACATCCTATAGTAAATAATGAAATGAATGAGTAGGACTAAATAATGAATGTTAAAAGAACAAGAATTTAATAGTCCAGTTGTCCGGTAGTCCTTCCTAATTTGGATCTATGTCTTCATTTTCTGTTTATTGTAACGTTCAAATGAAGGACCTATTTGTTTTAATGATTTTCAATAATACTCAAAATCTTAGTTTGTAATCCAAGAATGATATTGCAATCATCTCAATCTCAAGGTTTCAACTACGATATATCTCATTTACAAGAACAAATTTCAGATTGCCAGCTTACGTTTTTGGTTGGTTAATTCGAGTGGTTTGTTTGTTAGTTTTAGGATTTGGAGCTTTGGTGTCAAAGGATTTGGGTTGCGGTCGAGGAATTCGTTGTTGTTGATGATGATGATAGGTTTTTGGGGATCTGTCTATTTTTCAAGCGGTGGCTCGGAGGGTAGGCTCGAGGGGGTAAGAGGGGAGGGGGCAAATCTCTACCTCTATTATTTGCCTTGAGTGGGGGTCCAAGTGATCTCCATAGGACCTCCATAAAGATAATTGGCGCCTACAACCTTGAATTTATTAAAAAAAAACCAAAAAAAGACCCAAGGACCCCAAAACGGGGAGGGGCAGCAAAATGGAACCCACCGAGCCTAGCAACCGAACCAGCGGTTGCACCTCTCGACGGGGGAAAATAAAGAGACCCGGTTTTTGGTTTGTAATGAGCTAATTCCTTTTTGAAGGCGTGGATTTTGGCTCCCGGTCGTGACTCGTGGCCAGGTATGATACGTACGAGCATGGTCGAGGTATCTTGCCTTTGCGTTGCTACGTGGTACACTTGGATTCGCCCAAAAGCCTTGGGCAGAGCTCCACAACCTCATTGGCTGGGCCACTCCACTCCTACCTCCAGAGTCCAACAGACGAGAAGCCGCCACCACCGGCTACTAACGAATGTCATCCACCGCAATCCCCTGCGCCGTCTTGTATTTTTGGTTCTTCACAGTCCTTTATCTCACAAACTTTAGCCTGGTTTTCTCCGCTTCAACCTCACAGCTACAAACACGCAGCACGTGTACCATCACGCACACCGCCACCGCTGCATTCTACTCCATCGCCCTAGCTCCTCACTTGTAACCAGGATTGAGCTCACCTTCCACGTTTGATCCGTGTCTCGGTAAGTCACTTGCATACGTTACTAATATTGGAAACAATTTGATTGCTGTATGTGCCTCGGTTGGGGGTGTATATGTATATAAGATGTGTGGGCACTGTGTGCTGACTCTGGTGTTGTCTGCATGTTAATTTGGTCTCTTGTTTAGTTCGTGGAGTGGTGAGAGGTGGATTCGTGTCTCAGGGTGTACGGGTATGCTGTGGGCGGTATTAGGGGACGGTTTGTGTGGAGGATTTTGCGGTGATATGGATTTTGGGTTATGGTGGAGGTAGAGTCATTCCATGCAGTAGTTTGGACTACTCGTATGTGATAGGAGAGAAGAGGAGGGCGGTGGAGAGCACTCACAGGATTAGGGTTATGGTTTCAAATGGTTTTGGTTTCGAATGAGGAAGGGTGAAAGAGAAAGGTTATATATATAGCAGGTCACCCGGTTTAACGGTGACATCGTCTTGTGCTGTACTGTAATCAGCTTCGAGTCGGTGCCTTGGTTGAGCGATGGTAGTCATTCCTATTTGTGGAATGTTTTTGTGAAGAAAAGGAATAATCCGGGAATCTTCAGGTGGTATCGGTTTTTGAAGCAATTCGACTAGAGCGCGGATATTGAAGTTTAGGTGGGCAGGATATTTTGGGCTTACTTTTGCAGCGGGAATCGTGTGGTATGTTCTGAAGAAGTCTTATCCCTTAGGGCCTAGGAGTTTCTTAGTGATGGTTTTGAAGGTGTTAAGCATACTGTCTGTCTGTTGATGGGGAAGTGGTTATTTGAGTTTGATTCTAAACCCTGAATATGTTTGTGGGTCACAGGTGTTGAAGGATTGAGCGAGATTTGAGGTGTAAGCACATATGACTCGGTTCGGTTGACGTTGGCTGATTACAAGATAGGTGGAGTTAATGCTGAGTTTACCAGCTTGTGAGTTCGGTTCTGCAGCGGAGTGGATGTGACTTTGGGTGAAGATCAAGGTGGAGAAGCCAGGTTTGAAAGTGGAGACTCAATGTCTGCTTATCTTCGTGACAGGGTAATGGAGGATATGCAGGTGTTATCCCTGCTCGAGATCAAGCGTGATATTGAAGGGTTTTTGTATTTGTATCAGATTGTTTTTAGAGGGTTATCAAGGAATAAAGTGATTATTTGATGCGCGTTAGTAATTAGTCGACTTCACTATCAGAAAACGAAGTGTTGTTGTGATAGAAATACCAGCAGTATTATTTTCTGGTATCCGGACCTTGCTTATTTATCAGAAGCGCGAGCCAGCTTGAGTGAGTGGGATCAGTATCTAGAACGATATTTTCGCAGTGTGCTGCCCTCAGCGAAGCGCGAAGAAAGGTAGCTGCGAGCAAGATGGCTCACGAAGAGCCAGGAACTCCGACTTTTTACTTGTACATTGCGATCGTTATTGGATTGGTGCTGTTTGCTGGCTTGATGTCTGGTCTTACCTTGGGTTTGATGTCGCTCAGCTTGGTTGACCTTGAGGTTCTCCAGAAATCTGGAACGGATGCCGACCGAAAACATGCGGGTATGTTTTGTTATATCATAATATTGATGCCATTCTATTCCTCTTGACAGTATGACCTTTACATTGTGGGTTTTTTTTTGTTTTCGATCTGATCTGTAATGACTAGTATTGTGGAGTTTATTTTCAGGAAAAATACTTCCTGTGGTGAAAAGGCAGCATCTGCTGCTCTGCACTCTATTGATTGGAAATGCGCTGGCCATGGAGGTATGTTTCATTAAGTGAGAGGTTGTTCAAAATGGTTTAACTATCTGATCCTTGGAAGGAATTTCTGATTTTCTTTCGAGCACTGTGTTGCGAACTGTTGAAACTCGTTGTAAGTATTTGATTGTGATTTTGCCCAATTGTGGTCTAGTATATGAGTAAAGAGGAACATGCTGAGTGGTGCGGCTTGGGTGACGGGGACAAGTTCCTGGTTATTGCAATGCCTGGATATTTTACAGCTTTAAGTGCTTTGATTTGCAGGCACTTCCAATTTTCCTCGATTCGCTAGTGCAGGCCTGGGGTGCAATTCTTATTTCTGTCACATTGATTCTTCTATTCGGCGAAGTGAGCATACATTACTCCTTGTGTGGTTGTGAATGTGTGTCTTAGGTCCACCACTTATTCCTACTCGAGTCCACTTATAAAACTAGGGCCTCGGATTTAGCCCTTACTCTTCTGCTTGGGCTTAGTTTTATTATCAAAAGACGTTGGGCTGTCTACTGGTTTTCTTTGAATAATCATTCTTCTCGAACAATTTAAATTGGCGAACCTTCAAATCATCTATATTCTTCAAAAATTTGTGGGACGCACATATCTGCGAGATTTCATTGTGCCGGTCATTTTAGAATATAGTTAAGAGAAGGATAGATCTAGTGCCAATTATAAAGTTAGATGTCGTTGCTGTGGTGTGATTGGTATCTGGCTAATGTATCCTGATTTTTTCGTCGCTTATTTCAGATCATACCTCAAGCGGTTTGCTCACGATATGGATTAGCTGTTGGAGCTGCCATGTCCCCAGTAGTGCGCATACTACTTGTGGTTTTCTTCCCAATCTCATATCCAATCAGCAAGGTATTACTGAATGACCCATCTGTTATCTTCTATTTGCTTCCAGCACTCAACATCATAATCTAATCATTATCGAATGAATACACCTCTGAAGTTCACAGCTGCTAATCAGTATTTGCACACACTATGTAGTATGGGATCGAGGTGCAGAAACTTACTTAAAAATATAATGTAATTGATGACAATTCTTCACATTCTGCGTTTTAACATTCCGATCGCTGGATATTGTTCAGCTACTTGATGCTGTTCTTGGAAAGCGGCACGGTTCTCTGTTTAGGCGATCCGAGTTGAAGACTCTTGTGGATTTTCATGGTGATGAGGTGAACAATCACCATGAGATGGTTTGAATGCACTCGGAGTGGAAGATGGCTTTTGAACGCACATGACATAATGCTTCTTGCTGGACAATACGTAGAGTTTGTGGAGATGTCGTATCTGAAATTTAATGAGGAGTTTAACTGTTCCATCGTTCTCTCAGGCTGGAAAAGGTGGAGAGTTAACCCATGATGAGACAACAATTATAGCTGGAGCTCTGGAATTGACAGAGAAGACTGCTTCACAAGCAATGACTTTGATTGAGGATGTTTTTGCTTTAAATGTGAATGATAAACTTGATATGTGAGTGATGAAATCAGCTTCTCCAAGCCTTGATACCTTAACTTCTAGCTCAAATTACGGTATACATTCAGTAATGTTATGTGGTATACTTATGAATCTTTCGCCGTAATTTTGAACGTCTGGTTGCTATTCTGTACGTAGTAGGTAGTGGTGATCAAGAGTGTGCTCTTAAAGAACATGTCATGCTTTGTTATGTGTAAATTTCATCTTCAACATTTTCCTTTGTTTTGATGCAGGGAGACTATGAGAACTATCATGGCAAAAGGGCACAGCAGGATTCCTGTGTATGCGGATGAAAAAAATAATATAATCGGCCTACTTCTTGTGCGTAAATTGCATCGGAACCAAATTGTTGATGATTTCCGTTGCCTACTCCTTTTAAACTGTAAAACTGAAAAATAGAGGAATTTTTTTATTGATGTATTATTTTCGTTCAGCCGCATGTTGTATGAGTGACATTTGCTGCTGATTTATTCTGTGTGGTGATCATTTGAATATTCTATATGCAGGTTAAGAACCTGTTGACCCTGCCTCCTCAGGATGAGACTCCAGTGCGAAATTGCACAATCAGGAAGATTCCCAGGTATTTTAGCTGATTTTCTCTAGAACCTTATGATCGAGTTGGCTCATGGGATCACAGAAAACAGCGCCCGTGATATTCTATGAGTCATGTTTGCATAAAAGAAGATTCGCCAAAT
The DNA here is from genome assembly GCA_014871385.1 of Ceratodon purpureus. Classification (NCBI taxonomy): domain Eukaryota; kingdom Viridiplantae; phylum Streptophyta; class Bryopsida; order Pseudoditrichales; family Ditrichaceae; genus Ceratodon; species Ceratodon purpureus. The sequence goes on from CM026422.1 coordinate 6,759,268, forward strand.
ACATTCGAGATCTCATGGTGAATGTTTCTAGACGCTGAACAACCCATTAAGTTTATATACTCCCGAATAGAGTCTACCTGAATACTTTTCGACAAAATTGAATGTTTATAGTTCTGAATTATCTAGCCAAACTTATGCTTCTGCCTTGGAACTTGTTTAGGGTACCCGAAAGTGCGCCATTGTACGACATTTTAAATGAGTTTCAGAAAGGTCATAGCCATATGGCCGTAGTTGTGAAGTATAACAAGGAGAAGACCGAATCACTACACGATGGCCGCATGAGGCAATTAATAAGGAAACGCAGCTTGTCACTCGGAGCCGCGTCATCACGTGGTAAGTATATTTCTTTTATGCATTGTGGACGCCCGTGTGAACGCCCGTGTGGACGTTATGCATTTTGGATTCTAGTCTGGGATGCGTCACCTAGTTTTGGTAGTCTGAGCTTCACGTTACATGTTGGTTTTTTATCTGATTAGTCACTATATGATCTCCATCTGCAGGTTTGGGATCTCAAAATATTGTTGTAATCGAAATTCCAGAAGAAGTTTCGACCGATGGAGGTGGTGGGATGGATTCCATAAATAGAAAATCGGCCATCCTGAAACTGAATGACGAAGGTACTCGGGGTCAGCTACTTTCACAGCGGACGGCGCCGTCCAAGAAATGGGTGAACTCTGTAGATCGAGATGTCTTAGAAATTCGAGATGGGTCTCTGCCAAGCTATGCAAACGATGAGGAAGTTGTGGGTATCATTACTATGGAGGACCTTATTGAAGAACTCTTGCAGGTAGAGTATAACAGTCCAGCTCGCCATGGAAGTTCCTCAAAATTTCTGTAAAGCATCAACGTGCTCAGCGTTATCGTGTAGCTATTAATCTTGCTAGCAAATACATATCGCAAGTTTGTTATGGGAAGTTTACGTGCTCAACTTTAGAGTACTCGATCGGTAGACTTCGTGAACACTTGTTTTGAGTATATTGTGCACTTTTGGAAGGAAGGGGTAAATTGTTTACTCCCTTCATTATTGTTGACTTTATTGTCTTTTTGAAACTAATCAGGAGGAGATTCTGGATGAAACGGACGAGTATGTGGACATACACAATAAGTAAGATTCTGCTTTTGGCACTTACCTTCTTACCTCTATTTCTAGGTCGTTTGAGATGTCTCTTCGATGTTAGAAATTTTATCAAATCTGAATCCTTTCTAAGCTAATTATTATCTAGATATGGAAACCTCGTTATATTTGTTGCTACTGGTTGCTGGTTTTATTAACAAGTTGTCTATCTTGGACCAACGTTCTCAAGTAATATATTTCAAGTATATCTTTTATTATGACGGTTTTAGATGAAAAGTTTGATGTGATGTGAATACCCAACACGAGGAGACGTCTGTGTGATCTTGTTTGGTCTAATTCCTTTGTCGTGTCTGCAGGATAAAGGTTAAAATGCTACCACCAGGAGGTAGTAGCCCTGCGTACCCATTGTCAGATTCAACACCAATGCCATCGCCTGAACTGGGAAGCAACCTCAGGGATATCCCTGCTTCCCCGGCTTCTTCTGCAGCTAATGCGACGCCTGCCAATTCAGTTTCTCCTCGGCTATCCCCGTCTTTGTCACCACTTTCAGTTTCCTTGGCTCCAAGCTCCAAAACTGAAAGTCAGTGACATACAAGGAGTTCGTAGGAGACGGTACGGTCTCATGGAACTTGGTGGCCTTGTTGACGTATAAAGCAGTAAGAATCATTTTGCCACCACCGATAGTAATGGTGTATTTTGTATGCAATATTTTTATCTTGTGTTGAGCTGCGACATGAGCTTATATCCGGTGACAGTGTGGAATGAGTGATTCGTTGTTGATGCAGCATTAATTATAGCTCATGGCACCAATCTTTGGGTAGGAGCCTGGGATGTGTTACGTTACATGTGTAACTTTGGATTACTGTAATACCATAGCAGTTAGTAAGATAGAATCATGTTTTCTGTAGAATAAATTTCAATAGCTCGTGGTTGAGATGCTTGAATTTCTCATCTACTATTCACATATTTTGAAGTTCAAGACTCAGTTTCATTTTTATTTATTTTTGACTTTATGCCTAATACAACTTCTGCATCAAAGCTGTAAAATTGTATATAATAAAGTGATATTGAGACGCTGAAGCATTTACTCCTTGGTACAATTAATATTGAGTCACAAATTTTGATTCAGCTAAATCCAATGTGTAAAGATATACTATGCTCTACGAATTTAAATGTATTGCATTATAACAATTTGGATTATAAAATTTGAATAGAGTTGCAAAATGCAATTTCTAAACAGACTTGTCTTGTATAAGAACCAAGATGATGGTCTAATGACTTAATTTAACACATGACTTAATTTAGCATAGGAGCCAGCAATTTCTTTAAGTCTGTGGTGTATAGCACGGACAAAAGCCAGATTCTCACTTGTGGCACGGACCGCAAGGTGACAATCTGCATTTTATGGGTATAATCATGTATTGTACTACACCTGCATTTTTTGATCAATTTGGGATCGATTGCTACTTTAAATTCAATTCTTCACGAACAACAGTTGGTTTGGTATGCAGATAACATTTTGGGATGCATATGATTGTGTGGCCATCCGTGTGATAGACGGCTCGCTGTCTGGAGACATGCTATGTCTGGACAACTCTCCAGATGGACAGGGGTTGGCCACTGGAAGCCGGGACAGAGAAGTGAAGCTATGGAACTACGATGAAGGGCATTGCTACTATGTTGGCCTTGGCCACAGTGCACCGGTCACCAAGGTAAAGCAATTTATTCAAAGTAGGTCTCATTATAAGCTCAAATGCTAATAATCGTTGTAACTCATTTTGACAACCAACTGATAACCATTTGAGGTGACTTAATTCTTTCGCTGAGTACTGATTCAGGTCAAAATCTGCCTAGATATGAAGAAGATAGTGTCAATGCCGCCATTTTGATATGGTACTACCGTAAACCAGTCTCGAATTCACCTGGTTCGGATAAGGATGTGAAGGTAAAGAGCCCGAACTCCCCGAAGTGAGCCTCCGTTGTGGAGTGAAAACCCCGGGCAGACCACCTCCCTTGTAGGAACTGTATCATACTCCAACTGTACACCACGCTTCATGAACAACTGGACATTTAGATATTGGATCGTGGAGTGGAATCCCATTCAAAGAGCACAAAGTTTGTGCGGCTTCTCTTTGGGTGGCAAACAACCGATCGAGGGCATCTGTGGAATCTTGCATTTACCATATCTCTGGTGCTAGGAATAATGAGGCCATTTTGCAAACCATACAACTCAAGTTTCTGCTTTTCCAGTTTGCTAACCTTTGGCTACAAAATCTAAGATTCCATGGTCATTCTATACCGAGATCAATTTACAACTTGGTAACTTGTACAAACATTGCAAAGTTCACGGTCCACTCTTATTTTCTTGGATATGGCTTCAGGGTCCACAACCATTACTCCCACCGCTCACCGATTTGTTCAAGACTCGGCGGACAGGGGCATCTATCTTCAAGATGTAGAACGGAGCAGAATTGAACAATTACCGTCCAATACCATCAGACTTGCCCCTGGGAGCTCCGGAATGGACTAATATCTCCATAATATGGATAGGATTTGAATTTGAAACCCTTCAGGTTGCCACAATTCAAAATTGTGAAATTGTGAGGCGCCTGCGGGTGCCTGAGTGACTTTATCTTGCTGCAGCCCTCTATTCTCAACCCCAAAGATTTTATGACTGACTTGTACACAAGTCTCGTAGCTCCAGCTTCAGTGGAAATCAAGTCTCACGATGTCATAGCTCAAGAAATCACAACCCGATTTGGGGGCAGTTCAAGGAAAATCTGGGTTCTCATCAGCTCAACACCGTCATAAGAATACCGTTTGAGACAATGACTCCTAAATTTGACCCTTTTCATAGTCACATTTGGAAGATGCAAAACAACACTTGAGAAGAAAATTGTCAGAAATCTGAGTTTCATTGAAGGAAAGAAAAATAAAGAGGAGTTACTTGATGGTATTGCAGAGAATAAGCTCCTGGTCTTCAAGTTATCCTATGCCTAACCCACAATCTCCTTGAGCGCCTGCCACATTCCCTTGTTAAAGCTGATCCTAGTCTTGAAATGTAGGACTTGACAATCAATACAATGTTGCATTACACATGTCACAACTCTTGTAGCACACATGCAGTGGGCATTCCCTAATCCACACTAACTTAGAACCACTCTACTCTTCCGGCCTACTAAATTATGAGTGCGGGGCATGTGAACATCAAATCGCATCTGGTCTCCTCTGCAGCGTTGTAGACCTGTTGCAGAATGAATCGTCCAGTGTGAGTTAGGTGGACATGGCGTAACATCCCACAACCATTTTCTTCAACTAGTTGCGATTCCTCCAAAATTTCGTGGACGGGAACTACGTCCCATTCAAAGCAGCGGTCGTAGAGGTACGAAGCAGGATCGGAGAAGTTATTGTCCACTGCCATGAGACACGATCCCGGAAGCGCGGTAATGGAAGTGCATCCCCAGGAGCGAAGGCATGTACACACCCTCGACACACCCAATCCTTCCAGGCTACCACAATCCATATGCTCTAGGTTCGCTTCAGCATATGGATTCGTAATGTGGCAATTGCGCAAGCACCTACTTTATGCAGATCGAAGTGACCAGCCTGATACTAAGTAGCAAGAATTATCTAAGCTTCATTCTCGTCCAGATACCGAGTTATGAAAAGCATAATGTGACCTCGCAGAACAGCCGAAGTGTACATACATACAGAGGACCCAGTTTTAACTACAAGAGCTCTCACAATCTGAGGTTCCTATGCAATGCTCTCAACAGAAGGCATGACACTAGAACTAACTAGAAAAACCTGTCATGCTCATTCACCTGGCTGTTGAGCAAATCCGCCAAGAAACAGGCACCAACCTCAAGCTGTAATTGTCTGGCTTGAATCGCGTTCTCTCAACATTGTGGTAGTCATCTTCTCTGAATTGCCATACACAAATACCAAACCAACAACCTCCACCTGACCCCACAGAACAATTAGTTCAAGAATCTCAATCACAAGTTACAACCGCCCTAAAATACAGGTCTTGTAACACCGCAGCACAATCGGTATGTAAAGAGAGCCGCTATAAATTCATGTGATGCCAGCAGGGCATAAGAAGAAGGTGACTTGCTAATCCTACTACCAACACTTGGAGAGAGACCCCTTTCAATTGAACCTGCTAAAGTGGAAGAGACCAACGACTTAGCACCTTAATGAAGACCTCCACTGCTTGTCTTCATCCAGATTTTCAATCAGATGAGCATACTGAAGAACACATGCCCGATGAGTAGCACTTCAACCTGAATTAGAGAACAGATCGATATAACCATCCACCATACTGGTCCAATCCGTTATCGTTTCCTATTCTCTTGTCCTTGGCGTCAATATTTGGAACTGCCTGAACAGGTGAAGAGAACGAAAGCAAAAAATCTGTCAACTCTGTGAAACTTCGCACGCCACTACGCAGATGGGTACACCAGCAGAATCAGAGTTCCAAATGCAAGGGTGATAACTCTATGATCATCCCACACGACTGGAACCTCAACGAGCGGCCAATCACACACTTCAGAATGTCTCGCAACCGGGAGACATGCTCTGCCTGCCTGGACATGGCGGACTAATAATGTCTGAGAATTTCTTCAAGCGTCGATCATGGAGTGGAATCCTGGGGAATTCCATCGAAAGATCACAGTGACAGTATTTGCGCCAAGTTCTCTTTGCATTGCAAGCAGCCGTGGGCATCTCAGGGACCTTGCGCTTGCCACATCTTTGGTGGTGGGCATCCTCAGAACATTCGTCAAACCACACAAACCTTCTGCTCCTCCGCTCTGTTAGCTTGATTTGCTTCTATATTCTACAGGGCCGACTTACAACAGGGCACTTCGTGGACCCGTTGCACAATGAACCGTCCAGTGGGAGTATCGTGGACATGGCGTAAAAACCCACAATCATTTTCTTCAACAAGCCGCAATTCCTTCAAATTTTCGGGGACGGGTTGGTCATTATCATGGTGTCCGAACCACATAGGATCGGAGAAATTACTGTCCACCACCATGAGACACGATCCTGGAAGCTCGGTAACGGAAGTGCATCCCCAAATGCGAAGGCCTGGCAACACTCTCCGTCCAAAAATGCGAACATCTGACAACACTGTCGACACACCCAAACCAACCAGGCTGCCACAATCCAGAATATCTAATCGCTCCAGCGCATTGAGCTGCCTGATAGAATCCGGGAGTGGCTGCAACCCAGCGCAGCCCGCGATCCTGAAGTCCCGAAGACTCGACAAGAGGCCGATGGACTCTGGAAGCTTGGTCAGGGATGGGCACTGCTGAATCCATAGGTGTCGCAACCTTGTGAGTGCACCCAAACAGTCGGGCAGAGTCTCCAGGCTGTCGCAATGAATCAGGCGCAGCCTCGTGAGCAGTTTGAGATGTCCCATGCTCTCTGGAAGCTCCCGCACTCCCTCACACTCACATAATTCGAGCCAGCCCAAATTCGTCAACAGTCCCATGGTCTGCGGGAGCTTGGTCATGCCCGGGTTTCTAAAAATCACACAGAAGAAAAGCTGGTGCAGATTTCCGAATGCACCCGAACTGTCGAGCAGAGCGTTTCCCTCGTCACTGCAATGAGATAAATTGAGGAACCGGAGCCCAATGAGTTGTCCAAGAGCAAGTGCTTGCCACTCTTCATCAATTTCCATGAACATCATGCCAAGGGTTGTCATTGGTGATGAGGGCATCCTGGACATGGATGAACATCCTGAAATGTACAGCTCATCCAACTCAGGAAGAGTAGAGATGGAATCTGGCAGAGCTTTCAGGTTTTCACACCCCATCAGATTGAGCTTCACCAGCCCTGTGAGCTGTCCAATAGAACTTGGCAGCTCCTGTAAATTCATGCAATAAAATAAATCCAAGATTTGAAGCTTTGATAAGCGCCCGATGGAATGTGGTAGTGTAGTGATTGATGTGCACCGTTCCAGATTAAGCCTGAGCAAGTTTGGGCAAGCCTACAAAATAAACAAGAAGTACAATGTTATAACTTATAAAGAATGATCCTTAATAGATCAAACAATGTCCAAATTGTGGATGATGGTTGCAGAAATTTGATTCTAACCTTCAAATTTCCTTACAAACTAAAGAAAAATGAGAATTTCAATGATGGTATCATGATGTGATTTAGTACTCTAGTATTGAATAAGAACTAAAGTAACTTATTAATTAAAATAATAATCCTTTTTAATTCTTCCAACAGAATATATATATCTTAATATTGTGCACAAATCCAAATTCTACATCCGAAATATTCGAAAAACTTACCTCCAAGGCTGGATTTGATTCGACCCATGCGTTTGCCAAGTAGGTGCTATAAGAAAAGTCCAATGATACCAAATTGGAAAAGTCTAACATGGAAGGTATATGAGTCAATGGCATGTTCTTCCATTGCAACCATCGCAACTCCTTTGAAACACAACCAACATTGCCACTTACATCACATCCATCTAGAATGAGGTAATGTAAGTTGGTAATTTTTTCAAAGTCATCATATTTAAATTTGCGCATGCGGCTATTGGCGAGATTTAGCACTCGCACTTTGTTATGGCCCTGTATAAATGAAAAAACAACTAAAGAATCAATTAAGCAATTATACATATACAAAACATTAAGGTATAATTTCAATAATAAAATATACTCCAAATAATACAACAACAATCATCAATGTAAGAAAATATGTGACAACTCACTTTGTAACCATCTTCCAATGCCTTTGTTGCTTTATCTCCCCATAAATGACTCCCATTAGAGATTCCAATGCTTCGGCCCATATCTTGTAGTAGCCCATGCATAGTCAAAACATTAAATCCTTGAGAATTGTCAATTACAACCAATGACTTGTCAATAAGCTTTCTTAGAGTGATGTTGGGCGTCTCAATTCTGCAACATGATAAACAATCCTTACAACTTCTCCAAATCTCCATAGCCTCGTCCTTCTTTCGATCATAAAATTCAACAGCAATGTCCAGAAACATCACCTTTTCTTCTTCTGAAAGGCGATTGTAGCTCCACTTTAGCACACGTTCAATTGTAAGATCTTTTTTCAATGCTGCCACTGCCTCAGGCCATATACATTCAAGATCTTCACTAGATCTCTTGTCATGTAAGCTAGACCCAACAACTTTTAATGCTAGAGGCATACCACCACAAGCATTGCTCACTTTCTGAGCTATAGCCTTGAAGTTTTGAGGAGCATCTTCATTGCGGAAAACATGCAAATTGAAAAGCTTCTGAGAATCATCAATCCCCAATGGTGTAACTTCATGGATATAAAAATTGGATTCTCCACCAATAATCTTCAAAAGATGTTGATCACGAGATGTAGCAATGATACAACTCCCTTGAGCAAGAAGACTTGTATCTAAGATGAGCTCATCAAATTGGCTTTCTTCATGGATATCATCTAATACAATTAGCATTGGACCCTTCTTTGATAGCTTGTGATACCAATAACTATAGCTTTGTTCATTGTTGCTTGGCACATGCAATAAGTCCCGAAGTAGTTGTTTTTGCAATCCTGTCAATAGACTTGGCCCAACTTCCATACTTGAAACTGTATTACGATTAATTGCCAAAAAACTCATAGCTTGAAATTTCCTTTGACCACCAAAATGGTTGTAAATCAATTTGGCAAGAGAGGTTTTGCCAACTCCACCCATACCAACAAGGCCCAATAAACATGTGGAAGCGGACATCTTCTCCAATTTCTTCACACATGTGTTCATATGAGTTTTTATACCCACCATGAGATGATCAACTTGTATTGCCTCAAACGTAGGATTCACCTTGCTCAATACGGCATTCACCACTTCCCGTTTCAAGTGTGCTTCATCGCTACAGTAACAAATGTAGTGATTAGTACTTCATAAGCATTGAAGATTTCACTTCATCAATTACACAATTGCACATTCTAATTGCCTGAATTGATGCAAAATGAGACATTCCGTAATACCAAAACTTATCATTTCACCGAAACGGTTGAAATCTATCATAACCATCTTAAAAGGTGTTTCATTATCCTGCTTTCTCCACACAAATACAGGTGCTTGGCTAGTGACAAATCAATCTCTGATTTTCAAACTCCAGCTTCTACGATAAAGCAGATTACTACTGATCACCACTGTTGTCACCGTAGCTCAAGAAGGAATTTATAAGCTAGTCAAGCTACACCAAAAATGGAGCATTCCAGTCGTATCAAGGCAAGTGCGATCCCATCACAAGGCAAACTTGGACATCATCGAGGTCAAAGTTCATGGTACATAAGCTTGGGAAGAAGGGCTTACCCCAAGTAATCAGACGAGCGAAAGCAGAACCCCGTGATATCTGCCAAACGCCGAAGAGCAAGTGTCCACTCGTGCACCTGCTCTGGTGGTCTCTTGCGCTTGTGCTTCTCAAATGCCGCTGCAAACGGGCCATTCTCCACCCACCGCAGCTGCGCAGGCTCCACCTCGTAGTACACAGGAATCACGGGTTTCCCACTCCTCAGCATGTCCACCAGCTCACTCAGGCAATACTTGGATTCTGCATACCGTTTCGAGACAACTGCAACGTGAACCTTTGCCACTTTCAAAGCGGCATCGATAGATGTGAAAGCAGGGTCGCCCTTCCGCAAGGATTCCTTGTCCAGAAACGGATTCAACCCAGCGCCCCGAAGGGCTTCATCCAAGTGGGCTATGAAGCCAGCTTTTACATCAGGCCCCCGGTGGTTCAGAAACACGTCATAGTCCACGTCCATGGTGACAAACGAAGAAGAGCATTGGCCTCGCCGACGTTTGGGAGGCCGCCACGGTACCAGAGCCTGATCGTCCATCGCAGCGCTAGTTTCCACTCAAGATCATCATGTATTCGGGAGGTAAAAAGTTAAGTAGAGTGCGTCTTTGGTCACAAAATTGCACTTAAACAGCAAGGCTTGACCACAGTATGATGAACAGTACTCCTGGCAAGTATGCCAAGATTAAGCTTCTTCGCTTAATACTCTTTCCTCCAGCTGAACAGTGAACTTGAAGTTGATGTTGATGATGCTGTCATCATCAATCTGCAGGCCAACTGCTCTGTTCATTGATGGGCATTCTTGCAACAATTTGGATACTGCAGATAAATTCGTGATTACTATCAAAGCAGAGCAGTGTAGAATATTGTGGAAGATCACTCCTCCACCTGATTTAAGACGAGTACCTTGACTTGGGACTTGTCTCCAGCATCTGCAAGGCACATCACATGCTTATAATTTCATGTTCGTTAAAGTGGCTGATAATTGCAGTCAACTAATTTGTGTGACATAAATCCGAAAAAAGTACACCTCCACTGCGGTGTCCATGCTCGGCATTTCGACCAAATTCAGCGGCTCTTCAGGAGCGAAGGTGGGCATACTCAAAACTGTAGAGATTCAGAAGAACTGGGTGGCGCAGAATCACTACGACTCGCTAATGAATAGCGTCGTCTCGAACTAACTTGAATTGCCGACTGTGAATGATATGCTGTGACAAGGGTCTTTAAGCCTAGTGCTTGGAAGAACTTCTAATGGCACAGATGGGAAACCGTGAACGTCAGGAATATTCCTCGAGTACCATATATTCTAAGCTTTGTCGGTAAGACCCCATGGTCGATTGACATGTCCAGAAACGTCTCTAACTCCACTGACTAAATCTGCCTATCCTCTTCCTCTCCCAGAATAAACAGATTAGGTCCAAATTGTAGGGAACCCTGTTCGATGTAAATTCGGGGTTATACTAATGCATGTCCTTCGGAAGGCAGAACACCGACAGCGCCAAGCCACCGACTGAACACGACGTCGTAACTACTAAGACTGACAAAACACAAAAGAGAGATGTCAGAAGATGCCACTAGAAATATGGTCGCATCCGACTAGTAAATAACCCATAAATACAAATCACAAGCATATAAACAGAATTTCGTAATCAGTGAGACGGGTATCTTATGCAGAACGACTCCCCTTCGCATGCTCTTAAACGAAAGTTGATTTGCAAACGAGGATACTCACTTACCAAACACCCAGGCAGATGCACCGCTGCATTAGCGTCGCGAACAGTGCCTACCGACAGTTTCATCCCAAAGAAGAAAACTATTGCAGAACTAAGCTTACAGATCTTCCCAAACCAATATGATGCATCCCTTGTGAGGATCGACAACCAGTCGGATGCAAATGATAAACCACACCCTCCCCGTCTCAAAATGAAAACCCTTACCCTCACCGTCTCAGCGAAGGTGAAGTCGGGAACTGTAGCGCTCCTCCAGAACAGGTCAAAGAGGCGCTAATTGTGGGAAGAATGAATGCAAACAGTGCAATATTCGGATCATAGCCTAATATGACCTATCGTGTCATATTCTGGTTTGTTTAGAGAAGTATGATTACTGGCCGTAGTGTACTCAATTCTCTACCCAAATTTTTGTAGTGTACTACCTACCTGATTTTTGAATTTAGCAAGCATGCATGCTGCAATTTAAATTGATGATCACCAAATCAAAATTGAAAGTTTAAATGGCGTCAAGTCTGGTAGCTCAAAAGACATGCAAGTACCAGTCGAAACTCACGTCAATGACCAGAAGCCCATATATAACAAAGATCGCAACTTTCCATAACAACAATTCATTAACAAAGAGTTTCCATGCATGAAAAGCACATGTCTGCAAATCTTGAATCATAAGCTAGGCAATGTAGAGTATTAGGCATAGTCTGCTGGGGGCTGTAGCGGGACTGTTCATGCAACCTACCTCGTTGCTTTGCGACTTGGTAGGTAGCATGAACAGTCTCGCTACAGCCTGTAGCGGACCATGTCCAATACTCTACCTAGTACATTCGTCATTGTACAGTGTACGACTACTAGCATTAGTAGTGGAGAACCGGCGATGATTCATACATCGACCCAGTTGGGGCGCATGTTAGCTGGCTGGAATGCTTGGGACTTAAATTGCGTTTGTTGAATATATATGTTCAATTTTTTTATTTTTTTGGATCCATTTATAGATGTATAAAAAAATGCTCAATTTTGGGATTTGCAAGCTGCGTAGTGCATAATTCATTAATTTTTTGAATGATATAATAAATCATTTTTTACTCTACACAATAAGATGTAGGTCATACTATCAATATATATTCCATTTGCTTGATTTCAGGGATTCTTGATGACTATGACATAACTTACTTTTTCAACTAAAAATGGTATAAAATTATTTTAAAAAACTTATTGTAAACAAATTCTTTTCTTTGATGCGTTATAAGTTTAGAAAAATAAAATTACATTTAATGAAGTCTTACTTTATTAAAATCAAAAAATATGTTTGTTTGACACACCAAGAGAAGGTGCAATTGTCTCAAAGACAATATTTTTGGATACCCCAACTTGACCATCACTAATGTTACAAAAATTCAACTTTATAAGGAGTCAAAGTCTTTATATGATATTGAGCAATTTCACAAATATATAAGTTACATTTTTTTATTCAATGCTGAACTTTCACAGAACCTTTTTCAAATGTTTTCAAAATGTAATGAATTTGATTTGCATTGACTTTTGTACAAGGACTAAAATATAAGGAGCCAAATGTGTGTCTTCATATTAAGGTTAGCTCTTCATTTGACTCCTTAGATTTACATTGTACAAACTAACATTAGGTGCAAAATCGGGTCACGAAAAGGCCGTGTAAGCGGCACGTGAGAGAAAAAAATAGGCACTGCCCGCGTACTTTTTGACGTGGAATGTGAGGTGCCACCGTGGTGCCCGCAACCGCCACGGGGGCTCGAACCAATGACCTCCAAGCGAGGCGTGTGGAGGGCACAAGCTACAGCGTCGGGCTGACACAACCTGCCCACTTGGAACCAAAGCCCGAGCCAAGGCATTCATGTCTCAACTAATATTCCGAGGACCTTTGTTGTGAGTGCGCCACGCAGTTCTGTGCGGGCAGCAACTCTGGCATCCGTTGCCAGCGGCAGAGGTGCCCAAAGTAGGGAGTTCACCTAGAAAGGGCAGGCTTACACGGCCTTTTCGTGACCCGATTTTGCACCTAATGCTTACTGTGTTACAAATATGTTCACATAGACGTTTGAATTTTTAAAGCTTTCAATTCAAGATTGACATTGAAAATTTATTTATACTAATTGTTTCGATGCAGTTTTATAAGATCCTGCACTAATAATGTTGACACCTTTTTTTGGCATGATTATTTTGAAAATACCACATCCTTCTATAAGTTTAAAATTTGGTACACTAGTTTATTGATTCATTCATCTTTACAATCCAAAATTGTACAAACATTTTATCCTATAAATTTATATTGCATTATAGTAGCATAGAGATTTAAAAAATTCATTTGTCATAATAACATTGAAAAAAAAAAAGTATTTTCTTTGTGAAAGATGACATGAAAATATTCAGGAGTTAAGGTCTCTATTTTGGCAACTTTTTAGATACAAAAGTAAGTGAACATGATAAAAGTATTCAAATTGCGTGTTGGGTTAACTTTTACAATGTAAATTTTGAGTATGACGTTTTGAAGTCTTGTGAAGCTATTGAAATGTGATAAGTGCATCGGGATATATACGTTATTTAATATACTTTTGTTGTTCCAAGTAGTTTTCTCTGTATGTTAAACAAGTCAAACAAATTGCACTGTAGGACCAACTTGAAGGAAGGGATGCTGCCACTGGCTTGAGACCAGGATGTGGAAGTTGATTGAAGGCCAAATTGTGAAACCATGGAATAAAATTAGAGGATTGGGAGGGGATCAAATTTGAACTGATTGTTTCATTACTCTCTGTCAAGTATGCAGTACTGAATGATTGCCTGCCCAAGTTGCAAGTTGCCTTTGCAATAAACCTCGCCCTCGTCTTAATGACAAGGGCCCCCCAACCAGGGCTTCCATTGGAGGGGCAAAAAGTCCCCTATATTTTGCTTGTTAATAAAATAAAAAATTAAATTTTAAAAATAATTTAAAAAATATAAAAACTAACTAAAATTAAATTAGTGGGTCCCCGCAGACTAATTCGGAGTCCCGGATTCTATTAAAAATATCAAAATTACTAAAAAAGGCCGCAAGACCCCTAAAAATAGATAAGGGAAGGTAGGAGAAAGGAGAGGAGGAGGGGGAGGGCCCGCCTCGTCATTAAGACAAGGGCGAGGTTTATTGCAAGGGTGCAAGTTGTGGGTCTGTCTCCAGATCTCCTTAATTGTGTTGTTAATTTCACTACTGATCTGGAATTCTCACATAATTTAAACATATTTACAATCCAACATCATTATACCCCCATCTCCTAGCATAGCATGGTTGTAGTCTTGGAGGCAATTGTCTTGTGTAATTCCCTCTTGCAATTGTTGATTGATGCTTGTTGTCTTAGAGGTATATTTCTCGTCACAGTGTTTCATTTTTTTTTGCAATTGCAAGAAGTGTGTGTATTACCGTGGAATCTTAAGAGAATCTTTATTCAAAAGGCTTATTCTCAAAGAGAAAAATATCATTATCGTAGACTCTTTTTTTGCTTTGTTAAACCTACAACTTCCATCTACAAAGTCTAACAACCATACTATGACTTCAAATTTTTTTCATTGTCATACCAAGGCTCAATGTGGCTAAAGTTTTAAGTACCAAAGATAGTGGTTAAGGTGCATGCGTGTAAATACATTACAGTAGAATTTGTTGAAGACACACTTTCTTATAAAGATGTCTAGCGATTATACCAAATTGTGGAAAACAATCTTCTAAAAGAACCACCTCTTCATTTTTTGTAGGATCTTGATAAAAATGTTTTACCATTGCCATACATATGGCCTTCTTGGACTCAAGCCTCTTGCTCAACTCTTTGATTATAGTGAATTTTCCATATATTTTAGTTATATTCGAACAACCTTTCTTCCAAATTTCCGAGCTCTTATTAAGTATAGGTAGTAAAATTTAGTATTTTCATCCAGTTGCTAAAACCAAATATTCATCAAGGTTCAATAATTTAATACAACAAAAGAAGCTTGAAGTATATTTTGAATCTAAAATACTACATTACTATATAAACAAGATAGCAAGGAGAACAAAGAATAAAGTGTCTTCAACTTGAGAGACAAAAAAAGCTTATAGAATAGAACATTGAAAGATTAACCCCTAACTTTCCTTGTGTTTTTGGAAGCTTGAAACCTCAAAACTGCAATTTTTTACCTCTGTGCACTTCTAAGGGTGTAAACAATTTTTTAAAACTTTTTAAAGACTTTCAACCGTAAGATCTTGAATTTGAGACTATTTTTAGTTCTATTTCCAAAAACTAACCATTGGATGATTATTGTTTTCAAGATCCTAACATTCAAAGTTTGTGCAAAAGTTGTTTTGGGCATTGCTCAAGAGGCATTGCTTCCATGCGTAAAAAGAGAGACTTGAAGATTGTTACCTCAAAACTTTTGGTCATAAGTTTTTCCATGTAGCTAACTAGGTTAGGTATGCTTATGTAAAATTTTAGGGACAAAAAACGTTTTTTAGACCTTCACGCAAATTATTTTCTATTAGAAGGTATAAAATTGACAAAATAGTAAAACAAGCATTACAAAACAACTTGTGAGCTAAAGAAAAATTGAATGGTGAGTAGGTACCTTTATAAATTTTTGATTTTCAAAGAAAAAAATTCAAAAATTTCAAAAATCTCAAATTTTGACAATTTTTTAAAGGAAAAACTTAAAAAATACTAAAAACTTTGAAGCTTGTCTTTATAAGTTTTGGAGGCTTCCCTTGTAAAATTGGTAAACTTTTTGACTTGAGTCACTATGGAATTTGAGAAGTGATTTGGTTATGAACATATTTCAATTTTTTTTTTTTAAAAGGCCTAATTTAGACTGCTCGATTTGGACTTAAAACCTAAAATTTCTAGTTGAAGGTTCTAAAATTGGAATTTGGCTTCAAAAATTTTAATACATAGGTCTTAGTGTAAAGGGAGCTCCCAATAAAAATCTTGAAAAAAAGAATTACTTTTAACCTCCCCATCAAGGCTGCCTGAAATAGCCAAAATCCATTTTGGGTTTTAAGGATAGTTAGGGGTTAACTTTTTTATCAAGTCATTCCAAAAAGCATCAATATTCATCCATGATCTGAAGAATCAAATTTGAATTGAGTTATAAGAGATTCAAAACATTTTGTAAACTTGCCAACCATCCTTCTTCATGAGTTACCACTTATGCCAGCATCATTGGAACTATATTTCACCATTTATTGTGGCCAACACAAAATGTTTCTCGGTACATATTTTAATCTTTACATGGAATAAATTATTGTAACATAAATTTTACTAGCAATCAAAGAAATGATGAGTAATAGTTGGCTTGGATTCGATATGATGTATGAGATGAATTTGAAGTGAGAAAAGAAATAATAGATCCAAAATAAGATTTAAGTTGTATAAACACATGTTACTACATCAAATTTTATATACCATTATTTTTATAAAAAACACATCACAAAATTTGCAAAAGCTTGTCAAAGGTTTCAAATAATGATGAAATGGTCTAGAATAATGTTTCTTGGATCCAAAGGACTTGAATAACTCAAATAAATGTTAGTATAGAATATAAAAAACACAATACATTTCTTTCAATAATCATCAATCTTTAACGACAAAGTCTTATAATTTAAATGATCTTTGGATTCAAAGAAACAATATTTAGGTGATGTGATTAGAATGCAAAGAGGGATTTTTATTTTATTCTTTAAATTTTATAATGAAATTTCTGCATCTTCAAAAAATGAATGAAGTGTATGAATTTCAAATGTCTAACAGAAAACAAACGATAGTTAAACTACTTCTACAAAACAAAAAATTCAAATATCTTAGAAGCTAAGGATTTTATTGATCTAAATGTCATTTTCCTCTCTAATAATTTGAAGAATCATGCCATGATCCCTTCTTGGATTTAAAAGCCATTTTATTTAAATCAGTATCAATAAATATGAACTACCAAAACCTCTTCTTTGATCCCAAAGTCTTTTAATACATTCAAAACATATTTTTTTATTGGAAAAAGACATCCTAAAAAGGTCTCTCGGATCCAAGAGACCCTTAGCCGAACTCATTTTAAATAATTTTGTTTTGACAATTTGGGTGAAAACAATGATATTTTATTCTTATTTTTGCAAAATATGGCTTGTAATATGTATTTGGAAAGCTCTTGTTGAGGGCCTTCCAAAGAGATATATATATAAATTAAAGAAAATGTACATGTGTAGTGCCTATACTAAGATTATACAACAACAAATTGAAAATTTTAGCACATTTGAGATACATCTCCGCTTTTGTGTTGGATACCAAAGTAAGGTTTCCTAGTAATTTCAACCATTAAAAATGAGTTTTGGATCCAAGAGTTGCATATTTTAAATATGAATTCATATACATTCAATCCCTTTCCTGATTTTGATATTTCTTCAAGACCTAGTTTCTTCTTTCTCAGATCCAAAAGAGAGAAAATTGGGCTCCTTGGAGCCTTTGCTTTCTAAGATAAATCATCATATATACTTCCTTTCCTACCATCTAAGATCGCTTTGGAGACAAGTTTTGTATCTCTCAAATCCGAAAGACCAAAAACTAGGCCTTTATAAGTATTGATTATTATGTGAGACATATGATCATATTCAATATCCTCTCTCCTTTATTTTGAGATATCTTCAAAAGCAAGTTTTATGGCTTTTGGATCCAAGACACAAAATACTTGGTTCCTCAAAGCGTTTGATTCTTGATTATAATATCAATTTCACAACTCTTTTCTAGATTTTGTAACCCTTCTAAAGTGTCATTTCATGACTCTTGGATCCAAAGTCATGATTTTAAGGAAATTTCTTTGTGATTATTTGTAATATTTACTTTGGGACGAAGCATTTGTTTGTCTTTGACCATATTGAGCATATTTTAACATTTTTGTTATTACAATTACTAAATTCTCTAAATTTAAGTGGATCCAGACTCCAAATTCTACACTACTATAACCTTTTTTCACACAAGGCTAAAGATGTTACATTAGAAGTTTTGGTTGATTGCATCAAGTAGAATGTTTAGAAAGTACAAGCAAAGGAAGATGAAGTGGCAAAACATGAGCAAAGACAAGAGGTAGGCATACAATTTTCCGGCAAGTCTATGCTCTGCAGTAGCACTTAGGCAACCCATTAGAGAAAATTTCGGGTGAAGGAGTGTCCAGTACTTTTGGCTTGGAAATGCAATTAAACTTTTCCGAAAATCAAAGAAATTGGCCAGTTTGAGTACTTGCAGCAAGTTGCCATCAAATCCATCGACCAATCAAAATGTGGATCCATGGGGAAGTTGGCACTGTGTGGGAAAGTAGTGGGCCTTGTTGGCAGCATTTGGGTTGTCCCGCATGTACTCCGTTGGTAACAGTAATGAGAACCTGGGATAAAATATAATATCAAGCCAAATATATTATGTATTTAACCTTGATACATCGTTTTTGGGAAAATGTACATTCGGATTAAATTGGGATTAGTTTATGTTGGCACCGCGTGGCCATGCGGGGCCATGAGTGTACTATATACGGTACACATGGTGCCAACATGTGCATGGGTGTTGCCACCAACATTAATCTAGGATTATTTATGTTGGCACCATGAGGTCATGTGGAGACATGAGTGTATTATATATGGTACACATGGTGCCAACACGTGTGTGTGTGTTGCCACCAACAGAATGGCCGAGAGATGTGGACAGGTCGACGTACTGTTGTGGACATGTAAAAATTTCCCGCCATTGGGGACAAGACCAATGAAAATGTTTCCTGGCAAATCCCAGCCATGTCCAGACTTTGTTCTACAAATAGAATTCTTTCCCGCCCTATACAGGGTTCTTTCCAGGTGGCCACTTGATTGTCTCAGTTTTGTTGTTAGAGATGGCGCTTCAGGATGTTGCCAACAGGGGAAGGGGTAGTGGATACACGGCATCTGTAGCTCTTGATAGCAAGTTCGCACCTATTGTCAAGAAAGGGGTTCGACTTGATCAACAAGTCTCCAGATTAGAATTTCCAGTCTTGAGAGCATCTGGTGCCACCAACATGGATCTGTGGTTGGATGGAAATTTGTACCCAACAGATCCACTCACTAGGAAGCCACCGCAGTTTGGGACGTTGAAGAGTTGTTTGGAATTCCTTTGTCATGGCGAATCTGGCCTGTTAGGATATACAAAACGCCTCGTTAGCACCAACGATGCAATAGTGGGGTTGGAACAAGAGCTAGAAAAGGCAAGGACTGATTGTATCCGTGAAAAGGTTGGCTTGCAAAATTCCGTTGCCAATCTGAAGTCCGAACTTGATGCTGCAAATAGCAGATGGGCAATGCGTTCAGCTGACCTTCTTGCCGGTAGTACAGAGGAGATTAATATGTTGAAGAGCGAATCTGAATCTTTGAGGTCTCGATGTGTAGCACTGGAAGATCAGTTGGAGCGTAACGAGTACAATTATAGGAACAACTTACTACACCTCCGACAGCAGGGACAAGAAGCGGCTGATCAACATGCAGAAGAAATATCGTTGGCAATGTTGCAAGCAACCCATGGTTTGCGACAAGTACGTGAAGCGCACCAACAACAACTTGCGGACGGGCAACATGAACTGACAGAAGCGAGGAGGGCTTTGTCGAAGTTGAGGAAGAAAATTGAACGAATGATTAGTACTCCACTAGGAGCACAATTGAGAGCATCCAAGGGTTTATCTGAATTAGCCAAGACTGGTGGAGCTGCAAGAGCTCGTATAGCCAAAATTAGAAGCTTGTTGCAACCCAGGGTAGTTCAATCCATACATGATGGAAACAAGACATCAAAAGGTAGGAAGCGGTTGTGTGGCGACAGGGACATACAAGAGGGGACAGGCCATGCTCTTGCTCAAATAATGTCACAAGGAGAAACAGTGGCATTGGTGTCAAATCCGCGAAATAGTTTTGCTGCGACCAGGATGACCAACTACTACCTTGAGAGAATTGGGAAGGAGCTAGGAACAGAAGCGGTTCTGGCAGCATGTGATATGACTGGAGTCTCTCAAAAAGGATACGGTGAGATCTATAAGACAGTTAAAGGGAGAGTGCAGCTTGTTGACAAACGCTTAAAGGGAACATTTTTGCCAAATCCTCACAAGGTACGTGGTAACACTTGTTGGCAACACTGATTTTGAAGCAGAGTACTAGTTAACCTTGATACTAGTCTTACTGTTGAGAACACTGTTGGGAACTAGAATTTGTGAGAAAAAATCATCTGGTTTGCCATTTTATTGGTTCTAATCAAATAACATGCATGCATGTGATTGTTGTGTAACTTTTAAAATTGAACTCTGGGCAATGCATTCAACAGGTCAGTTTGTTGCGAACAGAATTAAATTCAAAGTTGAAAGATCTTGTTGGTGACTATTACTCCATAGATAATACACTGGAGCTGGTAACACAAGTTCCAACGACCAAAGGAAAGAAGAAGAAATCAAAGATTGAAAGAGTTGTCTTGACATCAAAAAATTCTTTGTTTGTTGACATCGAAGCTGTGCAACTGAGTATGGTGAAGCTGTACGGTTTTACCACCGAAGGTAACTACTTCGTTCAGAAGCAACCGTAGACAAGTATGGACAGTTAGCTATGTGTTCCCAACGGGTTTCTTATTGATTAGCAATTCTACGCTTTGTCATGATTGCATCGTGCTCAAATGTGGTAGCTGTTGGGAACTTGGGATGTGCAGAAGTTGGAAACACGCCTTTGGTCTTTGTGTTGAAGATGGACGAAGCTGAGATTATGCATGGAAGGAAGTATGAAAGGGTTAGTTTGACAATTATGAATCGTGCCTTAGACACCAGCATTGAAAAAAGCGACGATAGGTATTTTTCTGTTCAGTCAGAAACATAAATATGGCCTGTTGCTTGCTTTGAGGTTGCCAAAGAATCACATGAGGTCCTCAAATGGGTGTTTGAACTTACTGCGTTCCCAGCATTGATCAAAGCTCAAGAAGGGGGCCAACTGCTTTCTGTTGAAGGTGTTGGCAACTTCAAAGTCGAGTGGCACTTATCTGCAGATATGAAGACAATCAAATGCTTGTATGGATTGAAGCATGGTGCCAACGCGAAACATTCTTGCATCTACTATAACCAAGAGAGGACAAAACCTGTGGTGGGAACAGTGGCAGGTGCCACCTCTGAGGCAAAGAGAAGAAAACATACGTGGCATGGAGGTCTATTTGCAAGTAATATCAGATCCAACCCGTCTCCTATTGTAGAAGAATCGCGATGGAAACCTATACTGCCTATTCCACTTGAAAGAGTCCATATTTGTACATTGCATGCTTTGACAAGAATGATTGAGAAAATTCTTCACATGCACTTCATGTTCATTTGGAACATGGAGAATGAAGTCCGTCAACATGCTGCTATAGAGAATATGGAAAAGACACTGTCTGCAACTGGGCTTCATGGTGGGAACGTGCGCATAATGAAGGATGCAACACTTAGCGGTGCTTCCAACAGTGTCCCTATCAAACCTTCCCTCAGTGGCGTGACTGCAGCTAGGATGTTCCAACCGTCCACTTGGTCAGGGCAAGATCGAGTGTGGAAGGATGTTTTGCGCTCAGAAAACAACACCCTAGATCAGGGTAGGCAATATCTAGATAGGGTGGAAATGTAGGAAGCGTTGGAACAAGTGTTTCCATATCTGGTGGGCCTTACCTTGAATCAGGAGCAGATCAGCACTTTTAGGCCTAAAATTGAGAAATGGGGGCGCCTTTACTTGAAGTGTTTTGGGGAAGACCACGTCACTCATTATATGGTATGATTCTGGATTTGAACCACCATTACTATTTGATCTTAATTGTTGCAACAGTTCTAGTCATTACTACCGTGTTGTTTAGGATGTACTAATAATTCATGAAACTGGCTTTTTTTTGTAGCATAACCTTGTGAGGCACGGTCCTTGGTATGTGGAAACATACGGGAGCCTTGCTGTTTGGAACAATCAAGGTATGGAAAAATCGCATCATGCAGCTAAGGCTGCTAATCAACACCACACTCAACACAACGGCACTAAGGACAGGACAAGTGCTATTGTTCAGCAATATCAACATTGGTACCGGAATATACAGCACCGGTTTGCAAAGAAGGAACGACTGCAAAGAATCAACAACGTTAGGTCAGTGGAAAATGACGAGTTCATAGCAGCAGCATTGCAGAAAAAGAGGATGGCATATAACGCATCAGATGCGGTGGAGGGAGCAAGAAGGTGGAGGGAAGATAGAACACGGGTTGGCAGAGCTTGGGTTAGGGTGGACGTGACAGAAGATTCCATCGATAACAATGTTGTTGGCAACGTGGAGTCCTCCGAAGATCAACAAAGCCACATAGAAAATAGCGATGATGATACTTAGTCTAAAGTTTACCTCAAGGTTGCAAACTGTTTACCATTGAAGTGAAGGGCTCTTGAGGTTTCACATTGGAGTCTAAAGCTTAAACCTTGATCCCTTTGGATGTGCTTATATGGTTATACTTTTGGTGAATTTTGGCATTGAGATCTTTAAGAGAGTATTTTAGAGTTAGTACTGTTGGGAACTCCGGTAAGTTGAACTGTCACGAGGGACTCTTGGATTTAGTTGGTGGAATCGTGAGGCTAATAATTTCCCGTTAGGAACTGTTCATGACAAACAAGAGCAGGTTGGTTTTGTGGTTTTCAGTTTGTTATTTGGAATATGAAATTGCATTACAATATGCAAAAGTCTTGTTTCCAGATTTAATTCTTGTGCTGGCAGGTTTCCAACGCATATGATATCCTCCTAATGTACTAATTCATGTACTAATTTCCCCATCAAGCAAATGCCAATGTCAAATATGAATCCGAATTACCTATTATTCCGAAGATGCCTTTACTTGAAATATAGATCTGCTTCAGACTTGGAACAATGTTCACTGCACTTGAATAGTTCATTTTGCAAAAATGAGTTCATGGTGCTTATCAACATCGTGCAGAATTGACTAGGAGTATCATGGATGGTGTTTTTAGACTAAAATTCTGTTTAATCTTTCCAAAACATTCTGTTTAATCTTCTTTTTGTCGTTCATGTACCATTCTCAATTAGAATTCAGTTGTAGAACAGAGTAGCGGTCTCTAAACAAAACGCCAAAAAAAAAAAAAAAACGCCAACTATTGCTAGGAATATCACCTTCTCATTCATTTCATACTGTTTATTTCATTACAGATTGTATTCATTTCATTACAGATTGCATTCATTTCATTACAGATTGTATTCCTTGAATTCCCCATTCAGTTTACTACAAAGCTTCCACAGCAAATGTTATGTTAAGCGAATTCGTGGATGGTATTTTTACCCTTGTCATGTGTACACCTTGAGTAAACCAACTATTAATTATCAACAGTAGATTTAAATGTTTTCATCAATCAAATGAAAACTCTAAGTTCTTTAAATCCTTATACCGAATGGCTACGATCTTTGGTGTAAGCCTTTGTTTCCACCGCCTTTAAATCAGTCTGCCTTTGTTTCCACCGCCTTTAAATCAGTCTGCCTTTGTTTCCACCGCCTTTAAATCAGTCTGCCTTTGTTTCCACCGCCTTAAATTAGTCTGCCTTTGTTTCCACCACCTTGAATTAGTCTGCCTTTGTTTCCATCGACCTTAATCAGTCTTGAATCGGTCTGTTATGTTTTTTCTGGTCATTGATCCACCCCCTTGATCCAATATATCATCAACAATGATTACCCAAGTATTCTGATGAAGAAAAATTGCGTTTGAATGTGTTGGGCTTGACTGAGGCTACAAAAAGGGATGTGGCTAAACAAAATTTCATATGTGGCTGAGTGATATTTTGGCAAAATTTCTTATGTGGCAAGTGAATTTTGGCATTGAGATCTTTTAGAGAGACATTTTAGTAATTCAAATATTTTAGTAATTGAAAGTTTATTTGCAAATCAAATTCCAGGTATGAGTGGAAATTGGCCTCTTGAGGATTTACATTGGAGTCTAAAGCTAATGCACAATTACTAATTAATCAAGCAACATTTTACTTGGAATTAATCATTAATCAAGAAACATTATACTTTTGGTGAATTTTGGCATTGAGATCTTTTAGAAAGATATTTCAGAATTAGTACTGTTGGGAACTCTGGGAAGTTGAACTGTCCAGGGACTCTTAGATATAGTGAAATGTCAAGGGGCAAAACAATTTACTGAAGGCAGGCGGTGGCAACAAATTTGAATTTTTTTAATTTTTTTAATTTTTTCTGTATTTTTATCGACTCAGTTTGGATATAAGTACAATCACAAAGTTTGAATTACTAAAATATCTCTCTAAAAGATCTCAATGCCAAAATTCACCTGCCACATAAGATGTTTGAAATTACTATGTGTAGAATTTGAAATTACTATGTGTAGAATTTTGGAGGTTTAATCTAAACGTGGATGAATTGTAATAATGGACTCATGAGAAAGTATATATTGAATACAGTTCTGATAAATCGTAGAGGATGTTGATGCAGAATTTATGTACATTAGCATGCTAAGGCACAAAATAAATGTTTGAAACTATTCGAAGAAAATTAGAAAATTTTGAAGTCATACGAGTCAGTAAAAATACAGAATCAGTTTTTACGATACTCATCACTTTAAATTTCAAGTCAAACATGAATTTCACAACAACCTCCTACGCAGTAATTAATCTAAATAAATTGTTTTGCCCCTTAGAGATGTCACTAAATCCAAGAGTCCCTCGACAGTTGGAAACAAAGGCAGACTGTCATCGTTGGAAACAAAGGCAGACTAATTCAAGGCGCTGGAAACAAAGGCAGACTGATTTAAAGGCGGTGGAAACAAGAACGGTGGAACCGTGAGGCTCTGTCCCCAATAATGATAGTTTATATATATATTCTTTAAATGAAATTAAATTCAACTTAAAAATAACACAATATTTTATTGAAATGATTTTATCAAATGATAACTAAGTCATTTCAATTAATGTTTAAAATTTGGTTTTTCAAATTCTCTATTTTTTCTACAGAGGGATCTAACACGTAAATTTTAGTTCCTACAAAAAGAGGGGATTTTATTAAACCTTCTACATCAAAAGTATTTCCAATCAAGATTAAATTTCAATCTTGTGGTAAATAACACTCTATTAAGTAATTAAAATTTAATATTCTTCTCTCACTAGAAACGCATTGAACTTCATCTTTAGTAAATATGAGTGGCAACGGTTCACTTAAAAACTTTAATGGAAAATTTAAAGATGGAGCACTTTGACTTTGGTAAGAAAAAATAAAAATAATTTCGGATTTTTGTTGAAAACATATTGAGTTTTGTTGATTATTATCTTGTAGAATTTCGCCTTCATGTTGTTTAGGATACCCCCAATTGCCTTGCATTATAATATGTTCATCATTTATTTCAAGATAAGAAAGTATCTCATGTGCAGAGGTGTCTATTGGCAATAAGAGAATTACATTCCAACGTGAAATTGAAGAAGTCCATCTTTTGAAATTTGTTCCAAATAAAGTATAATCATTCTTGGACCAATGCCGTCCATTAACTCCTTGGCGTGGTGTATCAAAAACAAATAAAGAATCATTTGAAAGAGCATAGGAAGTTATATTAAAGTTTCCAATTTTTGCAAAAATTTCAATGGACTTATTTAAAATAGGACTTTGAATTTTCTCATTCCATGTCCAGAAATTAGAAGAACTTGGAACCATTGATTGGTTCAATAAAAATTTATTTGATTTGTAATGATCAGATATGAGTGGAGGAATGTATCTTTCATAATTAGGTAATTCTTTAATTTGTTTAGGTAATCACTTTAAATTTCAAGTCAAACATGAATTTCACAACAACCTCCTACGCAGTAATTAATCTAAATAAATTGTTTTGCCCCTTAGAGATGTCACTAAATCCAAGAGTCCCTCGACAGTTCAACTTACCGGAGTTCCCAACAGTACTAATTCTAAAATATCTCTCTAAAAGATCTCAATGCCAAAATACTTTATGCTTCATCAGAATACTTGGGTAATCATTGTTGATGATATATTGGATCAAGGGGGTGGATCAATGACCAGAAAAAACATAATAGACTGATTCAAGACTGATTAAGGTCGATGGAAACAAAGGCAGACTAATTCAAGGCGCTGGAAATAAAGGCAGACTGATTTAAAGGCGGTGGAAACAAAGGCTTACACCAAAGTATAATACTGTTCTATACAAGCCGTAAGAAAGGGGATGAAAGTCAACAGGCTACTCCCAGTACTATTCACCTAGTTGACAACGACTGCCCCACTAAGTCTACGGGGGTCATAGGACTGTCCCAAGCCGAGTCCATCTCGTTGGCGGCTGCGTTGTGCGCTTCCATCATCTAAATGTACCAACCCCAATTTTTTAAGGTTCAAAACATGGCCTCTTTGTGGTACATCAACCATTCCCGCCAGATTTAGTGTTGCTTTGCTCTGAACTGTGTCCACCATTGTTTCCACAGTTGTTTCAATCACCTGCTCTGCTTTAGACTTCTAGCTTGCTGCCGCTCCTTGTTGTCGATCTGGTTGCTGTAGCTTTGTTGTAATCGAGGTAAATAGTTTCCACCATGCCTCCCTTGGGCAAGAGAACCCAACGTCCCAACAGAGGAAAAGCGGTTTTGCGAATTGAAGCAACTGATCGTGAGGCAATAGTTGTCAAGTCCGAGGTGCCATCACAGTGTCATACAGAGTCTACCTGGGAAGCGCCATTTGACTTAGAGGGGATTCCAACAGAGTTGAGAGAGAAGCTTGTCCTGGCTGCACCATGCTTGCTGGGTCGATCAGCTGCTGTCCACGACCAAGATTTCTTCCATAGAGTGGTAGGACTTTGCAAGGAAGGTTGTACGCCCAAAGAAGTCACGAAGAAGATGGTTCCAGCAAACACATATGAGGAGACTTGGCCGCCTGGGGAGGGTGCAAACAAGATGCGCTACTTGCTGGACCGGTGTAAAGACTCCAAAGCAAGGGACTTGTATCTGAGGATGTACCAACGAGTATATGGCGATGCTCCCGACAACAAAGCATTCAGCCAAACTTTTCTACGCGCATGTGTGTATTACTACAGTGGTGGGCGAGACAGCAACGTCAACTGGGCTGCTGCAGCTGCAAAGGTGAATCAAGAACGCCGAGCCCATGCTGCCAACAACCCACAGAAGCTGAGTCCTCCGGCGTTGAAGCAACAGATGGCGGGCATCATCTCGGCGGTGGCAACGTATTATCATCACAATGGTGTTGGCACCGGTGCTAGGAAAGTGGATGCATTGCTTAAGGAGTTGCAGTTGCAGACTTCAAAACTCCAGCAGTCTGCATCTGCGCTAGACAAAAATAAGTTAGCTCACCTCGGTTTGCATGCCCAGATATTGGCGTTGGAAACCGAGGATGAGCGGTTGAACTCTAAGAAGGAAGATCTGCGGAGAAGAAGCAAGAAGCATGCTACAGCCAGAGAGCTCCAAGAGAAGGCGGATGTAGACAAGGAGCAACGGGAGATCAGCAAAGCAATTGCTGCAAACAACGATGCATTGGAGGCCGCCCAAGAGGAAGCAGCAACGCTGGCATCAACCTTAGAGCGCGACAGTTCAGCTTATCAGAGTTCCCAAGAGCAGCTGCGCCAACTCGAGAAGAATTGTGCATCTGAGAGAATTGCGCAGCATTCTATCAAGCCGAAACGCCCTGTTGGGAAGAATATGTCTGAAGCAGGCGTCCCTCTAAAAATTAATCTTGACTCAGCGTGTAGATGCTGCAACTACCTCTTTGTTTCAAACTGTGCAGTGCCATATTCATGTGGTTGTTTGTTTCACCGTTGGTGCTTGTTTCCAGCGCTGATTTCGGGACGTGGCAATTGCCCTCTCTGCGGCAAACTCGGTGATGCAAGTTGGTTGGAATCATGGGGGTTTGATGGGCTGGAGCGCTCTGGTCCAGTCTCTCGTGACAGCAAAGGCAAATGTCTATCGAGTCCACCAGACTCTGGCTTTGTGAAGCGAATGAGAGAAGGTGCTGGCGATGCTCAAGGTCGACCAGCTCCAAAGGTGGCCAAAACGAAGGTCAAGGTAAAGGGTCCATCGCCTCAACCACCAATTTCTCCATTTATTCCAGCGTTCCCACGTCCCAAACCACTTGCTAGCCGACCCGCTGGCAGCATACACAGTGAAGTTGTCAATGTGGCCGTTGCAACCTTGGCGCATCACAGTAAGTTTTAGTGTTTTTTTTGCTCCCTGCATTTTTCAGAATTTTAGCCAAGGTTCTTTTTAGTTTAGTATCATGCTTACAATTTCAGTTATGATTTAATGTGCCGGAATTGTCCATGTGTTCGTTTGGAACAGCGTTGTCTCTCTAAAGAAATAAGTACTAATGCTAGATGTGTTGCCCTCTAAACAGCAAAACAAAAGCTAGAAGAGTTCAAGAGGGGGCTCCAGGAAGGTACAAGCCTTGTTCGGGACGTTGAACCATGCCCAACAGCTGCAGAGGACGTGCCAAGCCGTTCTTCCAACAAGCCAAGTACTGGCAAGTTGCCACCAGCGCCACATTCCTCCCAGTGTCACTGGATTTGTTGGTTGAGCAGAGCATATCGACCGTTGAGCAGAGCATATCGACCTAGTGTTTAGTTCAAAGATGTTCGCGGCCGAGTTTTATTATCATGGCGTTAGTACCAAAGTGGTTGTAGTGTTTATAATAGCTAAGCCTGTACTCCATTCACTTCCTGGCCTTGTGCTGAACATTTTGATGAAAAAAAAGTTGGCATTTTTTCACAACTTCATGACTTCATGGACGTTTCCACTTCCCCTTTGTTTCCACTCCATGGTCTTTCCACTTCACTCTGTTTCCACTTCGCTTGTTTCCACTTCACGCGTTACAATTCTACACTCTGTTTCCTCTTCCCGAGCTTACTGACGAATTCATTTAGTTCAGTCTCCATACTATGCATTGGAGAATCTTTCAATGAAGGATTTGCGGTGTTCATATGTGCCTGGCTTGTATGATTGTGTTCTTTTATGTTACCCAATGAGGCACAGCCTAGTTTCTGTTGAATGAGTTTGCAGCTCAAGAATGATACTTTGGAGTTGTTGCTTCACTGCTTTAATCAGCCTTTTTTCCGAGGATAGGTGAACTCTAATTGGACAAGATAAGCGACCAAAGGACCGATTCTAATCACCGTTGACATGCATGCAACTCGCATTGACGTCGTCTAGACGTTGCTAGCAGTTTATATTCTTTGTGTTGTATTTGCAGGTGGCGGCAACAAAGGCAGATTATTTTAAAGGCGGTGGCAACAAAGGCAGACTGAATTATATTCTCTGTGTTGTATTTGCAGTTTGTTCAGATTTCTTGAACACCTGATTCAAAGCGAGGCACATTACATCGTAATTTATGCCACCAATGAAGAAAATATTGAGGTTTGGTTAACTGTGTTGGGGTGATCTGGTTTTTCTGAATTCGTGTGAACACTGATCGCACATTTTCGTGAACACTGAGAATGGTACAAATAAGCTAATAAAGAATATACAAATTGAAACATGGATAATTGGGTAGAAAACAAACGTGTATTTATGAAACCTCCACCATTTAGCTAGAATTCAACCATGGCTGAGCGATAGTTCCTATTCAGCTTGAGATGTATACAAAACTACCTTTCCAGGTCTACATCCGTTTAACTGCCTCGCGTGTTTACAACGTGTCTACTTAAAAATACACCTGCGGCACTAGCCACTCTAAGCTCAAAACTAGCTGGTAAGTGCTACTATCTCAAAAGTCCACGGTGGTAGAACTTGTGATACAGTGTTGGAACCTTCGTGTCTGCGGTTCACCTTGACGTCTAGATACCCAACTCGCTTGAGCACAAAGCGGAATTCCTCTGGAGCCACGTCGCCTAAGGTGATAGCAACCTCTCGACGAATATGTGACAACGGCCACCCTCCTCCAACTTCAAACCGTGCCACTGGCAGTCCTTGAAAAAAACATGGAAGCACCACTATGTCTTCTTCCCGCACTTGGTCAATTAGTTCCCAAGTTACACCATCTTGCGCCAGACGCTCCCTCCCGTATTTAAAGTTCGAGTACAACACTGATCTTCCAACGTGGTACCTGTGCAATAAACACATACGAGAGCTTCACACAAGAGAGCTTCGGTCATAGCATGCAGAAATGGCATTACAATGGCAACAGCGGCAACAGTGGCAACAAGCATCAAACGATGACAACAGTGGCAACACACCTGAAAGTTACAGAAGGTAGGATATTGTGCACCGCACAATATCCTTACCAAACACCATTTTGGTTTGCCAACCTGGATCCATCAGAGATGTGAACACTTCTTCCGAGGGATTCTCCACGATATACAACGTGGATGTTCGTCTCATAGTGTCTTCAGCTGCAGCAAAAAGGTCTACGAAGACATGTAGAGGAAGAAACCACTGGAGGTGGCCCATACGGCTCCCAGTGGTGGACTTTGTTACAGACTGAAAGTCTGCATATAGTTTAGCTCTAAATGCCTCACTAGTATGCATATCTGGGAGAGGCCACTCCGGATCACTGAATGGTGGCAATAGCAATGGCTCGACTGATCCATACAAAAGCCCTGGCGTAGGTGGAACATAGACAAGATTAGAAAAAAAGATGCCAACATCAAGCAGCTCCTTATACGACCGCCCATTGCGAGTTGCTTCACCAACATCGCTGTGCACAACCATGATCACTCCCAGTATGGAATCAGGGTCGACCCAATCTTCAAAATACGACTGGTATAAAACTGTTCCCAACACCCAAAGCAAACACAAAATTAACGACTCCTCGTCATAAAGGGATGGCCACATGAGAAAATTGATGGTTAGCTCAGAGTTAGTCGTGACTCACAATTGCATGGAACCCGATCCCGAGTAATCTGTGGATCCAGTAGCACCTGATGCCTGTGGTAGGCATGCCTCACCAACACGGACTGCAGTTCCGGCTTGTTGGTGACAACCTTGCGATGATCTACCTTGAATTTAAAATCCCTTATCTGAGCCTTGTAGGTTCCCCTCATGTCATCGCCGCCATGGCGTCGCGCATCTCTAGCCCAAGCCCCAATACTCCCAGGATTCAGCCTCACCCATGACATCCGCTCATACCTCGTTGGAATCCATTCCCCATCGGCGTTGTGAGTGCTGTGAAGAACAACTGCAGCAACCTGCGAAGTTGGTCGGCGGTTCTCCATACTTCCAACTACCTCAAGAACTTTCGATTCAAAGAATTTCGACACTGTTCCTCACTAGCAACAACATCACAGCAACAGTTGCAAGCTGATTCTTCCTAAACTCAAACAACCAATCATCCCACATTTCCCACCCAAAATCACCGTTGACCATCTATGGTCACATCAAGGTTCATCGAATTCCGGCGCCACTACCTGTCCCGACTCTCCAGCACGTGTGATGGTGTTGCCAACAAGGACATCCACTACGCGGCCCCAACACGTGTGTGGGTGTTGCCACCAAGGACAGCCAAGGCCCCAAAACCGAGGTACACCCCACTCCCAACAAGGACCCTTGATTATCTTTTTACTATCCAGCATTATCCAGGACCACCATCCGCGATTGGCTCCCATCCATTCAAAATCTGATGTCACCGCCTTATACTCCACCATGGCAATCTGCATGTGGAATTTCTTGGCAATTTTTATTTTGACAAAATCCGGATATTCCAATTTCGGATTTGGGCATCCCAGGACCTCAAATTTTCTCTAATGAATATCCTTATCTCTCGGATCCAAAAAGCAATATATGATACATTGTTTACTATTTATTATACCAAGATGGCGTGCAAAGTTGCTTTAAAGTTGTGCCAGCTCAACAATGATTGCTGAGTCCAAAATCTGCAAATGTTATGGCTTTGTTTGATTTGTTTTTTGTTTTGCAAAAAAACAAGGTGATACTTATAATGTAATACGTTTTAGCCACATTTTTTGCAAGTTGGAAGGTTGTTGGGTGAGTAGAGATGACCGTTCACGCGTCGCGACCTCCATAAGTGAGTTATTACTTGGTGTGGGGTTTAAGGATTTAAGAGTTAAAGGGTTGAAGGGTTTAAGAGTTGAAGGGTTTAAGAGTTGAAGGGTTAAAGGATTTGGGGTTGATGTGGTGGTTGTTGGTTGGAATTGGCTTGGGACGTCATTTGGGTGTGTTTGTGGGTGAGATTGCAGATCTTATAGTCATCAATAATGTCTCTCTTGGATTCAAGAGATGCTTCTCTTGTGAATATTAGGTACCATAATAGTGAAATCTACCAAAAATATTATGCTTATTATTTTAGAAAAGCCTTTGAGGCCAACGAGATTGAGGTAGGGCTTAGCTTCCACTTTGACTTTGGATGTTTTTATGATAGGAAGAGTGGAAAAATCTTGTGATTGCAGATGTTTCTAAGATCTAAATGAAATTTGGTCTTAATAAATATGTTCTCTCAAAAAACTAGAATAACAGGAAGCTATATAACACAGTTCTTTTAATTCACATAATCAATTATCCAAAGATATAATTCTCTTAAATTTAATTCATCCTAGTGACAACTGCAACTCAGACCCGAGTTTCAACATGTTTTATATAAATCCGTTTCTCAGATATCTAAACTTATCTATTTACTATATTTTCTATTGCAAAGATGCAGCTGATGTTGATATAAAACGTTTTTTGTTGCAAGCATTTATAACTTCAATCACCTTCTTATGGAACTTGCCTAGGTTGAGAAGGCAATTTCTTTATTAAACCTTATGAGCAAATCGTAGTATTTCCAAATGACTACCTTTTAATAATCTCAACATCATGCTAAAAATAAAAACAAATAGAAAAACATTACAAATTTTAATAGGTAATACATACAATGCTAAGAAAATCATTTGAAAAATAGTCTCAGCCGCTACCAAAAATTATAGAATACATCTTGTGTCATATGATACTTTTTTTTTCAATGATATGATTATGCTTTGCCAAAATTGGACTTGGGATCTTACTCTTTGAATAATGGTTTGAGCTGCTCTAATGGCATATTACAAAATTGGATGATTTGGCGGAGGTTGTAGGTCCATTATTGTTGAACATGATCAACCTCATTTTTTCTAATCAATTGTAGATGTTAATATGTTGACAATCATGATGCATTTGAAAACAAGATGTTTAAACGAGATGTTAAGCAGCTCATACTAGTTGGAGATCACAAACAACTTCCAGCTCATACTAGTTGGAGATCACAAACAACTTCCGGGTACAGTTATAAGTACAATCGTGAAACGGGACTTCGGTGGATTGGGAATGGGCGGGGGCCCATTATATCGGTTTGGATCTGGATTGGTTGAAGCAAACAATAGGGGACATTCCCCTATTGTTTGCGTGGCGGCCAAGTTTTCCATTGGGTTGGCGTGAAATGGCGATGTCATGGACTAGTTGCAGCTCAGCGCGGATATCTGTGGAATGTGAGGTGAGTGATGTCTAAATATTATAGTACATTGCAATTTAGTGTTAGAAGGACATGCTTCCAAGGCAACGTAAAATGGATATAGAGGCTAAAACTCTTCGTAAAGTAAATATAAAAATTATTCAAAGGTGACACTTATAATTGAGAAACAAATTGAACTATCTAAATTTATTTTTTAGTCAATTTCCTCTTTCTAGTATTTAAAATACTGAAGTTCAAAAGCAATATAAAACATCATTTAGATGCAACAAATAACCTTCTTTTAGTTTTAAAAAAAAAATCTCAAAATTCATTTTAACTTAAACTAAATTAGAATTTTAAACTAGAACGACCAAGCTGTAAGATAAGTACTACTTTCTTGGATCCAAATGTTGATATTGATCATACACACACATTGCATCTATTCTCTAAAAATCAACAACTTTCTTCTACAATTTGCTAGCCTTTTATTTAAAAAGATCAAGCCTTTACATTCAAAAGAAGTCAACATTTGGATCAAAAGATGAAATCCAAAATGAGAATTAATGAAAGTAAATTTGCAAGGACTGGATAATTTGAATAATATGTTGAAATCCTATGTAAAACATTTTCTATTTTCCAAAAATATTGTTTGAAAAATACCAAGCCTTCTATTCTTAAACACATTAGGGTGTCTTTGGTAGCAAAGGTCTCTTACATCCAAAAAACCCTTCATTTGGCAAAACGAAGAGTCTTTTGGATCCAAGAGATGTCCAAAATTTATACACAATTAAGAATAGTATTTCAAAATTTCAAACGTGAACATGGATATAAAGAAAGGTATTAAATGCAAATTGGTTCTAAAAATTATGATCAAAGCTCTGAAATCTAGCTTGAAATGTTGTAAAGTTAATTCTATTTTGAAATCTAAATTTTGTGCTAATTTATATAAATTTCACCAATTTTTTTAAAATTTCACTTTTTGGATGATAATCTCATAAATCCACGATATTAGATGTTTTACTAAATATAGTAAATTTTATTGGTAGATAATTAAAAAGATTAAAAAAATAAAATTTCAATATTTTGTTATGAAAAACTTGATTTTAAAAAATAAAATTGTTTCAAGTGCTCGCAAGTCGCTCTTTACTGCTCACAAAACTGCTTCATTGAGTTTGAGACCCATATCTTACTAGTATTCGTGTAGAGACCAAACAAGGGTTTATGTCTTAGAAACAAATCATAACAATCATTATCACCAACAAAATGATCCATGGCTTGAGCTTGACTACAAATACACTTACAAAGAACTTGAATATAGAGAGTAAAGAGCAAAGAATGATTAATGGAGTGAGAATAAGCATTATCTGTAATAGGGATGAAATTTGCAACTTTTACATTTTGGCATATTCTATAGATTGGGTGACAAGGCTCTTATTTTGCTTGGTGTGCAAGCAAAACATGACCCATTGTCACCTCACTCTTCTTAGTTGTAAATGGGTTACACAACGCAAACAAAATACATGAAACCTAAATCTACGTATTCCACTTTGAAATTTACAATAATGAAGTAGTCTTATCCTATCTTTACTAGGAATAGTATACGCTTGTATCTAATAAAAGTCTTGAAATCAACTAGTACATAGTATTTATTAATACAACACTTGAAAAAGTGTGGTTTCAACTTCATACATCTCAAAAAAATTCAATCCAAATAAGCTTACAATGTAAAGCAATAAGTTTAACCCCTAAACTTCCTTGACTATGCTTCACCAAAAAACGCTCCAAAACTGCCATTTCCAATGTGAAAAGCTTGAATGACTAAAAAATCATTATTTTCTAATTCTAACCGTAAGATCTTCAACTAGATTAATGTAATAAAGAGGTTTACAACTTTTTAACACTTCGGGTACCATAACTATTTAACAACTTTTTCCACTTCGGGTACCATAACTATTTTTATAAATGTCCAATTGAAAAAAAATTAAATTCCCTCAAATTTCTTGTTATGGCCTACATTCACAAAAAGTTTCAAAAAATCTCGACTTCAATTGAAGTCACAGACTCACAGGTATATGCCCGAATTTTAAAAAAGCCCATTCTAGGACAATGGTCCTTTAGGGGTTAAAAAGAGAATACAAGTTTAATGATCTATCTCGAAAAATAAGTAAAATCCATCAAAGGTATTTAACGACTTCACATAAGATGTTTTGTTTTCATAACATTGTAAATCCAAGTCATCAAATTGTACAATAATTGATATTAAATTACACTCAAATTCTACTTCCGTAATACACAGTTTCAATTAATATTCATTTGTATATTTGAAAGACTTATTCAAAATCTCATTGTACCATTTCAAGATGGTTCAAAACAACTAATTTTCAACATCCAATAAAATACGCCACACACAATAAATATCAACCAAATCTAAAAAAACATAATAATTTAAAAAAATTTGAAGAAAAAAATTTCAAAAAATAGGAATGATTAAATTTTGTAATCAATTGATATTTCTAAGCCATATAAAGTCATTTTTGGTGATTTCTTCTAACAAACAAAAATTAAAAGATTTAATTTTTTGATAGGCCAAGCTTATGTTTTCTAAACCAAAAGATATTTGTACGGCTTGTGTGCGGAACTTACTATGGTGCTAGTAAATGCTAAAGGGTTGGAGACTAAAATCAAGATGTTTTCAAATGTGTAGGGGCTCAACTTTCATGTAGAATTGTTCAATATAATTTAAAAAAAAAAAAAAAGACAGAACCAAAACCAAAACAAAAAAACTATGATGTAAATAATCTATAAATTGGCAGAAAACAAATCTTAATTTTAAATCTTGAAAACAAATATCTGTATGGGTCTTTATACATTCTTTAGGTATCAAAAATATGCAATTCATTCAGGGAATTTACAGCCTTTACACTGTTTCTAACATGAAACTTCATTGAAAATGAAGTGTCCCAATTTGCAAGGCCCATAAATGAGAAGAATTCTTGCATGATAAATAAGGAAGCACAATGAGACTGCATTTTACAAACATAGCAACTGAACTGAGTAGAATGGATGCACAAATTTCTGTACAACATGACTGTACTCAGGATATGTTTAACGTCGTGTGTAAACTTGGCAGTACACAAGAGTTGTAATACATCTGATGCTTTACAATTATGCTTCCAGTTACTGAACCACTTGTGATCCAGAA
This sequence comes from Ceratodon purpureus, assembly GCA_014871385.1. Taxonomy (NCBI): domain Eukaryota; kingdom Viridiplantae; phylum Streptophyta; class Bryopsida; order Pseudoditrichales; family Ditrichaceae; genus Ceratodon; species Ceratodon purpureus. The sequence continues at coordinate 6,795,987 of CM026422.1, forward strand.
AAATATTGTTCAGCTCGGGAAGAACTAGTTCACAACGCAATACAATACTGTCCAAGTAATTTATTTACAACGTGATTGACATCTGTTAGCCAACTTGTTGACAGTGTCTGTACAACGCCCTATATAAATTATTTACAATCCTTGTAACAGTAGCTAGTTCTGCTACTGATCATGTCCTGGAACCATTCACAACCTAGTTCTGCTGTCATCTTCATGATTCTGGGTCCTCGGGCATTTGAGCTTCAACTCACACCAAGTACTGCAACGACGATCTGACCCCGAGACTGATGCCAATTGACCGTCTGCTGTGATGACAGTTTGTGTTATCATGTTGCTCGTCCGAGTGTTCTGATCGGCGCAGATTCGGAAACAATTTCTGAACGAGCGTTTTGGTGACGTCCTTGGCATGTTTAAAATGCGACAATCGATGCAGCTTCGTTGGGGGCAATGTTATTTCCTCATACTCCTGATCTAGCATGTCTGCGACGTCGGGGCGGATGTGCTTGCAGCGTTTGAGTAAGTGTCCGTTCAATTGCGCTGCAGCTGGTAACATGTTCGAATCCATCTTACTTTTCACCATGGTCATCATTATAGTAGAGTCATCCACAATGAACTCAGACTCTTCTGGAATTGTGGGGAGTGTCATTCTGCGTCTTTGCAGCGGCATGGTGCAAAAGTAAAGGAGTACAACAACAATTCAGGAGGAGTAGGATGAAAATGAATGAGGACGAAAGGGAATGAAAGTGGGAACAAGAAAATAGGAAGGAGAAAAAAGAAAATGATAGGAAGAAAGAATGGAAAGGTGTATTTATACATTGAGGTCCGAGGAGGGACTTGAGTTAATTTACTTTAGAACTACAGTAAAACATATATTTTGCTTGAGTTTTAAGTAAAATAAAAGTAAAGTAAAATATAAACAGAAGTAGAGTTCCTAGACGTACATTGAATATTCTGGAAACAAACTTGTTGCACAAGCAATCTTCTGTACGAGTTCAGAGCAAGATGGTCAAGACAGTCTTTGTTTAAAACTGTGTAGGCAAAAAACTGATAAAGAAGAGTTGAGGTATGTGCAGAGCACCGAGACTAAATTGTAGCAATGATATTGGAAAGGCTGATCTCGAAAAGAATGGAACTAATCCTTTACAATAATGTACACTAACATGCGAAGCGTGTTTCCCAAGTACGCTTGCCTCCAGCAGGGAAACAGACAGCTGCCTTCATCGGAAATCCCTTCTGTGTAGAGGATATAAACAGAATCGACCATGTTGGGGCCTAGCTAGCAGCCCAGAGAGGTACTACCATTGATGTCATTACTCCTTTCTGAACTCAAAGATTGGAATATTTTTAAATGATAGTACTGCATGGCTCAATAACAATTTGCTAAATTTGGACTTTACAGTAAGAAGTGGTGAGAACAAACTTGACAAGACTTCTAACAAGAGACAAACTCGACGAATACTACAATAATCCGAATGAATGCCAAGATGAAATGCACAAAGTCGCTGTTGAATACTGTGGAACCTACTAGCTTTCCTGCAATTAATCGAGATGCTGCATACTTCTGCCTGGAGACCTGCGTATAATGTATTCCTGACCAACAAGTTACAACAGAGTCTAACATGTTAGAGGCCAGTACTTTTGAGTCTTGAGAATAGAAGTGAATCGCACGTTCATGTGAGCTAACTCCTTGTTGAATGGACCTACGACGTCAAGTTTCCTTTCATTGATTTGTTTATCCGGGTGCTGATCTTTGCCTACAGATATGATCCGCGCAACTTATGGAAGAAATGACAAAAGGCAATCAGCACCAGCTAGATTGTTTGGAGATTTATGATGAACACAGTAAATTGGAGAAACCAACGTCATGATCCAGATCCAACATATCGCTTACCAACGAAAATGAAACTTCTCTTGCTTCCCACACTGTGCAGGCTGAATTGCATGAAGTCTATTTCTGGCTTCGATAGTGTTCCCACCTCATCCAGGATTCACCTGTCACACACCCGGCCGAGAAGATGTGAAACGCCGGCATATTAAAACACCTGGAATTGTATGATTTATCTCTTGATTTATGTCACACATGGAAATTATGCCGAAATTGCATGGAGACCTCTTATCATATAACCAGTATTTCAGTTGAATCTTTACCTTGCTCAGTTGGGATGTCCTTCTGCTGGTGCTTGGCATCAGTGATTCAGGAAATAACTGTTGAATATAATTCAGCAACCCTTCGGAATCAGACTTCAGTAGCAGGTCGTCATTGTTGTGATTCATATGAACAAAACACAGAGTTAACTAAAAGACCAGAGAGAGCTGGAATGCCTTCCCAAGAACTCACCCTAAGTGAAACGAGGTTTGTGAGGTCTGCGGGTCGCGGAGATTCGGGTGTCCTGTAGGATACAAAGCGGCCGCCAGCTGGGAGCTCGACCCACCAACCCCATATTGGGTGGGAATAGTAGCAACTACTGGACTGGGGCCTCCAGATGTACCAGCAGGAGAAGCAGCTTCAGGCATTCTTCTTAAATCCGCAAGCTGGGCAGAGAAATAACACACGAGTAAGCGCTCAAGCAAATGGCGAAATACGTTGAAGTAATCGAGGAGTGAGATTCAACGTCGCTGAGGTTGGCATCGTACAAGTCAACAGTATATAGTCGACTTGTTCGACGCTTATCTGATGTAGGAAGATGACGCATGCTTGCATCTTAGTAGCCAGACATAGAATGGAGGAAAGGTTGGCATTCGATTTTCATAACTGTGTTGAATCTCTTCTTTCGGGGTCACTGATCAAGGTTGTGGATGCGGCGGGGACTAGTAACAGAGGAACTGAGTCTGCTTGAAATCATAATGCTTTTGTATTCCTCATTGACTGAACTGTTGAGAAGAGTCGTGCTTCTATCTTGGTACTCTAGTATATGCACATGTTAATTGCATGCAGTAATGTGGCACCGATTCTATTTGAGGAAAGAACAGATTCTAAGGTAGCAAATAGAACAGCAGTGTTGCCTCCCCGCATCTACAGTGTATAGTTGAGCTAGTACTGTTAGGTCTTGAAATTCCTTTTAATGTGCATGCTGTAGCATTTCTTTCAAATGTTATGACAACTTGGCAGTATTTCGCTAAGAGCTCTTCAACAGATGCAAAATGTGATCACTGCATCGCAGAGCAAACCATCATATGAAGGGGCTTCCAAGAAGGAAGCTGAATGTGTATTATCATCGGGTCAAAATTATCATGACAATTATGTACAAAGGTATGTCTCAACAGGTTACGAGTGCCGTAACTTGTTTTTCTACTAAGACTCTTCCGACTGCTGAACGCCACCAACATCACGGTTCTACCCTGCCCACCGTCTTCGTTTGATTGCAGAATTTTCTTTCGTTCTAGCATCTATTGAAACTTCAGCGCCAACAAGGGAATTGACGCCATGTTTTTGGTCTATCGAGGATGACTTCGGGTTTCTCACGGGAGTGTTGGGAGGTACGGGACCCAGCACCTTCATATTAGCTTGGCCTAATCGTCTCGGACTAATAGTTACTCTTTTCCTAATCACTACAGGATTGGCGACATTCTTGGACACGATCTTTGACCCCGGCTTGAGATTTGCTGCGGAGGTGAAAGTCATGCTCGCCCGCACTCGATTTCGATTAGCCACATTGCCAGTCGAGGATGTTCGTACTCGAGAAGGATCTGACACCATCACGACATACATGAGAAATGACTGGAAAGTTCGTTCTTTCACCTCGAGATGGAGCAAGAATTATATGGAGCAAAGTTCATGTTGTTTCTTCGACAAATCTTGGAAAGCGTGTGATCAGAAAACACTGGAGCCAGACTTTACTCCTCTCAGCTAACAGAAATTAAGGAAAGCGAAGAATTAACTGTTCTTTGAAAGGCGTTCTGAAAGACGTTACCTGCAGTGCCTTTTTTGGGCTTCTTGATCAAGTTGTTGGGTGTCCTAGGTTCTGCCGATTGCACTCCGTTTGTTGAAATTCGCGAGTTCTTATCATCATGTGGGTTGCAAATTTCAGTCATGGTGTCATTCCCCATATTATCTTGTACAATTTGATTGGAAACTTCAAGATCTGATTGGCTCTCTTTGTCGCTTGAGTTTGAAGTTGATATGAGAATCTTTTCCAGATGAAACTCACTACCTGAAAGAAGATCATCTGACACCTTCAGTGGTGGTTGAGAGTGTCTAGGAGAATCGGATTCGTTGGAAGACGTATCTTTAAGATCTAAGTGCTGATAAACAGGGCCTTCCATAGTCGAAGATGGTGGAGAAAGCATCCTCTTGAGGACGTATTGTTTCGGTGAGTCACTTGAAACCCCTTCAAGTTTACTAATCGGAGGTGGGACGTACGACACGAAGCTCCGCTTGCCACGAAGCATAGCCGGAGATTGCATGGGCTTGGACTTGTTAATCTGCATAAACATTTCAGAATAATAAGATTTTCAGGATTCAAGTTGTGTACAGTTGCCTGAAATGTGATGCTTCGATAAGCATTCTAATCTAAAACATGCGACTGAGAACTGGCAAATTAGGGCTTACTTTAGTTTCGAGTGCTCGAAGTTCCTGTTTCAATTCAAAGATTGTATAGTCTTTCCGACTGCAGAGATCCTCCAATGCTGATATCCTCTGCATAGGAAATAAAACAAACATCTTCATCACTACAACGGAGCATATCAGAAATGGTATTGCTGATTCAATATAAAGAAAAGGTTTTAGGTGACTATGGTTTATTCAGACTCTGTAACTTTACCATTCCAAACCCAAAGTACACGATATCTCTAGATGTCTGCATCTCAGATCAAGTGTTCTGATAAATGAGATGAAGTTCAGCCAACGCATTCGAAGTTTGTGTGCAGCCTTTCGACGTTAGTAATAACTCATAAGGCTCCTCCACGACTATCAGAATTACAATCCTGTGACAGCCTACGCTAGAATGTGGATGAAGAACGCGAACAACAAATCACTCACAGTGGTAAGGAGCTTACATCTGAATATGCAGTTTCGGTTGCTTGTGCAGCAGCAGCAACTTCGTCAAGATGTGCATCACTAAGAACACGGTCTTCTTGCAACGCTGACAACTCTTCGTCTTTGGCCATTAGGATGACCTGCCACCCTCAATAGAATACGTTAACCAACATCAGATATTCAACCAATTCCAAATTCTTTAGTTTCTATAAAAATAAATCTCCTCCCCACCTACCCTTGCAGACTTTGTTGTGTACGATACCCCAATTTAACGCGATTCGTGCCTACGAGATGGTTACTGTCGCGTTCAAACTGATTTAATGGATAGATTGCAATATTCATGGAATAATGGTGACATCACTTTTTGGTCTACCTTCTGTGCACGCTCGAGGTCGGCAATTTCGACATCTTTCAGATGTAGTCGAGTCGTCAACTCTACAAATTTGGATTCTATTAATTGGATTTGTTGTGTCATCTCGGAAACATCCAAATTCAGTTTGGCCTGCATAATTTCAAACAAATTGTCCCTTTAGACAGACTTGAAAAGGGAATAAAAAGGAACATTCAGCGGATAGTAGGCGTTAATAGAGAAAAAGAATAGACCGTCTTATTGAAGATTTTAAACAGCCAGATGTAATCAGTGACAATTCTACCTCGGAGGAGACAACTCGGGCAAAGATGACCAACCTTTAATTTTCGCTCTAAGTCTGCAATTTCAAGTCCTTTTAACTGGACTTGACTTCTCAACTCTAAAATGTCGTACTCCTTGGACTGCAGTCGCCGTGCCATTTCCTCCAGATCTGTATACATATTTGCCTGTCCCATTGCACACCAGTTGTCCTCCTTAAGTCAATTTGATATCCGATGTTAGCCGGCGTCTTTCAGAACTTTATCGTAATAAATTGAAACAAGAGAATGTATCGTTAGGGTCTACAGATGTTAAGTAATATTCCGGTCATTCCTAAACAGAAGGTGATACTTTTGGCACAGTTAAATCTGCCAGAGTCGAATAGCTTACCTTATAATTCTCCAAGTCTGCGATTACTCTCTCTTTGGACTGAACTACCGTCGTCAACTCCGCAATTTTGGACTCTTTCCATTGAAGTTCACGTCTCATCTCAGCAAGATCCACTATTCTAGCCTGCATCATCGATATAAGAATTGAACACCCTTGAAATTCATAAACAATCGAAATCTTGGAAGTATTTAGTAGTGATTTCAGCAGAAAACAAGAAAGTAAAAATGACATTCGGTGCTGAAAGATCAATATCTCCACTAAACGCCGCGAAAGAAATTGTTTTGCACTGTGTCTATACCTCGTGATTTCGCTTCATCTGAATAGGTCCTGCTATTTCAGCAATTTGAAACTCTTTCATCTGAAGACGAGCTCCCAACTCTACGATGTCGCCATGTAATTTGACCTGCATATCACAGAGGAATATGCGGTTAGTGACCCCATATCCAGGCAATTCATTAGAGACCACCTATAACATCTTATCGCTAAATAACCAAATACAAAAGCGTTCCCTCGATATGATGCGAGACCAATCTCGCCAGACATTTGTCACAACTCGTTGGGGACTACTCTTGTTCTAAGACTGCTCCATATCGTAAAGAGAAAATCTCTGCAAGGTATACTATGCATGAGCAAAATATATGCGTAGGATCAATGGCGTGTCCGTAGCATTTAGGTCTACATCACATCTTGTGTGTCGTCATTGAACTTCTGTCCTGAGAGAAAGCTGAAGTATGCCAGCCAGCATACTACTTCCATCAAAGCTAAGCATGGTGCGCTTCCGTGGTCTTGCTGATCTGCCTTGAGCACGATTATGCTCATTCTCTCTAAGTCCGTAGGCACATGCCAAGCATACAACCTGATTCTCCAAGTGGATGTTTTCGGTGAGCTTGCTCTCAAAATACTGTCGTTCAGCTTCATATTCTGAGACATCTTGTTGCAATCTCTTCATTTGCATCTCCATGTCTGCTACCTGCAGTTGTTAAAAAAGCGGCTTAGAGCATGAAGCTGATTCAAAAGACACATTAAATGTTAAGTGTTGGTGAGTGCGGAATTTCACTAAATGTACGTACAAGTTCACAAGATATTTCTCAAACTGAATCAATTCAACAAGCTGATTGTTCCCACAACCGCCGCAGCCGTTACCCTTACCACCGACAGAATGGCAAAGTAGTTTGGTTGAAGACTTACTTCGGCTGATGCCTTGTCCAGCCATTCTGCAGGACTTTCCCAGCAACTGATGAATTTTCCCTGTGACTCAGCAGAATTCTCTGAATATATATCACTGATTCGACTATTGGACTCGTCTTCTCCGCCTTGCCCATGAACTTTGATTAATGAACTGGTCGATTCCTCGTCAGCTTCAGGGGCACGCAGGAGATACATGGACTCCCTTTTCGGAGATTCCTTTTCCGGTGATTCCTTTCCCGGTGATTCCTCAGGCACGTCATCTTTTGAAGATGTGCAGACACTCAACTGCTCAAAATTTGAAGCACACAAACATAAAGTGGCGCCTCGATTCGATTGTTGCTCGACTTCCTGTTCATTAGTGTCATGCTCCTCCAGAAACTGCCTCCAACCGTCAGTATCTCTAGCACATTCGGAAACGTTTGGCTTCTTCCTCTGAGGAAAACAAAACCCAACCCAAATCATAAAGGGAACCCCTTATAACACAGAAACGCGGCCAAAAGATCAGGATTGACAACCAAAACATCTAACGGGAGAATCAATAGAAAATCCAGACTCCTAGAACAATTATAACCGTAGGAAATTTAAAACTGGACAACCCGATGCTCAAATTGACAAGACAACGTCCAAGAGGCCAGTAGCATCACTAGTAGACAAGTGAATTTTTTGAAAACTTGAAACATTCCAGAGATTTCAGGAGGTTTTGCTGTGTTATAAGTACAACAAAATAGACTAGATGTGATCATTCTTCATACCTGTGTATTATTGAGTAGACAACTGTTGTATTCAGATGGAGAAAGACCAAGAGCAGCCAAGGCCTGCGGAACCGTATCTCGCCAACAACGAGCAACTGCTGACAGTAGTGAGGCAACCAGAGCTTTTCCTTCTGTCGCACTTAGGTTTCGTTCTGTTATGCATCTTGCACCTTCCCTTCTAAGGACCGTCATCACCTTCGTCTGCACCAAAGCTTACAAATTTAGAAGGTTCGGAGCTCAGCTAGAGTTTATGTATACTTTCGAAACCTAGATTGAACTTCATACTCAGCAATAATGCTAACATTACTTCAAGATGTCGAACCGTAGAATGTGTGCAGAGATCAACAAATACCTTCAGTTTAAGCACAGCAGCGGCGCACTCAACGCGCAATGCCGTCACTTCTTCCTCTATACACCTATTGTCTAATACTGGAGTAACCGATTCCTTCGATAGCCGGCAAGGAATGACCTGAATCAAAAGCCGATGGAATACCCTTAGCAATCACTGAGAAATATTTACATCGCTCCCCAAAACAATGAGAAAAATAGGCAGATCCAACTGTCCATTGGTGCATCCAGCAAGCTTAAACTAAGCCAGAATTTTAACTTGATAATAACCCATTACCTGCAAGGGGGATGCAGGTGAAAACTCCACTAGTGGTGACAACCTAGAATCTGAAATCCATTTTCCCCCTTTCCTAATGGATGACCTTAGGGCCGTCAACTCAACTGATCGTCGAATTGCAGGCGTGCATGTCGAAAAGAGCGGACTCTCTCTTTCAGGGGTGCACATATCATCGTAGTCCTCCGTTGCGTCGACCATGGGGTTGACATACCATTTTTCTTCGTCATCGGCACACTTCTCTATCAATGAATTTGTCTCAGGCAAGGAACTAGTCATTTCCCTTCTGAAGGGAGTTTCCACGAGTACTACGTTCTTATTAATAGCATCATCTCTTGTTATGTCAAGGTCCTTTGATAATACATGACAGCCTCTAGGCTCAAGGCTCACATCCACTAGCAACGGTGAACTGAGTTGCAAGTCAATGGAGCTATTCGCATCTGCTCTCCCAGGAGCTTCTACGTTCTTCATTTCGTCCCCTCTTACGCACCCCAAGTCGCCCAATTCAGGATCCCCGGATATCTTCGAGCTCTGGAAATTCCCTGCAGTGACGGCAGATGACGCCCATTCGACAGCCTCGGTCCTCGACGCGAGACAAGCAGGGTCTGTAATGTCTTGAATGGCTAATTGTTCACTAAGCTGCTGCCTCATGAGAACAAGTTCTTTCTCCTACAGAAAACAAGGCGCAAAGCAGGAAGATTACAACCATTCAGAATTACAAAGACACACATTCCGAACCAACAAATGTAAAAGACTGAAGGAGCATAAGCTCAATGTTTAATATGATGTGAAGAAGCCGCACCTGCTCAGTCACGATCTTCAGCAATCTTTGAATTTCTAAACTGTTATTATCCTTAGCTGCCGCGGAAGCAGCCGCAGACAGGGCGACAATTAGAACTCGATACATGGGAGCAAAATCCTCCCATGCTTTTGCCTCCTCGGCTCCAAGACTTCCACCAATTTTCGTCGCACTAGTCGCAAGCTCAGCATTGATAAGGCGTCCATCCAGGGATATGTACGCAAATTTTCCAGTTGCATCGTCAGCTGTAAGCATCTCCGGTACAACTCGATGTCTATCAAGGGGCGACAAGGGTAACAACATTGGCGGTGCAATGTGTTTCCGCGTTACACTCTTGCGGTCCAAGGAAGCCCGGCGGGCTTCTCTAATTTCGGCAACTTTGGAATACGGATACTGTCTAACATTGTTTGCAAGACATACCCTCTGCAATGGCCCAGAGTTTAAGCTCGCTTCGCCGTATGCTCGCTTCCTTTGGCCACCCCCCATTTTTTCAGCCACATTGGATGCGTCCTTCTCGTGAGGGTTGTCTGAAGTATTCCCCTCAACTGGTTGGTGATCAGAGTGAGGGCCTTCGCATTGCTCTACCCCTGGGCTAGCAATTAGAGTCGCCAGTCCAGGGTTGCGAGGGCCATGCATCAGGTTGGCTCTCTTCCGACCAGACAGCTTTCGACGAGTCACCGCACACTGCATCATCTTGATCAGAGCCACTCTACGCCACAAGTAACCAAACCTCCAGTATGTCCCATCCACGTTGAAAAGTTCTGCCATTGCATAATTGAAGATAGCAACCGGTGTTACAACTATGAAAAATGTGCTCGCCAATCATTTTCCTCTCCCCAGCAAATCTAATTCTTCTCCTAGTTCAACAATTCGCATTCAAACTAAATACTTCGCAACCATTACATGACAGCACCCTTGCTGCTTTCCAAGAAAGACGAAAATAGCTCATAACGCTATCAGCGCTGTCTCCAAAGGACAACAAGTCATTTCCCCGATATCGTCGACTCACTCCTCTATCACCACAAAATCCACATTACAACCAAGAATAACAAAATCACTCAGCAACAATCTTCAGAACTCCAGAGAATCTACTCAGAAGCAACACCAAGCGCTCCGTTACGAACTTCAAAGGAATTCGAAGACCTAAAGAACGGACATTGTCCTGCACCACCACATTCCTAACTCCTGAGAGACCAGTCCCACATAGCCACACAGCACCTCCTATCTTCTGCAGTTCCTCCTTAAGCTACCTGCTGCATTCCAGTCTCATCCCTCGCAATTCTCCCTCGCTCACAATACTGTAGATACCAGAGTACAGGAAATTGTATAAAATACCTCGTAAACCCTTCAGCACCAATGCCACCCTCCTCCACTCTTCAACACTCCCCCATTACCACTCCCACCAACCAACCTGGCCGCCTCAGCTGTCCACCGTCAATCCACAATCTTCCAGAGCACCTCCTTCCAGCTCCGCACACACAACCAGTCGAACTCCAGTATACCAAACATCTCAAAACCCAAATACGCCAAATCCTTGAAATACGAAACTCCTGGAAACTAACCCAAGCACCTCAAACAGTGCACCAAAACTCTCCCCAATCCAGAACCTCCCTCTTCATACAATCTCACACTCGACATAACCCTTCCCCCAGCTGGTGACCTCCAAAATATTCTCCAAAAAATTCCCCACAAATCACACGAATTCTACAAAACAAAACCCAGAAGTAAAACTTCAGAAACGAAACGCCGATGGATCGCCGAGCCCATCAAGTTCCCAATCTGCCAATCACCCACCCAGTGATCACACTCCTGCAGCAGCTGTTGCAATGCTGCACAGAACAGACGACCAACATACAATGCAATGATGCGACAATGATGTACGCAACGCTGACCCCAAGTCCAGCACTCGAGCTGCCTGCAACGCAAGTACAACACAACAAGCGCAACGTCCAAACTAGAGCCGTCCCCCCTCTGTCTGATGTGCGCCCTGCGAGCTGCAACTGACACAACACCAGCAACTTCACATGAACACACCTCTAGCAACACCTCAATGTCCCGGGTATCGTACAGGTATTAGACTAGTACCATCACGGTATTGTACAAGTATCGCCTGAGTATCGAACAGGTATTGAAGTGAGGAAGGCGACGGGGGACGGGTACCGGGGTTCGAATTTCGGGAGGCGAGTTATCTCGAGATCAGCGGCGCGTGTGGAGCGAGAGGGGGGCGGAGCTTTCGTACGCCGTTCGATCTGAGAGTATGACCGTTGGACGTGCATGTCGTGTGCCGCGGGTACCGGGGGGGGCGCGATAGCGGGGCACGGGGGGGATTGCGCCCGGTATTTGGGGGCTCTTTTCGGGGTTCGGTCCGTTCACGTACTCGACGCTCATTAACTGTTTCTAGGGCGGGCCGTACTTGGTGTGGCGGCGAGGATGGACACCAGTTTGGGTTCTGCGGTGTTTTTAGTTCGTTGTTTCTGTGGGATGATGATGGCGTGCTTGATTGTGGGGAGTGGGGCTGGTACTGTAGAGTAGTGGAGTCCGGGTCATGATGTAGGTTTCCAGTGTGGCGTTATTATGGGAGGGTGTTAGATTCTGTGTATGGGCTGTTACTTTAAATGTGCTGGTTTAATGAACGGTACCACTTCTTAATCAGGCTCTCATGGTATATTATGGAATTTGAAAGGGGCTTAAATTCTCATGGTTTTGAAAGGGGCTTTAACGAGTGGGAGTTTGGTACTTAATTAGAGGTGTTTGGGTTTCGAAATGGTTATTATGTTTTTGAAAGGGTGGGTCATTGTGTGTGATAGTAATTGAGTTAGAATCAGATGGAGTCTGTATTCATTTACCTGTGGAAGGAAATGTCAGTAACAGCAGACATAAATCTTTAAGCCCTTGTTGACTTTGCTCTGGCAAAGTTCGGCTGCCGGCAAGTTTTATCCAGGATTCCACGGTAATTTAAAGTGTCATCAGGTTTCAATTTTATTTTTATTTTTTTGAAGGTTTCAAGTTGCTTTCTTGATCCATCATTTTTTATTTTTTTCTTTCCATTGAACGATTGGTGATGCATGAGTCAGGGAGTAGTTGAAATAGAAAATAAAAAACAGAGAGAGAAAAGGATAAGGCTACATTTCCAGTTGGGTATCCAGTTTGGGGCTGGAAATTGAATTCTAAGTTACTTCAAACTTATGAATTTGAGGAGGAGGTCTTTTCGTTACCTCTCGGCCCTGGACCTTGTCCGATGAGGGCTTGAATTCTATTTTCCCTGTAATGAATTTCCTCTTATTGCTTCAAAAAAAAGGAAAAAAAAAATTGAGGAGGAGGATTACTGGTTGGGAAGAACCAACTACTCAGTGTAAGTGCACCAATAACTGGGAGTAGCATGAATCAACAAGTGGCACTATAAAAGTGATTCAAATCAACATGTTGGTTTTTGGTTTGGTTTTTGATTTACTTATACATGGTTTTGGGGGTCTCTCTATTTCTCTCCAACAAGCACAATAGTAAGAGTTGTCCTTCCCTTGGACAACTATGGTCGGTGAATGAGCTTTGTTTGTTACTTTTATTTATCCTTTGGCTAAGCCAAACCCTTGGCTTGCGCCTACTCTCCAGTCATTCCCCGCTCTCATCACCTACTTCGTCTATGCTCTTTGCTCTTCTTCACCATTCCTCTTCAACTTGTCAACTTCAGTTCTCCCTTATTCGGCACTTCACAATTGCTTTCATCTATTCATAGTATTTGTGATGTTGGACGTCTCGTATATGAACCCAAAGACCCTTGAGACTGGCCGATTCATATCGCAGACCAAAAGGGCAGGCTATTCTAAGGTTTCAAAATTTAATTGTTTTCTGAAATTTTTACTATGTATAGCTTTCAACACTAGTTTTCCAATGGCGCAAATTTCAAAGCATATGGAGTTACGATGCAAAAGTTATGAATTTTAGAATAATCTGCCTTAAATCCACGGAGCCAATAATCAATCAAAATCTCTCATTTTCTGCCCAAGTTGCTTGTCATTCAATAAGACACAAAGTAACAAGACAAATTTTCTAAGGGTGGGCACTTGGAAAATGATAGGCCCAATATGTTTTCGTTCATACACATTAATGACGGTTTTCATCCAAGAATTTTTCCCACCTACCTAACTATTTCCATCTAAAGAGGTTGCTGATTTTTTCATCCAAATAAAAATTATCATCCAAAGTTTAGTTTTCATTCAATATCTATTTTCATCCATATACAATATTTCATCCAATTTTCATTTTCCATCCAAACTTAATCATTCTCATCCAATACCTATGACGTGGCAAAGGGTCCATCCACAGGACCCCCTTTTACCAAAACTGCCCTTTGAAATAAAAGGGAAATAGACAATTTACACTTCCAAAAATTCTAGAAATTTGAGATCTACTCTGATTGCTTTGAAATTTCTTGTGGTTCTTTCCTTCATTGACTTCAACCTATTTCTTGTTCGGATTTTCAATTGGACAATTTTAGACTACCCTTTAAGTTGTTTTAATTTTGAAGAATGTAAGGCAATTTCAGCTCAACCCCTTTCACAAAATCAAGGATTTTTTGCCTTTCTAAGCCCGTATGAGGCTCAAACTTTGTGAGCTCATACCTAACTTCCATAGCCAAAGGAAATGATGATCCTCTATACATCAAATGTGTTTGCAAAGTATAGCTTTTGAGCATCAAAACTTAGGTATACTCACGGGGCAGTGTAAAAAAAAACTTTTATAGTGACTTCAAATGTTATAATCTCGCAATCTGTATAGTGGATTGTCCTCAAAATTGGTATACACCTTTTTGAATAAGGAAGGTACAAGATCCTACAGTTAAATATTCAATATTTAGTCTAGATTTAGAAAATAGTAGAATTGTGCCAGTAGGAGTATGTTTTTGGCAATTTTGGCTCCAAAAACATCAAGGGCCTTTCAAAGGTTAAAGCCTAGTGCTACGCGCTTCCATGTCTAGAATTGTGTTTCACAATGGTCCACCTGATTCCTAACACATTTGTTCCTCCGGTGGAAGTGAGGTAAGGAGAGTATCGGAGGTTTGTAGTGATGGATTTTCTGTATGGAATGGAAGACTAGGCTTGTGCGCACCATAATCAACTAGGAACTTAAAGATGAATTCCACCAAAGCAAGAAAGCTTCTCATAGGTATGCTCTAACGGATGTGACGTCAAAAAACCTAAGGTATCTTGTTGGAGTTACCCTGGCCCAACTTACTTTACCTTGAGTATGGTACTTGCTAAATTGATTGCCGAGAAAACAACACAACATGACCAATTCAAAACTCCAAGAAGATGTTTCCTCCAATTCTAGTCGTTAGGTTAGAGCTGAGCTAGTTAAGTGCATGAACGAGCTAGTTCTGTAGCTCTCTCTAGATACCGTGATCTCTGGAAGTGCTAGCGCGCTCTTTGAGCTCCAAGATCCTCTATCAGTAGGGCTTTGTATAAGTGTGTTTTAATCCCTTACAGTGATGAAGACGTTCTTTCCACACATCTGCTACTTGTTGTGTACGTAAGGTAGAGATGGGTATTCCCGTCAGGGTTCTAATTCTGTGCCCTATCAAAGCACCACTATTCGAGCAGACAACACCTGACTACCTCACTTAGCAGATTTCATAACAACCTATCATGTTCTTGATGCAAGAATCTTTATATTGCATATGCCTACTAACGGAAATAGTGGTCTACTCTCTTGCACTTCAAATATTCATGAAAATTTGATAAATTTCTAAATAAAATTTTTAAAAATCAGATTTGTGATTTACGACCTAACATCTATTTGTATAAATTTTATCCTGATAATTTTCTCAATCCCATATATGCTGAATGGCTTAAACTGACGGAAATACCCATTTCTACCTTAACCGTCAATCTGAGGTCCTAAATCATTTTCTTTTGGGTTACTGTTCAATTATCCACTAGTATTCACGTGTTTTCTATAGAACTCCAATATATCTATAACAGGACTCAAGTGAAGGAAGATGGCCCAGTACGTTGCTCGGTTCTCTCGGCTGCATTCGAGCTTTAGTTGGGCACCCTTCAACATTTCTATGCATTTGATTTGCGTAATACAGTTTCTAAAGTTCACAATTAGCGGCATAATTTGTACTATGTTTACAGCAGCTATCGGGGAGATTTTGGACTCAACCCAGCTAATATCCTCTCTTCACTTAACTCATTCGGTTAAGGGAGATGATACTTGGATGATAATTTGACAATATCTGGGTGATACTTGTCTGATACTCATGTAATACATGGATGATTTTTAGTTTTTTCAATTGGAAATTTGCCTAAGACATTCAAGTTCAACCGGCTGAACCTCAATTCTGGTCGGTTGATCTGTAACTAGCTGCCGGATCTCCCCGTACATTGGTTTACAGCATCCTCCGATCCCATCCTCCGATCCCACTCCGTTGCAGAATATATTGCGGGCATGGAAAAGAATGAGAAATAACCTATTACCACGGTACACTAATAGTCTCCTGGAAACGCAGGAATGTTGGCATCGCCTCCCGGATACGGAGGATGCGGAGGACGCCTGCGCCTCCTCCACTAGCGAATTGCACAAATCGTACAAACTACAACATTCAATACTGCTACCATTGCTGCTATTGAAATCCCTGCAATCGCCCCTGCTGCCAAACCACTCTTTCCATTGGACCCACTAGGCGGTCCACAAGTACCGCAACAAGTGCGCTCAGCTAACGTTCTTGAAGTATCATTTCTAGGGCAAATAGCCGAGGAGCTTGGCGGGGTCGAAGTAGGGCAAACCTCGTTTGCAGGTGTAGTCTGCGCAGATAGTCCAAACATTACAACGGCGAGTCATCACCAGTAGAAGGTGTCAAAATGCAAATCTGGAGTACTACTTGTCATGACTACGGTAGATGGTCAATGAAGTGAATATACTAGTTAACCTGATAGTAGCATGTTATAGAAATCCAGTGATTCAAATGAACCCTAGACAGAGCAAATATCCTTCTGGAACGACGTCTTCAGCAGAAATGTATCTCCACCATCATCATTCGTTGGAAGCTTGTACACCATCAGCTTTGCTTTATTACTCTGCAAAGCAATGGATGGAAATGTTGTGCTGTTCACAACGAAGAGCCCATTAGACAGCACCATGATAACCTGTGATCACAAAGACATGTTTCCCCGAATTAGTGCACCATCGCTCTACCACGCTGAAATATTTGGAAAGAGATCTGAATATCATGATAATTATTCAAACATTGCATACTGACCTTCAGTGATATTAGTTGGTTGAAGGAAGATGCTGCCTTGAGAATTGCTCCATTCAAATTAGATAAAGCCGTCGGAACAGAGGATGCTACTAAGTTATTCACATCTATCACTAAAGCTGCAAGTTCAGAGTGACCAGACGGATTGAAATAGTCGTACGATGAATTGAACAGGAAAGAACCTCCCAAAGAAGAGACGGTGACGCTGTCGAAGGAGATTACCTCCACATAATCTTCGCGTGAAAATGCATTTAATAATCCCAGAGTTATATCCTTCGCAACGTCCAAGTATGAGCTTGAAGGGGGACGGTTGTAATCAACAGTAACTCGTTGTTCCATACTCCTTGCGACATCGACTAAAATTTTGACAACCTTGGAAACTGACACGCCGTTCAAGTACCATGGTCGAAGTCTGGGTTCGTAAGATGTGCATTGCGTCTCATTTTGCTCATGCCCAGGGAATTGCCGAAATGCACCTGAAGTGGAGCCAAAGAAGAACTCACTGTAATTCGATGGGACCGACAGGGTCTGGAACGTCTAATCCAGCATTCTCTGCAAGCAAATGTCTCGTGCAACCTCGGCAGATAATTTGGTTGAGGCAGGAGCAGGAAGGCTCCAATTGAAAAGTACATATAAGGTACCATAATATGTAATGAATCATATGAACCAGTACTATGTGCAGCTTGGAGAACCAAGCCGAAACAAGTCGAATTGATTGATTGAGTCGAACAAGAAGGGTAGTACTAATAATCTGGGCATATGCCAAGAGGACTCACTTGACATAGCTTCTGCTGTAATCAACTTGTATTAGATCTTTGCAACCTCCGCTTGTACACAGACCATGAAATTGGTTTTCAGCAGGGGCGCAATGAAGAGGTGCACCTCCACTTACTGGATAGCATCTCACACGAGAACAGTTGGCTGCCTTGCATCCGTCTAAACTACCTGCAACAATTGTAGACGTGGAACATAGTGTTGAATATAGAACGTTCAGTCTAACACGTGAGCAGGAGTAAAAAAAATTGATAAATGACAACGAAACGACAAGATAAAGGATTACCCAATCCGCAAACCTTCAAGGAGGAATAACATATACGCTTAAGAAAAAGTCACAGAGGGGATAATTCAACAGAAAGATAAGCACCCACAAAATCCCGACATTGGACCATTTCTCAAACTACGTTGGATTATGAAAAATGAAATTCTCTGCTCAAAACTCTCTACAGCGCCACAAGAAAGAAAATATTTATTCGTGTAAGAGTCAATTCCCACTTCAAGCATGAAAATGCATTCGAGGTCGGAGCATGAGTCATTACTTACCACAATTGGCGTCATTCAAGCGTGCGTTCCCGGCTATCCACTTCACATGCCACTCCTTTTTATCAAGATAAACCTTACCGACATCTGAATCCTGCGCGAGTGCTGCCTCTTGACATACCGACTACAATACGGACATAAATAATATTCTATGATATCCCCCAGCAAGCATCCAGACCCTGCTCTTGGCAACCATCTCTACTACTTGATGCATTGAAAGAAGTAGACTGGACAGTCTCACTCTCACTCGCAAATGGTACTCTCCAGTCGCTAGGTTTCCACTACAACTTCCAGTAGTACTATCGCGCTTTTGAATCCATTTTCGAACCATCTACTAGTCGACATCTACTAGGCTTTGTAGAGGCTGTCGACATTTTTATTTTTATTTTTATTCAACAAAAAGGCAATAAGACCCATTGCTGAACAGAGTCTACCGGCAATTTCCGTTGGCCCCAAGGTGAAAAGTCGGCAGAGCCTACAATCTCAACCCTGAAAAGGTCATATCCTACAGAGTCTCTAGGATGCCACGAGGCATGATTCTTGTGACTTTGATTGGAGCATATTTTAGTGCTTGTGAGAAGAGTTTCTTAGCAAGAGAATTGGTTACGGTAGTCTTTTGTATATTTAGCACCTTAGTAAAATCATTTAGATGTATAACAGGTCAAGCAAGAATTTCAAAATTGTAGTTTTTAAATTCTTAATATGTTATTTTACCTCTAATTTAAGGATGTTGTTTGTGGATTTCGTAGATAATTATGACTTGGGGATTTTGGTAGGTTTGTCTGATGTCAATAATGAATGTGATTTTTTGGAAAATTTTGAGGACGTAGGGAATTACAAGAGTTTCTTAGGAATATAATGTTTTTTTCTATTTGGCCTTTGAGAAAAAAATTATGCTCCTTTAAATCATTTTTTTTTAATGTCGGGTAACTCCAAAAAAATTGCTAGAAGGTTCTATTATCTTTGAGATTTTTATACAACAAAGTAACATGATTGTCTTTAAAGTTGTCCAAAAATTAAAAATTAAAAATTAAAAATTAAAAATTAAAAAACTTTTCTATGATAGTGGAAAAATTTCATTCAATGAAAAATCAAAGGTTTCTTACCCTTTTTTATTCAAGATGCAAAGAAAACTTTCTTTTTATCATACAAGAAGAAGAATTTTTTTTCTTTCCTTCTTTTGTACTTGAAGAATAGACATAATTCTTTTTTAGATTGTATGGATTCAAATTCCATTAGAAATTGCACTAACTAAAAAAATAAAATGTTTATTAGCAATATTTCAAAATTTTCATCTCTCTTTTACAAAATTTCACAATCTTATACTACTTTGCAATCTCTAAAAATTGATGTAATACAAAAATTTATTTTCATACAAAAATTTGACAAGTCAAAGTTTGATGATCATATTCAGAATCCTTAGGAGGTGGAGACTCTCAGGCTAGTGTACACAAGGTCAAGGTTCCTGGGCTTGAACCTGAGACCTCATGTATGCTAGTCCAAGAGCCTCTGCCCCCTATACAATTCTGAATCTGGGTTCTCGAATCGTGGATCACCCTCTGATACATACTAAATATATTTGTGAGTTTATATACAAACAACACAAGAGCATTAGTATTATCGAGGCATGGTGATTTGTTTATGATTGTAAATACATCATACTATATCACAAACTCGGGGAGATCACTCTTTGTAACTTTTGAGTATCACGTGTGAACAAAGGGTATTTAAAAGTACCCTAAAAATTAAAAATTAATCTTACTATAATTAGTAATATTTCAAGAATATTCTCATTTTTATTCTTGTAATGAATTGTGAGCATCCTATATTAATATAAATCATTTATAAAAATTATCTTCAAAGATTTATTTGGACCCTATTTTTGTTCGCACGTTGTTACGTAATATTTGGAAGTAACCTCCCCTAGATCACAAAAACTACTTTTCCTTGTGTGAATACAATACCAACAATTAAGGGAAAAGATTTTTTTGTCAAAAATGTCTATATCAAAAAATAGACAAATCTTGTGCATCTTATATTCAGGTCTTTATGTAAAAAGACACTATTTTGGGGTAATGAGGCTTCCTCGCACTTCGTCTATCCCTATACGTAAAATCTTTTATTACAAGGTAACATACAATGTAGATTATAATGTAAATTTTTTAATTGAAGTGGGTTATATTAGCATTTACTAATAAAATTGAAAATAGGTGGTGGCTTGTAATCAACATCTGTCATTTAAAATCTAAATTAGGCAAACACTTTAAATCAGAAATTGTCAAAGTCAACATACAAAATACAAAGTTTGGTAAAATGCCTTCTGTAAAAATCCATGCCCCATAAAGATAATAAGTGTACAAAAAGCCAAGAAGGCGAAACTCTTAACCCCTAGAGGCCCTTGAGACCCGATTCAGGTTGCAACCCTTTTGAACAGGCTATTCTAAGGTTTCAAGAATTTTATTATTTTCTAACTTTTTTACTATCTGTAGCTCTCAACAGTAGCTTTCCAATGGCGCAAATTTCAAAGCATATGGAGTGACAATGCAAAAGTTATGAATTTTAGAATAATCTGCTTTAAATCCAGGCAGCCAATAACCAATCAAAATCTCCCATTTTCTGCCCAAGTTGCCCGTCACTCAATAGGATAGAAAGTGACAAGACAAATTTTCAAAAGGTGGGCACTTGCAAAATGATGGGCCCAATATGTTTTCATCCATCCACATTTATGACGGTTTTCATCCAAGAATTTTTTTCATCTAGCTAATTATTTTCTTTTAAAGAGGTTGTTGATTTTTTCATCCAAATAAAAATTATCATCCAAAGTTTAGTTTTCATTCAATATCTATTTTCATCCATATACAGTATTTCATCCAATTTTCATTTTCCATCCAAACTTAATCATTCTCATCCAATACCTATGACGTGGCAAAGGGTCCATCCACAGGACCAACACTGCCCTTTGAAATAAAAGGGAAATAGACAATTTACACTTCCAAAAATTCTAGAAATTTGAGATCTACTCGAATTGCATTGAAATTTCTTGTGGTTCTTTCCTTCATTGACTTCAACCTATCTCTTGTTCGGATTTTCAATTGGACAATTTTAGACTACCCTTTAAGTTGTTTTAAATTTGGAGAATGTAAGGCAATTTCAGCACATCCCCTTTCACAAAATCAAGGATTTTTTGACTTTCTAAGCCCGTATGAGGCTCAAACTTTGTGAGCTCATACCTAACTTCCATACCCAAAGGAAATGATGATCCTCTATACATCAAATGTGTTTGCAAAATATAGCTTTTGAGCATCAAAACTTAGGTATACTCATGGGGCAGTGTAAAAAAAAACTTTTATAGTGACTTCAAATGTTATAATCTTGCAAATTCGCAATCTGTATAGTGGATTGTCCTCAAAATTGGTATACACCTTTTTGAATAAGGAAGGTACAAGATCCTATGGTTAAATATTCAATATTTAGTCTAGATTTAGAAAATAGTAGAATTGTGCCAGTAGGGATATGTTTTTGGCAATTTTGGCTCCAAAAACACCAAGGGCCTTTCAAGGTTGATCTAATCATGTCACATTGTACTGAATATTGTTCTTGTCCTTAAATACAGCGTATGGTGTTAGAATTTGAGGTATTCTTGTATTAATTTTAATTGTATGTTTTTGCTGATTGGAATGGTGCCCTCACAAGGTATTGAGACAAATTTAGAGTTGAGATTATAAGATACAAGATCATGATGCCAATGTGCATTTTATTAGTGAACATCTAAATATTGTCCAACTTAACATTGCAAGAAAGTTATCTTGAAAAGAGTTAAATTTTGAAGTACAAAGATCATGGAAAATTTATCCTACATCTGTATTCAGCATGATTTGATCATTTTGGTATTGAAACTATTAACTAAAGGTTGTCAAATTGGAAGAACAATTCAAAATTTCATTAAATAATCATAATCCAATGTATTTGAACAAGACCCTCTAAAATAAAATTTTGTAGACATATGTGCTTGAAACAATTTTCATGAGAACTAGGTTGTAAGTGTTGATGATGAACAAAATAGAGTCCCTTTGAGGATTTGAGCTGTAAATAGTGGCACATTGTCTTTAATCTTGAAGATTTGTTAATCATTTTTTATTTTTTTTTATTTTGATTCTACTCTTGGATGAATCTGCAAAAATACAATCAAGACATCGGATTGGTTGAAACGACAATCATCTTGCATTTTAACTTTGTGCCAAACTCTAACCACTTTGTACTTTTTGTTGAAGGAACGCCCGTTTCCTTTCCTTTATTCCTATCCTAAAAAAAAAAACTAAAAAAACACATTCTTTAAATCACTTCTTTCTCTAATCCTAATTGTCTAACGTTAAAACACAAATAATGACCAAGAAACAAACACCTAACAATCCTCTACATGACAACTAAGACATGCATCCACTGAGGACAAATACATAACCAAAATCAGAGGTTTGGAAGACCATTATGTTTTGCAATTAATAAAAAAAATAAAAATAACATACACTTGTAAGCATTGTGGAGTTGAATCTCAATTTCTAAACTTTTTGTAGTATAAAAAAATTTCAAAGAAGAAATCGTTTAAAATCATCTTTTTAGTACACTCATGTATCCAAAAATCATGAAAAAAAGAAGAAAGAAAAAAATGTACTCAAAAATGGCCTCCTAATACAAAATTTGAAGCTCCTCAAAATAGACAACTTTCTCACACTGCTCTTTGCATTCCACGCTTTTGCGCCGAAGTTAACAAGCACTGGCATGCCCATCACTGTCCCCTTTTCTACGTAGCAACACAGCAGTCACATAGAAAACCATTCCAGAATCCGACCATCGTTCACTAAATCAAAGTATAACGACACTGATACAATGATTCTCCAGTAAGTCTGTCACTGCATCCACCCAAAAGCTCCTGATTCATCAACTCCAAGATTTTAAGTGCAAAAACCATCCATTCCCAAAAAACAAAATGAAAACTACACTTATAAATCGGTTGAACTAAAGTCTGTTCAGCAATTCTTCATGAACAAGAGCATTCACTCTTGTTGTCAGCCGTCTCAACATCATCACTTCCAACTACCTGACCTTAACCTCTTTCTGTGCAGTACTCAAGCTTCCCTTCCCTTGTGCAAAACTTTCTCTAACACCAAATGCCTCAAATGGCAGTTTCAGGTCCTCGAGACTGAAATGCAAGCTACTTGATTCTTCCTTGAACTTCTGCAAACATACCTCTCCAGATTCTACACTACCTGATCTTAAACTCGTTTTGGGCAGCACTCAAGCTTTCACAAACATCTAATGATTGGAATGTGAATTCCCAAGTCCCTGAGAATCTCAAACATGCAAGCTACATCTACCTAGAGCTTCGGCAAACATTCCTATATGAATTCTACGTTCCAATAACAACTACCTTACCTTGACTTCCTTCTGAGCTGCACTACCGCTCCCCTTCCCTTGTGCAAACTTTTCATTAACATCAAATGTTGGAAATACTATCCCCAAGTCCTTCAGGCTGCTAAACATGCTAACCACATCTTCCTTGAGCTTCATTAGATACTCGTCTCTGGATTCTACATTGGGCGATGTGATAAGCTGGAGTGGCCATACCTTAACCATGATGCCTAAGTAAAGCTCTCGCTTCTCTATCTTTACTGCATTATTGGCAGGGCAGTGATCCTTGATCATCAGAGCTGCTTCCTTGGGTTTCCGCTCCAGTATAAGCGCCTTCGCCATGGAGATGGCACTAGCGGTGGTGTGTTGCAAGCCTTGCTTGACCCTCCAGGTCTGAATTTCATGCACCAATTTTGGGTCTCCAGCATTTGCGGCGTTTGAGATGAGAACATCCAGGAGAGAGTCGTGGAATGTGAGGCCCGCCTTGTGATAATCTTTTGCAAGAGAGAACATGAGGTCTGTCTCCCCACCTTCTTTGCACATCCGGATGATCATGTCAGCTGAGGTCTGCGTCGGACGGACGTCGTTGGCTGCCATGGCACGCAGAACCTGCCGCATAAATTTCACATCCTTGTGGAACTTGGCGTGCTTGAGGAGCAGATTCGCGGAGCCAACGCTCGTGGTGAAACCGTCTGGATTCTTTTTCCACAGCAACCTCAAAGCGCTCTGCGTATCGCCAGCTCGCAGAAAAGCAGCCACCATCATGTGTGTCACCTCCTTGGTGTGATGCAGCTCTTTCTTACCCGACTCCACCATCATCTCCTGCCTCACACGACCTGCAGCTTCCATGGCCACCGCCACCTCTGAGTCTGTAGACGCAGAACGGATCAACTCCTGCAATTGGTGGGGATTCGGAATGACTTTCTTCTCCATGGATGCCACCATCTCCTCGTACAACTTTTGAACATCCCCCGTAGGTCTTGTACTCTTTCGCACCGTCGCTTCTCCCTCCAACCCGGTCTGGGTACACATTCCCATTAACTGCGACCCGAAACCCTTCTCATGCAATTGCAACCCATTTCCACATAACCCAGCTGACAAAGTAGAGCCAAACGAGAAAAATTCCGGAACATCGCAAGCGGACCCCGCAATCACACCGCTACTCTGTGCCAGTGCACCTCTCTGCACACAAGAAGCATGATTCTCCAGAATGCGCAGCAATCTAATGCCTCCTCTCACACCCTGCATCTTTGCCTTCCTCCTTAAACCCTAAACCCTAAACCCTACCAAAACCTTCAATTAAACATTTTCCTTCCACTCTCATTCCCTTTGGATCAACATCCAGACATCATCGTCTCATTCCTCAAAATCAAAGCAAACAAGGTCTAAGTTATCTCAGACCCAGCACACTGGAAAAACCCTACAGGGGTCAAGTCTCTTTGACGTGAAACAGAGAGAACCTCAAAGTTTCTGAAACGCTACTCAGTGCACATTACACATGCTATCATCCTCTCACCATGCAACTCCTTCAGATTTCAACTCCCCTGCAGCAGATCTGCCTCTAACACATCCCGAAAAACCTAATCGCAGCTGAGAATCCCAACTATTCGCACAAAATCATCTTCATGTCACTTCCGACCTACACTACACATACCAGTACCCGGAGGTCTTTCTCATGCCGGTACCCGGAGACGGCAAAGACATGGGGCCCGGCAAGAGGCTAAAGACTCGGACAGGAGTCAGGAATCTGACCGTTCTTTACGGATGCCAAGTCGATGACGATGTGGTGTTACGTCTCTGGCTTTGAGTTTCAACCAGCGACGATTTGATGAAGCAGGGGTTCATTTGTGTCTGAATTTCGAGGTTGGGTGATGGGTCAGTTTTGCTGAAGTATTTGTATGTGGGATGCGGTTTGAAGAGCTTTCTGGGGGTGGTTTCTGTGTGATTGGAGCTTCCTGCTACCTTGTGTTATGTGAGGTTAGCGTATGGTGCGTTGGAGGTTTGGGAACATGCGACTGGGGTTTTGTTACAGAATTAGGGTATAGATTGGGGTTTCGAATTGCGGGAGGGTGTGAGAGGAGGATAATTGAAAAATGGAGGGAGGAGGGCAAGCACGAGGAACTGGGTATGCGTCCTCCTCTTCTCATGCTCTGAGAAGCGCGTCGCCAGTTAGGAGTGATAGTCGTGGCTTTCGAGCGGCCGTCAGGGATGTGGGTCAGAAGCTTCAAGAGTTTTATACCTTTGATTTGATGCCTAAGATCTTCATTGTCAAGTTTCGGCAACAGGTGCAAGGAATTCAATTGGGTGCAAATTTTGAGGTGAATAGGTCAACCTCATTTGTGAAATCGTGTCTCGCAATGGCTTTGTCGGTGCTGCAGCTCATGTTATTGGTTATTTCTTGTGTGCCCTCTATGGGATGGCAGAGTTGAGCGTTAGTGGGCAATTTCAGCACCGTATCCGTGGTTGCTGTTTGTGTGGTGCGCGTGTTTGCTCATATGATCGAATTGCATTTGTGTTGCATCAGTGTCACTGAATGGTAATGGTTGTCGTCAGTTTGATGGTGTGCAGGTGGATGGTATGCATCTGCAAAAGTGCAACGCCGATGATTGTCACACTAAGCTTGTCATCAAACCTTGCTCTGAGAATGGTTATTGGAAAGTAATTTGTGAGCCAAAGCAGAGAGACTTGCGGATACTTACGAAGAAGATTCCCCTCGGTTCCTTATTACATTTCCAGGTATTTCTCTCTTCGGTGTTGCTGGTCAGACTAAAGGGATTTTCGTGATTTTTCCGCATGTCTGCATATGCTATGCCGTAAAATATAGAATCAATGTGTTAGAATAGAAAACATTTATTCTCGAGACTCAACACGATCCTAACACTTGTAAGCAGTTTGGGATTGGGCATGATTTTATGAGGAAATCTACCGGATGGAAGTGGAAGGTAACCTCAGCTTTTGGCTTGCCTGGGTCACCTGAAATTCGCCAGAAGACCAAGCTGCCAGTGTTTCCTGGGTTTGATATCAATGTGGACTGGAATGCTCAGTATGAACTTCCCGAGCTTCACGGGTATTTGCTCAAACACCTCAGTCTCTGTTGCTATAGCTTCTTGTTGCTATTTGTACTTAGCTGCTGCCTCACTAGCTACAAACATTCTGTTACTATCAGAATATGCGTTTGTGCTTACATTTCTTTTGCAAGATTCTCCACCGATTACAGATTTACAAATAGTGTCATGCTTTGTCCATAATTCCTATTATACATTAAATCCTCAGTTTTGTTCAAATCATCACGGCCTGTTTCAGCTTTACCATGCTGTAGTGCTTTTATGTATATGTTTGTACATGCATTATTTACCTTTCTATTTCAATTTTGAAAAGAAAGTCGGTTTGTTTGTGCAGGGCAAGTGGCACTGGGGAGCCTCCTGTAGAAGCAAACTTAGGTCACCTTCATGCCAAGATTGAAAGGGTTGCTGCTGTCTACACCCATGTCGGCTGAGCTACGTAAGATATGGGTAAATTTTTCTGAAAGTTTTGGAGCTTTCAGGTAAATTTCCAAAGTCCTTTGAGTCGGAGAGTTGGATGTGATACCCTGCCATCTGCACTACGTTCCTCTCTAAGGGTCATTCTGACTTTGCTCTTCCTTCTTCGTTACCAGTGTATATAACGTCAAGGCACTCCAATGATTTGGTTTGAGTTTTTGGGGCTCAGGCTTCCACTAAGTGTACAGATGAGTACTGTTGGGCCTTGGGCTGATGTGAATAGATTCTTTTTTCAATTTAGTGAGGAATTCAACTCTGGCTGTCCAAGGCAGACGGGTGGCACCGGAGCACAAATGTTGATGGAGCATTAAAGCTAGTAAAGCAAAGTGGACTGTTACTAGTTTTTTATAGTTAGGTCAATCATCTAAAACATAGCAGGAATTCTCGGCTCCAACATTTGCACCGTGCTGTCTTCATTAATCTCTCTGAAGCGTCCCCAAAGTTCCTACCAATTCCTATCTACAGGCTTTGATTCGTGAAGAAAGATATTGTGTTTTTGGGAAATGCAAGAAGTTGAAAATGGATAGAGGTGGAATTGCTTGAGAATGTGAGTCAAACTACTATCAACTAAGAGGTGAAGTACACTTTTCACTTTGACAATTTTTGTCAAATGATTTCCCATCTGTTCTCAAATAATTACTAAAGAAATACTTCACACATCATAATCTTATTACCATTTCAAAAAAGTTGTTATGCTTGGGGTGCGGCTCGTTAAAATCGATTTTTTTTTCAAATCAACATAAAAAAAGTCAATAAATTCTAGTACAAACTAGAAATTAGTTCTTTTACCTATTAAAATAACTAAATAAATGATTCATAAAAAAAAAAATCATTTAAAAGTCTTTTTTCATAAAAAATACTTATGAAGCGAAAAAAAACATTTTATAAGCAAAAATATTTAATAGCATATTCTTAATGTCGTATGGTTAAAATAAAAAGTAATAGTGTAATAAAACATAAAAATTAACTCTTTTTTCAATAATTAATTAAATAAAATAAGTAAAAGTTTTCCATCAAAAAAGACTAAGAAAATTGATAATAAATAATAAAAAAACTTCATTGAATAAAAGAACTAAGCGCACATTTGAAAGTAATGAAAACAATGGAATCTATAATCAAATAAAATAATCGGTAAATAATTTTAATTATCAGAAAGTATGGCAAAAAAAAAGATTCAAAAATAAAAAACTAATAATAATAATGTTTTTAATTAAAATGGAATAAGTTAATATTTGCCCGTGAAATTTAATACAAAAACATTAATAAAACTCAAATATCATAATAAATAGTTGTATTTTTTTCAATAATAATTTATATTAAATAAAAAAATACAAAAAATATATGTAAAAAAAAATTTCAATAATTTTTTAATTAAACAAAAAAATTGCACCAAAGTAAGGTACTAATTAAAGTAAAACTCTTTTTTATCATAAAATTCAAAAATAATTAAATTTAAAGTTAAAAAAATGGTTTTAATAAAGTTATTAAAAAAGTAAAATAACTAGTGACTATAATAATTATATTATCTGTTGAATGAGGACTTGTTCACTCGCAACCATACCAAAAGACCGTGAGTTTATTGTTCCAGATCATTTTTTTGTTCCAGATCAGGATGACTCCATCATAATGATAACCGCGGAAAAGAATGACTCCATCATAATGATAACCGTGGAAAAGTGAAAGACAGCAAGAGTAAGAAGCTTAAAGTGAGAGTGCGAATAGTGAGAATGAAATGTGCGAGAGTGAGAGGACAAATTAGGTAGGCTTAGAAAAATGTAAAAGGTATATATTGCTTGGTACGCACTCCATGCTCCATTAAAAAATAGCATGTCGTCTTTTCTTTTTAAGTCGACAAAAAATAATGGATAAAGCTAACTTGCTTAAATAAAAAAACTAGAACCAGAAAAACGAGCTTCTATTCTAAAAAGGCTATATTGAATTATTTTTATTAATTAATAGTTAAAATAAAAATTAATCGTCAATACAAAAGGAGTTTAGTTTTATATTTCAATAAATAATATTTATAAGACCATTTTTACTAAAAATGAGTCCTAAAAAAAACATACTAAATTAATTTCACAAAATAAAATACTTAAAACATCTAATTTTTTTGTAAATTAGAGTTTTCTTAAAAAATATATACCGTGGTTTTTTACTTTTAAATGGTGGAAATACTTTGAAAGAATCAAATCTTAGTTGCAAATTCATTTTTAGAATTACTGTTAAATATTAATGATCAATTTAATTCTATTTTATTAACAAATTTACAATTTTTTCAAAAAGTAGATTATTTATTGAAAAATTTAATAGTTAACCTAAAAACTAAATTTTTGGGTAATTCATTTGAAATTTGGGATTTAAGGTTATTAAAACTAATTAACAAACAACAAAAGAATCCAGAAAGTGAATGGCCGTGACTTTCTTTAAATTTACTAAATAAATGGAATAAGCAGTATATAACAATTATAAGTTTGCTTATCTTTGGTTACTTTGTTTTTCAAAAATATTTTTTTACTCTATTAGGCTCAAATTATTTTGAATTATAGAGAGATTTCGAAATAATTAGATATTTAATAGATTCTTCACGTAGAATATATTTAAATAATTTAACTTGTAATTAGTCAATAGAATTTATTAAATCTTAAAAATTATTAATACATTTTTTTAAAAGCTTGAAACATCATTTAAAACACGCAAAATTTTATTTTTTACATTTAAGAAAAAAATTAAAAAATTGTTAATTAATATTAAAGGAGTAGACCTTTCTCGTAGACAAGGGAAATTATTAGTTGTTCACTTCGTAGTAACTACTCAAGAAATGGGCTTAGCGACAGTCGACTGTTTGACTGATCGAGGTTCGAGAGAAATAGTAAGGTCGAGCGCCATGCTTCAGATGGATGCAGCTACTTGATCAATGTTTGTCTGTGCATACAACTCTATGTATGACACGATATATTTTGAACGTGCCTATGATTTGCAAACTAGACTGGAGAATCTACAAATTTACAAACGGTTGAAATTCCTTTCATTCAAATTCCCTTTAAAGCATCAATCTCTAATAACTAATAAAAGCATTGTTAATATAGATCAAATTTGCCTTCTAATAATAATTCTCTAGATTTTCAATTTGATAATCAAATTAAAAAATTATTTAGAAAATTTAACTGAAAATTATCAAAAAAACTAATAAATTATCTATTTCACAAGGCTCGACTACTTATTCCATTGTCTACTCTTGATGTTCTCATTCTCATTGTCTCAGTTTTCATCTATAGTTTTTGGCATGTTAAGAGCCATTCAGAAATTGCACGTGACTAGTTATCCAATTCCGATTGGAAGACCACCATTAGATTCTGCAAATGTCTTGAAGCAGAATAATGAGGAAATGAGAAAGCACTGGTGATACAATTATGCCCTTTCCTTCCTATTGTTGAACAGAGCACTCAATGTAATGTACTTGAAGTGATGAGGCATGCCTACTATTACACAGGATGTAATAGTAGTCACTGTTTTAAATGGCTAGCTGATTACTTCTCAAACATGTTTTGATCCATCTTGTGTTTCTCCATGGTTATCATTATGATGGAGTCATCCAAATCTGGAACAAAAAACTAATCTGGAACAATAAACTCATGGTCTTCTAATATGGTTGCGAGTGAATAAGTCATCATTCAACTAATAATACAATTATTATGATACAATAATTATTATAGTCATTAATTATTTTACTTTTTTAATAACTTTATTAAAACCATTTTTTTAACTTTAAGTTTAACTTTTTAAAAATTTTATAATAAAAAATGATTTACTTTAATAAGTACCATACTTAAGTGCAATTTTTTTTGTTTAAATAAAAAATTATTGAAATTTTTTACATATGTTTTATTAATGTTTTTGTATTAAATTTCACGGGCAAATATTAACTTATTCCATTTTAATTAAAAACATTATTATTTTTAGTTTAGTATTTTAAAATCATTTTTTTTTGCCATCCATTCTGATAATTAAAATTATTTACCAATTATTTTATTTGATTATAGATTCCATCGTTTCCATTACTTTCAAATGTGCGCTTAGTTCTTCTATTCAATGAAGTTTTTTTCTTATTTATTATCAATTTTCTTAGTCTTTTTTGATGGAAAACTTTTACTTATTTTATTGAATTAATTATTAAAAAAAGAGTTAATTTTTATGTTTTATTACACTGTTACTTTTTATTTTAACCATACGACATTAATAATATGCTATTAAATATTTTTGCTTATAAAATGTTTTTTCGCTTCATATATATTTTTTTATCAAAATGGAATTTTAAATGAATTTTTTTTAATGAGTCATTTATTTAGTTATTTTAATAGGGAGAAGAACTAATTTCTAGTTTATACTAGAATTTATCGACTTTTTATGTTGATTTAAAAAACATAGATTATAACGAGTCGCACACTAAGCATAACAACTTTTTTGAAATGGTAATATGATTATAAACCAGATCAGTGACCCCGAAAGAAGAGATTCAACACAGTTATGAATCTCGAATGCCAACCTTTCCTCCATTCTATGTCTGGCTACTAAGATGCAAGCATGCGTCATCTTCCTACATCAGATAAGCGTCGAACCAGTCGACTATATACTGTAGACTTGTACGATGCCAACCTCAGCGACGTTGAATCTCACTCCTCGATTACTTACTCGTGTGTTGTTTCTCTGCCCAGCTTGCGGATTTAAGAAGAATGCCTGAAGCTGCTTCTCCTGCTGGTACATCTGGAGGCCCCAGTCCAGTAGTTGCTACTATTCCCACCCAATATGGGGTTGGTGGGTCGAGCTCCCAGCTGGCGGCCGCTTTGTATCCTACAGGACACCCGAATCTCCGCGACCCGCAGACCTCACAAACCTCGTTACACTTAGGGTGAGTTCTTGGGAAGGCATTCCAGCTCTCTCTGGTCTTTTAGTTAACTCCGTGTTTTATTCATATGAATCATAACAATGACGACCTGCTACTGATTCCGAAGGGTTGCTGAATTATATTCAACAGGTTATTTCCTGAATCACTGATGCCAAGCACCAGCAGAAGGACATCCCAACTGAGCAAGGTAAAGATTCAACTGAGATACTGGTTATATGATAAGGGATCTCCATGCAATTTCGGCATAATTTCCATGTGTGACATAAATCAAGAGATAAATCATACAATTCCAGGTGTTTTAATATGCCGGCGTTTCACATCTTCTCGGCCGGCGTGTGTGACAGGTGAATCCTCGATGAGGTGGGAACACTATCGAAGCCAGAAATAGACTTCATGCAATTCAGCGTGAGAAGCAGTGTGAGAAGCAATCTTGAGGAGTTTCATTTTTGTTGGTAAGCGATAAGTTGGACCTGGATCATGACGTTGGTTTCTCCAATTTACTGTGTTCATCATAAATCTCCAAACAATCTAGATGGTGCTGATTGCCTTTTGTCATTTCTTCCATAAGTTGCGCGGATCATATCTGTAGGCAAAGATCAGCACCCGGATAAACAAATCAATGAAAGGAAACTTGACGTCGTAGGTCCATTCAACAAGAAATTAGCTCACATGAACGTGCGATTCACTTCTATTCTCAAGACTCAAAAGTACTGGCCTCTAACATGTTAGACTCTGTTGTTGGTCAGGAATACATTATACGCAGGTCTCCAGGCAGAAGTATGCAGCATCTGGATTAATTGCAGGAAAGCTAGTAGGTTCCACAGTATTCAACAGCGACTTTGTGCATTTCATCTTGGCATTCATTCGGATTATTGTAGTATTCGTCGAGTTTGTCTCTTGTTAGAAGTCTTGTCAAGATTGTTCTCACCACTTCTTACTGTAAAGTCCAAATTTAGCATATTGTTATTGAGCCATGCAGTACTATCATTTAAAAATATTCCAATCTTTGAGTTCAGAAAGGAGTAATGACATCAATGGTAGTACCTCTCTGGGCTGCTAGCTAGGCCCCAACATGGTCGATTCTGTTTATCCTCTACACAGAAGGGATTTCCGATGAAGGCAGCTGTCTGTTTCCCTGCTGGAGGCAAGCGTACTTGGGAAACACGCTTCGCATGTTAGTGTACATTATTGTAAAGGATTAGTTCCATTCTTTTCGAGATCAGCCTTTCCAATATCATTGCTACAATTTAGTCTCGGTGCTCTGCACATACCTCAACTCTTCTTTATCAGTTTTTTGCCAATACAGTTTTAAACAAAGACTGTCTTGACCATCTTGCTCTGAACTCGTATAGAAGATTGCTTGTGCAACAAGTTTGTTTCCAGAATATTCAATGTACGTCTAGGAACTCTACTTCTGTTTATATTTTACTTTACTTTTATTTTACTTAAAACTCAAGCAAAATATATATTTTACTTCAGTTCTAAAGTAAAATAACTCAAGTCCCTCCTCGGACCTCAATGTATAAATACACCTTTCCATTCTTTCTTCCTATCATTTTCTTTTTTCCCCTTCCTATTTTCTTGTTCCCACTTTCATTCCCTTTTGTCCTCATTCATTTTCATCCTACTCCTCCTGAATTGTTGTTGTACTCCTTTACTTTTGCACCATGCCGCTGCAAAGACGCAGAATGACACTCCCCACAATTCCAGAAGAGTCTGAGTTCATTGTGGATGACTCCACTATAATGATGACCATGGTGAAAAGGAAGATGGATTCGAACATGTTACCAGCTGCAGCGCAATTGAACGGACACTTACTCAAACGCTGCAAGCACATCCGCCCCGACGTCGCAGACATGCTGGATCAGGAGTATGAGGAAATAACATTGCCCCCAACGAAGCTGCATCGATTGTCGCATTTTAAACATGCCAAGGACGTCACCAAAACGCTCGTTCAGAAATTGTTTCCGAATCTGCGCCGATCAGAACACTCGGACGAGCAACATGATAATACAAACTGTCATCACATCAGACGGTCAATTGGCATCAGTCTCGGGGTCAGATCGTCGTTGCAGTACTTGGTGTGAGTTGAAGCTCAAATGCCCGAGGACCCAGAATCATGAAGATGACAGCAGAACCAGGTTGTGAATGGTTCCAAGACATGATCAGTAGCAGAACTAGCTACTGTTACAAGGATTGTAAATAATTTATATAGGGCGTTGTACAGACATCGTCAACAAGTTGGCTATTAGATGTCAATCACGTTGTAAATAAATTACTTGGACAGTATTGTATTGCGTTGTGAACTAGTTCTTCCCGAGCTAAACAATAGTTTTCTGGATCACAAGTGGTCCAGTAACTGGAATCGCAATTGTACAATGTTTATATGTAACGCATCAGATGTATTACAACTCTTGTGTACTTCCAAGTTTACAAACAACGTTAAACATATTCTGAGTCATGTTGTACAGAAATTTGTGCATCCATTCTACTCAGTTCAGTTGCTTTATTTGTAAAATGTACGGTCTCATTCGTGCTTCTTTACTTATTTGGTGAAGGCTATGTACACCAATATCAGGGGATAACTTCAGTGAGCCTTAGCTTCGTGTGGATGTTCTCAAACAAAAAGGTGTAGCAATGTTGGCGCAACATCTGAATTCTGAAAGAATTGAAGATATTTATGGATGAGTACTATATTGCCAGAGCCACAGAGTAACTTCGACACTTGTGATTCCATTCAAACTTAGGCATCAGTGATCACGATGATATTACGAAGTAGGCCTAGAGGCAAGGCCACAGAGCGTACACTAGTCATGGGTACTAACGTGTACAACTCTGCCTCTTTATGCTATCGGAATTTTAAGGTCTCCTGGGAATCCTTTTTAGGCAGATTGCAATGCAAACCAGAAAATGATCTAGCCTGATACGCACAGCATCTGAAAGCAAGCTTCGAATGGATAGCTGCAAGAAACTACATTACACGTAATACTTAGGTGAGCGAAAGTAACTTTGAGCACAACAATTTTCATCTTTGTAAACTCATAGTACCGTAGGTGCAGCCAGATCACTTCCCATGGCCAACTTCAACAATGAGCTGCTGCTCCTTTTCCCATGGCACTGCAACATCGCCATCGTCCTGCGGCGAAGCAAGGCCATAACTGACAGTGATGACACCAACGTTTGGGTCAGCAATGGCAGCGAAAGCTTCAGAGGAAAGGTCAAAAGCTCGTCCTCCACTGCAGCCGTTGGGGCAACGATCGACTATCTTGATAGTGATGGCTCCACTTCCGCGACACCCATTGCCTTGGCACTGGATTCGGAAGTTCTTGCCACAGTTCTGGCCGTTGTTCCATAGGTTGGCACCAGCGCTGTCGCCCGCTGCTGCAAAGAACATGTTTCCAGGGAACTGGCCTTGGTCGAAACCGAAGCAAGCCGAGGCTACAACCAAAGAAACCAGCACAACACTCAGCTAGTGGATCATGCTTTTGGACACTGATATCAATAAAATGGTCATGTTTTAAAGAAATGCACTCACAGATCTTAGCCAAGTTCAAAGATCTCTAAGAAATCTAAATGCTCTGAATCACTGGACTAGTAACAATCTGTCGCAAAGTTTTTGGAAGTCTAAGAACTTACGAACATATGGCGCGGTGTAAAATGAGGCCCTTCCAGTACTGCCCGAGGATCCACCGCAATTGCTTTGGCAACCACCCCCGCAGTAATCCGGTGTGGTGCCACAAAAACCGAATTGACTGCAACAGAGGCGGCCTGGGCATGAAGCACCCCCAGCTTGATGGCCGCACTGCTCAGCTGCGGTGAGCACCATGAGCTGCAAAATCAAGAGTACAGATGCTACCAGAATCCTCTGCCCCTGATGACCCATCGTATCTGATTCTTGAAACACCACCTGCGTACAAAATGGTAGAATGTCATTCGAATAGTGTACAGAAGATCCTTCACTCGGCGATCGCTAATATTAGTGATTTGCTACTTAAACCTTCCAAGTTACAAGGGATTTCACTAGTGGAAATCGTGGTTTTTTCTAGGTAACCTTTCCACTCAAAACACGATGGGAAGTGACCTCTCCATCGAGATGGAAAAGGACGCCGTGGTGGCCCACTGCGTGGATTCGACCCGCACAGGACAGAGGACTTGCGCGTCTAGGTCGCTTACCCTTCCTCCTTTTCTGCTACGCAATTCAGTTCCTGCGGTAACTTACCGTGAGTGTTTATTTTTTTTTTCGAGGACAGTCTGCCCGCGCTGCTGTGAGGGTTTTCGTAACCTGCCCTTTCCATATCGATGTAGTCGGTATGTACGCCGTATTCATTATGACCACCGTCGGATGCCTATGCTGTCATCCACACGATTTCGTCCCTTCAAGCCGTCCGATGGAATGCAATCGTGCCGTCAGATGTTTTTAATTTCTGCCCTACGATCAGACATTGTATGGCCTTTAGATCTTCAAGTTTTTCACCGTCGGATTTTTATATTGTCAACCGTACGATGAAATGTCAGTGAGCCGTCGGATGTGGCCATTTCCAACCACAACGTGGAAGTCCGTGAAACCGTTCGATCATTTAATTCTCGACCGTCCGATTAAGTCATAGTGTGCCGTCGGATCCATTCAAGTCGAGGTTCCAGCGACATCGGATGCACTGATTACATGCCGTACGATCTAGGTCACGCATTCAGCGGCGACTCAGTTCAGCAACCGGTACTTTCCCGACGAATACCGACCGCAATGTTAGGGGACTATTGAGCACTTTTAGAACCCGCTGCTTTGATGTGAAATGTCCGGAATCAAATTTTAGGACGCTGAACATGGGTGACAATGGAGAATGTGCATTGCATACATGCGTAACCTCATACTGAGAAACAGCTCACAATCGGAATACACAAGTTCAACGCGACAGAGTGAGCTTTGCCTCACAGCTCATGATTTACTCGAGGATATGGGAGGATCATCCATAGACTACCGAACTCTGGTAGTGAACTTCATTATTCAGGGAATAACGACACAATTCAAATCCGCCAACTGCATCGGCGAATTTCATCTCATATTTTGCGGACCTCCATCCATATGAGGTACACATCGAGAGATAGAACTATCTAATCACGTCAACTTCACTAGAAATACCGCGCACACCAACAGTCAACCGAAGTCCTCCTCCACACCCAAACGTCTCCCTCCCCCCAAAAAAAAAAATCCACACTTTCCCAGACTATATACAGATCTACACAATTTCCAAAAGGTAGTCTGTATTCCACATCACCCACGTCGTCTTGTTGCTGCTGGATTCCAAGGCATCCTCTAAGACTCGCACATGGGTTTGCTTCCCAGCGTACATGGGCATGACACCTTGTAGGAACACATCTAGCACTTGTACCCACTGCATGCCGAAGTCACAAGGCCTGTCTTTAGGCTGTTTTGACTTCTGAACCTTATAGTGCGTACCAGCCCTACCCCTCGCAACTGCGACGCCATGGTGTTCTGGATGTAATACCCAAACAAACTTGTGAAGCCTCACAGGGTCCTGCACCTCGTACATCATGGAATTGCGTTAGATATCGCTGTTGATAAACTTGGTCCCAATAACCAACTATGCTTGCACTCGTTGGGGAGGTTCACTCCCTGCCATCATTCCAATCATACTGTCCCAACCGCATGTCATACGACACACCTCATACATGCACTTAATGTAGAGTAACTGAAACGGAGCGTTGTATTAAATTCATGTGCAGCCCATGAAATCATTATCCTCACGCTCAATACATACAGAAACATCGTCAACTTCCGTGAAAATAAACACACTTTTGGGTACTAAATACCTGTCCAGTTCTTGGTGCGAGAAGTTGAGAGTTCTCGTTCTCCGCCAAGCGCTTTGGTTTCCTCTTCTGCCTCGGCTTTTTCTGTTGCGAGACCGTCTGCGTCTGTTCACCTTCGCGATCGTCGTCCCCTTCTATTATTAAAGAGGCAATTCCACAGGGACCTGTGCAGTCTTCTTCGGATGTCGTCACTGGAGCCAGCGCCTGCTCTCCCACCAGGCCTTGTTTGTTGACGTCAGCATCCTCGACTTCCACCTCTGCGAAAATCTACATCCGGTTAATTAAACCCATATAGAAAACTCATGCTCTAACCTTACTTCTCTAAAACTGAACTCCCAGAGTATGTAAAAATGACGAGGCCATTTACCTTCGGTGACGTCGTCCTCCGCGCTTCCATCCGATGTGCCCGATCTTACACCGTCGATGGAGATGGGAACCTGTGCCCCGCATGGAGAGAAGACATGCGTCCCATGCGGCCGTCGACTGTCCTCGTAGGTTTTGTCCACATAGGATGGGTCATCGATGATGTCCTCGATGGGCGACCGTAAACTCAAGGGTACATGTGCTCCGGCAGTTAAATCGACAATGGATCGAGGCCCTAGTAGAGAGAGGCCGTCCGGTGCGGTCTGAGTGGCGTTCGCTCTTTGATTTATAGATAACCTCTTGACTTCTGACGTCAAGACGTGAACCTGTCGCTTCAGCATGTCACCCTCCTGTATTTTGCTGGACATTGTTCGTCTGTTCGCTTCGACCTCCGTCTCCAAGGCTGCCACCTTCATGGCAGTCATCTGCAACGTAACCAGCGCGTTCGCGAACTCTTCCCGCAATGTGGCAAGTCCGTCATCCATGTTCATGGCACTGACATTACGCGCGTTTGGGTTTCTGTGCAAGAGGGCTGTCGTTGGGGTCGCCATCCTTTTGGAAATCAGGGACGATGTCAGAAGTGGTCCATTACTTACTCCCGAACTGATGGATATTTGCTCCGGCACATCCATGATCGTATCTTCGCCAAAGATGTCGCCGTCTTCCACACGTATGAGACCCTGCGAAAATTAGAAGGTCCAATTGATAACACATTATCGCAAACGAGATCCGCCGTGTTAATGGAACGGTAGTCATCTACCGGTTACTAACCATACACAACTGTTAGTAAAGAGAAGTCAACATTTGCACTTTACATGCATCACGATCATCGAGAACATAAACAGTAGTTCCGAAACGCATGGGCCGTCAGTACAGCGTGATATCCAAACATAGCATCCACATCACACCAAGTAGGACTGCAGTGGGCTTTACCTCTCCCTCGCTGTCCGATACGTCCATCCCCTCGAAGACAGTACTTGGACGCTGCGGAGTTCTGCTAATACTGCTGTGACATCGCCTACGTCCCCGGATCGCTGTCATCCTCTCGCTCTCCAGTATCCCGGCTTCAGACGACCATTGAGCAACTAGAGTAGGATAGCGTTTAATAGGACACGACGGATGTCTCTTTTTCTGGTTAATCCAAAACTTCCGCCACTGATATCTGGACCAACTGAGGGAAGCTTGTAGATAGGAGCGAATGTAACCCTCCCTCAGCGGTGGATCGAACGCAAACAGGCCGTGAATGTCATGCTCAATGAGCTGAAACGCCATTGGGGAGTGCTGACTGAAATCGGTTACGGTCACGTCCAACACTCTGCCTGCCACATCCCGGATAGCCCTGTGCAGTACAGCCTTCAATGCAGTCACGTTTCCATCAGTGTCTGTCGGGATAAGTGTCTTTGGCGCTGCCCCGTTTGGCCCTCGTTGATTCCGACGGTACTCATTTCTCTGACGCCGCTGTAAGTTTCGGCGATGGTTCGGGCTGCCTTCAGCAGGGACAACGTGGGTAGATCCCGGCGGCGAGTATATCGAGGACGGTGAAATGCTTGCCCATGCGACGCTCGTTGGTGCATGCTGCAACCGCGACTCCAGACACCCGTGAGACGTCGTCATCCTCGACGTACCCTGGCTGGTCTGAAGATTGACTCCTCCCATGTGTTCGCTGGAACGCTGCGGCAGCAACTCCGTGTAGCCTGGTCCGTCGGACGTGTACATGTCTCCGACCGACGTAGTCGTCATGACTGCCGGAGATGAAGGAGACGCTAACAGTGGAGAACGTGGGCTCGAAGCGGGAGTATGTGAATGGGGCATAGCACTCGGTGCACCGCCAGTGGACACCTCCGAATCGGCATGATTTGTGGTCGAAGGGGCTTGCGGTGTAGTTGCAGGTGTAACACCTGACTCCGGCAATGCGCAAATTTTCATGGCTGCCTGGAAGACTGGGTGAGCCATGAGAGAGGCCCTAGCTCCCAGAGAGTCAACCGAGTCCGGAGTGCCATGTACACTCTTCTCAGTATGTTCTGGTTGTCGACTCGGCGTAGTTGTCTGAGACATAGCAGCCCGCATGATGGCTTCAAGGCTGGCTGCAAAAGCG
The DNA here is from genome assembly GCA_014871385.1 of Ceratodon purpureus. Lineage (NCBI taxonomy): Eukaryota > Viridiplantae > Streptophyta > Bryopsida > Pseudoditrichales > Ditrichaceae > Ceratodon > Ceratodon purpureus. The sequence continues at coordinate 6,836,045 of CM026422.1, forward strand.
GCTACATCTGCACCAGGCTGGAGCAAAGATCCATGTCAACATTAGTCTTTGTACCTATTCAAGCACATGCATGCGTTTCTCATAGGACAGGGCTAACATAATTCGAGCTGTACTGTCTAGAAGCAATGGAAGATGTTAGACACGATGGAAGATATCCGTGTGATTACAGAAATGTGGATGTGCATAAACAGAGTCTGCTGTACTCACCGTACTGGGCTCCCCTACGTAAGCCATAACCGCTGTGCAGGAGAAACAGGCGACTTCGTAGCTTCCCGAACGCACCTAAGGGCGACTCCTCGTCGATGGAGGAGTAGTACAGAATGATAGAATAGTACCTCTGCTCATGGAGGAGTAGCCGGACGCAGTTCAATGGGCCGATTGCCACGTCCGGATTCGATGAATCCATGACCTTCAGTTAACTGTACTCCACTAGCCATTGATCTCGGGGGAACTCCGCTTTACGTGAGTCAGTTTCGCTACTACAGCCCCATAACCTTGTCATCAACCGATCTCCGGATAAGCTTCGAGGAGGATTGCTGTACGCACTTCAGAAATGTAGATTTCGCCCCTTACATCTGTCAATGCCTGACTCGGTTACCATACGTCAGGTTAGGATGTAGCACCTGTCGTTCTCGCGGGCATGGTTCTGGAGTTCCAAGTTGCGACGCTCATGACCACGGCGCTGATTCCCTGGTCGCAGGTGGGGTGGAGCAGTAGGAGACAACTCTCATCACATATTAATCAGGTACGTTAGCGGTATTCCTTGCCGTTGGAGGTCACTTCCACTGTTGCGACCGAGGTGTAAAGTTGTACTGAGCAGAAATAGATATTCTAATACAGTATGGAGTATTTGGAGTCACATTCACGTGAAAGCAAGCTTACACACATTGTTCGTATCCCTGCATACTCATAGACAAGGTAAAGGCCAAACATTCACGGCATTGCAAAGTGAAATGGTCACAACATAGACGTTAAACTCGGGTGATCCTGCAACACAAGCGCTCAAAATTAACGCTCAGTCTACTACAACATACCGAACGACGGGCATAGTCCGTCGTCACGGTGACTTATAGGTAACATGGTCGGAAATTGCTACCTACTACAATGAGTGGAGGTTGTCCACGCCCAATGTACTGCCTACCGGTTCTGCCCCCTCCTCTATGTCGTCTACGACCATTCCTAACTCGGAATCTGCGTCCGGTGCCACATCCCAACTGTCGAGGACATCATCCCTCTGGGTCTCTCGGAACGCTGTCCACGCAGGCCAACCGAGGTGCCACTCCCTCCGCTGCTCTACAAAGGCCCTCCAGGCCACGGAGACAAAGCGTAACTCCCAGCAGACCCTGAAGTTGTCCAAGTAGATCTCTGAGTCCATCACCATCGGCCATATATGATGGGAGACAATATCAAGCGGTAGCGGTTCGAGGATACTCAGTGGGGTTTCTTCCTGCTTCTGTGTACTGGTAGCGTCGACTGGGCAATCGTGTGGACGGCGCCCATGTAAACTTGTGGTATGGACGACCTCCGGTATCGCTGCGCTCTCTGGTTCCGACTGCCTCCGTGCCATTAACCCCTCCAAAGAGGTCTGCTCCCATACTTGCGTGTGGGAGGCCATCTTCGCAGCTCCGTTCTAGAACGTGTACTCGGCAAGACTAGGAGATTGGCACTCCGCTTTACAAGAGTCAATTTCGGTACTACAGTCCCGTCACCACGTCATCGAGCGATTTGCGGATTAGCTCTACGACGAACTGCAGTCCTCACCTTAGATAAGTAGATTTCGACGGGTACATCTGTCAGTACCTGACTTGGTTACCATGCGTCATGATCGGATGTAGTAGATGTCGTTCTCGGAGACGAACATTAGAAGAAGATGCAAGTTTCAACGCTCATGAACACCTCGCTGATTCCCTTGTCTCAGGTTGAGTGGAGTACTAGGAGACCATTCTGCAGCACTTTTTAGGTACGTTCTGCTACTCCCCTACCTTCGACTAGCCCATTTCAGTGTGTCCCGAGATGAATTGGTACTTTGCCGCTGTGAGTGGGTGATTTTCCTCTTAGAAGCCCTCATGCCAAACTTTATACAGTGAGTCCCCCAGCCCTCAATAGAAAGTTACATTCTAACTGTGCCTCTCGAGAGGTACCTCGTTAGCAGCGACTACGCATAGAACATCCGTGCAGAATGGCCATCGAAGGCCACACCTGCGAGCATGAGTGTGAGGATTGGGTGGTAGGCGATGGGCAGTCAGCAGTTGAAGATTTTTTGAAATCCGTGCACGACCATAATCGTGCTTTAGCCTTGAGGGATATCGGGGTACCACTGCCCCGTGACCACTGTACTGGTCTTCGTCCAGTTTCGGAGTTGACACTTCTGCATGCACTCCCACTGGATGTGGTCTCTAAAGTCATATGGCCAATTCTGATGGACAAAGGGTGTCATCTGGAGAATTATCGGACTTGTCTCTCGCTGCGAGCAGTTTCAACCGGTTGGCGAGAATATGTCGAGAGGCAGAAGGAGTGGACCCTGGGTGTGGTAGCGAACGCTAGACATCGTGTACGCCCTCCAGTGGAAGCCTCCTACAATTCCGAGTTCTCTTCGGATTATGATTCGGACTCTACAGACGGAGAGGAAGAGGCATGGTCTTTGGAGAACGGTGGACTGTACTAGGGTTGGTTGGAAGATATTCGTAGCCATTACTACACTTTCTGTAGATGTATTACGGTCGCTTTTTCTATGGAGTACAAAGCATACGTTTTGTAGGTACCAGTTTGTGGGTCCAGAAATTGAGAAGGGCGTACAAGTGACATGCGCAATGTACTTTACATTATTAAACGTGAAGTAAAATACACACACTAATTTTACTTATCACCGGATGTACCAGTAACGGTGCCAGGCTGACATTGTTGTCGACATGCTTTAGTCAGTAGGTGGTCAGTCACGGTCCGTGGAAGGTATACAAGAGTGCTCTGTCAATCTAGGGTTTCTGTGTTTTTTTTTCCCCTCCCCTTAGTACACTCTATAGAGCATGCTCTCGCGTAATTCAATGTATTGGTGGAAATGATACGAGACGGGGGGAGATACTAGCTGAAGGGAATTGCATATTCCACTGTCATTGAGTCTCACTTTCTGCTTGCAATTACGGGAACCCCAGAACTCAGTTCGGTAGTTCCAGCCCTACATTTCATGCACGCGCGCATTGTTTTCAGTCAATTGCCGTTTGTATGGCCATGGCCATTGGGGTTATGCGTAGAGTCACTCCAACTCTCCAGTATGATGAGGCCGTATGCTTATATAAAGTTCCAATTTATATGCTTATAGGGTATTTGCGGCATGCACAGGATACTGGCTATTTTCCAACTGGGTTACCATGCCTCCGCGGCGCGCTCCAGGCAGGTTGCCAATCGAACATCTTGGTCGGCAAAAGGACCGGGACTCAAAGTTGCTGGGGCGGGAGATAGCGAGAGCGCGTGCTGCTGGGGTTACCAAGCTTCGTTGTCCATGCCGAATTTGCAATCGGGGTGTCCGCACTCTGTTATTGCTGAAAACCATTCGCCTGCATATCCGTGATTATGGGTACCATCCTTGGCAGCGAGGTCCATCGGAGGTGAGCAATTAGGGCATTTCAATTTCCAACTTTGATCGCACATACTGAATGCTCCTTAGGTTTAGGTTTAAGTTTTGCATCTTCACTGCGGCATATAATGGCTCTATTAGGACTATGTAGTCTAGACGGTCATCAGCATTTGTATTTTGAAGTTATCTCTGTTGCAGGGATACGACCCCGATGACTCCGATTGCGAGTGGGAGGAGCATATCGGCAGGGAGTATGGTAGAGCACCTTCGCGACAGCAACACGTAATCCGGGATCCAGATGCGGCAGCAGTAGATGTAAATGAGGTACTCCGCCAGGCATTCGGTGTATGGGATGAGATCCGCCTAACAGCTGCGGACGATGCGCAAGAGAGAGAGCGAGTCGTGGCAGAACAACCACAGGGTAGTGAAATGGGCCCGGTAGGCGATGGGCGGGAAGGGTCTGTGGGTAATTCGGATAATTCAGAGTACTCTACCAGTAGTGAGCTACCTTTCGATCTAGGCGACGAAGAGCACTTCGAATGGGGCGATCCGGATGCTATGGACACAGCAGCAGCGGCGCAAGCTGAGCGAATGGAAGAGGTGGCCCGAGTCCCGTTGTACGAGGGGTCCCCCTTGTCGAGTTTGGAAGCAGTGATCCTTCTGCTGAACCATCATAGGAGCAATAACCATACAAATGTCGCGATTGACCAGAACTTTGCTCTGTTGCATAGAGTACTACTTCCTAAGCCGAACACTATGCCAGACTCAGAGTACGCTGCCTCTCAGATGCTGAGCAAACTTGGACTTGAATTCAATTGCATTGACGTATGTCAAAACAATTGCATCCTCTTCAGAGGTGTCTACTCGGAAGCCGTCGTCTGTCCCAATTGTGGGTCACCGAGGCGAAAGAGACATGGTCAATCCTGGGTATCTGTTAAGATTCTGCGTCACTTTCCACTGGGGGAGAGGTTGAAGAGGATCTTCCGCAGCGTCCTCATGGCAGCCTCTATGACGTGGCATGCCCGTGAACGGCAACATGATGGTCTAGTTCGACATTTTTCGCAATCAAAACACATGGCAGACATTCGCGAAAAGGAACCTGAATTCTGTAGCGATCCTAGAAGGCTGTTTCTGGCGTTGGCAACAGACGGCATGAATCCGTTTTCAGAGAAGAGGAGTGTTTACAGTACATGGCCAGTTACTTTGATGAACTACAACCTACCTCCATGGATGACAACGAAACGTTACTGCATTATCCTCTCTCTTATAATTCCAGGTCCGAAATCTCCAACGGGAGAGAACTTTGACACTCTCATAGAGCCCTTGGTAGAGGAGTTGGAAACTCTATGGCACGATGGCCTGATGTTGGAGGATGCAGCGCGATTCCGGGGTGAAAGGTATTTTTTGATGAGAGCAATGCTGATTTTCTGTATACACGATTTCCCGGCGTATGGTATGGTGGCGGGTTGTGTTACTAAAGGCTACCATGGCTGCCCAATATGTGGTCCAAACACTGTATCCAGGAGGTCGCAATACTTGAAAAAAAACGTGTACGACGATCAGGCTAGAAGGCATCTACCCAGTGCACACCCCATGCGTTTAAATGCAAGGGATTTTAGAGGGCGAGAGGAGCTTAGAACTGCAGCGCCAAGAGTGACCGGAGCAGAAACTCTGTTGTACGCCAATCAACGTCAACAATGGCTTGATAACGGCGGAGTTGCTGGTGCACCAGGAGACCCTGTACGTGAGACGGGTGTGAAACGCCGATCGATCCTATTCAGGCTCCCTTACTGGGAGGTGCGTCCCTCACCTAGTACTCGTTACTGATTGAAATCTGACTGATGGTCATGTTTGCAAACACTGCCATGTATGTTGGATAGCTACTTCAGAGGTTGTAAAACATGGCATACTCTCCATGCCATGTGGAAATAAATGGTATGCACTCCTTTTTTACAACTGAATGTTCTACGTTTGCAGAAGCTGAAGATAAGGCATACTCTAGATGTAATGCATGTAGAGAAGAATGTGGCAGCCAGTGTGTTGGGCTTTCTAATGGGGGAAAAGGACACTGTGGCTTGCCGTAAGGACATGGAGAGTATTGGCATCCGACCGGGACTACATATCAGACCGAGGCCTGGCGTAGGAAACTATATCAAACCGCCGGCACCTTACTCTCTCACACCACCAGAGACTGCAAAGTTTCTAAAGACTGTACGTTCCATTAAGGTACCCACTGGCTATAGCTCCAACTTGACAAAGCACGTGAGTGAGAAAAAGTTCCAGGGGCTGAAAAGCCACGACTACCATGTGCTTATACAGGATATAATTCCAGCCTGTATCCGTGGCCTGTTATCCCCCGGAGCTCGTGATGCAGTTGTGCGATTGGGGAACTGTTTTAAGAGGATTTGCACCAAGGCAGTGGATCCAAGCACAGTCGCGCAGCTACAACAGTACGTTGCGGAAACCTTATGCCTTCTAGAAGTGTGGTTTCCCCCGGCCCTATTTGATATCATGCCTCATTTGGTGCTCCATCTTGTAGAGGAGTTAGATTGGCTAGGCCCAGTACACTCTAGATGGTGCTATGGAGCCGAGCGCTACTTGTATGTGTTGAAAAAATATGTTCGTAATCGAGCCAGACCTGAAGCGTCGATAGCAATAGGATACAAGTACGCCGAGGCCTTAGGATTTATGAGCGAAAACCTAGCCCTTTATCCCGGGCATGCGAAAATTTATGATCCTGATGATGACGACAGTTTCAACGGAGAACGGCTTGAGGGCGCTGAGGATAAAAAATTGCTTCCCGAGGAAGAGCTTAGGGCAATTCACGAGTTCATCATTTACAATTTGAAGGCTACTGAGACATTGCGTCTGTAAGTCCGTAACCAGATATTCCATTTATTGCCTCTTAGTCGCATCTAAATTACATGTGGGGGCAATGAGTTCATGTTTCAGGAGTCCGTACAGTCTCACTGTTTTGGTGTGGTGTATTTCCTACTGACATTGTGTTTGTCACACTTGGTTTGCAGCGAATACGACGACGAGGTTCGGTTGCATCGTAGGAGGCACCGTAACAGGCCCTTTCCACTGTTCTCCAGTTGGCTGGATGCACGTGTGGACGCTATGCGCAGGCGTCACGAATACGTGTCCCCAGAACTTCGAAACCTGGCACAGCTCCCCCTCCCACTGGTCAACGAACACAAACGCATGACAGCGTATGGTAACCACTACCGGACGGAAGACTCCATTACAGGGAACCCTTTCGAGACATTTGACTCAGGTGTGGCTTGTGTTGCTGCCACCCTATGTCAGACCTCCGCATCTGACCAACGCCCTGTCGAAGCAGATTTGAAGTACGTAGGAATATTACGTCGCATCATCCAGGTGAGCTACGTTGTACTACAGGTTACTGTTATGGAATGTAGTTGGATAAAGCCAAATGTGGCTGGTAATGCGACAATCAAACAGGACGATTACGGATTCTGGATGTTCAGAAAGGGCGCGTATCAGGGTCCTCGCGCAGAGCCGTACATCCTCCCTGTGCATGCTTCCCAGGTCAATCTTCATCTCCGACTGCGTTTCTATCCCAGTTTGCCGAAGTTACATGTAATTGGCTTCTGTTCTAATTGTTTTTGCAATGCTGAGTCACCATGGAAACAATTTGTATTGATCGTGTGCCATTAATCGTATGCTACTATCAGGTATTTTTTGCCGCAGATCTGGACAACCCTCAGTGGATGGTGGTCATCCAGAAAGAGCCCCGTTCTAGGCGAGTCGAAGATGATTCGGACCAATCGGTGATTGGCGCCGGAGGGTTAAATGCCCCTGTCACGTACGATAATTCAAGCGTAGACGATTTTCCAGAGAGGCCTAATGCTGCTCCAGTAGGGGAACCCGTGGCCTCGGAAGACGTGGCTGCCGTGGATGCGGTAAGAGAGCCTGTCAATGCATCAGACCCTCTGCTGGACCTGGATCACGTAGATGATGACGACGACGATGACATAGAGGACGAGGAAGCGGTCGATGGAAGCGACGAGGTCCTGGAGTTCCCGAATCTGTAATTTAGAGCAGAGGAGTCCAACAACCACCAGTTAAAACGCAATGATAGGGATGCGACGATGGGGACAAGATTCATTTCTAGAAGCGTTGGACGCTTAGGCGGCATAGCGCCGCTTAGAACTGGGGACTAGAGAGATCCCCCGATCATTCGGCAAATATTCCGTGGATTGTTCGGGGAATGTGACACGAACTGGCACCGAATTGGTTGTCGAGAAAAGTGGGAGGTAAGTTGAATTAACCAGTTTTAGCAAATTCCGCTGAGTGGGGAGGTATAGCCACAACCGAGGTTGTGTAGTGGTCCCTTCGGCCCACGTGTACTTTCCTAACGCTGCGTGTGGAGTTGCCGAATTGAAAATCCCATCTCTCCAATCGCACTCGGCAAAACTGCTTGCAGCGAAGGTCTTTCCAATTCCGATTACGGTGACTTATATTGTGCCCATACGTATGGTACCGATGCGCAGTACTATAATCTGAGTGGACATTTAAACACCGTAGGAAGACAGCGGTAATTAACTCTGGGCCATCTTCAAAGTGGGTTGGCTTCCCTTGTCACAGAGAATGTCAGGTTGCGCAGTCTCCGTTCTCGATGATGAGGGCACTCCTCTGCCCTACGGACAAGCAGGCAATGTTAATGTTCAACGACAGGTATGTATTCTGGCAGCCAAAGCAGTCACTTTCTGTTAGACGGCCTCTTCTTTTAAAATTGTAATTCATGATAAATGTATGCTAGCGGAATTTCAACTTTTAAATATAAAGATCAAACGTAATCATTAATTGAGAATGTATTATGATGTTTGCAGTCCTTTCAGCGTCCTGGCATGACGAGGGGTCCTGAAAGGTATCAATATCCGCGAGATCTCACCTCTGTTTGGAACGGCCCAAATCACCGCCACTGCTGCAACGACTGCAGATGTTTGTTCTGCACTGCTTTCCGGTGGGTAATTTTGCCACACTGCAGTTGCAGGTTATCGCCCGCAACAATGGCTTTGCCATTGGACGCTCGCGTAAGGCTTAAACGGAGACGTTGCCCACATCTACCTCGACACAAGACAACAAAGTTCTACGACTGCGAATGCGTAGTCTCTGGCAAAGGATGGAAAGTTAAGCTGTCCATTCAGGAATGTGACTTGGGATTAGGCAATCCTACTGGAGACTTACCGGAGGAGGATAGGTTTATAGACTTCACGTCTTCATTCAGGAATGCTTAGTGTCTTGATGCAACAGGTGCTACCCGGTTTGTTGGTTCATACCGTATGAACTAGTGCACATGCCCAGCGAAATTAGAATGGAAATACTCACAGATGTAGTATGCAGAATTTTCTCCTAAAATTTGTTTTCTCAAGGTAATATTAAGAGTCATTTCGGATTTAAGTACATCACCCGGATATGGTATAGAAAGTTTGGAGGATCATGTGTTTAAACTGGGAACTCTATGATACTTCTGGTGTGTCTGCTACCAGAAGGGTGTTCGGAGCTTTTAACTGCAGTAGTTCATTTATGACTCTGAGGTGGTAGGTATAAACGACTTTTATTACAATACTTTCTACTAACATTTCATGCTGAGTAGTGTATCAGGTACTTTATTGGCCCACTTCATGCAAGCCCAGGTCGACTAACGCACAATCACGTCGGTTGAAGGCATGCGAACATTCCATTCAGTACGTACATTCTGGGTGAGCTGAACAGTCTGTTTTTTTTTTTTTTTTTTTTTTAATATTAGTCTATTAAATTTTTTATGCATTAGAGTAATTTATGTCGATCCTATTTTATGTTAGATACAGATTGGTGTTTTAATTAATCATCTCTGCTTTTGTAAACAGTAAGTCCAGGTGGGAATGGCAGAACGGTTCACAGAATTCTTCATATCAATATTCATTCGTCCATAAACTCTATGATACTTCTGGTGTGTCTGCTACCAGAAGGGTGTTCGGAGCTTTTAACTGCAGTAGTTCATTTATGACTCTGAGGTGGTAGGTATAAACGACTTTTATTACAATACTTTCTACTAACATTTCATGCTGAGTAGTGTATCAGGTACTTTATTGGCCCACTTCATGCAAGCCCAGGTCGACTAACGCACAATCACGTCGGTTGAAGGCATGCGAACATTCCATTCAGTACGTACATTCTGGGTGAGCTGAACAGTCTGTTTTTTTTTTTTTTTTTTTTTTAATATTAGTCTATTAAATTTTTTATGCATTAGAGTAATTTATGTCGATCCTATTTTATGTTAGATACAGATTGGTGTTTTAATTAATCATCTCTGCTTTTGTAAACAGTAAGTCCAGGTGGGAATGGCAGAACGGTTCACAGAATTCTTCATATCAATATTCATTCGTCCATAATCTCTTTGGAAGAGGGACTGAATTTTGATAAAATATTAATTCCCAATCAAGACTAATTTCGGAGGTTAGTCGAATTTCCAGAAAATGACTACTCTCAAGTGTTCTAAATGTTAATTTTCAATATTCATTAACTGTTGACTCTGAGGTCTTGTACATCTAGACTATGTTATTAAGTTTCACGTTCTGTTAGTACTATGATGAAATTGAGGTGTACAGGGCTCAACATTTTTGTGGACGTGCACCTTGAAGAAGAATGGAACTTACCTGGATCTGGAAAGTACGATCAGGTACTGTTTTTAATCCGTACCAGATATCTAGTATGGGTCAACTTTTGGCTTAGTGTTTGTGTAATGAATGAGAGGTAGCACTTTCCTGCTACTTTGGCAGGGTGTGGATGATACTTCTCGAAAGCAATGTCATTGTAATTATGGTTAGTCGGTATGTTTTAGAATCCCGGAAGATTTTGCAGCCTCTGTCACCTTCTCAGGCCTTTGTATTTTCGAAGTTCAGCCAAACCATGGAGAGTGATTATGGCCCATTGTGACGTGCTACTTTCTATCAAACCCGTAGTGCAGGTTATGGGTTGTTCGGACAGTGCTATCACTTTGACGTAGATTTAATGTGGGTGTGAAATGGAACAACATGTGAGTAGTCATATACGTCGTGGTGGAAGGGATATGCGTAGACGCGATTATGAAGGTGGATAGTGGAACTGGGTGGGGAAGGGTCTAATCCGTTGAGTAGGATACATGGGCCATGATGGATTTCACTATGCCCATCTCATGTCGTCTGATGCATGTTACTGGCTGCTTTATCCATCCCGAACTGACTGGACGGAGGACATGTTGCCCAATGCTGCAAACCATCATACTGTGGGTCTCTTCAGATGGGAGACGTTGGGAGATTTACAGACTTGGCATGCAAATGATGTGATCCGACCTCCATGCAGCATCATGGCAAGTAATGATGTGAATGGAAATCGCGATTGCACCGCGCAAATGGGTCTCCACCCAGGTGGTGGTGTGCTGCTGGGACAGCTTGTGGCAGCATGTGGCGGCTCCATCATCGAGTGCTCCCCCATCAGTCTCCCTGGTAGAGTATATAAGACACATCCTGGGAGAGAGAGAGACCTGTTTTCATAGCAATTCCGAGACTTCCGTTGGTGAGTTCTGTTCTAGTGCACGAGGTGATCCTGGCGGACACGACTGTAGTCGAGCTCTGCTATCCCGGTTAGCGTTTACGACTCTGTGCATTGAGGTGAGTCTCTATGGCGATACCTCGTGAGAGCTGCGGAAGTAGATAAATGTAGGGGCTCCAGTCCGGTATTCGAATGAGTTGGGACGCTCGCTGATTTCCCTACGTTGTCAGGGTAGTGAGGTACTGGATTAGCAGGAGCAGAATTTTGCGAGAATCCTTGTATGATTGAAACAGGTAGTGGCCTATTTGTGGGTGGGTTGTTTTCATCTTCGCCTGTGAAGTCGATTCCTCACCACACGCTTGCTTTCTGTGGTTGCCGCAGGTTGCCATTGATTTGCATCTGTTTTGGACCCAATTTTCTATCTCCCCTCAGGAAACAGGACCGGCTATGGTGACCACGCGGAGGATGACCCTGGAGCAGAGAGTTGTCGCCGCAGCAGTTGCGGAGGGCCCGGAGGATCGCAACTTTGGACCGCCAATGGAGACCACTTCGAGGACGGGGTCACAGCGGAGGATTCTCGCCGCAGCAGCTGCGGAGCCCCCGGAAGATCGCAGCGTCGGGTCCATATGGTGGTTTGCGGAGAAGGAGGGTCTCAACAGCTACGGGTTCATCCCAGGGACAAACCTCGGAGACGAACATTGCTCTCGGGAAGAGTATGTTCAATTCTGGGGACAGAAGAACTATCACAACGGCGGGCGTTACAAGAGGAGAGTGTCCCCCAGGATGGTACGTCGTATCCGTTTCCTCTATCAGCGTTGCTTTCAGCGTCCCATCGGAGCCTCGGACGCAATACCGTACCACTTCGGGCGTGGCCTGCTAGCGGAGAAGAAAGGGTACCCAATCAATTGGGCGGGTTATGCCAGGAAAATGACCCACAGAGGGACGGGGGACACAGCTCATCTTCTCGCAAAGGTCCATCAACCCTCACAGTTGACGCGCAAGGGAGATGTCTTTGAGTTCGTCTCGATGGAGACTCTGCGAACGAGGACAAGCCCGGAGAAGTGGCCGAAAAATGAAGCCGCATCCGAGTCGGACGATGAAGAGGGTAGCCCGCTGGACTGGGATGTGAATGTCGTCTTCAAAGCAGAGACTTCGGCTGGGAATAGAGTTGTGCGACTCGGTCCCAATGCGAGTGTCGCCAAAAACGCTGGTGCTGCGCGGGAGAATGGAGTAACGATGGCAGGGGCAAATCCAGGTAACATTTCTATAACACCGCGCATGTATGTACTCTTGTTTTCCGTCTGAATTAAACATAGTACATAAAAAGAGTAGGGGGTGAGTTAATGGGAACATGTGAGTAGTAGGCTATGGTGTGTGGGGGCCATGTACGCATTGCAATCCCTGTCGTAATCCCAGATGCATTGATTGTGACATGTCTCATTTTTTGTGGCAGCTACGGAGAGCATCCTCGATGAGAACCCGGAAGCACCGAAGGAAGTAGAGGAAACAGTGGAGGACCGTCATGGGAAGTGCACATGCGGGATGAAACGACGAAAACTTTGGTTCCCTCCGGTGAAGGTCGAGGAAAAACGCAACAGCACCGAAAGCGCAAGTCCAGGTGGGTGGTTTCCCCCGTGTCCTCTTGTCCTGTGATTATGGTGAATTTTTTTCGATGTCACGTACTCTGCTTATAGTAGCTGTTGTTGGTCGCTCTCTGATTCTCGCTTTTTCTGATGCTGCGATTTGGAATTTTGCAGTTCACACGATTGCCACGAATGTCGTTGTGAAGACGGAGACGCCCCAGGACAACGTAGCCTCAGGCTCAAAGGCCTCAGAATTGAGCGCCGAGGCACCTTCAAGGAACCGTCCATGTGCGCAAAATGATCGCCCAAAAAATGATGGAGCGGAAGCAGGTGTGGCAAGACATGTGGCGTGCATGACGGAGGCAGCGTGGAAGAGAGCCTTTCTGTGCAAGACATTGACAGGGCCGGACCCTAAAACCCCTGTTTGTTCTGATGACGAGAAAATTACAGGTAAGGCTTGAATTTGGCCATGGCTTTTTCAAGTTCCCTGTATTGTCAACAGCGTAGTTGCCATTGTGATGATAGAGTTTTAGATGCACAAAGTCGGAACTACAAAGACATGGATTGATGAACAGGGATTGATTTCTGGTCTTGTTTGTGCAGGACCCGAATGTGTCATCACGGAGGGTCTTTCTGTCCAAGCATGCCGCCAATACGTGTCTCTCAAAATCAAGAGGGGCATGCTGGTTCACGCTGAGAAGATGGAACTCCTCGTCAAACTCTACGGAGAATTGGAAGTAGACGTGGGGAAGATGGAGATGCAGGAGCTTGTAGTGGAGAAGGATTCGAAGGAGTACGAGTTAGCGAGGGCAGTCAGGAGACACTTGCGTACAGGTGTGGCATTGGGCGAATACGAAGAGGACTACCAGGTAGACGAAGTGGAGGACCTCCGGAAGAAGATCGAAGCGGAAGTTGAATCGCTGACAAGGGTGACAAACAGAAGCCGTGACACCCGTAACGATATCCGCTTGTTAGAGGACGAAATCATAACACTGGAGAGGATCATGTGTGTGTGGGTGGAGAATCCTACTGGACGCGCGAGGACTTTATTTCGGCACTTGACGAGCCCAGACATCACCGAGGAGTCAGCATTTCAGTTGGCGGGGCTGGACTGCAAATGCAGCGATGCAAATTGTGATTTTCCTTTTGTGATAGACGACCGTCACCGACATCTGTGAATATAGGGGGTCCGTCGTAGCCAGAGAGAACGTTTAGAGGAACAAGTGTACAGAGTAGCAACATCATTTCCACCGCAGTAGACATAGACTGTAACTACTGAGAAATGCCTTTTTTTAAAGTTACTCTTTAACTGAATTTTGAGATTTGAATTCAGTAAGGACTCACAATACAGTATCGGATGTAGCACTTTCAAGTTCTTATGCTTAGTATACGGAAGTGAGCAAAAACTATCGAGTGGCTGTGGAGACTGCTACATTGACTCCATGTCCCAATCACTGGGGTACTAAACGGAGCCATTATTGCTCTTCCAAGTTTCGCAGCTGTGGAATATAAATCTGGCTTCTTCTTTAGTATTGTGTATAAGTATGCAGCTTTGTGTATGGTATCGAGATGTGTGATTGCTCAATTCAGTATGTGATTTCCGTAGAAAGTGATGTCTGGTTTTACGGGCTGCCCTGTCAACGGGGGAACCGGACGTGAATGAACCGCTGCCCGTACAGGAACCATCCGGAGTAGGAGGACCATAGAGAAGATGAGTATGTGTTGAGGGATGAGTAAAAATTTTAGTCGATGGAAGAGTTGATCCGAGAATATAAAGTAGATTTACAGTAACGGCCTACTGGAGCGGGAAAGGGGCGAGTACTGTTTACCCGACCAGGTTAAATGAGGTACCCGATTTTGTCACAATGCTCATTATCCTCCTCTCGGTAAATCCACAGAAGGGTGAAGGAGGTGAAAGTAGCTTCGTGCCGATACCCGGAAACACTACAGGACGGGAGACGATGAGAGACACAGAGCGGGAACTACACCGATTGGTCGAAAAGAACGGGCCCTCGGAATGGCTTGGTACTTCTCTACTCTCCGTGGAAAAATAATGGAAAAGGACTACGACAATGGAGAGAAAAAACCACATATTCTACTAGTGTTTGAGGATGAGTAGAAAGATAGGAAAAAATTCAGTAGTTTTAGAATCAATGTTGCTCCATCATCATGCCAACAAAATAATGATGTTTTAATGCAAATCTCAGCGGTAGCTGAGCTCAATAACAAGATGCATAATTCTTACAAATACCCTTCTCAGAACGCAGATGAACAAAACAGATTAGAACTGAAGACCTTCAAAGTGGGATGTCCTCAAATTCAATACCTGCAAGAGAAGCTGTGATCGTGCTACTATGATAAAACTCAAGTTCGGTTCTCGCATTTGGAAGAGGAAACAATGCCTTTACATAGCAGCTGGCTTCCAATCCGGAAGCACAGAGCTCTGACAAACCATGCCACTATTCCCATGTGTTTGACGCACTTGGGCCGCCACTATGACGCATTCCCAAACTAGTGGGGATTGGCATTAGTGCAGTAGCTTACCACCATAATACAGATCGGAGCCGCCTTGTGCAGCGAGCACAGAAAATCGCAGTGGCATGCAGCATCCGTCGGTCAAACTTTTGTCGTTCCGTGGTGCTTGAACATGCGAGGTAGATGCCTGATGCCAACAAAATGGCAGTGGAAATGGGCGCCAGCAATATGTGGATAACTCATGAGTCATACAAGTACTGTACCCTACTGAGCAGTAGAGTGACTAATGCAAATAAAAAAAATAAAAAAACATAAAACTCTTGAACAAATTCAACACTGCCCATGCAGTATTTTCTTTGCCGTACAACCCTGCAGGAAACAGGAAACACATGTACAGTCATGTGGTTCTAGCCGGAGATAGTAAGCTTATGGAGACTTATAATACTGGAACTAAAGCCTGCTCAGTCTACTCTACGTTAAGAAACTCTAAACTCTTTGGAGGACAATTTAATATGACATACTTTTTTACAAATATGCTCAGCATCGGTCCAGAAATGTGCCAGTTGTGCGAGAACGCTATGCTTTCTTAGCAAACTCTCAGATCTGAATCTTGAGTTGAGACAAGGGAGCAACTGAACCTCGTTATGCACAGAACCAAAGAATTCAAACTCAAAGGACCAAAGTTGAAGTATATTCCGCTCCTGCTAATGTTCAAAAGAACCACAAAAATGACAACTCTCTCCAGGTTAGAGACAGACTCGCTTTCCAAGCCTGGACTCATGTCGCAGTTTCATTACAAGAATTGCAATCACTTAACTGCATACGATACTGCAATCACGGAAGAGGTTGAAGCAAATGCGGCAAAAATGTATTGAGTGAACAAACTTCTCAAAATGTACAAAACTCGTGGAGCCATTGTTGGCCTCCATGCTACAAAATATCCCCAACATATACAGTAGTCCATCTGATGAACCAAAAAAACCGTCGAAGCATCATGGACATACCTTCACATAGACCTCAAAAATCATACTTCCACTGAAACAATGATGCATTCAGGACCTGGTGATCACCCACTCCTAACTGAACACCAACTGACCCTCTTACAGCGTGCATTTCAAGTGCAGGCAATGCAGATCTTCCTGCAAGACTACCGCAAGTAATTCAAGACGAGAAGAAACAGATGCACAGAAGCTTCTAGAGTGAAGAACTTGTTACATTGTCTCAAGGAAGCTTGTTCACGCCTCTCGGCTTCTGCCGTTTCGAAACCTTTGCCTCGACGACGGCAACTTCAACGATGCCCACCTTTCTTCGACTGACCCGCTGATATGTCTTCAATTCCGCAACAGAGACAACTCCAAACTCAGTCGAATGAACCTCCTGCTTCACATCCTCCTGAATATCCGTTGAGACACCATTCCTTGCCTTTGCTGGCAGCCGTCGCGCTCTCTTCTTTGGCTCTTCTTCAACCTCAGAGGAATCTCTCACGCTCGCCTTCTGCTTCTTCTCCTTCGCCGTCCTCTTCGGCTCAGTTGGCTTAACCTCAGCAACAGCAGCGTCGTCGTCACCGGCAGTCACACACAGAGGCGGCGAAAGCTCCCCCAATTCACACACGCGCGCCCACACAGCCGGCGAGACAGGCATGACGGAGAGGCGAGACTGGCGCAACAGAATCCAATCGCGCATGGCTTCATCGCCCTTGATCACTGACAACGGGACGGCGCTCGGGAAGGCCGCGAGCGCGCGCACATCCACCATGCAATGCTTGCCACTCTCGTCGCTGCTGTCCGGATACGCAGCTCTCACGACCTCCACCACGCCCACCACGCAGGGCCCCTTCCCGGAGTGGTAGAAGAAGGCGTGATCGCCCATCCGCATGCTCCTGAGATTCCCCTGCGCCTGCGCATTGCGCACCCCGTCCCAGTGCGACACCCCCCCGTTCCGCTCCTGGTGCTCCCACCCCCACTCCCCCGGCTCCGTCTTCAGCAACCAGTACCCCATCCTGATCCCTCCCCCTCCTCCCTTCCCCTGGCTCCCAGCTTTCACCACCACAACTGCAGACACAGAACGCGTCCGCAAAACCCCACCATGGCTAAACCCTAGACATGAAAGAGACGAAGTTAGATGACGATTCCTGGCAGTGAGAGAACCCACTATGGAGCTGCTCCGATGTAACAGAGATGGCATGGATTCGTTTCTCAACATAACCTTGCCTCCGTCTGATTTGCAACTTGCACCAAAACTATGCGCTGCTCTGCAACTTAGTACATGTGATGCGTAGTGGTAGCTGAGGATTTCCACAAGGTGCGGGTGGAGCATTCAAACATGGTTTCCTTGCACTGAATTCTAATGTAAGGAATGGCCTGTAAGGTGGAGAAGCGTACATGAGAAGATCTATGACACAAACAGAGATCTCTTGAACATAGAATTGAGTGAGCGAGAGTGGAAGATTGGGAGGTGTTTTGTTGAGAGTAAGCGTGTGTAGTGATTTGAAAAATCTGTCAGGAGTTCGTTATGAAGGATCACAAAGATTCTTCTCGCATCGTTTTTGTGTGTGTCCGTTTCGGATTGAGTTCTTCACATGGGTTACTGATGTGGTAGAAGTGGCAGTAACTCGACCTTCGAACGACCCACTTCGGGAAGTGACTGCATTGCTGCACTCGCGTGAAAGCGAAACTGAAGGTGTAATTGTAAGAGCTCCATGAGTTGCCATAGCCATGATCTTCGTAAGTGAGGAAGAAGAAACTACCGCAGCAGAAGAGGCCGTCCGCCATCTCACTCATCCAACATGTGCGTCGATCACCCAGTTGTGCTTCTCAAGCTTGTGACATCGCTCGTCACCGCTCCTTCTTCCTCTCGGGATTTCTTAATCTTGTGACTCTTTCACAGGGTCTCTGTTCTCTCGCCCTTCGCTCTAACTCTTTGGTATTCTCTGGTGCGGCCATCGTTGCTGCTTTTTTGTGTAGAATTTTCTAGGTGCAAAGTACGGTACGTGTTGTGTTGACATAGATCAGAGTTAAAATATAAGTAGAAAAGAAGAGACGTGGGGATTGACGTTGCTTTCCCCGATGATTGCATGTTGGTTGTGTTTTCCAGCTCTTAGATGGAGTCGGTGACTTGCTGGATAGCAGCCCATCGTGAGGATCATCCACTACACAATGATTGAACTTACATAGAAAGCGGTGGAAGCAATGCATTCCGACTTGCTTTCGTATAACTTTCATATCACCAATTTGACCCTTATGGGTGCTTACAAATACAGAGTCTGAATTGTAAATATTCAGCCAATTCACCTGAAGTTACCTTGTGAATGAGGACCGTCTACTAATAATTAAAGAGTCTTCGCAAAGGACAAAATGTTTCTCTGATGTGAATAATTAAACCTATATTTCTCACTGTAGATATGAATGAGATAAACAACGTGGTAATAACTTCCCCTATGGATTTGTGGGAGAGGTTGTTAACAAAATTCTCTGCAATTGCAGAATGGATTCTCTCTTTTAATCTGAAGTGCGTCTTAAGAGAGCCAAAAGAATGAGAGCAGCCGAGTCCTTCGCCTTCTTGACGCTCGGCATGGGCTCTCCAAAACATTCTTCAGTCCAACCGTCCGTTGTGGTAAGCACTCGGACAGAGTATGTAAACCTCTTGGCGTGCGCTGGCCCGCCTTCTAAAACAGACCTGTTTTAAAACCCGAAATAGATATAATCAGAAACAAACGTTTTACATAATAGAGAAAATGCGGGAAAAGGCCAACTTAATTCCAAAACATTTCTGTGCATGGCTGTTCAATAGAGGAATCAGGAGATACTGTCCGCGAAGTTGGAACAATACAACCAGTTCCACAAATACCTCGAATCAGTATGTATGGAAAATTAACAAACTAGAGAACCAATCCGGCCTCCAAATGTAAGCGTCTGGCAATTTTCTAAAACTTCCCAGCAAATATTCTATTAGTAAGTTCACTAACCAACATTCAGTTTCATAAGACATGGCTTGTTGTTATTTGAAGAGTGTTCACTGTTAATCATCGGAGAACTTCGTGGAGCAGCTTGAGCATTCTGTCAAAAATTGGAGAGAAGACCTTGGAATGAAATAGAAGCCAAGGTTCAAACAGTTTTAAGTACGCTTGCCTGTATTGCGGCATCGGCCATTGCCTCTTCAAGCAAAGGTCATTAAGCGTCTGCCGCGTAAAATTGGAATTCCCATTCTTATTGGCTTTTCCAGAGTTGTTGTCGCCATTCTCTGCCTCCTTGGCAGCTTTCTCTTTGATTACCTCCTTCTCCTTCAACACAACCAACGCATTGCGAGCGGCTAATTTCTGTGCCATTTTCTTTTGAGCATTTTGCGCAGAACCAATCTGTACACCATCTATAAACACCTCTACAGTAGCGACATTTCCTGCACGCGATGCCTTGTACTCCAGACCCTCAGCTTGTTGTTGACAACGCTCTTGCAACTCTCGAACTGGGTGCATGGGCAATGTCTCCGGCGTTACCATTGGATCTACCAGGGGCTCAAATACCTGTGCAAATAGTGTATTGTTGGTTAGAAATGAAGCCAAATATCACCAATTTACACGTAACCTTGCTTTAAAGCCAAAACCCAAGCATTTCATACGTAGAATTTATCCTGAAACTATTCATCAGTGTCCCCGGGAAAAATATGGCTTGATGGTCTCAAGTAGCTAATTTGCAGAAGACTCAAGGCACTGACATCTACAGTAAAGTTGATGATCCTAGAATAGTGATACAGCATGAATTTGCAAATCTAGTCTATACCGTGTGTTTCTGTTTATTTTCAGAATAAATCTATTAACTAAAATCATTTTGAAGAGTTTCTCAGAAACAGATAAACAAAATACTTTGATTAAAGTCAAGAGAGCGGCAGACAAAGTTGATGCGTACATTCCAAACTTGGTCAACGTCAAGACTAGTATCTAGAAACAGGGCGCCTGCAATGGACTCGAGAATGTCGCCCAACACTTTAGGGGCCTTGAAATCTCCAAGCCCAAAGGAGTTTACGCCTGGCTTATCCAACTCAGTCTGTATATCATTAACAAAATTGCGTATCTGTATGTACAAAGGATACTACGTCAGAACCAAAATCCCCAACCGAAGTATTATATTCAAGAACAGATATAGAATTATTATCAAGTTAAAATAAGAAAAGGAAGCCAATCGATGTACCTAAATAATCATAAGAACACGACGTTCAATACAAAGTTCTCAACCTTAAGCATGAGTAATTTATTTCACAACTTTGTATGCCAAATTCTTGGTTTGTTTTTTTTTAGAATTATAACAATGTTTTTTAAGATGATTGATGATGATTTTAGAGGCATTTATCATGTGTATTAAAGTATCAGTATAAATATTGGAATCAGAATAAATATTGTTTAGCAGATATGCATTGCAGGGTAGTTGTAAATACCTGTGTATCTAAAGCACTAGAACCATGGCGCAGGTGGAGGTGAAACGAATGCTTCACAGCTACACGTGCAAAATTTTCGTTATTTACTGCAGCAGCTCGCAAATCGGTCAATCGACCTGGCGGCAAATCAGTATACTTGAAGAATAAATATCTTGTGATGAGATGGTCTAATACAGCATCCCCCACAAATTCCAACCTTTGGTAGCAAGGGACTCCAGAGGATGGTCGAGAAGCATGAGTGATGGCCTCAACCAAAAGGCTTCGTTCCCGGAATTTGTGGCCAATACTTGCCTCTAGTGCATTGAAGTCTATGCTTCTCATGACAGCTTCTGGAACTTGACAGCCTGATATGGCCAACTTTCCGTCTTCTTCATCAAACTCAACAGGAATACCTATCCAGTTCATTAAGTGGGTTGCGGCGTCCTGGCCTCCCTCCACATAGTAAATTCCTATAAATGCTTCGACCACATCTGCCAAAGTTTTACTCGAAAGTACTCTATAGGCACTCGAGTCACCCTCAATTTCACCGTCCTCCATATTCGAAAGGTCATTGCTGATCTCCTTCACCACAATTTCACCCTCTTCCCCCTCGATCTCTACCACTTCCCCTGGTACTGCAGGCTTTGTCTCTTTATCTGAATCATCCCCGTCTTTTGTATCCTCATCAAATACAGGAGGAACCCCAGGTGCAGCCCAACGGGAAGGAGCAAAGCGGTCAGCCTGAATGTAGCTTTGAAGTCCTTTCTCAAGGGCATATGAATACAAGACCGAATTACTAACAGTTTGCTGTCTCATACGCGTAAGCTGCCCCTCGTGCTTACTGGGAAACTTTAAAAATAATCGACGACTGACAACCCATTTCAGATATGCATCTCCCAGTAGCTCCGCACGTTCATAACTAAATGTCTCCTGGCAAGACGCAGCAGTCAATGCCTCAAGTACCTGCAGCAGTTTACTAGCGCGTTAGACATACTGAAATGTAAGGGTCAATTCCTGATAAAAACTAACCATCAAACTCGATCGACCAGGATAATGTCAGAAGTAGCACTGCAGCATTTGATTTCTTTACTACTCATGCCAGTACGTTGAAACTGTGCAAGCTTCTCAAAGGCGTACAAGCCAAAGAAGAGATCTTCAATATTAGTCAGAAGGAGGCCCCATACCTTCGAAGCTGCTATAGGGAAATTGATTTGGTGCTTGAGCTGAATAGCAAGTAGCATACTCTCCACTCGTCTCATGACCGATGGCAACCTTTGCGCACCTCTCACTAATGGTCCTGGAAGAGGATGTACAAGGCAAAGCTCTGGTGGCAGCATCACATAATACGTCTTATCCAAAGCATCCTGGGAATCGAGTGCACTACCTGCACATATTGCCCCAAGTTAAAGGGCTGACAAGCAGAAAGACTCGGTAGCAGTAATTCTGAATTTAAATCATATTCCTAATCGAGATACAATAACAAATATGAACATACAGGAACCTAAAAGCAATACACCCATTATAATTCTACCGAAATCGAACAGAGTGTGAACTCGCGATTGCAGGGTATCTGAGTCTTATCCAGAAGTGAAACGCAGAAAGTAAAACATACCATCAGAAATCTCGAAGCGTGGCGACAGCAGGTTTTTGCAATGAGAAACTCCACGACCCCTCAGAAGAGGCTGTTTCTTACAAACTAACTCTACACCATATCTGCACAATACCAGAGACCACCGTATATACTCAAACAAATGCAACAGTTATTGGCCATGGTAATTTGATTATTTCTGAACGTCTGCATTAATGTACAAAAATTAGAAGGCCTACATGTCGAACCAGAACAAGGTAGGTAACAATCGGTACAGGAAGACAAAACAAAACTACCCGTTCACTTTCACCGCCAAATTTCCGAATATGACAATGCAAACGCGTTGAGGAAAGACATCTAGAATCAAAACAAGCTTAGCCTGTTCAAATTCCCAAGATGGAATTCTCTGAATAAACATAGCAGTAGTTAAGGATCTCACTTTTGTTTATAATAATCTGCGTAGGATGTGTATTCCAGAGGACCAAGGTATCCGTCCTTCTGAGGAAAGGAGCTATCAGCCGTCATGTCAAGGCGCACCCAATCTACGTAAAATCTCTTCCCCGAGTGTACCGCAGTGACGATCCTTCCCACCAGTCCTTCAACTTCAACAAGGCCGTCCGCCATTAGAAGTTTACCCTCTGGAGGCACCTCCTGCACAATTATCTTCTCCACCGTGTCTTGGGCCGGAAGAAGACCAGTGGCTTTCACCACATCGTATTGGGCAACCGCACCACGAATTCCGTACGTTGGATGCGCTCTTTGCCCGAAGGCTAAGCCATATCGCAATTTCCCAAAACCATACTCTCGACGATCGCCACCAAGAGCACGTTCGTCTGTTCCCAAGTACACGTCAGGCCGTGCACGCTGCAGTGGATTGTTCCACGCATCCGTGTCTATGGTCTTTGTTACCAAGTTCCAATCTATCATCTCTAAAGGATCCGACGCAACTTTGTGCACAACTGGCACAAAGAGATATGCCTTGACAGGATCCCAAGGAGTAGTTGCAGGCTCGACATTCACGTCGAGCACAATACTCATGAGCCTCACATGAAAACTCTTGAGCTCGGCTAACTGCAAATACAACCACCTTAACCTTTTAGATTGTCAACGGAAAATACTAGCCCATGTTGGATCCATAAAGCTCTCTTGGAGATAAGTGGTCATGACACATTGCATCCTATCCATTGAGCTAGATCGCATCCAAAAAAGGTTTGTTATTCAAAACCTGGCGGAAATGCACAGATAGCGTGGTCACCAAAAGCGGATCATATAGTTCTCCAACAGAATAAACCAGCGTACCTTGCTCAATTAGAGAAATAAAAACCCTATGTCGAATCTTGTTTATATTGAACAGCTATTTATCTCACGTATTAAAATAATTTTTGAATCATTCCGAATGCAACCAGAGCGACCTGCCACTCTGCCATGAAAGCAAGTGTAACACGAGCTATCTACTATAACCGTACGCGCTACCACTGACATCGCGTGGAGCCATAATGTATCTCCCACTTATTTTACCTAATTGTGTACGATCCTCTTGGTATGCATTGCATGTGTCTAGAATAAATAAAAACGAGTAAATCAATAGAATCGTTCTCTTAAACGTTTTAGATCAAAAAGATGCTCCTCAAATTCTTGCCCTCAACAGATTCACATGCAGAATATTTTCGTCGTACCATATTCGAATGTGCATATTAAACTCTAAACAAAACTTTTCAGCCATGCGTGACGACAATAATAAGTAGAAGAGAGATACATTACCTCTGGTAAGCTTAAATCCAAAGCACCACAGAACTCGAGAGACGCTCTAGTGGTCATTGTCCGGGCAACAAAAAGATCCATCGTCATTGTTAACACCTGCATTTAGATCACAAGGGTTTCAATAAACAAATACCCCACATCACGTCATGAGCCGAAGAATAGACAACTCATTCCTGTGAATTCGGAACGCCAACAAAGTCATTTTTAGATTCCTCCACAAGCAGATCCTCGAGTTTACAACTCATTATATGTCAGCCTTCCAGAGGGTGGTTTAGGCAAGCATTGTGATAGCATTATTTTCCAGAGAAAGAAGGCGGAGTTTACCTCGTCCTGAAGCTCTTGGCCCACAAGTATGGCAAAATCTGATGTCTCAGTCAGAAGACTATCTTTAGAGATACCAACATTTTCACATCTGACCTTGTACATAAATACAAGAACCTTGCTGCCTTGTTTTGCATCAGGGTCTTTATCAGCCACGATCCAATCGCCCTGTTACGAATTGCCAAAAACTCATTTCATAAGGTGCAAACATTTACGTAGCTCTCGCATTTCGAACGTAGCTCTCGCTCTCAAACTTCGGAACGAGATGAGAGCTAAGACCATAAGAAGTTTTTAAATCGGCACAGTATTCCACTGTTTTGAGTACTGAATTCGGCAAAAATGCCTGATACCTTTGCATTTGTAGGTAATTGTAATAAAACATAAGCCCAGAGTTGTTTAGTAACTTTCCATATCATGATTCAGAACTGGTTATTCTGAGACTCATAATAACCAGTTCCGAACCATAATATGGAAAGCTACAAAACAAAACAAAAGTGGAAAGAAATCTGCCTTACCCTCAGGATATCCGCAATGCCCTCTGGATAATATTCTCGATGGCGGGATGTGCCAGGAAGAGGCTCTCCCTCTTCACTGCCTTCCAACTTGGCAGCTTCTTCCCCACTCCCTTTATCAGGTAATAACATGTCCGTAAATGCCCCCATCTCGTGAAGTTTCTTGCATGCCTCTAAGCACACAATCTGTTTCATAAAGTCACGTAATTATAATAGACGTTAAAAGCCATGCAAAGAGTTCCGACTGTGAACACAGATCATGCGTTCACGACCCTGCAGAAGCGTGTAAAAATTGGCAATGCCTGCCTCAAACAGTAAATATAGCGGCAATACTGTCTATTCCAGTGTAATGCATGTTTGATGTTTATTCGACAATACCACCAGAATAACCCACCTGCTGCGCTCCCCGAA
Source organism: Ceratodon purpureus (assembly GCA_014871385.1). Classification (NCBI taxonomy): domain Eukaryota; kingdom Viridiplantae; phylum Streptophyta; class Bryopsida; order Pseudoditrichales; family Ditrichaceae; genus Ceratodon; species Ceratodon purpureus. The sequence goes on from CM026422.1 coordinate 6,861,212, forward strand.
TGGAGTTACATTCTGGACCTTCCACCGTCTCTAGTGGAGCATTGCAAGGTAACTGCAATTTGCATGAGTATTTTACACCCCCCGGACCCTCATGCTTGTTCATAATGAACTCAGGGCGCAAGATTGAGTACCTACGTGACCATTAGACTACTTCAGCAACCTGAGAAATATCTCTTTCGAGAGAAAGGAAAATAGTAGAACACTTCCACTACCAACAACCAGAATACCTGGCAATACAGCAAAATAAAGAAAAGCCAAATACCTGTCACTGGGAAGCTGGGAACAGTAGAAGTGCACAAGACCTACAGCCGAGTTCATACTTACTACCGCCCCAGTGGCTGGCACCTGGTAAATCTCCCCTTCCCCCACATCAATGGAAGCCAGAATCGCACTCTCCCGTTTTTCACCCAGATCAGTTCTTTCAATTGCCTCCTTCCGCAGGGTCTCCTCACTGTTTTTCGCATTCCGCAGAAACGCCTCATGTTGCAGGTTTCCTCTGTTTAGAAGTATCACATCAGACAGATATTTAAGACTAAAGAAGGACCTTGTCGAGCCACCACAGAGCATGTGCCAAAGCGTCCAAACTACTGGACTTACATCACAAGATACAGCCCAGACGGGAAAAAACTTCTTTAAAAGACCCATCAGCATATCTCAAGCCGGAAAAATTCAGTTCTATTGCGTTCATCATAGTTTGGGGAAAAAATCTGAAGAATGCGGCCCAATGGTAAGAGAGTTTGCCATACCTTTCGAGCATTAGAATGTAATCTGAACCAGGCTTCCTTGCACGACCACGAGATTGAATGTAGGCAAGGACAGTTTTGGCAAGATCAAAACGGATGACCACATTACATTGACGAATATCTAATCCCTCCTCGGCCACGCTTGTAGCCACCAGCAACGTCACCTACCTCAACCAACTTTCAACATCAGGCGCGACGTATGCTAAGACGTTTAAAATAAACAACTCAATAATGTGTTTATTAGTATGAGCAAAACCATCCCCACAAGACTAATTTAGCCCTTAAGAAGAATAGATGTCCTGACGACAGTCCAGAAAATCCCATCACGCACACGAAGACCTATCTGTCCATGATACATGCATAGAGACGCTTGAAACCTTAACGCTGCATAAACGAGCTCAAGGTAATAGCCGTGCCGGTAAGGTCGCTCAATTACCGCTTAGAACTTAGATAAGCATCGTTCTGCCGATGAGAGTAGGTCTAGCAAGCATATGAAAGTCCTAAATCCTTATTAAGACAACCATACTGATTGCAGGTACATTATCAAATCGGTAAGCTCAAATGATCAGCTCAATCCCACAAGTGCTCGCAAACTCAGCATTAACCACACGATGAAGCACCAAACCTGGATACCAGAAACTTAGAACAGTTCGAGGGAAAGCCTTGCGAAGAGAGTGTACCCAATTGGGCAACTAGGTCATCACTGATCACAGGGGCCTTAACTCAGCTCATACTAAGAATTAAGGCCTTTGTAATCAAAGACTACCTAGTAATCCACGAGGTCATGAGTCACATATAACCCAAACAAAGCAATGCACGCAGAAAAGCCATAGTGAACCAAAGTAATAGCACACCCGTCCATCTCGAAATTTGGAGATAGTCTCCTGCATCTGGCGGGTCCGCATATCCTGGTTGTTGTTATGCCCAATCAGACTGGCACACTTCACGAACTTCAATGAAGGCAACTCTGCGAAGACCTGCATGAGATACCACACAGTTAGACCCCGTTCCTCCTACATGAAGTCCTATCGGCAACTTCAATACAGAAAACAGATGAAACAGGAAATGCAAATATTCCGAGTTAATCGTCATGAGAGTTTCAGACAGACAGTGTACCAAGTTTGCCATCGTTCTTTGCAGCATAATTAAGCATCGATGTCAAACAAAACCTCCCTACAATCTATCACGGAAACCATTTAATGAATAACTATTCGTTGCTCAATTTGAAAAAATGGTTAATCTATCACAAGCAAAGTGAATAGTTGAACAGCTCTGGTAGTATTGTATGATCAAACTGTTCAGAAAAGAGCTGAGTATGTACCTTTGGCAAAATCTGTGCAGCAACTACCCGCTCGACAAATATAATAGCTCGGAAATCATCAGTGTGCTGATACCCCAACAAAATCTTGATTAAGGACTGCACTTTCGGAGTCACTTTTCCATCTGCTACAGCAGCTCCAAGAATCTCATCCACATGTTCGCCCACTGATACCACTGCATTAACGCATTCACAAAGCCGCCAGTTAGGTGCGAGCGTAAAACCGACATAACCTTCAAGATGATGAGTCAGAAAAAACCTGGGGTATGGTTTCAGTACTCTTCATTCTGGTGTAAAACATAAGTTCCTTCAAGTTTATCAACTCACCTTGCGAATCAGGAAGTTCCCCTTCTTCAACATCCATAGGGTCTTGTACTTTGTCACTCTCGACAATTGCAGATTCCACGTTTTCAGCTGGATCTTTACTGCCCACAGCGCCTTCACGTAGATTGCAGCGCAGAAGACCGCAGACCTTTTCCAAGTACTTCTCTTGAAATTTCACATCCAACTGATGATTCTGAATCCTCTCGTCATTACGTAGAGTGGTCAAATAATTCAAAGCCACCTGTTGCAATGAAAAATAAAACACACACCATCAGGGTGGACTACCAGTAGCTACTTTCAACAAGTGCACATTTAATAACAAACAAACCTCCGACATCCAACAGCTCGAGCAACAGACCAAAAGCTAACTTTTTCTGGCCACAAAACAGAGAATACTCAATACCGCACTTCCTCTATATTACATTAAGTATACAGAGCAGCATAGTCAAATATTAGCACATTTTAGACACCAAAATTTGAAGTTATTCCATGAATCCCAGGAGAACGTGAACAGACCTTGTAAGCACACCATTGACCCAGTTCGTCGAGCGCATAAATTATGGCCCTGAGCTTCTGAGCTAGACTAGCTGCGCCATCGCTTTCAGTCCTCTCTGAAACACCATAGACGAGCCGCAATTCCTCTTTAGCACCAGCGTCTCGAGCGCCCATGAATCTCCATTTGCTGCGTCTAGCACTTGCGTTGGCAGCTTCCTCTACTGTAGTCTCCATTAGCTTTATCTCCTCGCGCAATGAGAATAGCAAGGCCGGTTTGTCATATATGACCATTGTTTCTGACGGCATAGGCACGTACTTCTCAAGCTCTTTCCGATCCTTGATAGTACACACTATTGAATCTAACTTACTTTCTAAATTTCGAATCTTAATTGCACAATCTTCCTGATTCGACACCCCTGCACAGCCAATGGGAGAAAATAGCATTCAAGTATTTAGTAGAAATAAAATTTAAAGATGCGTCCATCTATGATTGGAATGACGAATTCTGCTTGTGCAATACTATCCGAAAGTGAACTACCGTGCCCGACGAATTTCAACCCTAAATTATGATGTCTACAAATTGCGCAGATGTCTACATACCTTTAAGGTTCACAGGTGATGCAGTCATCCCAAAGACACACGGTCGTTTATCTTTAGGTGCGATATGGTAGAATTCAGACATCACCAAAGAGTAGGGATGCTTCTTCACCGCATGATGACACTCATCTAAAACGAGTAGGTGAATAGCCTCCATTCTGACGATGCTATGCCTAAGAATGTTCAGAAGGATCTGTGCGGTCATCACGAAAACCTGCAACCAAACCATTCCCCATCAGGTCCATGACGCAACATTGCAGAAAATACTCACACTACTTAAGCAAACTTGACGAACTCACCCTCATAGAAAATGAGAAAGGTGAGGAAAATGATAACACATGTGAAAGACCTATGCAACGTAATGGCAACTAGGGCAAGAATAACATACATCTTTCGTATCAAATTCTCGCTGCCACCTTCGAGCATCCCAAAAGTCTTGACCCATCTCTCCGCAGTAATGACCAACATTAAAATTTGTGCTGTTGCGAATCACCTCTGCTTGCTGCGAAATTCATACACAATATCACACCATTTTCAACAGCATTTCATACGATGATTAACAGCATACAGTCCGTCCGAATTAACTCCAATTCAAAGTGGAAATCAACGAAGAGAAGAGCAAAGACCTGAGCTTAACAATCGCGAATCAAGATTCCACCAAAACAAAAGTGTAATAAAAAACAAACATCCTTGAAAAGATCAGTTCCACAGTATTATCACAATAAACGAATGAGTAGTTTTGTTGCTACCGTGACCGATGTTTCTGTATCTCGCTGCAAAACGACTCTTAAAGTACCTGATAAACAAGCGGCACTTTGGGCACGAGAAACACAGCGAGCATCCGCTTCCCCTGCTCCCGCAAAACCTTATGCTTCTCCCGCATCAAGAGCACCGCAATCAAGGTCTTCCCGGCACCCGTCTCTAGAAATGCAATCGTATTCTTCACCTTCGCCTGCGCCAGCACCTCAAGTTGATACGTCCGCGCCTTCTCTTCCCCCTCCTTCTCCTCATTCTGCCCAATCAACGCCCCCAGGATCGCCACCTTCTCCAGCACCACCACTTTCTCCCTCTCCTTCTCCCTCTCCTTCCCTCCCCGCGCCCTCTCCCTCTCCCTCTCCTTCTCCCTCTCCCGATCCCGAAACGCGAATCGCTCCCGGCTCTCCACCCTCGCCCCGCGCTCATACTCCCGCCTCCCAATCCACTGGCGCTCCCGCGCCTTCTCCCGCCCCCCGTGATGCTCCCGGCTCTCCAATTCCCGGTACCGCCTGCGCTTCTCATCGCGCTCCATCCCGTACTCCTCCTCCGACCTCCGCCTCCTCTCCCCCCTCCTCTCCACATCCTCCATCCCCTTCCCCTCCCTCTCCCTCTCCCACTCCCGCTCCCTCCCCCAATCCCTCTCCCTCTCCCGCGACCGCGACCTCGACATCGACCGCCTTTCCGAATACCGATCCGCCCTGCCATTCTCCTCCCGCCCCCGCTTCCGCACCAAACAATCCTCAAACCCTCGCCCTCCCCGACCTCCTCCCCTCCCCCTCCCCCGCCCAACCCAATCCCCCCCGCCCTCCATCCCCCCTCCACTCCCCTCCCCGAATCTCCACAATCGAACTCCTCACAGCAACGCCGTCTCGGCGATTCAGAGACAGCTACGAGAGCGACGCTGTCGTGCGCTCCGCGGAGCTCACTCTCGCCCTCTCTCTCCCTCTCTCGCTCCCCCTCCCTCGCCCTCGCTCACTCTGTTTCTGAGTTCTATTCCTCCAGCCATGGCAACCTCGCTCTTCCACTCTGCGAAGGAGCTCGTCTCATGAACCGCAGCTTTCGTCTGCGGGTCGTAGTCTCCGACTAACGGTTGTAGAAGGGGAACCGTTTCGTTGGGGCCTGTGCCCGCCGGATGCTACCGGCCGTCCTACAGTCGTGGCTCTGTAGCTTCTGCTATCACGTTGCGGAAGAAGTCCTGCGAGAAGGCTTTCGTCCGAAGTACTGCGCTAGTATTTCTTTTCTTTTTCACGCGGTAGTAAAGATGAATGGACAAATGAATCTGTAGATTCTAGGGGTTGAAATCTAGACCGCTGGTAAATAGTAAGGTCTCCCAGTTTATTTTCCCCACTTCCTTTTCCTTTTCTGATGAACTGTGACGCAAATGCGGCACATGATGAAAAGTGGAAATAATCTATAAAATTGGAGATTGAAAGGGAACATGTTGTAGCGTCCAAGATAGTGTCCATTTTAGGTGCACTAGCGTTGTCTTTAGCGTTTGTTTTTTATTGAGAAAAGAATGCAGTACAGAAAAGGCTATACTCTCAGCGCAATCTACGTTTTCCTAGATTCTAGAGAATGAAATGTCGGCTAGAGTAAACAGTGCTGGGTTTAGGTGCAGTAACGCATTAAAAGTTCCATGTAATTTTACTGTGCACAGGGGTGAATACACAAAAGCGGCACTGTCAAATGTAGGTAGTAGGGACATGAAAGTAGGCCGGCGGTAGACAAGGTTAGGTGTCGTGAAGAGTAATGCTTTTCGGGGCATGCATACCATATCTGCTTTTATCAATTCCATGGCAATTGTCAATCATTTGTCCGGCTGGTTTTTATCATTGGTTGGGTGAGTGTGGAAGGCTTTTAAAATTCAATTCAGATATGTATTTTTTAAATTCTTTTTCCAGGAAATGATGGGTCCTCGGACACGGATGTTGCTGAGTGAACAGTATTCCATACAGTTGGTCTTCCTTGAGTTACGGTGACTTTAATGAAGGTGGATAGTTGGAAGGTATTGGAACGGTTGGGAGAAAGAATTGTGGAATACTGAAAAAGAATTTTTTGATGAGTTTTGATGCATGTGGGTGAGCTGCACCGACATGCAAGGAATTTGTGGTGTGAAGGGCAATGGACATTGCTAACTTGAAAGGGTAGGGGATGGTGTCACTGTGGGTAAAGTGGGCTACAACCTTCATCGTGCTTATAAAAAATTGTTGGTGATATGGTTGTAGTTTGACTTGAATGAACATGAGTTTTGACTCATAGATTCTGCAAGTTTAGCAAAGGTGTAAGGAAAATGATAAGAAAATTGCTTTAGTTTGATAAGAGAAGCCTTTGTTGAATGTCATGATGTTTTGAATTGGTGTTTTGATTCAGAGCATGTTTTAATTAAGAATTCAAATATTTGGTGTTTGGTTGATATTTTGATTTATTTGTAATAGTATAGTATAAATTGATGTCTGTTATAAGTTTTGAAGTTTGAATTCTGAAAATCAATTTCGAACCTTTTTTGGGGAGTTTTTAAATATGCAAAACTTGTATAGGTAGTTATCATGGTGGACTAGATTAGCATGTGTGATAAAGATTTTTTAATTTTTTCCCACCTTGATCAAAAAAGTTGAAAAAACATTGGTTCCTAATAGAATGAAAATTTTCCACAATATTGTTTTTTTTTTTTAATAATCTCAAAGTCAATCATATTAGTTGCTTGCATAAAAAAACCCCAAAGGTAGTTGAAGGGTGTATCAAAATTTTGAAGTTGCCCTATGAGTAAGAAAAAAACCGCTTTGAGCACCATAAATTATTTTTTTTCAATGTTTAGTACAAAAAAAATTATGTTCCCACGAAGCTCTTACAATTCCCTAAATTTACAAAAAAATCTAAAATTCATATCCAAAATTGACAATATAGAAACCTATCCAAAAATTCAAAAAGCCCTCTCTAGGACTACAGCCCATTAGAAGTTGAGATGTGACTTTTTTTGAGAAACCATTTTAAAAAATAAAAAATTCCATTTTTGATTTTTGGCTCTTTTGGTTTCAAATTATGTAATTCTAGAACAAAGAGTTTGGCAAACCAAAGATAGGGCCTAGATAAGAAGATTATTATATTTTGGAACCTAATTGAAGACAATACAAAAATATGCCAAAATACTTAAATTCCTTCAGTGTAGGCTAGTTTGGATATAAAACAACTTCATCATCAATTATTATATCCTAAAATTAAATTTGGATCCAAGTTTGATTAAACATGGCAAGTAATTTTAAAAAAAAAAATCACTTCTAATATCTCTTATCACAATGGCTCATGAGAATTTTTCTCTTGAAGGGAGGAATAATATAAGGTCCATTGGGAGGGGAGGGGGGGCGGACACTTGGCAGAGGTAGAGAGGAGAGGGCTTGCCCCACTTTCAAGTTTGCAGTAGAAGGGCCCGACACCACGGCCGGCCCCAACGAATGACAACTCCACCCACATGCAGCTGCCAACCCTAACTAATGACAACTCCACCCACATGCAGCTGCCAACCCTAACTAATGACAACTCTACCCACATGCAGCTGCCGACCCTAACTAATGACAACTCCACCCACATGCAGGTGCCAACCCTAACTAATGACAACTCCACCTACATGCAGCTGGTGGTACACCAACATCATTGAATTTGGATAGAATCAATGACACCACGGCCGGCCCTAATTAATGACAACTCCACCCACATGCAGCTGCCAACCCTAACTAATGACAACTCTACCTACATGCAGCTGTCGGCCCTAACTAATGACAACTCTACCCACATGCAGCTGCCAACCCTAACTAATGACAACTCCACCTACATGCAGCTGGTGGTACACCAACATCATTGAATTTGGATAGAATCAATGACACCACTGCCGACCCACACTAATGACAACTCCACCCACATGCAGCTGGTGGTATAAGGTAAAAATCCTCAAAATCATGACATACATTGAATTTGGATAGAATCAATGACAACATTGCCGCCCCCTCACAAATGACAACTCCATCCACATGCAACTGGTGGTACATGGTAAAAATGCTGAAAATCATGTACACCAGCATCACTGAATTTGGATAGAATCAACGACAGCACTGTCCGCCCACACTAATGATAGTTCTTTCCACGTGCAGTTGGTGGTAGATGGTAAATTCCAATGAATTCGGGCAGAATCAACAACCAATACAGTGCTTCCATCAATATCTAATTGTATTATAAGCCGCAATTTTTACCATACTAATTACACTATTTAGACTATCTAGTTATTTGGTACACATCTATAGCTGGGTCTTCATCATCCATCAATCTATTGTTTTGATGATCATGAATAAATAACTTTCTATATTCAGATTTATTAAATAATAAAATAATCCACACACCCATTTTCTAGTGGCATTAGGTGGCAGCATTACAATTTTTATAATTGTCATTTGATGTGAAATTTACACAATTTTGTGACAAGAGAAATTGTCTAGTAGAAGAGTTACAACCTTCTCTTTTTCTTGCAACTCTCATTTTTTCTTAACGTCTAAGAAAAAGATCACAAATAACAAGATGGTAATCTAAGCCTTTTTGTTAGGTGACCATATTATATCCAAATTTGACAAATTCGTAATGTTTCTTTTCCTGAAAGTACAAGGCTTACAATATTTTATTGATCATAAAAGGAAATAAGTTATGATTGCCATTGACACTAAATGTGGATGCCATAGTGATACGTTCATATTGATGGTTTTTTTCAACTTAACTTCTTTATATCCAAAGTTTTATTGGGCTTTTATTTGTAAAAAAGACTTTCATCCATAATTCAGACATTGCTAAGACAAAAGCTAGAAACTATATTCTTCACAACACTAGTTTATTTGCAAACTCACATCTTTAATATTATAATTGAGCAACTTCACCATGACTAATCATTATGATCCACTCTACCTTGTTCCATCACCACCTCATTTCTTGGACTCTCTTTCCACCTCCACCATCCTCAACAACAATCTAAAATCTTTTCTATTTTATTCCAACATGACAACCCTCCTTTCTATTACTATGTAAATGTAATACAAACATCATTACCACATACCCACACATACACAATCCATCAACTTTACATGAAATCTACCTATACTCAAAACGTATACACAACCCTCCAAACCACAAACAATACCATATACTCTCCACAATAAATCAAACAAACTTTTGATGATGACCTTACTGCAACTTCATGTTTACTTAGATAACAAAGAAAAAGACTCCTCAGTAGTAACTTAGTAAGTACCTGCTAAGGAGCAGAGTAGAGGTGTTGAAGAAAAGACCATGTAGCTCGAGAATGAGCGAGAAGGGAAGATATGGTGATGGAAGTCTCTCGCTCGTGCTTGGATTAGCAAAAGAGAGCAAGATGCGCGAAGCATCATTCAACAAGTCTGCTACTAAGTTACAAGCGCTACCTCTAGTGCAATGCTTGTTAAGGACATTTAACGAGACCTTTTATGAAATGGATATACATGAGAATATGTGTAGGGTTCTAAATTCATGCCATGGGTTAATACATATTACATACCTTTGCTACCATATGCTCTGCTTTTATAAATTAGTTCATTAATTAAGGTGGATATAATTTTTGTAGCGTATTTTTTATTTTCTAAAAATACTATTAATGATAGTTGTAAGAAAGCATGAATATAATTCTTTACTACCTTCACTTTCTCACATGTATGATGGATGCCAAAAGCTATGATATAAAAAAGATTTAAGTAGAGATTGATTTTTTTATGGAATTTGAGATAAAAAGATATGATAGTCATTGATGAAATCAAGGACATCACAAGTCTAAACGCCAGATAAGACTATTGCATTTTTTCAAGCCAATCAAGCTAATGTCTAACATTTTTGCAACCTTTTGTACATTGTTTCCACAAGCTTTCAAGCACCATAAGAAAAGCAATTGGTAGAAATCAAATGTAATCATGTTATTTTTTTATTATATGGCAACCTTGAACTAAGTGCATGCTTAGCAAGAAAACATAGTATCGCATTGAACATATAGTTCATTACATTGTAGGAACATAATCCTTGCTCAAATGACACTTCCACCTTTTGCAAATGTGATTACGTTAAACATGAATTATATTTTGACTGGACAAAAGAAGTATTATACAATCTAATGGAAATCAAATCCAAATTAAACTAAATAATTGCTAGTATGAAGACAACTTACAGAGAGAAAATAAAACACTTTCAACCAAGAGCATCATATAATCTAACCTTGTTAATATCTCAGCCGTTTATACAAAAATTTCAATAATATGATACATTTTTGTGCAACCAAAATGTTTAGTTTAAAAATCCATCTTTTGTACCACCCTTAACACCCAATAATGAAACATTTAGAATCTCTATTTTGTCATATTGAAGAAGTAGATAATGCTAAAATACTTTTTTTTATATGTTATGTACATTTATTTTTACTTAGGAATTACGTCTTAGGAACTTTAGGAAGATTAACCCCTAAACGCCTAAACGACCAAAAACTGGTCGATCTCATTTTTCCAAGTTCCACAACTCTCATCCAAATGACAATTTTTCATCCATTCTTTTTTCATGTTGAAAAGTTGTGGAGATCTATCTAACGTCATTAATGAATCCTCAAAATGATGATTTCATGAATTTTGGTGCCTCCCTAAAGTCCAAAACATCAATACCATGTGTGTATTCAAAAATTCCTTAAAACAGCCAACTAAAACGCAATTTTGACTATTGGGATGATCTTTTTTGCATTTAAGGTAAACAAATGAAATGTAGCTTTAAAAATCTAATTTCCAGTACAATTTGAAATTTTGAAAAATACCTAAAATTGAGTGATTTATCGCTGGTATAAGATGAAGGGGTATAACCGTGACTATTTCTTGATTTTCCACGGTTTTAGGTTTTTTCATCATATTTTTGGATTAAAACATAATTTTTGAGCACGGTAACCAGTATAAGGTTTTTGGTTGTCATATACATCTATGGTAAATATTTCGTAATGTTTTGATATAATCCATATTTGATATGAATTTTCTTTGTTTGTTTTGATTTGAAAATTTATAATAATTACATAATGAAATCATTAATTTTGAAAAAATTATTTCTTGTAGATTACATGTGTATCTATCTAAGAAAAATTCAAAATTAATTTTTGACATTACTTATAGTGGAAAAACAGAGCATCCAAAGTCAAAGTCTATTTCCGTAGTCATGGGCTCAGGCATTTGGGGGTTAAAATTATTAGTGTAAAAAAGACATGGTTAAAATTAAGGTGACCTTTTGCCTAGTATGTTGCCTTATACTTGATATGATAACATATCACTTATATCTTGTGGAGTTTCTTAGAACTATGTGGTGATTCCAAATGTTTTGCACCATTATTGTTTAGTTTCTTGTTAGACAATTCTTAATATTTTGGTGTTAATGACATCATTAATTTTAAAAATAGTTGTGGATTTAGATAACAAGTAATCAACATCATGTTAACCATATTAGTAGGCATATATCTATCCCTATTATTTGCATTTTAGAGGCATAAAAGAATTAACGTTATTAATTTATAATGTAAACATAATTGACTACAAATATGCTCAAAATTTGTGAAATGAGAAAACATCATACGTATGCACTTTTTGAATGCCATGTACACCTTTAACAAAACCAATGTTGTTTCTCAAACATGTCATACTGAAAGGGAGAACACTATTATTTTTTGAGGGCCTCTCTGTTGGAACGAGTTGCATATTCATGTCTATGCACAACCTTGGTTATTCCACTAATGACCTATAATTTGGCTCCTCTACATCCGGAGCAAATACCATGAGAAGGCACTGGTAGCAAATGTGATATGTTTTAGTCATTAAAAATCCAGAAAGACAACTGTAACCGGCAGCAAGCCCTTTCGAGCTAACGTGTCGGGACTTGAGTGGCTCAGAGCAGCCCTGCTACACGAGGTAACCTGCTGTTGTGGGCCCCGAGCAAAATCCTGTAATGATGACGTAAAAGATGCAATGATTATCTTTTTTTTCAACCGTTGGATCCTTTTGCTTGTGGGCCGGGGGGAAGCACAATAAAGTGTACCACAAAAGTGCTTAGCTCATTGCCAATTTCAGCCATTGTTGTAAACACTAAGAAAAGTGACATATAATTTGATGATATGTTGGAAGGGGCTTTGGGTATAGAAAATAGACTCGGTCATCTTGAGTCTACGAAATTTTGGAACCGATGTGTGCCTTTTACGAAGCCTTACGAGTCACGGCAAGTGATCCAAAGTGAATGCTATCATTTGAAGAAGTGGACAAAAAAGAGTGCACAAATGTTAGAAATCACTTTTGACTGCGCTGTACCCTCCGATTGTGAATTGCGGTTTCAAAAATGGGCCTAAGCAATTCCTTTGAAAGTTTGTATAGCCGAAAAGTTTCGTTGGGACGTTTTCGGGGAGCTGTTTTCGACGAAACTTTTTGTGAGGTTTTTTTTACCGAACATTGTTTTTTAAATTGGAAAAAACATCCTCTAAAGACAATATAGGGCCCCAAATGAAGGAATTAAGACTTTGGAAAAGTTCATTTTCATGATTTAGTACTAGTGGTCAAATTAAGTTTCAATTGAAGATGTTTTTTTAATGGAGATGCCTGTAAGATACCTTGTGACACCTTAAAAAGTGACCAAAATGCTCAAAATTAGATTTGAGCAATAAAAAACAGCACACTTCAAATTCACTTCCTAGTGATCACATGTTGCACTTTGTGGTACACTTTATTGTGCTCTCTCCCGGCCTCGAGCGGAATCCGAGGGTCGGCCTGCTACCGGTTACGTACGGTAACCGGCGGGAGGAGCCTGGTTACTGGGGAAGGACTCGTCGCTCCGCGACTCGTCCTCCCCCAGTAACCAAGCTCCTCCCGCCGGTTACCTAATACTTTCAGCATCACACAGAGCTCCCGAACAGCAAACGGCACCAGCGACGCTATCTTGTGAGCGGTGAGCGGTGAGCAGTGAGCGGTGAGCACTAAATTTTCAAATTTTTAGGTAAAAATTTGATTTTTTTTTTTTTTTTTGAATTTTTTGGAGAACAATCAAACAATGATGAGCAATTTAGGACACTTCGTTGGAATATATGATTGCAAATAAAGTAGACCCTATAACCGTGGAATCAATCAAATGTGAATGGTTGGAGGGAAAATCTTACTGATTAAGTCACATACAGAATGTATATCCAATCTTTTTTTTAATTTTTTTTATTGCATTTCTGTGGACGCTGATATGAGAGAAGAATATTTCCAAGGTATGAAAGGATATTCCTCTCTCGGATCCGAGAGAGGAATATTCCCTAACATTGGAAGATTTTTTTTTTTTGCTTTCATTTTATCACAAACACATTCGAGAGGTGGACAATATATAAATAAATAGTGACCTTTATTTATGTTTTGCGGATTCCAAATCCATCACAAAGCCAAAACAAATCAATTCCGCTATTCATATAATGTATTCTTGAACTGTATTGGTCACTTAATTTCACAGTCTAACCATAAGAAACTACTGAAGCGGTTCAGCAACTTTGGCCATCTCCAGAACACGCATAACTTCGTTGAAGCTGAAGCTAGGGGCGTGCATAAAAGTATCAACCTTGTAATCCATCTCACATAGATAGCGGAAGATATAATAAACATGTTTGCAGTACTTCCACTGTCCTCTTTTGCCAAGGGTTTCCGAAGTCATTTTCATGAAGTCGGGGCAAGTACATCCAGGGAAGTCCGTAATGGTGATACAATATATCGTTTCACTTGGACTCTTCAAGGAGATGACGCAGCCAAATCCTGGGTATGGAATCGATGTGACATTTGTAATCCAATAGTTGTTCATGAGACCTGCACTGCTCCACTTGTTGCGGTGGTCGGAGGTAGGAGCGTCAGAACTTCTCCTGATGGCATATCCGTTTCGAGTCGTCGGGTGTGTATCCGGATCAACAGGAACCGGGAAATGACTCCTTGAAAGCGGCATATTAGCAGAAACCTGGAACTGACGACGAGGTGATAGTACTCCACGTTGTTGGAGTTGGAAGCCGGCCTCTTCAAGAGCCAAAATCTCTTTGATGGTCAAGTTCGTGCCCATTTTCACAGGCCAAGTCTGCGGGATAGATGGCCAATCGATCACAAACGACTTCTTTGTGCCCTTCACACATCTTTTAATGTCATCAGCGCAAAACCAAAAGTCAGTAGAAATCTGGCGATCGGTTCTGAACTCCTTCTTCAGCCCTACATAGGTAGGAGCATGCGTACCATGCGTACCTCGGCGCACTCGGGTATCGCACTTTTCATTTGTATGAGCCTGCATTGCTTGGCATTTTCGGTTAGACTTGCCGGACAGTCTGGCAATGTGCCACTTAGACGGGTCGCAATCTGTCTCCTGCACTGAAGTAGTGTGTTCAACACCGGAGTCAGGTTGAGAAAGAGCCTCCTCAATGCGTGCTCTGGTGGATCTCGTGCCATCACGAGGAATGGAATAATTCACTGTATCATAACGATGCGAGTCATGACTCGAACCAGGCGGCAAATCTAACTTCCGTTTCGTAGATCCAAAGATCTCTGCACCTTCCAAGCCTCCTTTCTTTGTCAGTAAATCCTCGGCTCCCGGGTAGGAATTAACTGCCTCAGCAATCAACCTCGGATCACCAGAGCGTTGAGCGTGGCGTAAACAAAGTTCTGCTCTGTCCGGACCTTTACCGCCCTTTCCTCCCTTCAGCCAAGACCGGTAACTTGTGATCTGCATGAATGCTCGGATCATATCATCCACTGTTGCCTTGTACAAACAGGTCATTGTATTTCCTGATTGTTGAAGCCATCTGTTATGCACGGTTTCCGCAAGGTTGCAGGAAGGCATGTCGGCTCTCTCGTCAAGGGTAAGATCCTGGGAAATACAATAAAATAAATAATGTCATTTTCAGGATTAAAGATAAAAAGCAAGCTATACTACTACTTGACGGAAGGTTTAGAGACGAATGAACTTACGAGCTGCATCGAGCCTCCCCATTGTCTATACCGATAGTGCCAGAAAACCATCCAATCATTTAGATGACGCCTTCCTTCTTCAGTTGTAGCACCTGACGAAAGCCACCACCCGCGGATGACATTGTACTGCGCTTCTGCTTCCTCTTGGGTCTTCGCGTCCTTCCATACTTTGCACAAAGCTTTGTGTTGGTCTTGAAAGCTTGGCAAGATATTCCGGGAAGTAGCCCTCTGAAGGCACTTTGTCCAGTGGAAAAGACAAGTGCGCTCCCGTTCTTCCATAGGTTCATTTGGGTCTCCGTTCCCATACACCTTCCGAACAGCGTGCCAGTTGGCTCCAGCATTGTCAGCCATGAATCCTTTGAAATTTGTATTTGCAAGGCCGTTTTTGCGCATTACTTCATTGAGCTGGAGCCAAAATAACTCCTGAGCAGCAGCATCTTCGGATTGCATGTCACAAAGAGCAATTGTCATAACTTTACAATACTTACTGTCATAAACGTGGCATGCCATAGTGGTCCAGTCAGCTACACGCCTAACATGGTCGAACATGATCCAGCAGTCTTGAAGATCACCTCCAGGCTGCATGCGCTTCACCAGATCCACACCGCTTCCTGGACGATCAGTGGACATCTTGAACAGAAACACCTTGCCTTCATTCTGTCCAGGGAATTGATTACGGTGGATGAAATCAAAGTTGGAGTAATCCTTCAGCTCCAGGATGCTATCTGTGACTCCTCTCCCTTGACGGAAAAACCTCTTCGATCCAGAAACAAAATTGCGTATATTTGGTGAAGAAAGAGTCTCAAATTGGTCCATTACAGCATCCATAGATGCTCCCCGAAGATGACTGCCTCCTGCAGTAGGACGGATCAGACCATCGGCAAGGTACTGCTTGCTGGCCGCTAGAACGATAGCAGATTTTTGGCGTTAGGTGTCCTGTGAACCTCCTTAGCTATGCAGTCAAACATGATATCCATAGAATCTTGACATCTGCCCTGAGATACAGGATGTCTATGACGTCCTAAATGAATCGCCGCACGGGTCATATCATTGTCTGAAGACGACACATGATAGATCCTAGCGTCACACAATGCTAGACAAGTAGGAGGTGTTTGACATACTTTGCATGCTAAAGTAGATTTCTCTGTGGGGGAGCCTCCCACAGAGAATGATACTAAAGCTACGCCTGACCATTCAGTGCTATTTACCATCCCATTATTCCTGCAGATGTAATCACAACTGATGTTGGGACATTGTAAGTGTCCAGTACAGGATGACTTACGATATGTGAGGCCATACTCGTTCTTGATGTTTGTGGTCATGGTCTTGCACCAAGTGTGGCCATCATACTGCTTGCTCATCCCGTCCATTCCACCTCCAAATGGATTCGGAACTCCTTCTGGTACAGGGGGCAGCTCGAAAATCTTGTCTCCATCGTAAACTGGCGGTAAGTACTTCACTTGTTCATGATCAATAGTATCGAAATCAATCTTCGATAATTCTGATCGGGAGCCCCTTCTTGATGCTGTCATTCTGATGGAAAACATAATGCTCCTGTTTTTTTTGGAAGCAGGGTGAATAGGTGGACGCCCTGTAGACAATGACGCAGACATACTAGAACGACTACCCTGTCGAGATGGACGACCTGAGTCTTGGGATCCACGACTCTGAAATGGATTTGACCTAGTGTCTCCTAGCTTGATCTCACTGTGAGTGTCATCATCCGAGTCACTCAACAAATGTACGGAGTTGTCACTGGGTTCAATTTTGACAGATGCTATACTAGGAACTTCAACAGTTGACGTGGAGGGAGGAGGGGTCAAAAGAACAGTAGACTCAGACATCTGTGCATGTGATAAATCATAAACCTTGAAAGTGCCAGTGGTAAGAGTCCAGACGTAACCATCGGGTGTACTATCCTTCACTTGAAATACACACTCAACAATCTCACCATTATCATCAAAGATCTCTTCTTCCACGTAAATAGTCCCAGCTCTAAACCCAAACCTTAGGCTAAGTTATCGCTCCTCCACAACTACCTTATTGTCTGGACCTACAGACATCACAAAAGGAATACCTCCATCATGAGACCGTAGAGAGGCCATTCTAAGTGTACTATAGAAGATAGGAGAAGTACAATCATGCATTGGAGGAGAGCTTGTGCAAGTAGAGTGTAAGAAGATGTGCTTGGTGTGTTCCAGGTTGTAGAGATTATATAGTTGTTAGTGGTTAGTGTGGTGGGACAACTAGCATACTCTAAAATGAAATAGAGTGTACTGGCGAATTCACCATGACCTGTATAGCTTAATTTAAGTTCAAATGTGTCAGACAATTTAAAGTGCTTAGGCGGCTGATTCCGCCAACCACGTCATGATCAGCTAATACAGTTATATCATTTAGCAGCGAATTTGGAACGTCACAGATGTGCACCAATACATTTATAACAATTAGCCGTCAATGTCAGCGTGATCAAAGAAGCGTTAATTTAAATAGTTCTCTTGTTTAGAGGTAGAGTTCCATAACTTACATTATATTAAGGAAAGATATTATACCTCAGCAGACAGTGGTGTTGTCGCATTTCAACATATTATGTTGTCATTCCCTTTACAGATAATAATCTGCCTTTCTAAAATGGTGAACACCTAACTTTATAAATATATACTACTATTATATATAACAAGGATACTGACACAAACTTTAGCAATCACATATTCATCATGCATGTCATACAGTTATGAACTGTTATGAGACTAAGAGACTACTATATAACTGGAATGAGTTCTTCTTGAATCCAAAGCATTCTTCTTAGTTAGAATTATGTGCAGGGGATAGCGTTACTGAGACCTATGAGGGAAGAGGAAGAGCCAAGCTCCAGAGTGCCGAGGGCTCCTAGATCGTGTACGACTAGAGGTAGAGGGAAAAAGCGAGGTTCAGGTTTCACTAATTCGAAGCAGTTGGCGGCCCAAAAGAGACGGAAGGAGAAAGACGCTCTTGACCGTATTGCAGAAGTGGATTATGGGTCAGATGATCCCAAGCATCTCAAAATCAAAGCATTAGCCACCATATGCCAGGTATACTACATCATGCTGTTTGCTCATATGTGTAATTGTCTAATTGTAAGTAATTTGAAGTATTGCTTCATTATGTTATATGGATTAATGTATAATTGTTTTATTTTACTCCGAGGGTCAACAGCATTAAAGGCAGTGCGCATTGCATTTTTATATTTTTTTTTTATTTTGCCGCAAAGGATTTTCATCATAGAGGTAGAGTAGACCCTCACAAAGACAAGACCCCGAGGAAGTACGCATCGCTTTGACAGTAAGTTGATAATCATTGTGCAATATCTAGGATGACACCAGTTATACAACTCACGGACTTGGGATGATAATGATAGCTATCAAGTACAGAGAGTTGACTTCTTGAAATATTCTTTGGTCGGTTTGCAGAGCAGCTTGTCGTTAGGAGCTGGAGTTGTCGAAGTGGGCGACGGCTGCGACCCATCACGCACTGCGCGCAACGAGCATCCCAACACGCACAGCGACCCAACACGCACTTCAGCTGATTCTGTAAGTGCTTCAATCTGTTCTTGACAAGTTCTTCCTTGCGATTTGCGGAGTTCGAAGAAAGAGAGCTGCCTCGCTTGCTGTAGCCATTTCTTTGAATCTAAAACCCTAGATATGTATGTAGGAGATTCGGGTCGGAGGATTCGAGGAGCGAGGCAGTTCTGAACCAAGCGAGACGGTAGGAAAAGCTACTGCTCCACTGCCTTCAACGATTATTTCAAGAAGAACCAACACTGTCGTTCTGGTGAGTTCCTTCGTATACATATTGTTTCCAATGTTCTAATTTCCAAAGAGTGGTTATGTAGGTGCTGTGAGTATGGGGTTGCGAGTGAGCTGGCTTGGTTAAAATCGTTTATGCAGGTATCGGAGAGTATCGTTGAAGGTGAAGGCTGCGCATACATACATGCTGCTGATGAATCACTTCATTTCGAGGTATGTACACATTGTGATCCTGATGGGTCTTTCAATTGGATTATGTGCTTTCTGAACGTAAGGTGGTTCTCTAAGTATAATTGTCACGTTGTCTGAGATCCAGGTAAATCAGCTCGTAGAATACACGAGAGAGGAGCCAACTGTTTTTCGAGAGGTGGAAAGAGACCTGTCGACTTCCAATTCCAATTCTGTCAAGGTAACCAGCCCAACACATCGTCCTTGCCAAACTCGTGAATGTCGTCGTAGACAAGGAGCCCTTCAAAATGCACCCTGCTAGATTTTATAGGGGACCCGGAGCTGCTCTTATCCCGGTAATGGTTGTCCCATCGGTGCTGCGAATGCCATAAAAGACATAGCTCGTGGTGAAGCAAGTCACCTGAGCAGCAGCTGCTGCCATCCGGACTGCAAACCTCGTAATCTAAAACAAGTGCCCTCGAGATCAGAGCAAGATGGGTGCTGGCAGCCTCTTCGATGCCGTGAATCATGTAACCCGCTCATCCATGATCAGAGGAAGATGGGTGCTGGCAGCCTCTTCGATGCCGTGAATTATGTAACCCGCTCAGCTCAAGAGACTGGCTGAATTTATTCTACACCTAATTATGTAGTAGATCCAATAGAACTAACTTTGAACAGTTACATCTAACTTGGATAATATTTTTAGCTCCCCTTATAAGTCCTGGTAAATGTAGTGGAAGCTGCAATGCATGTTGATAGATTTGGGCTAAACTGGTTGTATAATTGCCAGGCAGATGGACTGTGACCAGGGCATGGAAGAGGTGCACAACCCGTCTACGGCCGTGGACTCTACCGATGTGGGTCTGGCTGAGATGGAAGATCAGCTCCGCAAGGCTGTGCAGGGTACCTCACATTTTGCTATTCAAGATGCAGTGGACCTTCCCGGCATGGAGATTGATGTGCCATTGTGCAGGATGATTCCTATGAAGGATGTGAGGGAGCCATTGAAGACTGACATACAGAAGCTAAAGGCTGAATTCAGCCACGGATACAAGCGAGGTTCATCGAGCTTCTATCTATCACTCAAGAGCTTTAGGATGGAAGAGTCAAGTGTCACCGAGGCTGAGAGGTCAAGCTGGTCCGCATTATGGCAGAAGGAGGACCTGGAGTTTGAAGCACGTTTGCTGTCAAATCCAGACTTGAAGAAATACTCCAATCGCTACTTCTATGTATGGGACGGGAATCATCGTCACATTGCTTGGTCAGAATTGATCAATTCTCTCCACAAGCATGATGCTTCTTTCCATGTTTCAGCCCGTTCAATCATCATCAACGTCACGCCTGCAAATTGCAATATGTTGTTGCATGCCATGACAGATTGGAACAAGTAAGTAATTCATTCAGTTTAAAATCATTACACTTAAAGTATATGATTTTTTAGATAATAATCCTTTGATTTAATTTACATATGCTTCATATTTTAATTGTATGGATTGACTGTTGACTGTTAACAGAAAAAATGAAGTGGACCATGTTGTTCAGCATTGGACCCATGAGGTGAAGAGGGTCCAACAGCTAGGTCTTTTGGACTTTGACCAGCTAAAGGGTCTGGTCAAAGATGAGGATTTGCAAGCAAGCATTATAGAGTGGGGGCGTATCAAGAACAGAAAGTGGTATCATCTATTACATGATTCATTTATTGACTTCTTATACGAGGTGAGAATGTTTAATGGATTTAAGTTGTCAAATATTTATCAGTAATTACTTTAACTATTGCCAAAGCCAATACACTAACAGCTAATGTATGTATTTTAGAGAGAAATATTAGCCGCCCAAGAGGAAGCTATTCGGATCTATAGAGACACATAAGTCACAGATCGCAGAAAGGACAAGGTAGAAAGTCCCTCTGAGCTCCTTGCCGATGCCAAGAAGGCCGTAGCGGTGAAGAAAACATCCCTCTCCACTAAATTGGACCGATACTTGGCCATTGCCAACCCAGCTAATGGCGAAGGAAAAAAAGGTATGTATATTTTCAAAAATCATCCATGAATCTGTGAAATTTTTGTAAATGGTTGTTACCACTCAAGTTCATAGCAATTTTGCTGTCTTATTTTCGTCGTTCATGGGGACTTTGCTGTTTTTGTTTGGTTATGCTTGCTCAGCCTGCTGCTGCTTGCCTGCTCACGGTGTCTAATTGTGATATGTTTTGAGCATGGCTCAAGGACTGATGGTTTGAATGGGGGATGCTGGTTGCTTTGTGCAACCACGCGACTCCGGTTTTAATTTTATTTTTGTACCTTGCCTCCAGTGGAGGCTCGGTTTTTGAGTGGTTTTTCGAAAAAAGCGTCTTCAGGCGGCACCCCCGGACCACCTCTCGGATCCGAGGGGTGCCTGGACACAGCCAACCAACTTCACTTTTTTTCATGTAGTGCCTCCCATTCTCAGCTTGGGTGACGACTTTGTTTTACATTTGTATTTTTGTTTGCTCACGAGTCGAGGCTCTGTAGTAACTGAGCTAGTTCTTTTCGTCGTTCATGGGGACTTTATCTGTGTTCGTTTGGTTATGCTTGCTCAGCCTGCTGCTGCTTGCCTGCTCGCGGTGTCTAATTGTGATATGTTTTGAGCATGGCTCGAGGACTGATGGTTTGAATGGGGGATGCTGGTTGCTTTGTGCAACCACGCGACTCCGGTTTTAATTTTATTTTTGTACCTTGCCTCCAGTGGAGGCTCGGTTTTTGAGTGGTTTTTCGAAAAAAGCGTCTTCAGGCGGCACCCCCGGACCACCTCTCGGATCCGAGGGGTGCCTGGACACAGCCAACCAACTTCACTTTTTTTCATGTAGTGCCTCCCATTCTCAGCTTGGGTGACGACTTTGTTTTACATTTTTATTTTTGTTTGCTCACGAGTCGAGGCTCTGTAGTAACTGAGCTAGTTCTTTTCGTCGTTCATGGGGACTTTATCTGTGTTCGTTTGGTTATGCTTGCTCAGCCTGCTGCTGCTTGCCTGCTCGCGGTGTCTAATTGTGATATGTTTTGAGCATGGCTCGAGGACTGATGGTTTGAATGGGGGATGCTGGTTGCTTTGTGCAACCACGTGACTCCAGTTTTAATTTTATTTTTGTACCTTGCCTCCAGTGGAGGCTCGGTTTTTGAGTGGTTTTTCGAAAAAAGCGTCTTCAGGCGGCACCCCCGGACCACCTCTCGGATCCGAGGGGTGCCTGGACACAGCCAACCAACTTCACTTTTTTTCATGTAGTGCCTCCCATTCTCAGCTTGGGTGACGACTTTGTTTTACATTTGTATTTTTGTTTGCTCACGAGTCGAGGCTCTGTAGTAACTGAGCTAGTTCTTTTCGTCGTTCATGGGGACTTTATCTGTGTTCGTTTGGTTATGCTTGCTCAGCCTGCTGCTGCTTGCCTGCTCGCGGTGTCTAATTGTGATATGTTTTGAGCATGGCTCGAGGACTGATGGTTTGAATGGGGGATGCTGGTTGCTTTGTGCAACCACGTGACTCCGGTTTTAATTTTATTTTTGTACCTTGCCTCCAGTGGAGGCTCGGTTTTTGAGTGGTTTTTCGAAAAAAGCGTCTTCAGGCGGCACCCCCGGACCACCTCTCGGATCCGAGGGGTGCCTGGACACAGCCAACCAACTTCACTTTTTTTCATGTAGTGCCTCCCATTCTCAGCTTGGGTGACGACTTTGTTTTACATTTTTATTTTTGTTTGCTCACGAGTCGAGGCTCTGTAGTAACTGAGCTAGTTCTTTTCGTCGTTCATGGGGACTTTATCTGTGTTCGTTTGGTTATGCTTGCTCAGCCTGCTGTTGCTTGCCTGCTCGCGGTGTCTAATTGTGATATGTTTTGAGCATGGCTCGAGGACTGATGGTTTGAATGGGGGATGCTGGTTGCTTTGTGCAACCACGTGACTCCAGTTTTAATTTTATTTTTGTACCTTGCCTCCAGTGGAGGCTCGGTTTTTGAGTGGTTTTTCGAAAAAAGCGTCTTCAGGCGGCACCCCCGGACCACCTCTCGGATCCGAGGGGTGCCTGGACACAGCCAACCAACTTCACTTTTTTTCATGTAGTGCCTCCCATTCTCAGCTTGGGTGACGACTTTGTTTTACATTTTTATTTTTGTTTGCTCACGAGTCGAGGCTCTGTAGTAACTGAGCTAGTTCTTTTCGTCGTTCATGGGGACTTTATCTGTGTTCGTTTGGTTATGCTTGCTCAGCCTGCTGTTGCTTGCCTGCTCGCGGTGTCTAATTGTGATATGTTTTGAGCATGGCTCGAGGACTGATGGTTTGAATGGGGGATGCTGGTTGCTTTGTGCAACCACGTGACTCCGGTTTTAATTTTATTTTTGTACCTTGCCTCCAGTGGAGGCTCGGTTTTTGAGTGGTTTTTCGAAAAAAGCGTCTTCAGGCGGCACCCCCGGACCACCTCTCGGATCCGAGGGGTGCCTGGACACAGCCAACCAACTTCACTTTTTTTCATGTAGTGCCTCCCATTCTCAGCTTGGGTGACGACTTTGTTTTACATTTGTATTTTTGTTTGCTCACGAGTCGAGGCTCTGTAGTAACTGAGCTAGTTCTTTTCGTCGTTCATGGGGACTTTATCTGTGTTCGTTTGGTTATGCTTGCTCAGCCTGCTGCTGCTTGCCTGCTCGCGGTGTCTAATTGTGATATGTTTTGAGCATGGCTTGAGGACTGATGGTTTGAATGGGGGATGCTGGTTGCTTTGTGCAACCACGTGACTCCGGTTTTAATTTTATTTTTGTACCTTGCCTCCAGTGGATGCTCGGTTTTTGAGTGGTTTTTCGAAAAAAGCGTCTTCAGGCGGCACCCCCGGACCACCTCTCGGATCCGAGGGGTGCCTGGACACAGCCAACCAACTTCACTTTTTTTCATGTAGTGCCTCCCATTCTCAGCTTGGGTGACGACTTTGTTTTACATTTGTATTTTTGTTTGCTCACGAGTCGAGGCTCTGTAGTAACTGAGCTAGTTCTTTTCGTCGTTCATGGGGACTTTATCTGTGTTCGTTTGGTTATGCTTGCTCAGCCTGCTGCTGCTTGCCTGCTCGCGGTGTCTAATTGTGATATGTTTTGAGCATGGCTCGAGGACTGATGGTTTGAATGGGGGATGCTGGTTGCTTTGTGCAACCACGCGACTCCGGTTTTAATTTTATTTTTGTACCTTGCCTCCAGTGGAGGCTCGGTTTTTGAGTGGTTTTTCGAAAAAAGCGTCTTCAGGCGGCACCCCCGGACCACCTCTCGGATCCGAGGGGTGCCTGGACACAGCCAACCAACTTCACTTTTTTTCATGTAGTGCCTCCCATTCTCAGCTTGGGTGACGACTTTGTTTTACATTTGTATTTTTGTTTGCTCACGAGTCGAGGCTCTGTAGTAACTGAGCTAGTTCTTTTCGTCGTTCATGGGGACTTTATCTGTGTTCGTTTGGTTATGCTTGCTCAGCCTGCTGCTGCTTGCCTGCTCGCGGTGTCTAATTGTGATATGTTTTGAGCATGGCTCGAGGACTGATGGTTTGAATGGGGGATGCTGGTTGCTTTGTGCAACCACGCGACTCCGGTTTTAATTTTATTTTTGTACCTTGCCTCCAGTGGAGGCTCGGTTTTTGAGTGGTTTTTCGAAAAAAGCGTCTTCAGGCGGCACCCCCGGACCACCTCTCGGATCCGAGGGGTGCCTGGACACAGCCAACCAACTTCACTTTTTTTCATGTAGTGCCTCCCATTCTCAGCTTGGGTGACGACTTTGTTTTACATTTTTATTTTTGTTTGCTCACGAGTCGAGGCTCTGTAGTAACTGAGCTAGTTCTTTTCGTCGTTCATGGGGACTTTATCTGTGTTCGTTTGGTTATGCTTGCTCAGCCTGCTGTTGCTTGCCTGCTCGCGGTGTCTAATTGTGATATGTTTTGAGCATGGCTCGAGGACTGATGGTTTGAATGGGGGATGCTGGTTGCTTTGTGCAACCACGTGACTCCGGTTTTAATTTTATTTTTGTACCTTGCCTCCAGTGGAGGCTCGGTTTTTGAGTGGTTTTTCGAAAAAGCGTCTTCAGGCGGCACCCCCGGACCACCTCTCGGATCCGAGGGGTGCCTGGACACAGCCAACCAACTTCACTTTTTTTCATGTAGTGACTTCCATTCTCAGCTTGGGTGACGACTTTGTTTTACATTTGTATTTTTGTTTGCTCACGAGTCGAGGCTCTGTAGTAACTGAGCTAGTTCTTTTCGTCGTTCATGGGGACTTTATCTGTGTTCGTTTGGTTATGCTTGCTCAGCCTGCTGTTGCTTGCCTGCTTGCGGTGTCTAATTGTGATATGTTTTGAGCATGGCTCGAGGACTGATGGTTTGAATGGGGGATGCTGGTTGCTTTGTGCAACCACGTGACTCCGGTTTTAATTTTATTTTTGTACCTTGCCTCCAGTGGAGGCTCGGTTTTTGAGTGGTTTTTCGAAAAAAGCGTCTTCAGGCGGCACCCCCGGACCACCTCTCGGATCCGAGGGGTGCCTGGACACAGCCAACCAACTTCACTTTTTTTTCGTGAAGAGTGCATTCGTGATCAAGCTCGGGTCATGATCCTTTTCTTTCTTTCTAAGTTCTATTTGCTTGTTGAGCCTCATGCTGTGTAGTCTGAGTGCTGCTGCGTGCAACTAGCAACAGTTTTGGTGCCTTGTTGATTATTTGTTATGTCTTTTGTGATGCTGCGTGCTTGCAGTACCTTGCTTTGGGCTTGGTATTTGTTTCGGCTTAAAATGTGTTCAGTGATCTTGCTTAATGCAAGCAATAATTCTCACTCATTGTTTACCGAGTGCTGCAAGTAGGCTGTTTGGGTTCTGTATTGTATATTACTTTAATAAACAAGATTAAGTCTGGTAATATTTGCTTTGTTATGTTCACTTGAAAGCAACTATATGTTATAGATATTATATGTTGTAGAAGTCTATTATTCTCATATGATTATATTATATTATGCAGATCATCCGCCATTTTGATGTTTATCAGAGCGACGCAGAAATGACCCCGGAGAAGTTGCAACTTTTTGCAAGTGCCAAGGTTGCTCCCAAGTACAAAGAGCGATGGCTAAAATGGTGGAACATGAGCAAGGAGAGTCGGGTGGAGTACAACTTCCCTCCGACACCAGCTTCTGATTTAGTTCTTCGAGTTTGGATTGATCAAGCAGCCTTCTCAGCCGGGTAGATCAAGCAGGATTTCTCTCATAATTTGAATTGATCTATGTCTTCTAATGTTGCAATTGGAATTCAAACCACATTCTTTCTAATGTGATGCATTCTAATATTTTTGGTTTGTTTCTTATCCCGCAGTTAGAAGAAGAGGCAGCCCTTCGTTATGCCAAGATTGTAGAGGAGGATATCATAGTTTTGAGGACAGATTTACCTAATCCTGTAGATGATATTGGCTCATGGATTGAGGCTCATTCTCTTACTCTTTGGGGAAAGGCCTTCACTGGTTTCTTCCCCAAGGCTGGCACTTTCACCAAGAAAGAACCATTTCTTAACCAAGCTGGAGCTGAGAATGCTATGAAGAGGGTTATATTGAGGTACTTCTGGAGGGAGTTGGTAGTTAAGGGTGCCATTGATAGGAATGATATTCCACAGCGTTTTAAGAAATGGGTGGATGTTTTTAGCTCTGAGTGCATTTTTACAGATTATCAGAGGAGGCATTTTCGAGCTCCACATCTTGTTCAATGTCCCTGGTACCTTGAATTGAAGGAGAGTGAGAAGTGTCCTGGTGATGAGAGAGCTTTGAAGGCTAGCTGTGACAACTTGGTGCTGCAGCTTGGGGATGAGAATATCATGAATTTGGAGGAGACTGCCTCGGAGATTGGTGATGATGCTTCTCTTTCTGAGAAGCAAAGGAAGAAACTAGCAGAGAGGAAGGCAAAGGCTGAGGCAAGGATGAAGGAGAAGGAGGACAAGAAGAAGGAGAAG
Source organism: Ceratodon purpureus (assembly GCA_014871385.1). Taxonomy (NCBI): domain Eukaryota; kingdom Viridiplantae; phylum Streptophyta; class Bryopsida; order Pseudoditrichales; family Ditrichaceae; genus Ceratodon; species Ceratodon purpureus. The sequence goes on from CM026422.1 coordinate 6,888,396, forward strand.
GAGGAAGGACTCAAGCTCAAGAGAGAATTGGCAGCAAGGAACAGGGAGCTGGCCAAGCTTGTTTTGAAGGAAGGGCCAGAGAAGATGTTGACTCATGTTGGCATTTCTCCTTCAGGTAGCAGCATGGCTGCTGCCATACTTCCTGTAGCTCCTCAGGTGCCTCTTTTTTCTACCCCCATGCCTTCTCAGACTATCTACACCATTCCATGCTCGCAGTTGGATGAGGTAGACACTAGGGTTGAGATCATCAATGACTCCCCTATGGGCATTTTGGAGCTGTTTAATGATCTATCAGAGGGGGATGAGCCTGAGGTTTGGATCAAGGTGAAGGATTGGATCAAGGAGAATCTCGGTAGCAAGGCTACAAATTTTGGAGGTGAAGAGGCTGAGGCTGTTGTAGACCTTATCATTTTTGATGTTCTAGAGGATTTACCAGTTCCAGGTTTAGGGCAGGATGGTGAGATTCCATTCTGGAACAAGCACCCCAAGATTTCAGCAGGGAAGAAAATGGAGTCTTCATGGATTAAGGCCCATTTTGAGTTTGCTATGCAGTTTCTGCAGGATGATGGAGCCTTGATTGTATTCTACCCTGATTCAAGGTTCATTTCGAATGAGCTTATTTCCTGGGCAGAGTGGGCTAACTTTCAGGAGGAGGCCAAGTGGTTTGCAATCAATGGCCTGCCATTGACTATTCCAGACCGTTATCCACGGGAGCACAAGACTTTTATGGTCAAGTGCTTCATCAAGATGGAGAATGCGGAGGAGGTTGTTCCAAGGTCTAAGTTCGAGTTTCATGATAGGGCTGAGCTTGGTGCCCAAGGCATCAAGCTCTCCACTGATGGTCACTGAACTAATTTGATAACTGCAGATTCTCTGACTTATAATTCAGAGACAGGTTTGCCATTCAGAGGTCCTAGAGAGAAGACTTCTAACCTCTTGCAGGCTCTGATTGATCTCTGCACTGTAGAGAATGACATTGTCATGGATCTCACAGCTTCTACAGGTATTTTTTAGTCTTTCTGTTTTCTGATTGTTGTTTTTTGTATTTCTTTTTATTCTTTAATCTCATGCAATTGAGCTTTGATTTGTCTGCAGGTGCTTCTATTCGAGCATCGAAGAGTCTCCGGCGCCATGTCATAGGCTTTGAGTATGACACCACCTTGTACAAGCAGGCGTTGTTGCCTCTTCTTCCAAGCGCAGAAGAGGTTGAGTCTGCTCCAATTCCTGTGCCATCACTAAAGAAGAAACGTGCCATTGAATCAGATGATGAGCCTGAGAGGAAGACTGCCCCCAAGCGTTCTTGTAAGTAAGTCTCTACATTCATTTGACATTTGTTTATTTGTTTAAAAAAATTTAGTTCAATATTTATTAAACTGTGAAATTGTCATGTGCAGTCGGAAGAAAGCGTTGAAGAATGACATTGGTGGCTCTATTATCTCCCGCCATCTTAGCAAGATAAAGAGTCCAGTTAGACCTTTAGAGCTTCCACATTATGCAGAGATGCAGGCTCAAGCTTATTTAGCTGCTCCTTCTCCATCTATTTCATCTGACAGAGATAGCATTTGTCGTGATGCTGAGATTTATCTTGACATAGCTGCAAAAGTTGCCAGAGTGGTATTATCTAGTGATAGCGATTCTTATGATGGTTGAATTGGTACTTGTAGCGATGACGAGATGTCTACTTGATCATTGCATATTTACTCTATATTGTTATGTTTTCCCTACTTATATATTATATGATAGCTTTGGCTTTGGATTTTATATTTTGCCTTAACCTCACTTTATTCTACTTTTCTATGAATTTCTCTACCGGCCATATATTTTAAATTGACTTCATACATGATTGAATTATAAAGATGGTACTAATTTATGAAGAAGTTGAACATTCCTTGGTTAAAACTTGAAGGCATCAGAATATAATGTGGTTTTCTTTAAACCTTTTTCATGTATTTTTCCTTGCCCTATTATGCAAATATCCCTAGTAATTACTTGGGGTACTTGGGCACCCCTAGTAATTACTTGAGGTCCCCTACGAACGCAAATCCGGGATCCCAAGTCGGTTTTAGGAGTAATTAACTCTCAGTTAATTAATTCTGCAGCTTTAAATCAGTCATCCAACTCTTGGATTAAAAATTAGTCATCCCAAAAAACTATAAGCCACATTCATCTACAATAGCCGTTGTGTATATCCGTTCTTCACCTAACTTTGTTTTTTTCTTTTTTTTATCTTTCTTCTTTCTCTCCTATATGTATTCATTCATTTTTTATTTTATTTTTCTTTTTTAGTTAATTCGTTTTTATGTTTTATCTTTTATTTTTTTTAATTTATTTTTTTATTTATTCATTGTTTTTTATCTTTCGTTGTTTTATTTATATTTCTTTCTTTTCTTCTTATTTTCCTTATTTTTTAAATTTTTTTCCCCTATATTCCTTTTCATTATTTTTTTTAATCTATTTTCTTTCTTTCATTTATTTATTTTTTTCTCTTTTTTTTTTTCTTTATTTTTTTTTTTTCCCTCTTGGTCGTCATGGCATGGGATTGATAGGATATATGAAAAAAAAATCACAATTTATTCGGGTATGAATCGGGTGTAAATTTCTACATTTATCAATTTAGAAGCCATTCTTTTTAGAATATACCCTAAAAGACTTTCCACGGTCATAGGTCCCATATATGCCATGGCATGCAAAATCATTTCAAAATATCAAATAAATAGTCGAAATTTTGAAAATTTAGTGCTCACCGCTCACTGCTCACTGCTCACTGCTCACAAGATAGCATTCCTGCAAACGGCACCACACGGAGGACGACCAACAAATAACCTCCTGCAGCACAACGCAGACACAAGACGACCAGCTCAAAACGAAAAAAAACCACACACTGCCACGCCATGCAAGCGCTGAACTGATAATAACAACGCCGGATCTAGTATGCTATGTGCACTCATCAACAACGCTATGTATAACTCAATACCACAACCAGCAACAGATATTTCATATCAAGAGCGATAAAATACATTCACAATGATTCATTCAGTGACTGGAATCGAAGATAATCTCAGTTCAATGTAAAATGTGGAGAATGTATTTGAACAGAACTGATTGCAGCAAGTTCAGCTGATATTATATACTCAAATCCACACAACTGAGTTGATCTCTATTTCTAATTTTTGATGTCAAATGATCGCTACGGTTGGAATAAATTTGATGTATGGCTTTCACTGGTTTCTTTTCAGAAACGCCTGTTTCCACATCTTGAATTGATGACATTTGACTGTTGATCATCACACTACAATGTTTTTACGCAAGTGACATCTTCACGAAATTGATCCTCATCGTGTGCTTCCAAAGCTCACAAATTCATATCAATCCTAAACCATGTTTGAAAATACCCACGTTACTCCGCATCTGGAAGTCGATGCTTAAACGATCTCTACCATGGTTTACAGATTATAGGTCCAGAACACGCAACCTCTCCACCGTGCTCCCAAAATTACTGTACACATTGTGCTCCGACAGGAATTGCGGGAAGCGATGCCACAGGGCTGCTCTAGCTGTTGCATACCGACAATCACTTCGCACATGGAGCAGACATTGAGGATTACGAGTGGTGGACAAGCGCTAGAGTTCTGAGTAGCAGGTGCAATATTGTCCATTACCGGCGGAGGACTTCCTGCTGCATTTCAACTGCCATATTGTTCACCTCGTCCTTCACTTGATCTGTGCCGGTGAGTTTCTCTCAGCTAGCAACGCCATCCGCAACTTCACTGTGCGATCAATGTTTTGTCCAGGAAATGGACCAGCCGACTTGTTCAGTTTCTTGTGCAGTTGTAACCGTCAATCTGCTTCCAGGGATAATTTTGGGTGTCACATGTCTGGAGTTGTTCTTCGAGTCCCAGGCACTAAGTCGGCAAGTTTGGCTTGGAATCTAGTTTCATGATGCGCTCACGGTATGTTTCCCAGCATGATGCGCTCACGGCAGCGGTGCGAAGAGATTTGGTTGGAGTGCTAAAGTCCTACTGCTAGAATTAGTTCGGATTGGTCCTTTAGGTTTGTGGGTGAGTTTGATCTAATGCTCTTGTCGCAGAAATAGGGGTTTGGAGCCGGACTGGCAACAATCCACGAGATATTCCTCGAGCTTTTCTCGCTCTTGTTCGCTGTCTCCATGGCCCTTTCTGATAGTAGGCCACTCCCTTGACTCACGGGGCGGTGCCTCCTATCTTCCCGAATGTTGTCCCTCTTGGCAGGTATTCATTCTCGTCTACGAGATGGCTGAGGAGTAAACACCGTTTGAGAAACCACCCTTCAATACAGAGCGAGTTGCACTTCGAAGGCGCTATCTCTGTCAAAAGGATTGTATGTAATGCGAATGTTCGAGTCATTTGTCAAATTCCACGCTGGAAGTAATCTAGTGTGCGGGGCCTTTGCACTGGAGGAACTTCATACCAATTCATGAGCAGTTGAGCGGAGCTTTGCCTATTGGAATCATGTCAGCAATCTAGTGTGTTTGCATTAACCACGTGGAACTTATTCGCGATTTCCTGTTGGAATTCCCTGCCGAGACAACCAGGTGCACGTCGGTGTCTGTCATGCTCTAAAAGTTGCCATGGATGTGCCCAGATGACCCTGTGAGCCTGTCCCTCGAGGACGGAATGGAGTCGTCGGGACCGAAAAGGCGGTAAGATTCATTACTAGTACTCGGATTTCCCTCGCCAAAGAACATCGACATCTGACCTGCACACTGCTTTTCAAGTTGCTCTAACCCGGAATTTATTCCCAGTGACTCATAACTTTGCCCGGACTTGAGTTGCTAATTTGTGAGACATCCTTTTCAACTATGCAGACGCATTTGCGAGCCCCAGCCCAAACATGACATATTCCTGAGCCACAGCGGACAAGAGAAACCGTTCGTGGAGCAGCTCTACCATGACCTGAGAAGCGTGAACCAGCGTGCTTTCTTCGACCAGGATTCCAACTGCCTGGCCAAGGCAGAGAAGTTTGCTCGTGAGATCATCGACGCCGCTGGGCGATGCCGGGTGGGAGTTGTGGTAGTGTCGGAGGGATACTTGACATCGAAGTGGCCGATGCTGGAGCTGAGCAGGTTTGTGGAGTGTGGAGTGAAAGTGTTCCCCCTGTTCTTCAAGCTTTCTCCGAGTGACCTGAAGGGAAATGAAGTGGAGACGAAGTGGAAGCTAAGCTGGAGGCAGTTGGTCGAGAGAGGTGAGGTGAAGGAGGAGGTGTTGGAGTCGTGGAGCAAAGCTGTGAAGGAACTGCGGTCATGGAATGGATTGGAGTATGGGAAGTTTGCGAATTCGGAGTACAAATACAGGTGTGCTGTTGTGGAGGAGATATGCAAGTTGTGGCCCCCGAGGGTGAAGTGCAGCACTGATGTCCCCAAAGACGAGATTCAAGGTTATGAGCGGCTGTGCAAGGTGATGTGGATGCTTAACGGAGTTCCTTCATTCTTGGTTTGTTCTGAATGTTAGGCCACAGTGTCGTGTTAATACGGAGTTCAGTTGACGTTTAGGAGTTACTGTGATGTGGATATCAAAGCAACCACGAACCATCTTGATGCACTGCTACTGTTTCAAGACTGGAAGAAATTCTTGGACGGAGAGTATTGCTAATTTCTGAACGGGAAAGCTTGAGATTTCGAATTCGAATTTTCTTAATAAGTGTCCCCAGGTCTACAGTGTGTGTGTTATGTAAATTGGGGCTAATAATGTCAAAATAACTGGTGTGGACGATCAGAATGCAACATATTTGTGAGGGTGTTTCATCATGGGTGGCGTTGGTGTGCAGATGGCGTCATCCATGTTCACGGAGGCGAAGGTCGGAGACGAGGAGATTCATTGGTATCTTGGACTATACGGCATGGGTGGTGTGGGCAAAACCACTCTGTGCAAGGCCATGTGTAGCTACTCCCAGGGAGAGTTCGGTGACAGAGTATGTTATGTGGAACTGTCAAGTGAGCAAGGCAATGATAGGACTGCCAGAAAGGAACGCCTTGCGAGGTTAAAACATGCAATTCGACGACTGGCAGATTTTTATAGATCTGTTCCAGATTCAGTCTCTGAAGAAGGAGAAGAGGTACGGAACGCTTGCATTAGTTCAGGTGCTTTATGGATAGGTCGTGGCAGGTTGTTTGAGTTTCGCAGAGCGTTGGTTTGTTGGAGTACATGCTGATACGATTTTGTAATGGAGCAGGGATGGGAGTGCTTGAAGGATAGGCTTAGGGACCAGCTACCCGTGTTTTTGGCGATTGACAACGTAGGAGATTGTGAGGCATCTCGAAGTGAAGCACGGAAATATCTGAATGTTGGACTTCCGCCCGGCAGCAAGGTTCTGGTGACAGCCAGGAGCCAAGAAATACTGAAATCTGTGCTGGGCGAGTCAGAATATTGCAAACCCATTCCGAGGCTAGAATGGCTGGAAGCTGCGACGCTGTTTCTTTCTTATGCTGCTCCGACGGTTTTGGCACTTTCAGATTTGAAAGCCGAGGAGAGGGACATAGTGGAGAGTTGTTTGAGTGAATGCCGTTTCGAGGAAATTGGATATCCGTCAAGCCAGTATCATCCTCTGGTGTTGCGGGCACTGGGAACGTACTTTCACGATGTAGATGGTGGCAATGTGATGAGGTGGGAGGAGGCTTTGGTGAACAGGAATAAATTGCAACGAAGCAGAGAGGCGAGGAACGTGAACGTCATCCTGGGGCTGAACTACCATTCCTTGTCGGAACAAGTGAAACTAGTATTCCTGGACTGCGCAATTTATTCGAGTCATGGTAGTAGAATATGGGAAGACCGTCCGTGGTGGTATTTTGGGGAAGCAGACGATATGAGTATGTGGGTGTCATGGATCTCCGAAGTGCATGGGGTATCTCTGTCCGACGCGAAGCTGATGGTGGGTCGTTGCCCATGGTTTTTTTCACGTGATTAGCTTTGCGGATTGCTGAAGCCTTCCTTATAGTCAAGTTTGTTTGGTATTGTTTGTATTGTGGAACTTGGTGACATTCCAGCATTGATTGCAGGTATATGGAATGTTTTGATCAGCTGATGTTAGACGGTGGTGGATGCACTATGCAGGTGAAGGAGCTACAGAGGCTGTCTTTGGTCGAGGATTCGAGTTCTGTAGTGTCAGTTCATGACCTGTACAAGGAGTTTGCGAGGGTTTTGGTAGAGATGGAAGGGAGCAAAGAGTGGCAGTGGTGGATGAGTCATGTGACTAATGCAACACAGTTAGAGAGGCTGGTTTTGTACCGGGGCAAGCCGATCATCTGCCGTGCTATGGGGAGATTTGTGGACTTTCGGAGTCTTGTCTACTTGGAGCTAGTGGGATGCGATGATATCGGTTCTTACCTTGAACTTGGAAATCTGCAGAGTCTTCGCGTTTTGTGTGTGTATGACTGTTGGAACTTGAAGAGGGTTGTTTGCAGCTGCAACAATGGGCGGGATGATCATAGGCAGTGTTACGAAAGGGCGGGTTCTCGGGGATGCTTGACGGAACTTATGACCGTAAAATTGCGCTGGTTGGAGTCTTTAGAGGCTGTACCCTTTTTGAGGCATTGTGGGAGCCTTCAGCATTTGGAAGTTACTGACACCTATGGATCCAGGTATTCTGTATTTGGTGATTCCGATGCGGACCCTGAAAGTGAGGAGCCCATAGATTTTCGATACTTAAAAGCAGTGCGCACAATCTCAATTCGAGGTGGTCGTTTTATGGCGGGATACGATCGTTTTGCGTTCATCAGATGGTTGTTAAGTGCATTGCAATTGGAAAATCTGACAGCTTTCGAATTCCGGCGTGAGGATTGTTGGGATTGGTTGGATGAAGAATATGGAGATATTGAGGATTACACGTTTGATCTGAATGAAGTGGTTCAGTTGTCTCCGAGATTGTCTGTGTTATCTCTGGGTATTCCGAAGGAAATCAAGGAGGTGAAAGGGCTGCATTTGTTGTCCGAGCTGACTACTCTCAACCTTAACTGGTGCGAGGGTCTCCGTCGGCTGCCGGACTTGCGGTGCCTGCCCAAATTGAAGAGGTTATGTGTGTTTGGGTGCTGTAACCTTGAGGCTCTTCCTCTTCTGGGACCTGAAGTTCGGGGTATCCCATGCTTGGGGGGAGATAGTTTATGGGGTCATGATACCTCTTACGTTCATCATGAGGTATGTTGAAGCCATGTTTGCTCTACTGGTAACAAGCTGATTGACCATTCTTGAGGGTTTCAAGCTTGTGCAATCAAATTTGGATACCTATTTTTGAATGTGTTTTATAGTGTTATGTTTCATGGGTTTAATAGTTGTTTGAAGTAGTTTTTGGTAATAGGGTCGTCATGAGTGGCGTATAGTGGTGGCTGCTTTGATTGTCTTCTTTTAACGATTATGTTGCTTCATTCCACTACTTCTTACAAGTGCTTCTGGTCTTTGTTTCTAACTAGAGGAGAGGTTCAAGAAAAGATCCTTGCAATAGGAAGAAATGGCCTCATGCTTGTGTTTCCTTTAGTATAAAGACCCGTAGTGTCTCATTTATCAATTCAACAGTGTGACTTTCACTGGATGGATTTTCTTGATCTTTTGATATTAGAACTTTATTAGTGTCTTGTTTTCATGATGTAGTTTTCTTAGTGGTTGGTTGTTTGGTTTAGAAGATTGGTTAATGAAACATGCATAGAAGAGATTTGGTTTGGAGTGGTCAACCACCTAATGAGTTGGTATGTTTTTATGTTTCAGTGCCTACAACCATATTGTTTCAATGAATAGGAATTGCCGTGCGCCGTGTGTGAAAAGTGAATTTATCCAGAAATGCCTATAGCGCCATTTTGAGGTGTTTGGACGAAAGTGTGTGTTCATTTGAACAAAGCAACAACATTAATTCCTTACAGTTGAAAGGCCTCAAAACTGCCAAAAAACCCTCAAAACTAGCCTTTTTAAATGCAAGGTGTAAGTTTTCAAGTTTTGATGTATTTTGGGGGGACATAACCATTAGATTTAGTACCTTCTTGTACATGTACATGCACTCTAAATCTTAGATTTAAAATCCTTACTGTTCAAGAGATCTTAATGTTGAAAGTTGGAAAAATAAGTTTTTTTTCCTTGATGCAAAATGGGTTTGAAGTGTTTTGTGAGCCAAAAACCAATTTCAAAAAAAAAATTTGATGTGAGGCTCTTCAAATTCTTGTTCCTAAAAGGGTTAGGAATATGTACATGCACTTTTAACCCTCATACATCCATTAAACCTAAAACAGTACTTGATTTTTTACATGGAGGTATGCTGAAATTCAAATAAAAAGGCCTCCATGTATGCCTTTGTATTTGAATTATTTCCTATGTAGAAGATTACTCTTGATCGCTCTTTTGGTGAATTTTTGAAGTTTTTGTGCTCTAATTAATTTTGGGAAAACTTTGACGATAAATGAGCATATATTGCAGTTTTGGGTATATTCCAGCATGCTCCAATAATGTTTTAAAACTTTGATTGCAAATATCTTCCAATGTATAAGAAATTTTGAAGCATGAATGGACTTCTTGGGATTTATCAAAAAACTCCAGGATCTGCAAAAAACTTCAACTTCATACGATCTGTACACTTAGTAATGGAGGGCCTGACCAAAGTCAAATCAAGCCTGGTAGGGCTCTTTCCGACTTTAGGGGTTAAGTGACGTCTAGAAGAAATTGATATTCAGGTGCTTTCAAAGCTACCAAATTCATAATAATCATAAACCATTAGTTCACAATGAACAACTACTCCGCATTTGGAAGTCGATGCGTCCACTGTCTGTCTGTCGCATACCGACAATCACTTTGAGCAGACATACAGTAGTCGGTCCACTCGTCGCACATGGAGCAGACATCGAGGATTATAGGTGGTGAAGAGGCGCTGGAGTTTTATGTCGCAGGTGCACTGTGTGCTATTACCAGCGGAGGACTTCCTGCTGCATTTCAACTGCCATAGTGTTCACCTCGTCCTTCACTCACTGGAAGCTTTGGAGCTTTTAGCCCCCGGGGCTAAATTGACTTGGAGGGGCTAAACCAAGAACTTTAGCCTTGACTAAACATGAATTTCTCTCTTTTAGCCCCGGCTAAACCTGAATCTCTCATATTTAGCCCCAGCTAATTTGTGTTTTAGCCCCCGGCTAGTGGTACAAAAAGGGGGCTAATGGTACAAAAAATTTAGCCCCCTCTCATTTTTGACATAGTGCTAAGGAGGGCTAAAGATGGGGCTAAACTACCCCAGTTTTGCCCCGGATAAAATCATCAAAGTTTCCAGTGACTTGATCTATGCTGGTGAGTTTCTCTCAGCTAGCAACGCCTTCCGCCACTTCACTGTACGATCAATGTTTTGTTCACGAAGTGGAACCGCCGACTGAATATTTCTTGTGCAATTGTAACTCTAAAGTTGTTCTGCGAGTTCCAGGCACTGAGTCGGTGAGTTTGGCTTGGGTTCTAGTTTCAGAGCAAGTGATTCCGAGGATGATGCGCTCAGTGCAGCGGTGCGGAGAGATTTGGTTGGAGTGCTAAAGTTCTACTACTGGAATTAGACCGGATCGGTTCTTAAGGTTTGTGGGTGAGTTTGATACGGTGCTCTTGTCGGAGAAATAGTTTGGAACCGGACTAACAACAATCCACGAGATTCTCGAGCTTTTCTTGCACTCGTCCGCTGTTTCCATGGCCCTTTCTGATTGTAGGTAGGTTCCATGGCTCGTGGGGCGGTGCCTCTTAACATCCCGAATGTTGTTCTCTCTTGGCAGGTACTCATTCTCGTCTACGAGATGGCTGAGGAGTGAACTCCGTTTGAGACGGCACCATCTAGTAGATGTCACGTCTTCAATCAAGAGCGAGTCTAGCTGCGTCTACTTTCTAGGGCAAGTAATAGACAGACAAGTTTGAATGACAACCGAGCCCAAATGGTCGTCACCGTACTCGGATGGAATCATCCTCAAGACGATCTCTTAGAGGTGCCAACCAGAATTTCTAAGGCGCTATCTCTGGCCGAAGGATTGTTCGTGATGGGGATGTTCAGAGTATTTTGTCGAAATTCCGCGCTTGGGTTAATCTCGTGTTCAGGGTCTTTGCACTAGTCCAACTTGATACCAATTCATGAGCAGTTGAGCGGAGCTTTGCCTATTGGAATCATGTCAGCAATCTAGTGTGTTTGCATTAACCACGTGGAACTTATTCGCGATTTCCTGTTGGAATTCCCTGCCGAGACAACCAGGTGCACGTCGGTGTCTGTCATGCTCTAAAAGTTGCCATGGATGTGTTCACATGATCCTGTGAGCCCGTCCCTCGAGGACGGAATGGAGTCGTCGGGACCGAAAAGGCGGTAAGATTCATTACTAGTACTCGGATTTCCCTCGCCAAAGAACATCGACATCTGACCTGCACACTGCTTTTCAAGTTGCTCTAACCCAGAACTTATTCCCACTCATAACTTTTCCCGGACTTGAGTTGCTAATTTGTGAGACATTCTCTTCAACTATGCAGACGCATTTGCGAGCCCCAGCCCAAACATGACATATTCCTGAGCCACAGCGGACAAGAGAAACCGTTCGTGGAGCAGCTCTACCATGACCTGAGAAGCGTGAACCAGCGTGCCTTCTTCGACCAGGATTCCAACTGCCTGGCCAAGGCAGAGAAGTTTGCTCGTGAGATCATCGACGCCGCTGGGCGATGCCGGGTGGGAGTTGTGGTAGTGTCGGAGGGATACTTGACATCGAAGTGGCCGATGCTGGAGCTGAGCAGGTTTGTGGAGTGTGGAGTGAAAGTGTTCCCCCTGTTCTTCAAGCTTTCTCCGAGTGACCTGAAGGGAAATGAAGTGGAGACGAAGTGGAAGCTAAGCTGGAGGCAGTTGGTCGAGAGAGGTGAGGTGAAGGAGGAGGAGTTGGAGTCGTGGAGCAAAGCTGTGAAGGAACTGCGATCGAGCAATGAATTGGAGTATGGGAAGTTTGCGAACTCGGAATACAAATACAGGTGTGCTGTTGTGGAGGAGATATGCTTGAGCTGTGGCCCCCGAGGGTGAAGTGCAGCACTGATGTCCCCAAAGACGAGATTCAAGGTTATGAGCGGCTGTGCAAGGTGATGTGGATGCTTAACGGAGTTCCTTTATTCTTGGTTTGTTCTGAATGTTAGGTTACAGTTTTTAGTTCATGCGGATTACATTTAATTTTTAGGAGTTACTGTGATGTGGATATCATAGCAACCAGGAAGCATGTTGATGCACTGCAACTGTTTTCGTTATCGAAGAAATTGTAAAGTCTGATTTGAAATCCGATTCGAGAGAGTTGCTATATTTTGAATGGGAAAGCTTGGGGTTCCGACTTCTAACATTGTCAACAAATCGATCCAGGTCTACAGTGTGTTTTATATAAATTTGGGCAAATAATGTCACAATTACTGGTATGGATGATCAGGATGCAACATATTTGTGAGGGTGTTTCACCATGGGTGGGTCTGGTGTGCAGGTGGCGTCATCCATGTTCACTGAGGTGAAGGTCGTGGGCAGAGACGAAGACATTCATAGGTATCTTGGACTATACGGCATGGGTGGTGTGGGCAAAACCACTTTGTGCAAGGCCATGTGTAGCTACTCCCAGGGCGAGTTCGGAGGCAGAGTATGTTATGTGGAACTGCCAAGTGAGCAAGTTAATGAAGGGATTGCCAGAAAGGATCGACTTGCGAGGTTGAAACATGCACTTCGACGACTGGGAAGTTGTGATAGGTCTGTTATAGATTCAATCTCTCAAGAAGGAATGCAAGAGGTACGGAACGCTTGCACTAGTTCAGGTGCATGATCGGAAATTTGTGACTGGTTTGTTTCAGTTTCGCACAGCGTTGGTATGTTGTAGTACATGCTGATACGAGTTGGCAACGCATGGAGCAGGGATGGGAGTGCTTGAAGAATGGGCTTAGGAGGAACCAGCGACCCGTGTTTTTGGCAATTGACAACGTAGGAGATTGTGAGGAATCTCGAAGTGAAGCACGGAGATATCTGAATGTTGGACTTCCGTCCGGCAGCAAGGTTCTGGTGACAGCTAGGAGCCAAGAAATACTGAGATCTGTGCTTGGCAGGACAGAATATTGCAAACCCATTCCGAGGCTGGAACGGCTGGAAGCCGCGACGCTGTTCCTTTCTTACGCTGCTCCGTGGGTTTTGGCACTTTCAGATTTGAAAGCCGAGGAGAGGGACATAGTGGAGAGATGTCTGAGTGAGTGCCGTTTCGAGGACATTGGATATGATCCGTCAAGCCAGTATCATCCTTTGGTGTTGCGGGCACTGGGAACGTACTTTCACGATGTAGATGGTGGAAGTGTGATGAGGTGGGAGGAGGCGTTGGAGAACAGGAACAAATTACAACGAAGTAGGGAGGCGAGGAACGTAACGCCATCCTTGGACTGAACTACCATGCTCTGTCGGAACAAGTGAAACTAGTATTCCTGGATTGCGCACTATATTATCATGGTAGTGACGAATGGCAACGCCGACTTTGGTGGTTGTTTGGGGAGGCGAATTATATGAATATGTGGGTGTCGTGGACCTCCGAAGTGCATGGAGTATCTCCATCCGACGCGAAGCTGATGGTGGGTGCTTGCCCATGGTTTTTGTCACGGGAGTTGCTCATCAGCGTATTACCATCCCTGTATACGAGTTTGTTTGTTTGGTTTTGTTTCCATTGTGGAAGTTGGTGATATTGCAATATTATATGCATGTTCGTGGAGTTTTGGAGCTGATGTTAGGCGGTGAATGCACTATGCAGGTGAAGGAGTTACAGAGGCTGTGTTTGGTCGAGGATTCGAGTTCCGTAGTGTCAGTACATGACCTGTACAAGGAGTTTGCGAGGGTTTTGGTAAGGAAGGAAGGGAGCAGAGAGTGACAGTGGTGGATGAGTCAAGTGAGCAATGCAAAACATTTGAAGAGACTAGTTCTGGACCATGACAAGCCGATCGTTGGCCGTGCTATGGGGGGAATTGTGGACTGTCGGAGTCTGGTTTACTTGGAGCTGGTGCGATGCCATGACATTGGGCCTGACCTTGAGCTTGGAAATCTGCGGAGTATTCGCGTTTTGTATGTGGTCAGGTGTGTTAACTTGAAGAGGGTTGTTTGCATCTGCAATGGGGACGATGATCAGATGTACTGTTACGAAAGGGCGGGTTCTCGGGGATGCTTGTTGGAACTTGTGACAGTAAAACTGCGCTTCTTACGGTCTTTAGAGGCTGTACCCTTTCTGAGGCATTGTGGGAGCCTTCAGCAGTTGGAAATATCTTGCGGATGTGAATTCCCCTTTCCTGAATTTAGTGCAACCGATGCGGACCCTGAAATTGTGGACTCCATAGATTTTCGATACTTAAGAGCCCTGCGCACTATTTCAATTCGAGGTGGTCGGTATATGCTGGGTTTGGTCAAATGTGATGCGTCCATCAGATGGTTGTTAAGTGCATTGCAATTGGAGAATCTGACAGGTTTCGAATACCGTTGTGAGGAATCTTGGTGTGATCAAAATGAAAAAGTTGGGGGTTACACGATTGATTTGAATCAAGTGGTCCAGGTGTCTCCGAGATTGTCGGTGTTGTCTCTGGGTCTTCCGAAGGATATCGAGGAGGTGAAAGGGCTGCAGTTGTTGTCCGAGCTGACTACTCTCAACCTAAGCTGGTCCCGGGGTCTCCGTCGGCTGCCGGACTTGCGGTGCCTGCCCAAATTGAAGAGGTTATGTGTGTTTGGGTGCTGTAACCTTGAGGCTCTTCCTCTTCTGGGACCTGAAGTTCGGGGTATCCCATCGCTGTCCGAGGGATTTAGCCTGTTTGGGAGTCATTGGCCCTATCAACATGAGGTATGTTAACAAGCTGATGGTCCATTCTTGAGGGTTTCAGGCTTGTGCAATCAAATATGGATACCTAGGTCTGAATGTGTATTTTAGTGTTGTGTTTCATGGGTTTAATGGGTGTTTGAAGTCATGTGTTCGCAATAGTTCATGAACACTACAGGAATTTAATTGAGTGTCAGAAATCGATGGTGGTTGTTCCCACTTCCTGCTGCTGAGTACATGCTTCATGCCAGTACTCCTTGTTTAACTTCAACTTAAGCTGAAGAATAGGATGCTTGTAATGGAAGAAATTGTGACGTGCTTGGGCTTTTCCTAGTGTTTTGGTTCATTTATTGAGTTATGGTGTGATATTTACTTGATGGATTTCCTCGATCTTTTAGATTTAGAAGATAATTTGTGTATGCTGATTTTTTCAATTTGTTTTGGTATGCAGGCATTCGCTTCATATTTTAACTTGTTTGTTCAACAAGATTGGTTCATGCAGCATGCATGGGAGAAATTTGATTTGCAATGGTCAGCCACCTAATGAGTTGTTCTGTTTTTGTCCTTGTGTTGCAGTGCCTACAACCATATTGTTTTGGATTGCATTGTTCCCAGTGCAAAAATTGAATGAAAGACGCAATTCAAGAACGTGAAAATCGAATTAATTACGGAATTCAAAGCTGTGAAAGTAACTGTTGCTTCATACGTTTCACATTCGGTGCAGAGAACGAGTTTGTTTGTCCAAATTGAATGCTTTATTAGCCAAGTTTATGTGGCACATATTGATAGTGGTAAGATATACAATGTAAGACATTTTATTAGCATTGGTTTATTTTGAGAGATAAGCCTATGTAGAATTCTGTATTTGGTTACATGTCAACTATATAGAAATGCATCCAACAATATGATGTTTTGAATTGGTGTTTTAATTCAGAGCATGTTTTAATTTAAAACTAAAATATTTCATGTTTAATTGATATTTTGATTTATTAATAATAGTATAATATATTGATGTTTGTTTCAAATTTCGACTTTTGGATTCTAAAAATTAATTTCAAACCTTTTTTTGGAGTTTTTAAATATGCAAAACATGAATGAATAGTTACCATAGTGGAGTAGATTAATGTTGTTAAGATGTAAATTTTTGAAAAAAACTAATTCAAAAAACCATTAAAAAAAATTCCATTTTTGATATTTTTGTTCTTTTATTTTGAATCATATGTAATTGTACATCAAAACACATAGCAAACAAAAGATAGGGCTTCAATCAAAAGAATTTTTGTTTTTTATTTTGGAATCTAATAGAAAACAATGAAACGTGTCAAAATAGTTTAATTCTTTTAAATATAGGCCAATTTGTATATAAGTCAACTTGGCCTTTAATTTTTGGACCATAGAATTAAATTCAAATCAAAGTCTCATTAAACATGGCAACAAACTTTTAAAATATAAAATAATCTATATTTTTCATTACAATAGCTCATGCAAATTTTTCTCTTGATGCCTTTTGAGATAAGCCTCTTCCTTGTCAAATTAGTCATAAAAACAAAGCCTAATACTCTTCTTTGTTAAATTGGCTGCAAAGATAAAGCCCAATGTTGTGCAAACACTACTTCAGGCTCTCTAGCCAATCTTATACGAAGTTTCCATATCAAGTGAAGATATTATTGAGTCTCTCTAAATATCTTTAACAAGTATTGCACCGCGGAAAGTGTCTTTACTTGAGTAATGAGCTTGCTAATTGATATTGTTTTTATCTTGGCTCTCCTCCTTTAACCTAGGTTTAGGCTAGACTATTCAATCACCAGTTCTTCTCTTCCCATTCATTCTCTCTACATGCATTTCTCTTCCTCAGTAGCTTTCATTATAACACTATGGCCTTCAACTTTGACGTTTACAAGTGCACTCACATTCAATGTGAGGTCAGGAATGCTATCTTGTGAGCAGCGAGCAGGAGCAGCGAGCAGGGAGCACTGTTTTTTTTTTTCAAAATTTTTGGTTTTTTTCGATTTTTTTTCCAATTTTTTTCGTCGCAAACTAATACAGTGTGTATTACCGCGGAATCTTTAAAGCATCTTTAGAGAATATTTAGGGTAAATCTTATGAAGATTCCGGGAATATTCTTTTTAGAGAAATATATAAAACCGAGTATAGGTAAATTACCCTAAAAAACATATTCGAATTAAAAAAACTGTAGCAACGGCTACTGAATTTAATTACACCGGTAATTTACAAAAATGGGTCACACTACATGATGTGAGTTGATGACCATTTGCTCTATCTATACATATATACGGTCTAAGATTAATACTGTATAAAATGAAGTCCAACATACATGGTCATACAGTATGCGCTACGATATCCAGGTATATCCAAGTAAAAATACCTAAAAAACACACAAAATGTGATAACAGGCCTACAAATGATGTAGAAGGTAAAATCTAGGGGTGATAACCACGCATGTGAAGACCCTCACTATCAGAGGTTTCACTCTCTCCCAGGTATATGGGCATATCCTCAGTATCCCCCCAACCATTGGACTCATACGAGGCTCCATCATCGTCAGAGGAAGCTCCATCGTAAAAAAGGCGCTCCTCTGGTGCTGGAGGAGCCTCGTAGCTGTAGTCAATCTGGCCGCCAAAGAACTCCTCTAAACCGTCGGAGTCGTAGCCATCACCAGGAGAATAGTCATCACCAGGGGCGCCATGAACATCCAGGCCCCAGGGATCCTTGGGCATCGAATCTCCATGGTCTGAGTGGGGAACCTCAACACAGATGTTGGTGTTCCCCACTTCAACCACCTGGATTGTGAGTTCATCGTCGCAGCCTCCAATGTCGATTCCTACCTCACGAAGATAGTCTAAAGCTCCAACTGGCTTACGGACTGGAGGTGCCTCTGGATCCACCGGTGTACCCTCCTCTCCGTTCTCTGGCATTGATAAAGGGGTCTTAATTGGAGTGCGATCCGATGCAACGCCTGGGAGGATATCGATAGCCATTCCAAGATCAGTATACTTCTTGTGCTGAGCCCGTGTGAGCACCATCTTGAGTTTCACAAGTAGAAGAATAAGAACCTGCGCATACAAACAATGTAATCATTAGTAAATCTGAAACAATGTCAACCCGAAACCAAGTTAACCCGAAACGATGTCAACTTAAAACCATCTAATTTAGAAATCATCAAAACACAATACATTGAAATCTCGAAACAATGCAAACCCGAAACAGTGCAAACCCGAAACCATGTCAACCCGATACCAACTTAACCCGAATCCAATTTAATTGAAAACTTTCTCAATTGACAATCAACTAAACTGGAAACTATGCAAACCCGAAACAATGTAAACTCGAAGTCACCTAATCAACAAACAATGTAAATTCAGATCAATCTAAAAGCAAAGCATCAAATACTGTGACAAATCTAAAACATTGTAAACCCGAAACTATGAAACCCCGAAACCCCATGAACAACAAACACTGTAAACCCGCACTACTAACTATTAACAAACACTTATAAAACATTAACAACTAACACATTAAAAACCCGAGGGTAAGAATACACAAAACACTGTAGACCCGAAACTAGGAAACCCCAAAACCAACTAAACAACAACCACTAGAAATCCGCACTACTAACTATTAACAACGAACACATTAAAACAAAACACACTAACAAACTAAAGGTATAAACACTGACATACTAACAACAAGGCAAATACTAACCTTTAGTTAGTACGCCAGAAAGAGAGGGAGTGAGAAGAGGAACCCACTCCCTCTTATACTGGCTCTCGGATCCGAGAGCCAGTGAGGGAGTGGGTGGTGGCGGCTCCAGGGTTTAGGTTAGGGTTTAGAAGAGAGGGAGAGGGACGTGTCTCGGATCCGAGAGACCCTCTCTCGGATCCGAGACACGTAGAGAGAGAGAGAGAGAGAGAGAGAGAGAGAGAGAGAGAGAGGAGAGAGAGAGATAGAGAGAGAGAGATAGAGATAAGGAGCGATAG